>CM022303.1:547028705-547628705 GCA_011799875.1 Thinopyrum elongatum
CGCCCCCTGCCCAACTGGGCCGCCGGCGGCCCACCGCGTCGCCACCCTGGCCTATAAGGCCCCCCCGGCCGAAGCCCTAGGCCCCTCCCCAGTCCACATTTCCCTACCCCCCCCACCCCGGTTCGCCCTCCCGGTCGGCTGATACTGGACTCGGGCAATCCCTCCGATCCCGTCCGCCCCGCGCCGACGCGCTGCCGCCGCCGCCCGGAGCCCGGCCCTCCCCCGGCCTGCCCCTCGTCTCCGTCGCCGTCATCGCCGACGACCTCTTCCCACTGACCTCGCCTCGGAGGCCCGAGCCAGCCGCTCGTCGCCCACGCGCCCCGTCTCCGCCTCGTCTCCGACGCCGTCGCGGACCGCAGTCGCCCTTGGACTCGCCGCCTCGCCGGACTCCACCGACGCCGGCCTCCCCGTCACGCCCCTCTCCTCCCCCCCGAGCCCTCCTCGCGCTCGACGCCGACGCCCCGCTCACCCCGTCGCCGACCCCCCTCCCGACTCGCCCGCTGCCTCCCGCACCCCCCTCCGCCTCCCTCACTACCCCCATCCTCCCCCCCTGCTCCTCCGCCTCCCTCCCCGCCCCTCCCTCCTCCGCCCGGCCCGGTCCAGCCCCACTCCCCCCCCGTGCTCCGCCTCCGCGGCCCCTCCTCCCCCCCTCTCTCGTCCCCACTTCGGCGCTCTGCCCCTCCCTCCCTCTCCCCCTCTCGCCCTCGCGTTTCCCTCCCTCCCCCACCTTCCTGGCCCCCAGCGCCCTTCCTCCCTCTGTTCCGGAGCAGTCGCGCGTTTAGACCCCCCCTCATCCGCGGCGTACGCGTCCGGCTGGACGGCACACGCGGACGAGTCCGGCGTGCCACTGTCCAGTGGGCCCCCTAGAACGTTTTCATAAAAGAAAAAGAAGAAATAAAAATAAATAATAAATAATTAAGATATTAGTTAATTAATTAGTTATTAATCTGATTAGGTTAATCTAATTAAACTAATTAGTGTAATATAAATTAATAGTATTAACTAATTAACTGCTGACGTCAGCATGATTTCATGCTGACGTCATCAATCACTGTTTCGGATAATGTTGAATTAAATATTAATTAAAATTTCAGAAATTAATAAAAAACTTTAGAAAATCATATCTTTTACTCGTAACTCCGATGAAAATATTTATACATGAAACTTCTGCTCAGAACGACGATACGAACCCGAATACATCCTCCGTATTCCCGTCAGATGCCCGCAGCTATAAGAACGTTGAACAATTAGACCGATTTCGATAAATGAATAGTGTCCACCCTAATTAAATAAATCCGAATAAATTCCTAAATTACTAAATCGCTTAGTTAGGCTTATATCACCCTGGCCCTGCGTTTAGACATGTCCTCGCATCCCTGTTGCATCATTGCCGTGTGTTTACTGTTCTTCCCCCTCTTCTCTTCGGTAGACTACGAGACCGACGCAGCTGCTGGTGCCCGCGACCGACTACGTTGTGACGACCCCTACTTGCCAGAGCAACCAGCAAGCCCCCCCCTTGATCACCAGATATCGCCTATTTCTCTATACTGCTTCATTAGAGTAGTGTTAGCCTGTTACTGCTTTCGGTTAATTCCCATTCTGCTGCATAGCCTGTCATTGTTCTATTGTTGTTGATACCTTACCTGCAATCCTAAATGCAGTGTAGGATGCTAGTTTGTCACTAGGGCCCACATTCTCGCTGTCTGCATGCTACATATTGGGCGTGCTCGCCACGGGTGGCGATTGCGGATATGTATACTACTTATTACATGGACATCAGATGGATACTAAAGTCGGGTCGGCTCAGGAGCACCCGCAGGTGATTCAAATGGGGCTGAAAGGATTGGCCTCCTCTGACGGCCCCCTAAGTGACTCTTTGTTGGGGAGCGGCAGGCAGGTTGTGACCACCTAGGAGAGAGGTGGGCCTGCCCTGGTCGTCGTCCTCGGTGTGACTACTAATAACACGTTTAACGAATTGGATATTGATCGAGTCTGCCACTGGCCTATACGCACTAACCAACTACCGGAGTAGTGTGTGGATTGGGTGTACCCGGCGTCGTGGTATCAGCTGAAGCCTTCTTGACGTCACGACTGAGCGGCGCGCACCGTGTTGGAACCGCGATAACGTCCGCCGTGATCGTGTGGGTTGCTAGGTCTGCTCGCGGCCGCGTACGCAACGTGCAGAGCCACTGGGCGATGGGCCCAGACCCCAGAGTGCCTAGGATTAGTCCGGCGTGCTACCTCTCTGTTGAGCCTAGGTGGGGGCTAGACGTGTGGATCTTCCGAGGGCGGCATGACCAGAAAGTGTGTGCCGCCAAAGGGGATCGAGCGTGTTGGGGAATATTGGTGCACCCCTGCAGGGAAGTTTATCTATTCGAATAGCCGTTGTCCTCGGTAAAAGGACGACCCGGAGTTGTATTCCGACCTCATGACAACTAGAAATGGATACTTAATAAAACACACCTTACAAGTGACAGATATAACCTGGTGGTCGCTCTCTCGCATGGTGGCGACGAGAGATCGACGGGTAGGATTATGCTATACGTTTTGCTTGGTTAACTTCCAACTACTCTCTTCTATTGCTTCAAAGATGGAGGCTGCCAGAACGTAGTCTTCGACAGGACTAGCTATCCCCCTCTTATTCTGGCATTCTGGCTTCAGTCCACCGATATGCCTCTTTACACATATACCATGCTATGTAGTATAGATCCTTGCTTGCGAGTACTTGGATGGTAATCACGGTTGCTTTTCCCCTCCTTTCCCTCTTTTCCCTTCTTGCTGGTTGTCGCAACCAGATGCTTGGAGCCGAGCCAGACGCCACTTCGACGACTACTACCACCAGGGCGGAGACTACTACTACGTCCAGGACGCCGACGACCAGGAGTAGTTAGGAGGATCCCAGCAGGAGGGCCTGCGCCTGTTCGATCTGTTGTATCCCTGTTTGTGTCTAAGCCATCTTATGGCACCTTGTTTAACTTATTTCTGTACTCAATATTGTTGCTTCCGCTGACTCGTCTATGATCGAGCATTTGTATTCGAGCCCTCGTGGCCCCTGGCTTGTATTATGATGCTTGTATGACTTATTTATGTTTTTAGAGTTGGTGTTGGGATATCTTCCCGTGAGTCCCTGATCTTATCGTAACGTTGGCGTGCATGATGTGTCGCATTGAATCGGGGCGCCACAATTTGGTATTAAGACCGACTGCCTGTAGGAATCCCCTTTCCAATTCCTTGGCCGAAGTTGATTCTAGACAAGAAAACCGTTTTACTAACTTGGCTGTGTGGCTTACGGCCCCACATTGCCAACTGGGTGGTATTAGGATCTTTATTCCTCGTCTATACTCTGGGACTCTGATCTCTCTTCTACTCGGTTAAATGAATTTTACTAACGCCGACACTTAGGGTCTCGTGATCACATCCACCGGAGTTCTGAAAATTTCCCCCCTTGCTTCGAGATTGTGGGCCAGGTTTCTGCTTACAGGATCCTTTCATCGAGGGCACCCTGTGTTGTCCACTTCAGATTCCTCGCCCCACCAGTTTTTTCCCGAACGTTGGATGTAGCCTTGCTATGTCTCTTTGTGTAACTTCCTTACCGAGCGTCGCCTGCGCGCCGCCTAGCATGTCCAGTTTATGAATTGCGCCGTATGCTGTCCCATGTACCTGACTTGTTTAAGGATATTGTATTTCTTAATTGACTTACTTTATGTATTTGATGCACTGCTTAAACTATTGTCGATTACATCATGCTTGTCCACTAAGCACTCGCAATTGCGTTTTACTAAACTACCTCACCTGTTGATACTTGCAGGATTTTAGACCAGGTGGTCGTGGTCTGGCGTGGTGCCAACGATCCACCACCGCCGACTATATGGCTGGAATGAATGCAGCATTGAACTGCAACGTCAGTTCATGCAAGGGATCATGGATCAGTTTCCTTCGTCCAATATGAACCATAATCCAGGCCCAGGGACCCTACAGGACTTTATGCGCCTCAACCCAACCGTCTACCGCGGCTCAACTCAGCCCCTGGATGCGGATGACTGGCTTCGCGACATCACCTATGAGTTGGAATCTGGTGGCGTTGCCCCTGCAAACTATGTCACCTTCGCCTCCTTCTTTCTCACGGCCCCGCTGCTCAATGGTGGCAGCCATAGGCGCACTCACAACATCTGGCACAGTCATCACTTGGCCGGATTTCCAAGCGCCTTCCGTGCCCGTTCATTCCTCAGGGAATCATGGAACCGGAAAAGCAAGAGTTCCGCAACCTCACCCAGGGCAACAAGACAGTGGAAGCTTACATCGGGAGTTTCTGGAATTATCCCGCTATGCTGAAAGGACATTCCCACTGATGCTCGCCGTCAGAAAGGTTTCGCGAAGAGCTTCAAGCTGACATCAAGCAGCTCTCCTTGTGCTGAATTTTTGATAATTTCTCCATCTTTGTTGAATCAAGCTATCACAGGTCGAGACTGGTCTGTCAGCACACCAGGATCTCTTAGGCGGCACCGTGACACCTTGTTCATCTTCGGCCAGCCTGTCACAGAAGCGTCGGTCTGGATGTCCAAACATGCGTGTACCGTCCAGCTGCACCTTTCTCCAAGACAAAGTCCTATACTGCAACCGCGTCTGCCTCCACCACCTAGGCAGCAGGACTTCCAGCTCACCACCACACCCGACTCCTGCTCTCCCAACTCGCCAATGATAGTCTTGCTGACAAGTGTGGCACCAGTCTTTTTTCCATGAACTGCATGCAAACCAGAACCACTGGCCTTCTGCAACTGGCCGAGGAACAATCCCTTCGCAACAACATTTCCAAGTCTTATGGCGTATTCGCCAACGGCGACACACCGATTTCAATGAAGCTCAGGACCAGCCTCCTAGCCCCACGTGATGGGACTTCCTCCTTGTTAAATTCAAATTACCAGCTTCTGTTTTATTTGATTCGTAGCATCTCATTCATTCATTCCTAAGAATTTTCATTACAACCACGACATTAAATGTGAGGTCATTAACACTGCAGATAGTAATACACCCGCCCGCGGGTCCAAGGTCACACCTCCATGGGTTAGCAACAACGTCACCGTTGGCAATTGAAGGGCTGGAGTTTTTCCACCGCCTCCCCCTTTCATACTAAAGTCTTGTAGTATCGACCGTTCAGTCTCGGAATGGATTGGTTGAAAGCGCATACTGCTTCTATATTTGCCCACTAAGATCGTCCTCTTCTACACCCTTCTGATGAAATTAATAGCTACCAGGCTCAAATTACATCCAAAAATGCCGATGCGAGGCTTTATGCCTTGATGCGTTAAACGCATCACCCCTTGAGGCATCGGACATTCCAGTTGTGTTCGCGAATTCCAAGTGTTTTCCCAGAAGAACTCCCCAGGGATACCAAACCCCTGCTCGAGCTGTCGATTTGTCATCGACTTGAAACCCAGGCACACTCTTATCGCCACCAAGCGACCCTACAGATGCCCGCCGCATAACTCCTTGAACTTAAGAGGAAATCTACGCTCCCTTCGTAGGGTTTCATTCGCCAAGTTCGCTGCTTGGGGAAGCACTCTTCCTCTCTTTGTCAGAAAGGATGGATCAAACCGATTGTCCAAGATTACCCGTCCTATTAACCAAGCAACTAATCCGAACAAAATATCCCCTTCCTCTGATAAACGATCTGTATGATCAACTGGCGGTTTCATCAGTTTCTCTAAACTCGACTTAAGTTTGGGTACCACCAGATCCCATGGTCGTGAAAGAGGATATCCCAAATCCCGCCTTCTTTACTCGATTATGGCTCATACGAGTACACTGTCATGTCAATTCGGCTTCAACCAATTCTCCCGCCCCAAAACATTCTCCCGCCTGATAATTATATATCATTAAATACCTTGACAAGTTCGTCTGGTTTACCTGGATATATCATCCTAGTATACTCCAAGGAACAAAGAGGAAAATGCTGAACATCTTCGACATTGTTCTGGAAACTTCGAGATCACATCAACTATATGCTAAGTTTTCCAAGTGGTGAATTCTGGCTTCCCGAAGTAACAGTACCGTGGGCATGTAATTCTCCAGATTGTATTGCCGTCAACCCGACGCAGTTCAAGGCTATTCTTTGATTGGGCTCCTCCAAAGACGTCAAGCAAGTTTCGCAGTTTTCTCGGACTCGCCAGCTATTGCCGTCAATTTGTCGAGAACTTCTCCAAATCGCAGCCCCTGACTAAACATGCTTCATAAAGGCGTCAGGTTCAATTGGACGGAAAGTGTCAGGAAATTTGCCAGAACGCTCAAACACTGACTTTCTGCCCCAGTGCTTGCCCCTCCTGATCCAGAGGGATTTTGTCCTCTATTGTGATGCATCCCGTCAAGGATTATGGCGGTGTCCTAATGCAAGACCCGCAGGTAATGTTCTTATATTGCTTTCGCGTCAATTGCGTCCGCACGAAGATAATTACCCAGACAATGACCTCGGCTTGCTGCCGTCATCCATGCCTAAAACAGTGGCGACATTACCGTTCTCGTAAGCGTTGCGAGATCCTACATACAAACCGATCATCAAAGTCCTGAGTATCTTTCACTCTCAGCCAGACCTGAACCCCCCCCCCCCTTCCGTCACAGAGATGGATGAGACCCGTACGGATTTTAACTTGGGTAATTCTTATACCCCTGCAAGGCTAATGTAATGGCCGATGCCTTGAGCCGCAATTCTTAGTGCAGTCACCACTCCAGTTTCACGAGTTCAATCCTTTTCGCTATTGAAGAATTCCAGAAAGCTGAATCTCCACATTGTTCCTCTGGGCATCACTCGCTTCCCCTCCTGAAGGTTCCTACAAAATGACCGCCACGTTGTTTCCTCCCGGGTTCTTTAATACCCTGGTTGCTAAACCAATCTCCGTGGACAGCATCAAGACGCTGGCAGTTATTACTCTCAACCCACAAGATTAAGCGCTAATCCTCGCGAAGGAGGCCCTCGTTCTTCACTTTGATGATAAAAACTTGGGCACCTTGTTCTTAAAAGTCTCTAGTGTCCCCTCTAAAGGTAACCTGGGTATGACTCAGGAGGTTCATGCAAGAAGCTCACTACACCCTTGTCCATTCATCCCGGCAGTACCAAGATGTACCAAGACATCCTCAAAGCTGCTGTTGGTTCAAACATGAAGCAAGACATTGCCGCTATTTGCTGAATGTGATTTTTTGCCGTCTCGTCCAGCAGAACATCAAAAGGCCCGCCGAACTCTTCAACCATGCTGTTCCTGAATGGAAATGGACCATGTTGAAATGGACTTTATCACTGGGTTTTCCCCAAATCACAGAAAGGTATGAGCTATTATTTCGCATTGCCGACTTTCCAAAGTTTGCACATTTCTAAGCCGTCAAAGATGATGATCACTGCTAGTCACTCGCAACTCTCTACATGTCCAGAATTGTTTTCACTTCACGGTATTCCACTGGGTTATCGTTCAGACCGTGGCAGCACACATTATTCTTCAAGATTCTGGGCAAGTTTCCAAAAGCTAGGGAACTCCTCTGGTCCTTCAGCAACCGCTTTTCCACCCTCAGTCTCAAGGACAAGTTGAACGGTACAAAGTTCTCGTAGACATGCTTCGGAGCTTTGTGTCCCTAATCCTTTCCCGGAGTAAATGGGAAAACTCTCCCAGATGCCAAATTCTCTTAACAATAACAGCTATCAAGCCGTCTGAAGATGGCCCCCTTTCGAAGTAATTGTACGGACGAAAAGTGCCGAATCCCCCCCTTCCCCCCCTAGAATTGGTCATGAACTGGGAACTTCCACCTCTCCCCTCGGTCCGGATATTCTCCATTGCCGAAGATCAAGTTCGCGTTGTCGCAGCTTTGAAGACTGCTCATTCCCGTCAAACGAGTCAGTATGGAACCGCAGCCCAAAGATATGGTCTATCAACCTGTCGAACAAAGGCTTATCTTCGAGTCACAACAAATCAAAGAACACCGATGGAAAGGTACAACACCGATTCGGGTCAAGGTCAAGCTAGCTCCTCGTATAATTGGCCTTTCATCACTGTTTTGAAAGGCGTGGTAGAGTGGCATATTAAATCAGTTTGGACTTCCAAACCGCACCTTCTCAGGTTCACGATGTGGTTCCACCACGTATCACAACTCCGCCTCCGCTTCTTCCAAGCCCCTATCCACGGAGTAGATCACGAATTGCTTTGAACTGCAACAATACCTCCAAGACATTCACCCCCCCCTCTTATAAGAGCATCCGGTCCGCATTCTCGCTCAAGCGGCCGTCGCACACGCCAGAAAGTTCTCAAGTTCCTCCAGGTTCATGGTCAAACCCATTCTGACAGGATAAGCCACTTGGGAAAGCGGAGATCGTCTTTCGCGATGAATACCACCGCTGGTTTCTTTCTACTCCTAAATCTCGGGACGAAATTTCTTGTAGTGGAGGAGGATTTGTACACCCCCTGTATTAAGCTACAGTGTCACCCTTTTGATGAGGCCATGTCATCATGCATTAATAGTGCAATAATCATCATTAGCATCAATTGCATTTCAACTCCTAAGTCAAATTCAAATTAATGAAAGTGGAATATAAAAGTGTCCAACATAGAAACTAAAATGTCAGATAAATAACAAATATTCAGAGGCTTTCTAAAATTGAAACCAACATCATTGGAATTGGATAAGTGACTCGAACAACCTCAAACAGTGGATAAAGATAATATTTAGTAACCATTTATTAAATCTGAAATAAATATGGAATTATGTTTGTCCAAAACTAATTTTAGGTGTTAGGAATAATGCACTGGTATTTATGAAGTAGTCACACTTTTTACAAGAACCATTTGGGGCCTAAACATTTGACAGTGGAGAAAAGAGAATAAAAAGGAAAAGAAACAGAAAAGGGATAAAGGAGCAAACCCCCCCCCCCCCCACGGGCCCAACGGGCCCCAGCCGGCCGGTCCCACCTGTCGCCCCCTGCGCTATAAGGCCCCCCGCGAACCCTAGCCCCCTCCGATCCACATTTCCCCCCTCCCTCCCCCCCCCCCGCGTCGCCCTCCCTCGGCTGGATCTGGATCGGGGCAATCCCCCCCCGATCTCCCCGTCCTCGCCCCGTCGCCGACCCGCGCGCCGCCCGCCGAGCCCCGCGCCCCCCGCCTGCAACCTCTTCTCCGTCGCCGTTCTCGTCCGACGAACCTCGTCCCCGACGTGCCCTCCTCGGCCCAAGCCCAGCCCGCCTCGCCGCCCCCGTCTCGCCCGTCTCCGACGCCGTCGGAACCGCGCGTCGCCCTTGGACCTCGCCCCTCGCCGGCCTCACCGACGACCGGCCTCCCGTCGACCCGTCTCTCGCTCCACCCCGAGCCCCTCCTCGCGCTCGACGCCGCCCCGCCTGACCCCTGCCGACCCCCTCCACGAGCCTGAGCCCGCTTGTGTGCCCCGTCCCTGCGAATCTCGGTGAGGCCCCAGGCCCCCCTCCCTCTGCTCCGTGCACGCTCACCGCGCTCCAGCCCCTTGCTCGCCTCCGCGCGACCATCTCCGAGCCACACGGCGTCCCGTCCGCACGCCCCCGCCATCGTCCTTCCCGTGCTCTCCCCCGCGCTCCTCCACCTGCCCCTTCCCTCCCGCCACGCGCCGCGCGCTTCGGCCTGTCTCCCTGCACCCCGCGGCCAGGTGTCAGCTGCCTCCCCCTCCTCCCTTTCCGTCAGGTGCCAGCGTTCGTCTCGCAATCATGTTACACCCACCCCTCCCGGGCCCGGTACTGTCCTCTCGACTTGACGTGCACGCTTCCCCTGGACTGTCCTCTTGCCACGACTTCTTTCCGTAGTTATGCCCCCTAGAACGTTTTAATAAAAGAAAAGAAAGAAATAAAAATAAATATTAAAAATAATTAAGATAATTGAGTTAATTAATTAGTTAATTAATCCGATAGTTAAATCATAATTAACTATTATGTTAATTAAAATAGTAATTAGTAATTTAACTTAATTAACTGCTGACGTCCGCATGATGTCATGACTGGACGTCCATCAAGTAACCTGTGTCGGATAAATGATTGAAGTAAAATAATTAATTAAAATTTCAGGAAATTAAATATAAAACATTTAGAAAAATCATATCTTTTAAACCGTACTCCCATGAAAATATTTTATACATGAAACTTGCTGCAGAACGACGATACGAACCGAATACATCCTACGCTATTCCCGTCAGATGCCCGACAGCCTATAAGAGACGTTGAAACAATTAGATACCGTTTCCGATAATGAATAGTGTCCAACCGCTAATTAAATCAATCCATAAATTCCTAATAATAAACTAAATCGCTTAGTTAGGCTGGTATATCACACCGCCCTGCTTTAGTACATGTCCTGTCTCCCTGTTGCATCAATGTGCCGTGTGTTACTGTTTCTCTCCCCCATCTTCTCTCTTCGGTAGACTACGGAGACCGAGCAGAGGACTGGTGCCGCCGACGACTACGCTTGTTTGGACGACCCCCGTACTTGCCAAGAAGACCCAGCAAGCCCCCCCCTTGATCACCAGATATCGCCTATTCTTCTCTATACTGCTTGCACTTAGAGTAGTGTAGCCTGTTACTCCTTACCTGCTTTCGGTTAATCCCATTCTGTGCATAGCCGTCATTGTTGCTATTGTTGTTGATATACCTTACCCTGCAATCCGAAATGCCTAGTTGTAGGATGCTAGTTTTGTCATCAGTGGCCCTACATTCTCGCTTCTGCTATGCTACATTTATTAGCCCCCCCGTTTTTGGCTCGCCACGGTGGCGATTGCCGGAATGTATACTACTTATACATGTGACCTCAGATGGATACTAGTCGGGTCGGCTCGAGAGCACCCGCAGGTGATTCACAATGGGGGCGAATGATTGGCCTCCTCGACGCCCCCTAAGTGACTCTTGTTGTGGAGCGGCAAGGGGCATGTTGTGACCACCTAGGAGAGAGGTGGCCTGGCCCTGTCGTCGTCCGCGGTGATCTTCATAATAACAAAGTTTAAACTAGATTGGATATTTTGATCGGAGCCCCCTGGCCACTGGCTTACGCACTGCCAACATACGCGGGAGTAGTTAGGGTATCCCCGGGCGTCGTGGTATCAGCTGAAGCCTTCTTTGACGTCAGCCGACTGAGCGTCGCGCAACCGTGTTGGAGCCGCGATAACGTAACCCCGCCGTGATCGTGTGGGTTTGCAGTCTGCTCGGTCGGCCGCGTACGCAACGTGCAGGATCGCACTGGGCGATGGGCCCAGACCCCAGATTGCCTAGGATTAGTCCGGCGAGCTGACCTCTCTTTGAGCCTCGGTGGGCCTGCGACGTGTGGGATCTTCCGGGCCGGCTATGACCCAGGAAAGTGTGTCCCGCCCAAGGGATCGGCGTGTTGGGGACTATGTGGTGCCCCCTGCAGGGAAGTTTATCTATTCGTAGCCGTGTCCGCTCGTAAAAGGACGACCCGGCGTTGTTATTCCGACCTCAATGAACACTAAAATGGATACTTATAAAACACACCCTTTACAAGTGACAGATTAATAACCCGTGGTCGCTCTCTCGCATGGTGGCGACGAGAGGAGACGGAGGATTATGCCTATAACGTTGTTGCTTGGTTTAACTTCCAACTACTCTTTCTATTGCTGTCAGATGGAGGCTGCCGAAGCCGTAGTCTGTCGACAGGACTGCTATCCCCCTCTTATTCCTGGCATTCTCTGCAGTTCAGTCCACCATATTGCCTCTTTACACATATACCATGCCTATGTATTAGGATCCTTGCTTGCGATACTTTGATGAGTCACTCACGGTGCTTTTTCCCTCCTTCCCTCTTCCCTTCTTGCTGGTTGTCGCACCAATGCTGGAGCCCAGAGCCATACGCCACCTTCGACGACTACTACCACAGGGCGGAGACTACTACTACTTCCAGACGGCGACGACCAGAGTAGTTAGGAGATCCCAGGCAGGAGGCCCTGCCTGTTCGATCTGTTGTATCCCTTTTTGTGGCTAGCCATCTATGGCACTGGTTAACTATGTCCTGTACTCAATATGTTCTTTGCTTGCCGCTGACTCGTCTATGAATCGAGCATTTGTATTCGAGCCTCGTGTCCCCTGGCTTGTTTATGGATGCTTGTAAATGCTTTTCTGTTTTAGAGGTTTTTGTTGTGGATTATCTTCCCGTGAGTCCCTGATCTTGATCGTACACGTTTGCGTGCATGAAATTAGTGGACGATGAATCGGGGGCGCCACACTTGATTACAACACCCACAGTACTAAGGTGTGATCATGTTTGCTTTTTAGAGAAGTTTAGTCAACCGGGTCCTGTCACATTCAGATCCGTATGTATTTTGCCAATTATTATATGTTTACAAAGCTCGCATGAGGCACTTAACTCTAGCTAATTTGCTCCCACTTTCAATACGTTCCGAATGAGACTTTAGAGTCATCTGAATCGGTGTCAACGCTTGCATCGACGTAACCCTTTACGGACGAACTCTTTACACACCTCCATAACCGATAAAAATTTCCTTAGTCCTCTTCGGTACCGGATCGAGGGCACCCTGTGTTGTCACTTGCAGATTCCTCGCCCCACCAGTTTTTCCCGACGTTGATGTAGCCTTTGCTATGTCTCGTTGTGTACTTCCTTACCGCGTGCCTGCGCGCCGCCTAGCATGTCCAGTTTATGAAATTGCGCCGTTATGCTGTCCGCATGTACCTGACTTTGTGTAAGGATATGTATGTCTTAATTGACTACTTTTATGTATTTGATGCACTGCTTAAACTATTGTCGAGTTACATCATGCTTGTCACTAAGCACTCGCAATTGCTTTTACTAAACTACCCCCTGTTGATACTTAGCAGGATGGTTAGACCAGGTGGTCGTGGTCGTGGCCGTGGTGCCAACGATCCACCACCGCCGAACTATATGGCTGGAATGATGCAGCAATTTGAACTGCAACGTCAGTTCATGCAAGGGATCATGGATCAGTTTCCTCGTCCCAATATGAACCAGTATCCAGGCCCAGGGACCCTACAGGACTTTATGCGCCTCAACCCAACCGTCTACCGCGGCTCAACTCAGCCCCTGGATGCGGATGACTGGCTTCGCGACATCACCTATGAGTTGGAATCTGGTGGCGTTGCCCCTGCAAACTATGTCACCTTCGCCTCCTTCTTTCTCAAGGGCCCCGCTGCTCAATGGTGGGACAGCCATAGGCGCACTCAACCAGCTGGCACAGTCATCACTTGGCCGGATTTCCAAGCTGCCTTCCGTGCCCGTTTCATTCCTCAGGGAATCATGGACCGGAAGAAGCAAGAGTTCCGCAACCTCACCCAGGGCAACAAGACAGTGGAAGCTTATCAGCGGGAGTTTCTGGAATTATCCCGCTATGCTGAAGAAGACATTCCCACTGATGCTCGCCGTCAGGAAAGGTTTCGCGAAGGACTTCAAGCTGACATCGATCTCACTGGTGGTTCATCATACTTGACTGCTTCGGCGATGGCCCATTGACAATGGCTATCCCAATGTTTGTGACAATGGTTCTCCGTGAACGGTGGTCACCATTGTAGATGTTGTTGCAAAGTGATGTTGGACCACTCCCATACATATGCAAGCCAATCTCCACTGGCAACCAAGCCTAACTTGTGAAACATTGTGGCAGCGGGGTGGAATTAGTAAATGGACACTGAAGTAATCTTTAGAAGCATTACTATACTTGATCAAACTCTCACTTACCTTGCTCATGGGCGGACAACCTCCCGAGTGCCCCTTAACGTCTCCAGCTCGAAGGGGCGTCAACCTTGCAACTACGTCCATGCGCGCTATAAAAGAGAAAAAAGAGAGACCGGCCCAAGTAAACATCCTCGTCCTCGAGGACGCAATGGTCAGACCACTAGCATGGCCTTTGCTCCACGCATATTTACGCACCCTCTTAAAATATTTGGGTGCAAGTGCCCGCGGCTAAGATCTTGCGGATGTGAGTAATTTCCTACTCGACTTACAATTTATCCCAAAGGATCGTCACCGCAGTAGGTCTCCCAACCTTCGACGGGATGATAGAGCACCCCGGCCTTGCGAATCCATGGCAATGTGCTAACGAACTGCCTGTGTCCCTTTTGTGTATCTTGGTTTACAACCGAAGGAGATGGTAACTGCATGGCTTCGTTTCGTTCCCTTTGGAAACGGATGTTCTGCGGGAGCGCACTAGTGGGACCGGGTTATCTTTGAGACTAGGGAGCCTGGGGGGCTGGTGGGTTCTTTGTACTGGCACGTTCTCGGTGTTTTTCGCCATCCACTAGCGCCGTAATTTAAAGCACTCACGAAACATTTACATCGACTGTAATTAGTTTGTTTTCCGGCGCATGGACCAACGCGACTAGCGGACCTCATCGCCCTTTTTCTCAGCACGTCCTGGGGTGGGGGGGGGGGGGGGGGGGTCTGGAGCGGGGGAAGGGCTATGTGCGTGGGGGGGGGGGGGGGGGGGGGATAGGGGCATGGCGTGGTGCGAAAATGTCAAATCTTGCGTGACACACCCACAGCCGTGCACATGAGCGGTAGGGGGGGCTTGTGTGACACACTAACACTCCTATGTACTTTCTAAAAAACAACCTATGCGGCTCCGCTGGTGTACTATGCATTGTTTGGCACGAACGTTTCCTTGGAGCTCGTGCTGCAACTGGCTTACTAGTACTCGATAGCCCCCTTCGCCACTACTTCCCTTCCTCCTTCCTCTTCACGGGTGGGGTCCCGGGCTCGTCTGCGGGAAGCGACCGAGTGGCATGGGGAGCGCCTAATGATCATGCAACACTAAAATTTCCTTTCTCTTATGCTCTATGAAATAAATATTGCGTAGACTCAACCGCCCTTAGGCTGAGGTATAATGGAAATCTATTTTGTTAGATGATCCCTATAAACAGAAAGGAGGAGTATTCAAATTATTTTTTTTTAAGGAAACAAACAGAAGGCGCTTCGCCAAGCTTTCATTCATTCATCTTAAAAGCAGTTTTACATTGAGAGTAGTACTAGGATAATCTCAAATCCATACCTACCTGCACATGTAGAACTCGTACTACATAACCTACGCTATGACGCACTGACTCTCGTCGGAGATGTGGTAGGCGGTCGGCTGCTGCAACTCCATTCTCCTCCATGCTCCTCCTCCAGTTTGGCAACAATCTCTTTGATCCCCCACTCACCCTCTGGCGTGAACGATGGTTGGCCTCCGACACCTTCGGCCTCTAACTGGATGGACTCGAGGATGGTCTGCTTTCCTCCGCCCCCAGCGCTGTCATCGTCCTCCTCCTCCGGCTCGCCTCGCCCGCGTCATGCGTCCTCCTCCTCCGCTCCGCGCTTCAGGCACCCATGTCGTCATCCTCTTGTTCCGGCTCCGTGTCGCCCTCGTCGTCGTCGGTCTTCGTCCTCCTCATCCCCCATCTCCTCCTCCGAAGCTCGTTCATTGATGCGTGCTGGGGTTCCGCTATCCCCAAGGCTACAAACCACCATTCCACGGAATACGCTAAGGTGGAAAGTGAAAAGGGTGCGGGCACCAAAAGACGGCGGCGGGAAAGGCCACCCGGAACAAGACCTTCCCAGGCGGGGGGGGGGTGGGTGCCTCCTCGCCGTCCTGCTCTGGGCTAGTCCGATTCCGAGGCAGGGCGGCTGCTTAATCCGGGCTTCGGGGAGGGCTGGATTGGAGGGGTGAGGGGAGGGAGGGGGGGGGGGGGGGGTGGGGGGTGGGGGGGGGAGGGGGAGTTTCGGCAGGGGTGGGGGGGGGGGGAGTCGGGGGTGGGAACGGGCATAGGGGGGGGGGAGGAGGGGGGGGGGGACAGGTGAGGGGAGGGAGGGGGGGTGTGGGGAGGAGGAGGGGGGGGGTGTGGTAGAGGAGGTGGGGGAAGGGAGGGATGGAGAGGCCCCAGATCTCGAAGCATATCAACGGCGCTTCTCCGGGGCGGGGGGAGGCGCGAGGGGGGATGTGGCATTCTTAGTTGGGTGGGTTTCGTTTACCGTTCAGCCGGGCTATGGCTGAATCTGGCGACGCGACTGGAGAAGAGGTGCGGGACGGGGGAAAGTGAATGCTCCCGGCTTACTGTTTGGGTGGTTTTCCGGCCGGCTTAATAAATGCCCTCCCATCACTGTGATACCCGCGGGGGGGGGGGGGGGGACTGGGAGGGGGGGGAGGGAGGAATGAAAGGGGGGGCGGTTGTTTGGGTGCCGGTGGCAATGCACTCATCGGAGTTGTGTACCGCAAAGAGTGGACAAATTATAACACAACGGGTCTGTTTGGGGCGTCACGTAACTGGTATGTGTGTGAGATTCTGAGAGACAGAGTGTTGTGTGCGCGCCTCTACTCTTCGAACATGTACTCGACCTTTTGGCATCGGGATATAAGTATAATGGTTACTACACTTTAGCTTGTGATTTAACCGTTTACGTGGCCATATTATTTGTGTGTGTAAAAACATTCACTTGCTGCTCATGATTTGCGTTAGTATATAATTATGAGAAGTTTGCTAACTACTAAAATAAAGTGGAATTTGCCTGTGTATATAAGTAAATTAAGGTGATTGATTATCATATGGGTAAGGTTGGGACAAGGGTGGTAGGAACAATGCTCCCTATAGTATTGTTGGGTTGAAATGGGAGTCTATAGTGTGGGTGTGTTGAAAACAGAGTCTTGGTAGGGAAAGTAATTAAGTGTGGTGTGCTTCATCGTAGAGAAGTGATGTTATGGCAGAGGCCCCAACAAGGGGGGGGGGTATGAGAGAGAAGAGGCACGTAAAGAGGGAAAATAAGGGTTGTGCTCGTGAGAGGATATGGATCGAGATAACGTGTTTGTTCGAGAGACACCGAGGAAGACTACTGTCGATGGTGCATGTAGGCGGTAATAAACGAAGGGATAGTCTTATTGGTTTCTGGATAGAGGAGAAGGAGTGGGAGAGGGGGTAGCTAGAAGGAGATAGTTAAGTTTGAGTTGTGTGTTTTTAGAGAAGAGACCCCTCCAGACGGAATGTCATGTGCACACAGCAGAGAAAGATTCGATGTGGGTGAGGGTTGAGGGTAATTAACTACGTATGGAGACATATGAGACCTTTGAAGTGCAATGGTGCGAGAGGTATCATACTGGATGTGTGTGTGGTGTGTTGCGCACGCTCATGGTCGAGATAACGAAAGGAGACATAAGTCATGAGATCAACGAGATGGGGGAGATGGATCGTATTGAGTATGACAGTATGCAGCATGTGAGGGGGAGGGAAGAAGGCCAATGATTGGGCAGTGTGTTTTTTCTTTAAGAGAGAGTGACGTGGGCGGAGGGCATGACTCTATGGCGAGGAGAGAGAGAGTGAGACACAACGTTTGTGCAAAAGAGATCGACCTATAGATCATGTATAGAGAAACACATAGAGTGTGCGTGATAGGAAGCAAGAGTGCATGCGAGAAAGAAAGGTGATGGAGAAACAAATAGATAGAGGGATAGAGTATGCTAGCTCGAGGGACATCAGCTTGTTTTGTGTAGAGAGTTAACAGTGATGTCAGAGTGGTTATGGTGAGTTTGTGTGGGGAGAGAAGATAAAAGGAGGGTGCATGAATGCATGTAGATAGAAACATATATAGTGTGCGTGATAGGAAGCAAGAGTGCGGGCCAGAAAGAAGGTTGGTTGGAGAAACAGAGAAATGAAAGATAGAGATGCTAGCAGAGGGAGATCGGCTAGTGTGTGTGTTAGAGATAATAGTCATGTTGGATCGAAGGCTGATTTATGTGGTGGATGGGAGAGGAGATGAGAAGAGGGTGCAATGTGATGACCATACAAACGAATATCAGAGAGAAATGAGATCCCGAGAGACGGAGTTTTGTGTTTGCGAGAGAGAAAGAATATTTCACAGAGAGATGTTCGACTAGAGAGACATATCAGGGAAACGCGAGATATCCCTAGGGAGAGAGGGTGTGTTCTATGCGACATCAAAGGGAATGGGTGAGAGATATGAGACCCTGCAAGGACAGTTTGTGTTTGTGTGTGAGAGAGAGATATTTAAGAGGGAGAGTCGTGGGCTACTGAGAACATAGGGAGCGCAAGACATCTTGGTGTGTGAGGGTGGTGTGAGCGGCATACATGGGAAATAGTAGAGAGAAATGGGGACCCCGGGAGACAAAGTTTTGTTTGTGTGAGAGAAAAGATTTCACAGGGAGAATCATAGTTAATTAGAGACACATAGTAGTGAGCAAGATATATACTTCGAGGAGAGATAGAATGAAGGTCAGGGTGAGAGAGTACCGTCAGTGTGTTACAGAAGATAAAAGACTGTTTGTCGACATACAAGTAGCACGAGAGTACCCGTGAGCATAAAGGAGTATAGGTCTAGAGATATATACAAACATGAGTGATAGCTATATGAGATGAATATCTGGATTAAAGGATATTCAAATATTTAAACTAGAGATCAGGACATCGATAAATATCATACGAAAATTGGTCTATCAACATGCATATCATTTGAATTTGGGGGCACGTGTAATGTTATTTAGTTATCAATATTAGTGATCCATAGATTTTTTAATTAGAGACAATGCATGGTTTATAGTGCATCTAATGTCTAAACATGATTACACTATATATATGCTGTCTGTGTCCACATTATACGTGTTTGAGAAGTAAAAAACATGCATGAAACACACATTAATTGGAGACAGTTAGCGAGGAATGCAACATTGGATTTCAACATAAGTGGTTTCACATATTTGAAAAGTCAATTAGATGGATTCAGCCTTATGAATCTGAGATCATGCCATTTGCAAACCATATTTATGTATAAAGGGTGTTGTGTCTTTTGAAGTATATATAAAAAAATGATGTATATATATTTGATTGGATACAAAATGGATCCTACCCAAAAAAGAATACAAAATGGATTCAAATTGAGTTGGCACGGTAAACTTGCAATCTTTTTCTCCAAAATTTGAACGAAGCGGCGTAAAATCGGGGAGATGGAAATTACTCTGCTAACCCACTGGCACGCAAAACCAGTCGGCTCGATTTCTATAGGTTCGATAGGGACAGGCTTGTAATTTCACTCAAAGGTGACATAACCGCCTCTCACCCCGGATTCATACACGGCAGGCGCCAAAACACAGTTTTCTCCTCGGCCGAAATCGCCTCTCACCTCCTGGATTCATACAGGGTGCGCGCCAAACACAAACTCTCCTCGGCCAATATCCGTCGGCAAATATTCGTGTTTGCGAGATTACCGTCCTATCCCCAACCGACCAATATTGCTGTGATGTAGGAAAATAAAAACGGGGGCTAAGTTTGTAAATTTCCTCACATTTGAGAAAACGCGTCCTGAAGACATGGTTCCCCCTACCTCTCTACCTCCATTTCCCCATTCATACTCCATGGGCGCAAAAACAACACCCTCTCCACCCTAGTTTCCTCCGTCCGCCACCCCATCCACCGCCGTCCTCTCCACCATGCCGGAGATGTTACCCCGGCCCCGTCGTCCATTACAAGAGATCAACCTCTCTCATCCACGGCTTCGGACCAGGATCCTTGCATTGCGTCCTCTCCGCTCATCATCCGCGCCATTGTCCCCTTGTCGAGGCCGCTCGTACGACCGTCTCGTCCACCGCGCCGGGATATTTCCCTCGCCGCCACCGTCTTGTTGGGAAACGTAGCATGGAAAAGAAAAAATTCTACGCACACGCAATGATCTATCCATGGAGATGCATAGCAAAGAGGGGGAGAGTGTGTCTACGTACCCTCGTAGACCATAAGCGGAAGCGTTTGACAACGCAGTTGATGTAGTCGAACTTCTTCTAGGTCTGACCGTATCAAGTACCGAACGTACGGCACCTCCGAGTTCTGCACACATTCAGCTCGGTGACGTCCCTCGTCTTCTTGATCCAGCAAGGCGTCGAGGTAGTAGATGAGTTCCGTCAGCACGACGGCGTGGTGACGTGATGAGGTGAGTGATCCGCACATGCTTCGCCTAAGCACTATGAAGAATGACGAGGTGTAAACTGTGGAGGGGGGCGCCGCACACGCTAACAGTTGGTGTTGTGTGTTCTAGGCATCCCCCCCCACATATTATGGTGGGAGGTGAGGAGAGGCAGCCAGGGGGCGCCCCAAGTAGGTCTGAATCCTACTTGGTGTTTCCCAAGTGTGCGCCCCTCCCTTCCTTATTTGCCGGAGGGGGAAGGAAGAGAGGGGGAGAGGGAAGGAAGGGGGAATCTATTCCCTCTCTTCCTTTCCCTTCCCCTCTTTCCTTATCCTTCTTGGCCGGCCCATATGGGGGGTGCACCAGCCCCTTGGGTGGTGCGTTTCCCCTCTTGGCCCATAAGGCCATATCTTTTGCCGGGGGTGTCCGGAACCCCTTCCGGTGACCCGATATGTACCCGGTACCCTCCGGAACACTTTCGGTGTCCGAATACCATCGCCTATATATCAATCTTACCTCTCAACCATTTCAAGACTCCTCGTCATGTCCGTGATCTCATCTGGGACTCCGAACAACATTCGGTCACCAAATCACATACTCTCATATATACTATATCGTCATCGAACGTTACGCGTGCGGACCCTACGGTTCAGAGAACATGTAGACATAACCGAGACACCTCTCGGTCAATAACCACAATAGAGAACTGAATGCTCATATTGGCTCCTACATATTTTAAAGATCTTTATCGGGTTGAACCGTTATGACAACATACGTTATTCCCTTTGTCCATCGGTATGTTACTTGCCCGAGATTCGATCATCGGTATCTTCATACCTAGTTCATCTCGTTACCGCAAGTCTCTTTACTCGCTCCGTAATACATCATCCTGCAACTACTCATTAGTCACTTTGCTTGCAAGGCTTCTTATGATGTGTATTACCGAGAGGGCCCAGAGATACCTCTTCGATACTCGAAGTGACAATCCTATCTCGATCTATGCCAACCCAAACACACCTTTGGAGATACGTGTAGAGCATCTTTATAATCCACCCAGTTCCGTTGTGATGTTTGATAGCACACAAGGCATTCCTCCGGTATCCGGGTTGCATAATCTCATAGTAGAAGGAATATGTATTTGACATGAAGAAGCAATAGCAATAAAACTGAATATCATTATGCTAAGCTAACGGATGGGTCTTGTCCATCACATCATTCTCCTAATGATGTGATCCCGTTATCAAACGACAACTCATGTCCATGGTCAGAAACTTAACCATCTTTGATCAACGAGCTAGTCTAGTAGAGGCTCACTAGGGACACGTTGTTTGTTTATGTATTCACCACACACGTATTAAGGTTTCCCGATCAATACAATTCTAGCATGAATATAAACCTTTATCATGATTTAGGAAATTAATAATAACCATTTTATTATTGCCTCTAGGGCATATTTCCATCAGTCTCCCCACTTGCACTAGAGTCATATCTAGTTCACATCACCATGTGATTAACACCCTAGTTCACATCGCCATGTGACCAACCCCAAAGAGTTTACTAGAGTCAATAATCAGTTCAATTGCCATGTTGTAACACCCCTGTATTAAGCTACGAGTATCACCCTTTTGATGAGGCCATGTTCATCATGATTAATAGTGCATAATCATCATTAGCATCATATTGCATTCACTCCTAAGTCAATTCAAATTTAATGTAAAGTGGAATATAAAAGTTGTCCAACATAGAAACTAAATGTCAGATAAATAAACAAATATTCCAGAGGCTATTCTAAAATTGAAACCAACATCATTGGAATTGGATAAGTGGACTCGAACAACCTCAAACAGTGGATAAAGATATATTTATAACCATTTATTAAATCTGAAATAATATGGATTATGTTTTGTCCAAACTAATTTTAGGTGTTAAGGAATAATGCACTGTATTTATGAAGTAGGTCACACTTTTACAAGAACCATTTGGGGCCTAAACATTTGGACAGTGGAGAAAGAGAATAAGAAAAGGGAAAAGAACAGAAAAGGATAAAGGAGCAACCCCCCCCCCCCCCCACGCCCAACTGGGCCGCCGCCGGCCCACCTGCGTCGCCCCCTGGCCTATAAGGCCCCCCGCCGAACCCTAGCCCCCTCCCTATCCCATTTCCCCCCCCCCCCCCCCGGTCGCCCCTCCCTCGCTGGATCTGGTCGGGCAATCCCTCGATCCCGTCCGCCCGTCGCCGACGCCCGCTCGCCGCCGCCCGAGCCCGGCGCCTCCCCCCGGCCTGCCCTCGTCTCCGTCGCCGTCATCGCCGACGACCTCTCTCCCACTGCCCTCGCTCGGACCCGAGCCCAGCCTCTCGCCCACGCGCCCCGTCTCCGCCTCGTCTCCGACGCCGTCGCGGACCGCCGTCGCCCTGGACCCTCGCCGCCTCGCCGGACTCCACCGACGCCGGCCTCCCCGTCACCCGTCTCTCTCCCCCCCCCGAGCCCCTCCTCGCGCTCGACGCCGACGCCCCGCTCGACCCCTGTCGCCGACCCCCCTCCCGATCTCGACCCGCTGCCCCGCACCTCCGGCCCCCCTTCAATCTCGTACCCCAACCTCCCCCTCCCCTGCTCCGTTCCGCCTCCCCCCTCCGTCCCCTCCCCCCGCTCCGGCCCTCCATGCCTCCACCCCCCCCGTCTTCCGCCTCCCGCCTCCTCCTCCCACCACTCTCTCTCTCCCCTCTTCGGCAGCCTCTCCGCCCCTCCCCTCCCCTCTCCCCTCTCCTCCCGCCCCCTCCGGTCCGCCCACGCCTTCCATGGCCCCACCCGCCCTTTCCTCCACCCTGTTCTCGGATGTCGTGCGCGCGCGTTGACCCCCCCTCACCGCGCGGACGCGTCCGGCTGGACGGCACAGCGCGGACGAGTCCGGCTGTGCCACTGTCCAGTGGGCCCCCTAGAACGTTTTATAAAAGAAAAAGAAGAAATAAAAATAAATAATAAATAATTAAGATAATTAGTTAATTAATTAGTTAATTAATCCTGATTAGGTTAATCTAATTAACTAATTAGTGTTAATTAAATAGTAATAGTAATTAACTTAATTACTGCTGACGTCAGCATGATTTCATGCTGACGTCATCAATCACTGTTTCGGATAATGTTGAATTAAATAATTAATTAAAATTTCAGAAATTAATAAAACTTTAGAAATCATATCTTTTAACCGTAACTCCGATGAAAATATTTTATACATGAAACTTGCTCAGAACGACGATACGAACCCGAATAACTCCTCCGTATTCCCGTCAGATGCCCGCAGCTATAAGAACGTTGAACAATTAGACCGATTTCGATAAATGAATAGTGTCCAACCCTAATTAAATAAATCCGAATAAATTCCTAAATTACTAAATCGCTTATAGGCTGTATATCACCCTGGCCCTGCGTTTAGACATGTCCTGCATCCCTGTTGCATCATTGCCGTTGTTTTACTGTTTCTTCCCCCTCTTCTCTTCGGTAGACTACGAGACCGACGCAGCTGCTGGTGCCCCGACCGACTACGTTGTTGACGACCCCTACTTGCCAGAGCAACCAGCAAGCCCCCCCCTTGATCACCAGATATCGCCTATTTCTCTATACTGCTTGCATTAGAGTAGTGTAGCCTGTTACTGCTTTCGGTTAATCCCATTCTGCTGCATAGCCTGTCATTGTGTCTATTGTTGTTGATACCTTACCTGCAATCCTAAATGCCAGTGTAGGATGCTAGTTTGTCATCAGTGGCCCACATTCTCGTCTGTCTCATGCTACATATTGGCCGTGCTCGCCACGGGTGGCGATTGCGGATATGTATACTACTTATTACATGTGACATCAGATGGATACTAAAGTCGGGTCGGCTCAGGAGCACCCGCAGGTGATTCACGAAATGGGGCTGAAAGGATTGGCCTCCTCGACGGCCCCCCTAAGTGACTCTTTGTTGGGGAGCGGCAGGGCAGGTTGTGACCACCTAGGAGAGAGGTGGGCCTGGCCCTGGTCGTCGTCCGCGGTGTACTATAATAACACGTTTAACGAGATGGATATTTGATCGAGTCTGCCACTGGCCTATACGCACTAACCAACTACGCGGGAGTAGTGTGTTTATGGGATGGGACCGGCGTCGTGGTATCAGCTGAAGCCTTCTTGACGTCAGCGACTGAGCGGCGCGCACCGTGTGGACCGCGATAACGTCCCGCCGTGATCGTGTGGGTTGCTAGGTCTCTCGCGGCCGCGTACCAACGTGCAGAGCGCACTGGCGATGGGCCCAGACCCCAGAGTGCCTAGGATTAGTCCGGCGTGCTGACCTCTCTGTTGAGCCTAGGTGGGGCTGCACGTGTGGATCTTCCGAGGGCCCGGCATGACCAGGAAAGTGTGTCCGGCCAAAGGGGATCGAGCGTGTTGGGGAAATTGTGTGCACCCCTGCAGGGAAGTTTATCTATTCGAATAGCCGTTCCTCGGTAAAAGGACGACCCGGAGTTGTATTCCGACCTCATGACAACTAGAAATGGATACTTAATAAAACACACCCTTACAGTGACAGATATAACCTGGTGGTCGCTCTCTCGCATGGTGGCGACGAGAGGATCGACGGGTAGGATTATGCTTACGTTGTTGCTTGGTTAACTTCCAACTACTCTCTTCTATTGCTTCAAAGATGGAGGCTGCCAGAACGTAGTCTTCGACAGACTAGCTATCCCCCTCTTATTCTGGCATTCTGTTCAGTCCACCGATATGCCTCTTTACACATATCACCATGCTATGTAGTAATAGATCCTTGCTTGCGAGTACTTGGATGGTACTCACGGTTGCTTTTCCCCTCCTTTCCCTCTTTTCCCTTCTTGCTGGTTGTCGCAACCAGATGCTTGGAGCCGAGCCAGACGCCACCTTCGACGACTACTACCACCAGGGCGGAGACACTACTACGTCCAGGACGCCGACGACCAGGAGTAGTTAGGAGGATCCCAGCAGGAGGGCCCTGCGCCTGTTCGATCTTTGTATCCCTGTTTGTCTAGCCATCTTATGGCACCTTGTTTAACTTATTCTGTACTCAGATATTGTTGCTTCCGCTGACTCGTCTATGATCGAGCATTTGTATTCGAGCCCTCGTGGCCCCTGGCTTGTATTATGATGCTTGTATGACTTATTTATGTTTAGAGTTGTGTTGGTGATATCTTCCCGTGAGTCCCTGATCTTATCGTACACGTTTGCGTGCATGATGTGTACGATTGAATCGGGGCGCCACAAGTTGGTATTAAGCCGACTGCCTGTAGGAATCCCCTTTCCAATTCCTTGGCCGAAGTTTGATTCTAGACAAGAAAACCGTTTTACTAACTTGGCTGTGTGGCTTACGGCCCACATTGCCAAACTGGGTGGTATTAGGATCTTTATTCCTCGTCTATACTCTGGGACTCTGATCTCTCTTCTACTCGGTTAAATGAATTTTACTAACGCCGACACTTAGGGTCTCGTGATCACATCCACCGGAGTTCTGAAAATTTCCCCCCCTTGCTTCGAGATTGTGGGCCAGGTTCTGCTTACCAGATCCTTTCATCGAGGGCACCCTGTGTTGTCCACTTCAGATTCCTCGCCCCACCAGTGCCACGTACATCATAATGACCACCGTGTCATTGCCACGCATGTTCACACTATTTGTGCCTTTCTACTTCACTTACTGCGCTACATTTACTCAGGTTCTACATCCCTGCGTACCTGTCCATCTCGAATTTCCAGTCCCCGTGTTCTTCATAGATGGCAACGATCCATATGAGTGGCATGGGAGTTCCTATCACCTACCCCGCAGCTTCTTAGGTGTGGCCCCCCACGATGGAGACTCATCCAAACTGAAGCGGGCATAGATCAGGATAGGGGCGTTGCAAGATATGAATCCGTCGGTGCGCAATGAAAAGCACCGTTCTTCATGGAACGGCAGGCGTCTGCGCGTCGTGCACTGATACTCGGTGGCTCAGTTTGCACTATGGGGTAGTTGTCCCCAATAAAATCGAGTAGATACTCTTCAAGTGGTTCATCGGGAGCGCACCCAGCGTAGCAATCATGGGGCTCGAACACGCGCCGCCGTCAATCTGTTCACAACCTTGGGCATCCCTCACACCGGGATACGATGGTGACGTGATGTTTATGTCCATGCAGTATAAATAGGTGACGTAAGCAGGAACGATACAAATGTAAAATAAATATCTTGATATTGCTTTTCTATGAGGGGGAGGGAAGTCAATGTATAGACCAGCTGCGCACGAGCGACAACAAACATAGCAATTTGAGAGGTTACGTGGCCGTTGTACATTAATAAAGGAGGAGTAGTTTTGGTTTGATGGGATTATGGGTACCGTAGCTAGTACTTACACGGATAACATTGTTGAAGTCATAGAGTGGGAACAAGAGTTGGCTTTAAGTGAAACACCCGTGAATAGTGGCGTGACGTAACACGCGAATGAGCCATGTCTAAAGAGAAACAGATAAGGGGCCCTGGGCGAACTCGACAATATAAAGCGTATGACTACCAACAGAAAAATTGAAAGAACTACTCCTGCTCCTGGAGTATAAAGAGACATGTAATTGAATGTTATAAGATGACATGTTCAATAGATATACGATCAGCCTCCTGGCCTCTACTACTCCTTAATCGGAGAGAGGATTACCTGGATACATGTCAGGTCCGATCGTGATATAGATCGTGGCACCTTGTTTGCCCTTCAATGGTACCATGGGAACGGACTGCTAAGAAATTAGTACGTTCCCAACTGGGTGTGTCCACAAGGTTTCCAGAGTTAGACCAACTGGCCCATGCACATCACGATTGGCGATCTGATTGATCGGGGGTTGACTTTGGGCCCTGCATAATCGTGCAAAACAGAGGCGAATCATTAGAAACCGTACGAAATCATTACATTGAAAAAAATTCATATTGACGGACGAGATACATTACAGTTTTCATACAAACACGGAGTAAACCTACTCTAAAAAAGTTTGGCAAACTGTAATGTGGCGTGCGCAAGGACACCGCCGGCGTGGTTTTCCTTGAGCTAACTCATATGGGGATTACATATATATAATATACTAGTGCATGATACTGTGTATGATATACATACTGTTTATAATGCATAGTATGCATAGAGTAAGGTATATCAGATGATCATATTATTGCCATGCAGGACCCCCGGTGTCTTTCTTTACATTCTCTGCCGGACATCACCGTGTATGGGCGGGGTGATGGGTGAAACCGGGTGAGTGTATGTGCTCCCCCACTATAGCCAACCTCGAAACACGGAGCAGTCACGTGCAAACCGGGAAGACTGGACGCTCTCTAACTCGGCGCCTAGTAGTGGGGGGGGGGCGTGGCGTCTGGTTCAGAAGTAAAAGCCGTGGCGTGCCATGTGAGAGGTGCTGTGCCGCTCGGTCGTGCCGGCAGTAATTGCGGCACGGACGCTCTAAGGGCGACGCTGAATTGTTCAGTGCGGGGAAGCGTCGCCGCAAAGCGGAGTGTGGTTGGGTCGGAAAAGCCAGGGCGGTCAAGACTGAAAAATAAGGGGGGGGGAGGGAAAAGAAGGGGTGCGTGAATATTGAATTAGGTGGTGTATGAGCATTTTCAGGTAGTAACTGGTAGTTTGCAAAACTACTCAATTATTGCACTCACTGGTTTCTAAAAAATTGTGGTAAAAAAAACTGACATGCAATCATGCATGCGTGAACAATATATATGACCAATAAAAAACTACTCATGCACGCAACGATTTAATGCACATTGTAATCTCACATGTGATGGGGAGCCTAATTTGAATTTAGAAACTTAATACAACAGAAAATTACAAAACAAAACTGGAAGAGAGCGAGTAAGCGTAGGATTGTGTCCCATACGAACAAGTCCCCTGGTTAGTCACAGGCGAAGATGCGGTTAGAAAGGAGGCACAGCGTCTTCGGTCTCGTACGGAAACCAGAATCAGGCCGCATACAGCATGGGTCCACCTTTGAACCACATGTGCAGGGTCGTGACACAGCAATCGCGATTTGGACACCCGAGAAGTGTAATTTTGGTTGGTGGATGACCTTACGGGGGGCTTCCGGGATTGCTATCTTCTTCAAGATCTTCACTGTGGTTACATCATATTGACCTTCGGCGATGGCCCATTGCATGGCTGATCCCAATGTTTGGACAATGGTTCTACGCGTGATAAAATCAAAAAGGTGGTCACCATTGTAGATGTGTGTTGCAAATGATGTGGACCCTCCCAACATAGTGCAAGACAATCTCCACTGGCAACCAAGCCTAACTTGATGAAACATGTGGCAGCGGGGAAATGGAATTAGGAAATGGACACTGAAGTATATCTTTAGAATGCATTTACTTACGTGATCAAACTCTCACTTACCTTGCTCATGGGCGGACAAAACTCCCGAGGCCCCTTAACGTCGCCATCTCAAGGGGCGTCAACTTGCAACTACGTCCATGCAGCGCTATAAAAAGAGAGACCCCCAGGTAAACATCCTCGTCCTCGAGGACGCATGGTCAGACAACTAGCATAGCATGGCCTTCTCTCCACGCATATTTACGCACCCTCTTAAAATATTTGGGGCAAGTGCCGCGGCTAAGATCTGCGGATGTGGGGAAGAGGAGTTTCGACTACCGACGACAATTTATCCCAAAGGATCGTATCCAGTAGGTCTCCCAACCTTCGACGAGGATGATGAGAGCAACCACCGCCTTGCGAATCCATGGCAATGCTGCTACGAACTGCCTTGTCCCTTGTTGTGAGTCGGTTTACACGAAGGAGATGGTAACTGCATGGTCGTTCGTCCCTTTGGAACGGATGTTCTGCGGGGGAGCGCACTAGTGGGAGGTTATACTTTGAGATAGGAGCCTGGCGGGGGTGGGTTCGTTTGTACGGCACGTTCGTCGTGTTTGCCATCCATAGCCCGGAATTTTTAAAGCACACGACATTTACAGCGACTGGGTATTAGTTTGTTTTCCGGGGGCGCCATGGACCAACGCGGACTAAGCGGACCTCACGCCCTTTTTCCAGGCACGTCCGTGGGGGGGGGTCGAGCAGGGGAAGCTATGTGCGTGGGGGGGGGGGTAGGGCAGGCGTGTGCGAAATGTCAAATCTTGCGTACCACCACGCCGTGACTGAGCGGAGGTGGGGGCTTGGCTGTCGAACATACACCTATTACTTTCTAGCAAAACAACTATGCCTCCGCTGGGTACTATGCTGTTTGGCACGAAACGTTCCTTGGAGCTCGTGCTGCAAACTGGTTACTAGGTACTCGATAGCCCACGCTCGCCTACTATCCTTCCTCTTCCACTCACGTGGTCCGGGCTCGTCTGCGGGAAGCGACCGAGTGCAGGACGCCTAATGATGCATGCATGACAACTAAAATTTCCTTTCTCTTATCTCTTGAAATAAATATTGCGTAGACTCAAGCCCTTAGGTCTATGAGGTATAATGGATATATTATATGTTTTAGATGACCCTATAAACAGAAAGGAGGAGTATTCAACATTATTTTTTTTAACGAAACAAACAGAAGGCGCTCGCCAAGCTTTCATTACATCATCTTAAAAGCAGTTTTACATTGAGGAGTAGTACTAGGATCTCAAATCCATACACTACCTGCAACTAGTAGAAATGTACTACATAACCTAAGCTATGACCGCCAACTGACTCATCGTCGGAGATGTGGTAGGCGGTCGCTGCTGCAACTCCATTCTCCTCCATGCTCTCCTCCAGTTTGGCAACAGATCTTTGATCCCCACACTCACCGCTCGGCGTGAACGATGGTTGGCCTCGCACCTCGGCCTCTAACTGGATGGGGGGGGGAACTCGGGAAGGATGGTCTGCGTTCCTCCGCCCCCGCTGTCATCGTCCTCCTCCTCCCACCGGCTCGCCTGCCCGCGTCATGCGTCCTCCTCCTCGGCCCGCTCAGCACCCATGTCGTCATTCCTCTTGTTCCGGCTCCGGTTCGCCCGTCGTCGTCGTTTCGTCCTCCGCTCCCCAGCCCTCGAGCTCGCAGATGCTGCTGGGTTCCGCTATCCCCACTCACCACCATCCGCGGATAGCTAAGGTCGAAATAAGGTCCGGATCCGAAGACGGCGGGGCGAAGGACGCTAAGATTCCCGGCGGCGGGGGGTGTGCCCTCCACGACTCTCTGGAGCTAGCACATCGAGGCAGGCGGCTGCATCCGGCTTGGGGAGGGACTGGTTGACGTAGGGCAGGGAGGGGGGGGTGGGCGGTGGGGGGAGTTCGGCGGGGGGGGGGGGGCGACGGGTGGGCGGATAGGGGGGAGGTGGGGGGCGAGGGAGGGAGGAGAGGGGGTGAATGGGGGATATGTTTGGGGATGCCGAGCAGGCCCCGTTCAAGATACAATCGGCAGCTTCATGGGGCGGGGACGGGAGATCTAGTTGGGTGGGTTGTTTACCGTTCGCGAGGATGGACAGAATTGCGACGACTGAAGATGCGACGAAATACAGCTCGGCTTCTGTTTAGGGGGTTCCGTGCGCAAATGCCTCCCATCTGAACGCGGGGGGGGGGAGAAAGGGGGGGGGGGGGTAAAAGACGTGGCAATTAATAACAATCGGTGTTGTGTTGACGTCATAATTGTGAGGTGGAGATCGAGAGCGGTGTGTGTGGCGCCTCTACGTCTTCGAACATGTACTCGACCGTTTGTGCATCGGGATATAAGTATAATGGTTACTACACTTAGCTTGTGATTATAACGTTTCACGTGGCCATATTATATTGTGTGTGTTGTAAAACATTCACTTGCTGCTCTGATTTGCGTTAGTATATAATTAGAAGAAGCTTTCTAAACTACTAAAATAAATGGAATTTGGGCCCTGTGTATATAGTGAAATTAAGGTGATTGATTTATCATATGGGTAAGTTGGGAAAGAGGGTGTAGGAACAAATGCGTATCCCTAGTAGTATTTGTGCTGTGTGAAATGGAGTCTTTATGAGTGTGGGTGTTGAAACAGTAGTTTCGTGTAGGGAGGAAGTAATTAAGTGTGGTGTTGCTTCATCGTAGAAAGTGATGTGTATGGCAGAGGCGCTCAACAAGGGGGTGGGTATGAGAGAGAGAGGGCCGTAAAGAGGGAAAGATAAGCGGTTGTGCTCAGTGAGAGGAAGTGGACTCGAGACTAAACTGTTTGTTCGAGAGACCCGAGGAAAGACTACTGTCGATGGGTTGCATGTGGCGGTAATAACGAAGGGATATCTTATGGTTTCCTGGATTAGAGGGAAGGAGTGGGGAGAGGGGTAGTACTAGAAGGATAGTAAGTTGAGTGTTGGTGTTTTAGAGAAGAGAACACTCCAGACGGAATGTATGTGCACACCACGAGAGAAAGATTCGATGTGGGTGAGGGTTGAGGGTAATTAACTAGGATGGGAACATAATGAGCAATTGAAGTGCAATGGTGCGAGAGGTAATCATACTGGATGTGTGTGTGGTGTGTTGCGCACAGCCATGGTCGAGATAACCGAAAGGAGACATAAGTCTGAGATCAACGAGTATGGGGGAATGGGATCGTTTATGAGTATGACAGTATGCAGCATGTTGAGGGGGAGGGAAGAGGCCAATGAATGGAGCAAGTGTGTTTTTTCTTTAAGATGAGAGGACGTGGGCCTGGTGGGAGCTGCTACTATGGCGAGCGAGAAGAGAGAGTGAGCACAACGTTGTGCAAAGAGATCGACCTATAGATGTCATGTATAGAGAAACACATAATGAGTGTGCGTGAATAGGAAGCAAGAGTGCATGCGAGAAAGAAAGGTGGAGAGAAACAATAGATAGAGGGATAGAATGCTAGCTCGAGGGAACATCAGCTTGTGTGTTGTGTTAGAAGTTAACAATCTCGAGTGTTCATAGGGTGAGTTATGTGTGTGGGAGGAAAGATAAAAGGAGGGTGCATGAATGCATTAGATGAGAAAACATAATAAGTGTGCGTGATAGGAAGCAAGAGTTTCGGGCCAGAAAGAAGGTTAGGTGTGGAGAAACAGGAAATGATAAGATAGAGATGCTAGTAGAGGGGAGATCGCAGTAGTGTTGTGTTAGAGTAATCGTACATGTTGATCGAAGGCTGATTTTATGTGTGTGGATGGGAGAGGAGATAGTAGAAGAGGGTGCATGTGAGTGACCATACAAACGAATATCAGATAGAAAGAAAATGAAGTACCCAGATCCCGAGAGACGGAGTTTTGTGTTTGCGGAGAGAGAGAGAGTAAATATTTCACCAGGATAGATGTTTGTCTAGAGAGACATATCAGGAAAGCGAAGTGATCCCTATGGAGAGCAGGTTAGTAGGGCGCATCAAAGGGAATGGGTGGAGATATATGAGACCCGCGACAGTTGTGTTTGTTTGTGAGAGAGAGATATTTAAGAGGGAGAGTCGTGGGCTACTGAGAACATAGGGAGCGCAAGACCTCTATGTTGGAGGGTGGTGTGAGCGTGCATACATGGAAATAGTAGAGAGAAAGAGACCCCGGATACAAAGTTTTGTTTGTGTGAGAGAAAAGATTTCACAGGGAGAATCATAGTTAATTAAGAGACAATAGTAGTGAGCAAGATATGTACTTCGAGGAGAGATAGATGAAGTCAAGGAGAGGAGAGACGTACCCGTCAGTGTGTAACGAAGATAAAAGACTGTGTCGACATACAAGTAGCACGAGAGATACCCGTGAAGCTATAAAGCGTGGTATAGGTCTGAGAGATATATCAACAAGCAGTGAGTGATAGCTTATAGAATGAATATCTGGATTAAAGGATATTCAAATATTTTAAACTGAGATCAGGACATCGATAAAATCATACGAAAATTGCGTCTATCAACACTGCATATCATTTGAATTTTGGGGGCACGTGTAATGTTATTTTAGTTATCAATATTAGTGATCCATAGATTTTTTAATTAGAGACAATGCATGGGTTTATATGCATTAATGTCAAACATGTTACATTATCACTATCTTCTTTCCCACCATTATCTCCGTTCCTCCGAGAGCAAACATGCATGCCCCCACCCCACCACACTACATAATTTGAGACGTCTCGAGGATAACATTGGTTTCAACATAACCGTGTTCCACCATTTAAAATCCTCCCCACATTAGTCCGATTCACTCTCCTCATGAAATCAGACACTGCCATTTGCACCAAATGCATAATCGTTCTCTTGGAAATCCCAATTAACAAAATATGTATACTATTTGTTGATCAATTCCTACCCACAAAAACGAACAGGATCTAGTGCACGGTAACGCAATTTTTCAAATTGAACCGCGAAACGGGAGGAATTCCCTGCTAACCACTCACGCAACTCGGCCGTCTTGTTTCCTAGGCCTGTATCACAGTATACCCCTCTCACCTACCGCTGACCGTGGTCCAAACACAGTTATTTCTCCTGAGGGAAATGTAAAACCTGCACCTCACCGGATTATACGGGTGGAGCACACTCTACGCCGGACTCAACTGTGGTCAAAATATGTGGTTGCGACATTACGTACAAATCAATATTAAGATCTGGATGTAGACCATGAACGAATCGGGCTATTTCATTTTCGCAAACAATTTGAGTAAAAGGGTGTGTAGAAGTATCCTATAACTGACTTCGTCTGATTGTCCATTACAAAGATCTTACCAAAAGATAGCGCAAAAAGATCATGAGTTGCCACGGAACGGCTCTTTCTCCAAAAACCCTGTTCCTCGTCGACTAAGTCCGGCCGTCCCACCATCGGCCGGAGATTGAATACCCCGGCCCCGCAAGCGCCAAAACCAGTCGGAACTCTTCTCTATGCTGGACGTCACTCAAGTGCAACGCTCTCCCATTCATAACCAGGGCCAACCATCCGCGAAACTCACCTTGGTTCTCATTCGCCAAACACTCTCCTCGCCAAAATCCGTCCAAATTTCTATGGCGTACCGTCCTATCCAACCACATATTGCGGTGAAACGCCCTACCAGCCCCCCGGTATTTGTCTCTGTGAGACAGCCTCCGGACATGCCCACCTTACCACTTTCCCATAATCTGCGAAACACCTCCACCCATCCTGTGCCCTCCCGCCGTCTACCACGAGAGTTTACCGCCAGTTGTATTACGAATCGATCATCGTCCCCGATTGCTCGCTCGCACGCGGATTGTACCTGGCGAGCCTTCTACCCTCAACGCCAGGGATATTTCCCCACCGTCTGTTGGATTGGGAAACGTAGCATGGAAAAAAAAAATTCACGCACACGCAAATGATCTATCCATGGAGATGCATAGCAAGAGGGGAGAGTGGTGCTACGTACCCTCGTAGGACCATAAGCGGAAGCGTTTTGACAACGCAGGTTGATGTAGTCGAACTTCTTCTAGTCTGAAACCTTCCAAGTACCGAACGTTAACGGCACCTCCGAGTTCTGCACACATTCAGTCGGTGACGTTCCCTCGTCTTCTTGATCCAGCAATGCTCATTGAGGTAGTAGATGAGTTCCGTCCAGCACGACGTGCGGTGGTGACGTGATGAGTTGAGTGATCCGCACATGGCTTCGGCCAAAGCAACTATGAAAGAATGATGACCGAGGTGTAAAACTGTGGAGGGGGGCGGCCCGCACCGGCTAACGTGGTGTTGTGTGTTCTAGGCATCCCCTCCACCAATATTACGGTGGGAGGTGAGGAGAGGCAGCCAGGGGGCGCCCAAGTAGGAGTCTGAATCCTAACTTGGTGGTTTTCCCAAGTGGTGCGCCCCTCCCTTCCTTATTTGCCGGAGGGGGAAGGAAAGAGAGGGGGAGAGTGGAAGGAAGGGGGAATACCTATTCCTCTCTTTCCTTTCCCTTCCCTCTTTCCTTATCCTTCTTGGCCGGCCCATATGGGGGGTGCACCAGCCCCTATGGGCTGGTGCGTTTCCCCCTTGGCCCAGTAAGGCCCATATCTTTTGCCGGGGGGGTGTCCGGAACCCCTGCCGGTGACACCGATATTGAACCCCCGTACCTCCTAACACTTTCGGTGTACGAATACCATCGTGCCTATATATCAACTCTTTACCTTCAACCATTTCAAGACTCCTCGTCATGTCCGTGATCTCATCTGGGACTACGAACAACATTCGGTCACCAAATCACATACTCTATATACTATAATCGTCATCGAACTGTTACGCGTGCGGACCCTACGTGGTTCAGAAACATGTAGACATAACCGAGACACCTCTCCGGTCAATAACCACAATAGAGAACCTGAATGCTCTATTGGCTCCTACATATTATTAGTAAGATCTTTATCGGGTTGAGACGTTTCTGACAACAACGTTATTCCATTTGTCCATCGGTATGTTTACTTGCCCGAGATTCGTATGCATCGGTATCTTCATACCTAGGTTCATCTCGTTACGCAAGGTCTCTTTACTACTCGCTCCGTAATACATATCCTGCAACTACTCATTAGTCACTTTGCTTGCAAGGCTCTTATGATGTGTATTACCGAGCAGGCCCGAGATAACCTCTTCGATACTCGAATGGACAATCCTAATCTCGATCTTGCCAACCACAACACACCTTTGGAGATACGTGTAGAGCATCTTTATAATCCCCCAGGGATTCCGTTTTGATGTTTGATGCACACCAGGCATTCCCTCCGTATCGGGGTTGCATAATCTCATAGTAGAAGGAATATTGTATTTGACATGAAGAAGCAATAGACAATAAGAACTGAATATCTTATGCTAAGCTAACGGGAGGGTCTTGTCCTCACATCATTCTCCTAATGATGTGTATTCCCGTTATCAAACGACAAACTCATGGTCCATGGTCCAGAAACTTTATACCATCTTTGAATCAACGAGCAGTCTAGTAGAGGTCACTAGGGACACGTTGTTTGTTATGTATTCAACCCACACACTATTAAGTTTCCGATCAATACAATTCTAGCATGAATATAACACCTTTATCATGATTTATGAATAAGAATAACCATTTTATTATTGCCTCTAGGGCCATATTTCCATCATCTCCCCTTGCACTAGAGTCATAATCTAGTTCCACATCACCATGGATTTAAACACCCACTAGTTCACATCGACCATGTGACCACACCCCAAAGAGTTTACTAGAGTCAAATAAATCAGTTCAATGCATGTTTGTAACACCCCTGTATTAAGCTACAGGATCACCCTTTGAGGAGGCCATGTCATCATGATTAATAGTGCATAATCATCATTAGCATCATATTGCATTCAACTCCTAAGTCAAATTCAAATTTAAATGAAAGTGGAATATAAAAGTTGTCCAACATAGAAACTAAAATGTCAGATAAATAACAAATATTCCAGAGGCTATTTCTAAATTGAAACCAACATCATTGGAATTGGATAAGTGACGAACAACCTCAAACAGTGGATAAAGATATATTTAGTAACCATTTATTAAATCTGAAATAAATATGGAATTATTTTGTTCCAAACTAATTTAGGTGTTAAGGAATAATGCGACTGGATTAGAAGTAGGTCACACTTTTTACAAGAACCATTTGGGGCCTAAACATTTGACAGTGGAGAACAGAGATATAAAGAAAAGGGAAAAGAAACAGAAAAGGATAAAGGAGCAACCCCCCACCCCCCCCACGGCCCAACTGGGCCGACGCCCAGCCCCACCCACCTGCTGCGCCCCTGGCCATAAGGCCCCCGCGCCGACCACCCTTCCCCCTCTACCCCTCTCCGATCCACATTTCCCCCCCCCCCCCGGTTCGCCCCTCCCTCGGCTGGATCTGGATCGGGCAATCCCCGATCCCGCCGCCCCCGTCGCCGACCGCCGCCGCCGCCGCCCGCACGCCCGCCGCGCCTCCCCGCCGGCCTGCACCTCGTCTCCGTCGCCGTCTCGCCGACGACCTCATCCCCGACGTGCCCTCGCTCGGGACCCGAGCCCAGCGCGCTCGCCCCGACGCGCCCCGTCTCCGCCGTCTCCGACCGTCGCGGACCGCCGTCGCCCTTGGACCCTCGCCGCCTCGCCGGACCTCACCGACGCCGGCCTCCCCGTCGACCCGTCGTCTCCGGCCTCACCCCGAGCCCTCCTCGCGCTCGACGCCGACGCCCCGCTCGACCCCGTCGCCGACCCCCCTCCACGAGCTGAGCCCGCTGCCCCGTCCCTGCCGAATCTCGGTGAGGCCCCAGGACTCCCCTCCCTGCTCCGTTGCACTGCGCACGCAGCTCCGGCCCCTGCCTCGCCTCCGCGCGCCTCGCCGAGCACGCCGCCCGCCCGCACGCCGCACGCCCGGCGCCGGCCCCAGCGCTCCCTCCCCCGGCCGCCTCTCACCGGCCACGGCCGGCGGCCCCGCTCCGGTGCCTCGCGTCCACCAGGCGGCCACCGCACCCTGGCCGGCCAGTGCGTGCGCGCGCGCGCTTGACCCCCCTCACGCGCGGACGCGTCCGGCTCTGGACGGCACAGCGCGGACGAGTCCGGCTGTGCCACTGTCCAGTGGGCCCCCTAGAACGTTTTAAAAAGAAAAAGAAAGAAATAAAAATAAATAATTAAAATAATTAAGATAATTAGTTAATTAATTAGTTAATTAATCCTGATTAGGTTAATCTAATTAACTAATTAGTGTTAATTAAATAGTAATTAGTAATTAACTTAATTAATGCTGACGTCAGCATGATGTCATGCTGACGTCATCAATCACTGTTTCGGATAATGTTGAATTAAATAATTAATAAAAATTTCAGAAATTAATAAAAACTTTAGAATCATATCTTTTAAACCGTAACTCCGATGAAAATTTTATACATGAAACTGCTCAGAAACGACGATACGAACCCGAATACATCCTCCGTATTCCCGTCAGATGCCCGCCGCTATAAGAACGTTGAACAATTAGACCGATTTCGATAAATGAATAGTGTCAACCCTAATTAAATAATCCGAATAAATTCCTAAATTAACTAAATCGCTTAGTTAGGTTGTATATCACCCTGGCCCTGCTGTTTAGACATGTCCTCATCACTGTTGCATCATTGCCGTGTGTTTACTGTTTCTTCCCCCTCTTCTCTTCGGTAGACTACGAGACCGAAGCAGCTGCTGGTTGCCCCGACCGACTACGTTTGTTGACGACCCCTACTTGCCAGAGCAACCAGGCAAGCCCCCCCCTTGATCACCAGATATCGCCTATTCTTCTCTATACTGCTTGCATTAGAGTAGTGTAGCCGTGTACTGCTTTCGGTTAATCCCATTCTGCTGCATAGCCTGTCATTGTTGCTATTGTTGTTGATACCTTACCTGGCAATCCTAAATGCCTAGTGTAGGATGCTAGTTTGTCATCAGTGGCCCTACATTCGTCTGTCTGCTATGCTACATTATTAGGCCGTGCTCGCCACGGGTGGCGATTGCGGATATGTATACTACTTATTACATGTGACATCGATGGATACTAAAGTCGGGTCGGCTCGAGGAGCACCCGCAGGTGATTCACGAATGGGGGCTGAAAGGATTGGCCTCCTCGACGGCCCCCTAAGTGACTCTTTGTTGTGGGAGCGGCAGGGCAGGTTGTGACCACCTAGGAGAGAGGTGGCCTGGCCCTGGTCGTCGTCCGCGGTGATCTCATAATAACACGTTTAACGAGATTGGATATTGATCTGAGTCTGGCCACTGGCCTATACGCACTAACCAACTACGCGGGTAGAGTGTTATGGGTATCCGGCGTCGTGGTATCAGCTGAAGCCTTCTTGACGTCAGCGACTGAGCGGCGGCACCGTGTTGGACCGCGATAACGTAACCGCCGTGATCGTGTGGGTTGCTAGGTCTGCTCGCGGCCGCGTACTGCAACGTGCAGAGCGCACTGGCGATGGGCCCAGACCCCAGAGTGCCTAGGATTAGTCCGGCGTGCTGACCTCTCTGTTGAGCCTAGGGGGGGCTGCGACGTGTGGATCTTCCGAGGCCGGCATGACCAGGAAAGTGTGTCCGGCCAAAGGGGATCGAGGCGTGTTGGGGAATATGTGTGCACCCCTGCAGGGAAGTTTATCTATTCGATAGCCGTGTCCCTGGTAAAAGGAGACGACCGGAGTTGTTTTGACCCATGACAACTAGAAATGGATACTTAAAAACAACAACCCTTACAAGTGACAGATATAACCGGTGGTCGCTCTCTCGCATGGTGGCGACGAGAGGATCGACGGGTGAGTGTAGGTAGATTATGCTACGTTGTTGCTTGGTTAACTTCCAACTACTCTCTTTCTATTGCTTCAAGATGGAGGCTGCCAGAAGCGTAGTCTTCGACAGGACTAGCTATCCCCCTCTTATTCTGGCATTCTGCAGTTCAGTCCACCGATATTGCCTCTTTACACATATACCATGCATATGTAGTATAGATCCTTGCTTGCGAGTACTTTGGATGAGTACTCACGGTTGCTTTTCCCCTCCTTTCCCTCTTTTCCCTTCTTGCTGGTTGTCGCAACCAGATGCTGGAGCCCAGGAGCCAGACGCCACCTTCGACGACTACTACCACCAGGGCGGAGACTACTACTACGTCCAGGACGCCGACGACCAGGAGTAGTTAGGAGGATCCCAGGCAGGAGGCCCTGCGCCTGTTCGATCTGTTGTATCCCTGTTTGTGCTAGCCATCTTATGGCACCTTGTTTAACTTATGTCTGTACTCAGATATTGTTGCTTCCGCTGACTCGTCTATGATCGAGCATTTGTATTCGAGCCCTCGTGGCCCCTGGCTTGTATTATGATGCTTGTATGACTTATTTATGTTTTAGAGTTGTGTTGTGATATCTTCCCGTGAGTCCCTGATCTTGATCGTACACGTTTGCGTGCATGATTAGTGTACGATTGAATCGGGGGCGCCACAAGTTGGTATTAGAGCCGACTGCCTGTAGGAATCCCCCTTTCCAATTCCTTGGCCGAAGTTGAGTCTAGACAAAGAAAACCGTTTTACTAACTTGGCTGTGTGGCTTACGGGCCCACATTGCCAACTGGGTGGTATTAGGATCTTTTATTCCTCGTCTATACTCTGGGACTCTGATCTCTCTTCTACTCGGGTTAAATGAATTTTACTAACGCCGACACTTAGGGTCTCGTGATCACATCCACCGGAGTTCTGAAAATTTCCCCCCTTGCTTCGAGATTGTGGGCCAGGTTCTGCTTACAGGATCCTTTCATCGAGGGCACCCTGTGTTGTCACTTGCAGATTCCTCGCCCCACCAGTTTTTCCCGACGTTGATGTAGCCTTTGCTATGTCTCGTTGTGTACTTCCTTACCGCGTGCCTGCGCGCCGCCTAGCATGTCCAGTTTATGAAATTGCGCCGTTATGCTGTCCGCATGTACCTGACTTTGTGTAAGGATATGTATGTCTTAATTGACTACTTTTATGTATTTGATGCACTGCTTAAACTATTGTCGAGTTACATCATGCTTGTCACTAAGCACTCGCAATTGCTTTTACTAAACTACCCCCTGTTGATACTTAGCAGGATGGTTAGACCAGGTGGTCGTGGTCGTGGCCGTGGTGCCAGCGATCCACCACCGCCGAACTATATGGCTGGAATGATGCAGCAATTTGAACTGCAACGTCAGTTCATGCAAGGGATCATGGATCAGTTTCCTCGTCCCAATATGAACCAGTATCCAGGCCCAGGGACCCTGCAGGACTTTATGCGCCTCAACCCAACCGTCTACCGCGGCTCAACTCAGCCCCTGGATGCGGATGACTGGCTTCGCGACATCACCTATGAGTTGGAATCTGGTGGCGTTGCCCCTGCAAACTATGTCACCTTCGCCTCCTTCTTTCTCAAGGGCCCCGCTACTCAATGGTGGGACAGCCACAGGCGCACTCAACCAGCTGGCACAGTCATCACTTGGCCGGATTTCCAAGCTGCCTTCCGTGCCCGTTTCATTCCTCAGGGAATCATGGACCGGAAGAAGCAAGAGTTCCGCAACCTCACCCAGGGCAACAAGACAGTGGAAGCTTATCAGCGGGAGTTTCTGGAATTATCCCGCTATGCTGAAGAAGACATTCCCACTGATGCTCGCCGTCAGGAAAGGTTTCGCGAAGGACTTCAAGCTGACATCAAGCTAGCGCTCCTTGTGCATGAATTTGATAATTTCTCCATCTTGGTGAACAAGGCTATCCAGGTCGAGACAGGTCTGCAGGCACACCAGGGATCTCTTAGGCGCAACCGTGACACTGGTTCATCTTCGAGCCAGCCTACACAGAAGCGTCGGATCTGGATTCCAAACAGCGTGTACCGTCCAGCTGCACCTGCTCCAAGACAGTCCTATACTGCACCGCGTCTGCCTCCACCACCTAGGCAGCCAGGACTTCCAGCTCCACCACCCCGAGCTCCTGCTCCCAATCCCAATGATAGTCTGTGCTACAAGTGTGGGCAGCCAGGTCATTTTTCCAGGAACTGCATTCAGAACCAGAACCAACTGGCACTTCCTGCAACTGGCCGTAGGAACAATCAGCCTCGCAACAACAATGCCAAGTCTTATGGGCGTATTCAGGCCAACCACACCGATTTCAATGAAGCTCAGGACCAGCCTGCCACCGTGATGGGTACTCTCCTTGTTAATTCAGTACCAGCTTCTGTTTTATTTGATTCGGGAGCATCGCATTCATTCATGTCCGAAGAATTTGCATACAAACACGACATTAAATGTGAGGTCATGAACACTGCAATAGTAATACACACCCCCGCGGGTCAATGTCAAACCTCCATGGGTAGCAACAACGTCACCGTTGCAATTGAAGGGCTGGAGTTTCACGCCTCCCCTTTCATACTAAAGTCTTGTAGTATCGACCTCATTCTCGGAATGGATTGGTTGAAAGCGCATACTGCTTCTATAGTTTGCGCCACGAAGATCGTCCATCTTCTACACCCTTCTGATGAAATAATAAGCTACCAGGCTCAAATCATCCAAAATGCCGAGGCGAGGCTTTATGCCTTGAATGCGTTAAACGCATCACCACTTGAAGGCATCGAGAACATTCCAGTTGTTCGCGAATTCCAAGGTGTTTTCCCAGAAGAACTCCCAGGGATACCCCCTGCTCGAGCTGTCGAATTTGTCATCGACTTGAAACCAGGCACCACTCCTATCGCCAAGCGACCCTACAAGATGCCGCCGCATGAACTCCTTGAACTTAAGGAGGAAATTGACGCTTCACTTCGTAAGGGTTTCATTCGCCCAAGTTCCTCTGCTTGGGGAGCACCTTCTCTCTTTGTCAGGAAGAAGGATGGATCAAACCGATTGGTCCAAGATTACCGTCCTATTAACCAAGCAACTATCCAGAATAAATATCCCCTTCCTCGGATAAACGATCTGTATGATCAACTGGCGGGTTCATCAGTGTTCTCTAAACTCGACTTAAGGTTGGGTTACCACCAGATCCGTGTTCGTGAAGAGGATATCCCAAAGACCGCCTTCGTTACTCGATATGGCTCATACGAGTACACTGTCATGTCATTCGGCTTAACCAATGCTCCCGCCACATTCTCCCGCCTGATGAATTATATATTCATGGAATACCTTGACAAGTTCGTCGTGGTTTACCTGGATGATATCCTAGTATACTCCAAGAACAAAGAGGAACATGCTGAACATCTTCGACTTGTTCTGGAAAAACTTTGAGAGCATCAACTATATGCTAAGTTTTCCAAGTGTGAATTCTGGCTTCCTGAAGTAACATACCTTGGGCATGTCATCTCCAAGGATGGTATTGCCGTCAACCCCGAGCGAGTTCAGGCTATTCTTGATTGGGCTCCTCCAAAGAACGTCAAGCAAGTTCGAAGTTTTCTCGGACTCGCCAGCTATTGCCGTCGATTTGTCGAGAACTTCTCCAAGATCGCCAAGCCCCTGACTAACCTGCTTCATAAAGGCGTCAGGTTCAATTGGACGGAAAAGTGTCAGGAAAGTTTCCAGACGCTCAAAGACAAGCTGACTTCTGCCCCAGTGCTTGCCCCTCCTGATTCCCAGAGGGATTTTGTCATCTATTGTGATGCATCCCGTCAAGGATTAGGCGGTGTCCTAATGCAAGACCGCAGAGTAATTGCTTATGCTTCGCGTCAATTGCGTCCGCACGAAGAGAATTACCCAGTACATGACCTCGAGCTTGCTGCCGTCATCCATGCACTAAAACAGTGGCGACATTACCTTCTCGGTAATCGTTGCGAGATCTACACCGATCATCAAAGTCTGAAGTATCTGTTCACTCAGCCAGACTTGAACCTCCGTCAACAGAGATGGATGGAGACCGTAGCGGATTTTAACTTGGGTATTTCTTATACCCCTGGCAAGGCTAATGTAATGGCCGATGCCTTGAGCCGCAAGTCTTATTGCAGTCACCTCCAGTTTCACGAAGTTCAACCTTCGCTTATTGAAGAATTCAGAAAGCTGAATCTCCACATTGTTCCTCCTGGAGCACTCGCTCCCCCTCCTGTAGGTTTCTACAAAATGAACCTCCACGTTGTTTCCCAGGGTTCACTTAACACCCTGGTTGCTAAACCAGATCTCGTGGACAGCATCAAGACGCTGCAGGGCTATGACTCTCAAGCCCACAAGATTAAGCGCTATCTCGCTGAAGGAAGGCCTTCGTTCTTCACTATTGATGATACTGGCACATTGTTCTTTAAAAGTCGTCTAGTGGTCCCCTCTAAAGGTAACCTGGGTATGACTCAGGAGGTCATGCAAGAAGCTCATGACACTCCGTTGTCTATTCATCCCGGCAGTACCAAGATGTACCAAGACATCCGTCAAAGATTCTGGTGGTCAAACATGAAGCAAGACATTGCTCGCTATGTTGCTGAATGTGATGTTTGCCGTCGCGTCAAAGCAGAACATCAAAGGCCCGCCGGAACTCTGCAACCAATTGCTGTTCCTGAATGGAAATGGGACCATGTTGAAATGGACTTTATCACTGGATTTCCCAAATCACAGAAAGGTAATGATGCTATTCTTGTCGTCATTGACCGACTTTCCAAAGTTGCACATTTTCTAGCCGTCAAAGAGACGATCACTGCTAGTCAGCTCGCAACTCTCTACATGTCCAGAATTGTTTCACTTCACGGTATTCCACTGGTTATCAGTTCAGACCGTGGCAGCTTATTCACTTCAAGATTCTGGGCAAGTTTCCAAGAAGCTATGGGAACTCATCTGTTCTTCAGCACCGCTTTTCACCCTCAGTCTCAAGGACAAGTTGAACGAGTCAACCAAGTTCTTGAAGACATGCTTCAAGCTTGTGTCATATCCTTCGGAAGGAAATGGGAAGAATCTCTCCCATATGCCGAATTCTCTTACAATAACAGCTATCAAGCCAGTCTGAAGATGGCCCCCTTCGAAGTATTGTACGGACGAAAGTGCCGAACCCCTCTGAATTGGTCAGAAACTGGGGAACGTCCACTCTTCGGTCCGGATATTATCCAACTTGCCGAAGATCAAGTTCGTGTTGTCCGCGAGCATTTGAAGACTGCTCAGTCACGTCAAAAGAGTCAGTATGACCGCAAACACAAAGATATGGTCTATCAACCTGGCGAAAAGGCTTATCTTCGAGTCACACCGATGAAAGGTACACACCGATTCGGGATCAAGGGCAAGCTAGCTCCTCGCTATATTGGTCCTTTCACTGTTCTTGAAAGGCGTGGTAGAGTGGCATATCAGTTGGAACTTCCACCGAACCTTTCTCAGGTTCACGATGTGTTCCACGTATCACAACTCCGCCGCTGCTTCAAAGCCCCTATCCACGGAGTAGATCACGAATTGCTTGAACTGCAACAAGACCTCTCTTATAAAGAGCATCCGGTCCGCATTCTCGATCAAGCCGAGCGTCGCACACGCCAGAAGGTTATCAAGTTCCTCAAGGTTCAGTGGTCAAACCATTCTGAGGATGAAGCCACTTGGGAACGCGAGGATCGTCTTCGCGATGAATACCCCGCTTTGTTTCTTTCTACCTCCTAAATCTCGGGACGAGATTTCTTGTAGTGGAGGAGATTTGTAACACCCCCTGTATTAAGCTACAGTGATCACCCTTTTGATGAGGCCATGTCATCATGATTAATAGTGCATAATCATCATTAGCATCATATTGCATTTCAACTCCTAAGTCAAATTCAAATTTAAATGAAAGTGGAATATAAAAGTTGTCCAACATAGAAACTAAAATGTCAGATAAGTAAAAAATATTCCAGAGGCTATTCTAAAATTGAAACCAACATCATTGGAATTGGATAAGTGACTCGAACAACCTCAAACAGTGGATAAAGATAATATTTAATAACCATTTATTAAATCTGAAATAAATATGGAATTATGTTTTGTCCAAACTAATTTTAGGTGTTAAGGAATAATGCACTGGTATTTATGAAATAGGTCACACTTTTTACAAAAACCATTTTGAGGCCTAGCTATTTACTAGATTGAGAAAGGAGAATAAAGAAAAGGAAAAAGAAACAGAAAAGGATAAAGGAGAGAGCCCCTCCCAACTGGGCCGTGGCCCAGCTGGCCTCCACCAGCCCACTGGCCCATCAGGCCCACCCCCACTCTCCCCTTATCCCCTGGACCCCGAAACCCTAACCGGCCACCACTCCACTTCCCCCCCCCACTCCCCCTCGTCAGCCCCCACCTCCCGATCCAGATCGGGATCGGGATCGCGGGAACGACCCCGTCGCCCTCGCTCGCTGCGACGACCGCGCCGCCTCGCCCTCGCCGCACGACGCCACCGCCCGGAGCGCTCCCTCGCCGGTCTGCCTCGTCTACGTCGACGCCATCGTCTCCGACCACCACCCCGACCCCCCGCTGCCACGATCCCTGCTTCCCCCGCCGTGAGCCTCGCTCCCTTCCTCTCCCTGCGCCCGCTCCCGCCTCCCGCAGAGCCTCGCGCTGCGCGCGCCCCGACGCCGCTCATCACGCCACGCCCGCTCCCTCGCCGCTGCTCGCGCGCGCGCCTGCGCCGTTCCGCGCGCGCGCATGCCATCCGCGTCCCGCGCCATGGCCGCGCTTGCGCGCGTCACCGCGCCCGCGCGCGGCCTCGCCAGTGCTCGCTCGCCTCGGCCGTTCGCCCGCGCTCGCCCGCGCGCACCGCGCCCCCCCCCTCTCGCGCTGCCACTCGCGCGCCACCGCCCGCTGCCGCTCCGGCCGCCGCGCGCGTCCCACGCCCCCTCCGGCCTCGCCCCGCCCGCCGCCCGCGCCCGCGTAGGCCCCCGCGCGTGCCCGACTGCGGCCGCGCACACGCGCGCTGCGCGCCGTGCCTGTCGCCCGCGCTCGTGCCCTGGGCCACTGCCCAGTGGGGCCCGAAAACCCCCCTGTGACGCTGACGAATGGGGCCCGCGCCCTAAAAACGTTTTAAAAAAAGAAAGAAAGAAAGAAATAAAAATAAAAATAAAATAAATAATTAAAATAATTAAAATAATTAATTAATTAATTAGTTAATTAATTAGTTAATTAATCCTGATTAGGTTAATCTAATTAACTAATTAGTGTTAATTAAACAGTAATTAGTAATTAACTTAATTAACTGCTGACGTCAGCATGATGTCATGCTGACGTCATCAATCACTGTTTCGGATAATGTTGAATTAAATAATTAATTAAAATTTCAGAAATTAATAAAAACTTTAGAAAATCATATTAAATAAACCGTAACTCCGATGAAAATATTTTATACATGAAACTTGCTCAGAACGACGATACGAACCCGAATACATCCTCCGTATTCCCGTCAGATGCCCGCAGCTATAAGAACGTTGAACAATTAGACCGATTTCGATAAATGAATAGTGTCCAACCCTAATTAAATAAATCCGAATAAATTCCTAAATTAACTAAATCGCTTAGTTAGGCTGTATATCACCCTGGCCCTGCGTTTAGACATGTCCTGCATCCCTGTTGCATCATTGCCGTGTGTTTACTGTTTCTTCCCCCTCTTCTCTTCGGTAGACTACGAGACCGACGCAGCTGCTGGTGCCCCGACCGACTACGTTGTTGACGACCCCTACTTGCCAGAGCAACCAGGCAAGCCCCCCCCTTGATCACCAGATATCGCCTATTCTTCTCTATACTGCTTGCATTAGAGTAGTGTAGCCTGTTACTGCTTTCGGTTAATCCCATTCTGCTGCATAGCCTGTCATTGTTGCTATTGTTGTTGATACCTTACCTGCAATCCTAAATGCCTAGTGTAGGATGCTAGTTTGTCATCAGTGGCCCTACATTCTCGTCTGTCTGCTATGCTACATTATTAGGCCGTGCTCGCCACGGGTGGCGATTGCGGATATGTATACTACTTATACATGTGACATCAGATGGATACTAAAGTCGGGTCGGCTCGAGGAGCACCCGCAGGTGATTCACGAATGGGGGCTGAAAGGATTGGCCTCCTCGACGGCCCCCTAAGTGACTCTTTGTTGTGGAGCGGCAGGGCAGGTTGTGACCACCTAGGAGAGAGGTGGGCCTGGCCCTGGTCGTCGTCCGCGGTGATCTCATAATAACACGTTTAACGAGATTGGATATTTGATCTGAGTCTGGCCACTGGCCTATACGCACTAACCAACTACGCGGGAGTAGTTATGGGTATCCCGGCGTCGTGGTATCAGCTGAAGCCTTCTTGACGTCAGCGACTGAGCGGCGCGCACCGTGTTGGACCGCGATAACGTAACCGCCGTGATCGTGTGGGTTGCTAGGTCTGCTCGCGGCCGCGTACGCAACGTGCAGGAGCGCACTGGGCGATGGGCCCAGACCCCAGAGTGCCTAGGATTAGTCCGGCGTGCTGACCTCTCTGTTGAGCCTAGGTGGGGCTGCGACGTGTGGATCTTCCGAGGCCGGGCATGACCCAGGAAAGTGTGTCCGGCCAAAGGGGATCGAGCGTGTTGGGGAATATGTGGTGCACCCCTGCAGGGAAGTTTATCTATTCGAATAGCCGTGTCCCTCGGTAAAAGGACGACCCGGAGTTGTATTCCGACCTCATGACAACTAGAAATGGATACTTAATAAAACACACCCTTACAAGTGACAGATATAACCTGGTGGTCGCTCTCTCGCATGGTGGCGACGAGAGGATCGACGGGTAGGATTATGCTATACGTTGTTGCTTGGTTAACTTCCAACTACTCTCTTCTATTGCTTCAAGATGGAGGCTGCCAGAAGCGTAGTCTTCGACAGGACTAGCTATCCCCCTCTTATTCTGGCATTCTGCAGTTCAGTCCACCGATATTGCCTCTTTACACATATACCATGCATATGTAGTATAGATCCTTGCTTGCGAGTACTTTGGATGAGTACTCACGGTTGCTTTTCCCCTCCTTTCCCTCTTTTCCCTTCTTGCTGGTTGTCGCAACCAGATGCTGGAGCCCAGGAGCCAGACGCCACCTTCGACGACTACTACCACCAGGGCGGAGACTACTACTACGTCCAGGACGCCGACGACCAGGAGTAGTTAGGAGGATCCCAGGCAGGAGGCCCTGCGCCTGTTCGATCTGTTGTATCCCTGTTTGTGCTAGCCATCTTATGGCACCTTGTTTAACTTATGTCTGTACTCAGATATTGTTGCTTCCGCTGACTCGTCTATGATCGAGCATTTGTATTCGAGCCCTCGTGGCCCCTGGCTTGTATTATGATGCTTGTATGACTTATTTATGTTTTAGAGTTGTGTTGTGATATCTTCCCGTGAGTCCCTGATCTTGATCGTACACGTTTGCGTGCATGATTAGTGTACGATTGAATCGGGGGCGCCACACATGTGATTAACACCCAAAGAGTACTAAGGTGTGATCATGTTTTGCTTGTGAGAGAAGTTTAGTCAACGGGTCTGTCACATTCAGATCCGTATGTATTTTGCAAATTTATATGTCTACAAAGCTCTGCATGGAGCTACTCTAGCTAATTGCTCCCACTTTCAATACGTATCCAGAATGAGACTTAGAGTCATCTGAATCGGTGTCAAAGCTTGCATCGACGTAACCCTTTACGACGAACTCTTTAACACCTCCATAACCGAGAAAAATTTCCTTAGTCCTCTTAGGTAACTAAGGATAATTTTGACCGCTGTCCAGTGATCTACACCTGGTTCACTATTGTACCCCCTTGCCAAACTCATGGCAAGGTACACAATAGGTCTGGTACACAACATTGCATACTTTATAGAACCTATGGCTGAGGCATAGGGAATGACTTTCATTCTCTCTCTATCTTCTGCCGTGGTTGGGTTTTTGAGTCTTACTCAACTTCACACCTTGTAATACAGGCAAGAACCCCTTCTTGGACTGAACCATTTTGAACTTCTTCAAATCTTATCAAGGTATGTGTTTTGTGAAAGTTCTCTTAAGCGTCTTGATCTATCCCTATAGATCTTGATGCTCAATATGTAAGTAGCTTCACCGAGGTCTTTCATTGAAAAATTCTTATTCAAGTATCCTTTTATGCTATCCAGAAATTCTATATTATTTCCAATCAATAATATGTCATCCACATATAATATCAGAAATGCTATAGAGCTCCCACTCACTTTCTTGTAAATACAGGCTTCACCGTAAGTCTGTATAAAACCATATGCTTTGAGCACCTCATCAAAGCGTATATTCCAACTCCGAGATGCTTGCACCAGTCCATAGATGGATCGCTAGAGCTTGCACACTTTGTCAGCACCTTTAGGATCGACAAAACCTTCTGGTTGCATCATATACAACTCTTCTAAGGAATGCAGTTTTGATGTCCATTTGCCAGATTTCATAATCATAAAATGTGGCAATTGCTAACATGATTCGGACAGACTTAAGCATCGCTACGGGTGAGAAAGTCTCATCGTAGTCAACTCCTTGAACTTGTTGAAAACCATTTCACAACAAGTCGAGCTTTGTAAACAGTAACATTACCATCAGCGTCAGTCTTCTTGAAGATCCATTTATTCTCTATGGCTCGCCGATCATCGGGCAAGTCCACCAAAGTCCACACTTTGTTCTCATACATGGATCCTATCTCAGATTTCATGGTCTCAAGCCATTTTTTGGAATCTGGGCTCATCATAGCTTCTTCATAGTTCATAGGTTTGCCATGGTCTAGCAACATGACTTCCAGAACAGGATTACCGTACCACTCTGGTGCGGAACGTGCTCTGTTCGACCTACGAGGTCTAGTAGTAACTTGATCTAAAGTTTCATGATCATCATCACTAGCTTCCTCACTAGTTGGTGTAGGCATCACGGGAACGGATTTCACTGATGTGCTACTTTCCAATTCGAGAGAAGGTACAATCACTGGTACGCGTCGGTTCTATACAAACGGTTTTTAACCCCTTTCCGCGACGGCATTTGGAACCGTTGCCAAGTGAGTGTGGGCGATAGGGGGTCCTTCCCACACGACCCAGAAACCGTCGGGGATAGGCCCTCCTGGGACACAGGCTGGGGCAAAATGAGCTCGTGTGCGATCGGGCGGGGCATCGAAACCCAATCATTTCCGTTCGTATGTACAACCCACATGGTGAATCCCAAAAAAACATTTCCGTTCGTATGTATATCACAATCCAAGGAATACTTTTCCATTCTTATGTACATCCCACACAGTCAATCCAGGGAAAACGTTTCCGTTCGTATGTACATCCCACACAGTCAATCCAGGGAAAATGTTTCCATTCGAATGTACATCCCACACAGTCAATCCAGGGAAAACGTTTCCGTTCGTATGTACATCCCACACAGTCAATCCAGGGAAAATGTTTCCGTTCGTATGTACATCCCACACAGGTTTATTTATAGGCTCGTGTGTGATAGGTGTAACTATCACACATGCTCTGCCTTGTTTAACCGTTTGCTTTTATCAACTACATCACACACGATTTGATGATGAAAACTGTGTGGCATTGGGCTATCCATCACAAGCGCTTTTACTGCTAGAACCGTTTGCAAAGTTCCATGACACATTTAGCAGGTTTATTAGTTTACAATTAATAATTCCAGTATTACGCAAATTCACATTTCATATCGAACAGCTGTTTGCCAATTTCATATCAGGCACATAAATATATTTTAACATCACAGTACGATAGCTACCTGAAAACAGCACAGTACAACATATAGCTAGTTCAACTTCATAAGAACAATATTAGAACAATATATTCATTTCCCTAATCGAGATCATCCAGGCTCATCATATCCACCTCTGCTTTCAGTTCAGTAAGAACATGTTTTGCACTGGCCAACTGGGAAAGTGCCTCCTCCTTCGCCAACACCATCTTAGCAAAGTCTGATTTAAAAAATCTGAGCTCATTCTCCACCTTCCTCTTTTTATCCCGCATCTTCAAATATTCTTCAGCGTTGACAACACTTTCTCTAAGCCTACCTCTGTTCTCTTCCTCATACATGCTCCAGAGCTTTGCTAGGCACATCTTCAAAGACTGTGGCCACTCTTGATCAACCCACTCCAAGTAAGAACACTTCCGTTCATCCTATAATATTTAAAAGTAGATCAGTAACAATTGTAGGGGAAATGGGTTTATAGCAACATAGAAAATCATGAATGCTTATTTTGAAAAACTGAAGAAACATGTTAATTATGACATATCTTCTCAAAAAGATCAATGTGCAAACGAATTAATTGCTACTGAGACAACAACCAAATTCTGAAACATCAGAAGCTATAATTAACTACAACAATGCTACAAGTTCTTACTCATGTATAATAAATAACAAATTGAACATTTTATGAGGAAGGTAAATATAACTACAACAGCATAGCGACAGTGTTTGGATGACAGCAAATTGATACTAACAGGTGTGTACATGCACAAATTTAGTAACATAGAACTAATAGCACTAAGACCGTCCACTATGTATCCCAAAACTGGCGTAAAGACAACTGTTGCTACATCTCGCACCGGTGCCCTGCACTGGCGAGCCGATGCAGCGGAAAAAAATCAGGGACCCGGACTCCGGAGCACCTAGTTGCTCCGATGCCCAGTTCCTTCGTGCCATAAAGATTTAGTATTTTACTGCTTGGCTGCTCAGATGTGTGGACCAAAGTTGGCTGCACAAACTTCTGAAGCGGTGCCAAATAATTTTCTAATGGCACCGCTGATGAGATGGTAACAATTTTAGATACTAGGTACAAACTGTGACACTGTCTTAGGATGCGCTTGGTTGAAGGTGTGGTATGAATGGGTTGGGACCGTGACAGTGTCTGAATCACATCTAACAAATGATTTGTAACAACGAAAGAGGGTCTAACCTTCTCTGCACATGCCAGAAACTTCCTCCCACTGTCCACAGATTCAAACGCAACTAGCTTCATGCATGGAGATTGATGGTGACAACGAGCAGATAGATCTTCAGCCACCCCGCTCCATTCGTTGCCACTGATGGCCCTAGGGAGCTACAAGAGGAAGAAATGACTCAAATCGACCACCGGGTAAAAATCCTTCATTCCAAGTCATAGCCTGAGAGAGAGAAGAGAGGCATACCCGGCTGGTGAAGGAGTCGTCGTCGGAGGAGGAACCGCTGGAGAGGTCTTTGAAGAAGACCATGGCGACCCCGGTGGTAGGATGCGAGACGGCGAGAGCGAGGAAGCAAGCGAGGAAGCGGCTATAGCTTAGGAAGGAAGGAAGGAAGGAAGGAGGAAACAGGGGAAATGTGACTTGTGGTCGGGGAGAAAAGGGGGTGGGGAAGGGGGGAGGGGGCGGGGGTAGATATTTTGGCGGTAGGCCAAAATTTTGGAAATGTGGAGGGAAACTTTGCGCGCGGTGCCGCCAGACACCATTCACTTTGAACGATTGTGTGCATCGCAAACGATTCTTCTGCTTTACGCACATGGGATGAGTTTGATAATTCAAATTTTGGTGGAAATTTCCCCGGGTACGTCATTGCATAATTTAACATCGCTTGCTAATTTGGGCACACAAAAGAGCGTACAGCAGACATACTACACTTACTGAATCGAGCAATTTTAGTAATTAAACAGAGCCACTTGACCTAAACATTTCTCTAACAAAAGACCAGCATTAAAAACAAAGCCTAAGTACGCATAATTTTAACAAATCCGCCGCCGCGCCGGCCAATGCATCGCTGGTGTGAGATGAGACGTCGATGACTTGTCCTGGCGACATGCCGCCGTTGGTGGACTCCGCGTCCCCCCTTCTGAAGTCGACCACGTCCACGTCCTCGGCGCCGCCCTCAAGGTTGTAGTAATCATTGTAGTGGCTGTGCCAGAGCTCGCGTTGGTACTCCACCGCCGATTCCTCGACGGACAGACTCTTCTCTACCTCGACCTCGGCCACGCGCAACTCCTCCTCCCGGCGCTCCTCTCCGCCGCCTCCTGCATCTCCAGCTCCCGCTCGGCGACCTCATGAGGAAGCAGGTGCTCCATGGCCACCGCCGCCTTTTCGGACGTGGGTTGCATGCTGGATTCCGAGGTGGCCTGGAATATCTTGGCGTGGATGGCCTCGGCCCGGGCCAGGGCGACATCGGCGGCACGGACGGCAGCTCGAGCGCTCTCGGCGTTTGCAGCCGCCGTTGCAGCAGCATCTGCAGCCGTCTTGGCTGCTGCAGCTGCCCTATCGGCTGCTGTAGATGCCCTCTCGGCGGAAGCGGCCGCGCTCAATGCGAATGCGGCGGCACTCTCGGCGTAGGCGGCCGCGCTCTCGGCGTAGGCGGCGGCGCTCGGGGGGGACGCGGCCATCGTATGGGCCTTCACGAAGCGTTTCCACGGCGTCATCTTTGCAAGAAGGGGGTGCGGGAATGGGGATTGGGATTCGGGGGTTGCCGGCACTGGAGCAGACGAGCCGGCGAAGCTTAAGGAGGAAGACTTAAATAGACCCAGAAATTTTCATCGCAAACGGTTCCTACAAAACAACTGTGTGTGATGTTGTAGATATTTTTTATTAGCTGTGAAAGACGAATTTGGAGTAAAGTGGCAATGGATGGTATTTTAAATGTACGAGAAAATTTGTAGTACTAATACAACTGTCATGTCAAATTTTGGAAAATTTCAGGGGTCATTTGACCTTTTAAGACATTTAAGTGATTTTCTAGCCATTTAATGACCGTAATTGAAATTTGAACTACATGTACATGCAATAGCTAACCATAACGGTTTGAAAAGTCATATTTTGTGTACTTGTGTGCGATTTAATTCCTTGTGCAGTAAATTGGAAGGAATTTTCAAACATATTGGAATAACGGCTATGACACAATTAAGCATGGAGTGCCATGGTATTTAAATTTCAAAAAATTAAAAAAATATCAGAAACACATGAAACCTTGGTTGATGTAATGTCATGCCACCAAGATGATGTGGTAAAATATTTGGCATGTTCGACGAAAGTTTGGACACACACCCCTCACAAACCGGAGCAACTCACTAGAAGGCTCGTGGTTCCGAGAGGGAACAATGCATGTTTGATGACGAACAGGAGATAGCTTCCTCTTACGGCCTTCAAATTTTTTCTACGTGTAACATTCACTAATACAACTGTCATGTCAAATTTTGGAAAATTGCAGGGGTCATTTGACCTTTTGAAGACATTTAAGTGATTTTCTAGCCATTTAATGACCGTAATTCAAATTAGAACTAGATGTACATGCAACGGCTAACCATAACGGTTTGAAAAATCATATTTGTGTACTTGTGTGCGATTTAATTCCATGTGCAGTAAATTGGAAGGAATTTTCAAACATATTGGTCTAACGGCTATGACACAATTAAGCATGGAGTGCCATGGCATTTAAATTCCAAAATATTAAAAAAAATCAGAAACACATGAAACCTTGGTTGATGTAATGTCATGCCACCAAGATGATGTGGTAAAAAATTTGGCATGTTTGACGAAAGTTTGGACACACACCCCTCACAAACAAGAGCAACTCACTAGAAGGCTCGTGGTTCCGAGAGGGAACCATGCATGTTTGATGACGAACGAGAGATAGCTTCCTCTTACGGCCTTCAAATTTTTTCTACGTGTAACGTGCACTAATACAACTGTCATGTCAAATTTTGGAAAATTTCAGGGGTCATTTGACCTTTTGAAGACATTTAAGTGATTTTCTAGCCATTTAATGACCGTAATTCAAATTAGAACTAGATGTACATGCAACGGCTAACCATAATGGTTTGAAAAATCATATTTGTGTACTTGTGTGCGATTTAATTCCATGTGCAGTAAATTGGAAGGAATTTTCAAACATATTGGTCTAATGGCTATGACACAATTAAGCATGGAGTGCCATGGCATTTAAATTCCAAAAAATTAAAAAATATCAGAAACACATGAAACCTTGGTTGATGTAATGTCATGCCACCAAGATAATGTGGTAAAAAAATTGGCCTGTTTGACGAAAGTTTGGACACACACCCCTCACAAACCAGAGCAACTCACTAGAAGGCTCATGGTTCCGAGAGGGAACAATGCATGTTTGATGATGAACGGGAGATAGCTTCCTCTTACGGCCTTCAATTTTTTTCTCTGTGTAACATGCACTAATACAACTGTCATGTGAAAATTTGGAAAATTTCAGGGGTCATTTGACCTTTTGAAGACATTTAAGTGATTTTCTAGCCATTTAATGACCGTAATTCAAATTTGAACCACATCTACATGCAACGGCTAACCATAACGGTTTGAAAAATCATATTTGTGTACTTGTGTGCGAGTTAATCCCATGTGCAGTAAATTAGAAGGAATTTTCAAACATATTGGTCTCACGACATGGACACATGCATATGTATGCATGGAGTGCCATGGCATTTTAATTCCAAAAAAATTAAAAAATGATCAGAAAAACATGAAACCATGCTTGATGTAATGTCATGCCACCAAGATGATGTGGTAAAAAAATTGGCATGTTTGACGAAAGTTTGGACACACACCCCTCACAAATCGAAGCAACTCACTAGAAGGCTAGTGGTTCCAAGAGGGAACAATGCATGTTTGATGACGAACGGGAGATAGCTTCCCCTTACGGCCTTCAAATTTTTTCTACGTTTAACGTGCACTAATACAACTGTCATGTGAAAATTTGGAAAATTTCAGGGGTCATTTGACCTTTCAAAGACATTTAAGTGATTTTCTAGCCATTTATTGACCGTAATTCAAATTTGAACTACATCTACATGCAACGGCTAACCATAACGGTTTGAAAAATCATATTTGCGTACTTGTGTGAGAGTTAATTCCATGTGCAGTAAATTAGAAGGAATTTTCAAACATATTGGTCTCACGGCATGGACACATGCATATGTATGCATGGAGTGCCATGGCATTTTAATTCCAAAAAAATAAAAAATGATCAGAAAAACATGAAACCTTGCTTGATGTAATGTCATGCCACCAAGATGATGTGGTAAAAAAATTGGCCTATTTGACGAAAGTTTGGACACACACCCCTCACAAACTGGAGCAACTCACTAGAAGGCTAGTGGTTCCGAGAGGGAACAATGCATGTTGATGATGAACGGGAGATAGCTTCCCCTTACGGCCTTCAAATTTTTTACGTTTAACGTGCACTAATACAACTGTCATGTGAAAATTTGGAAAATTTCAGGGGTCATTTGACCTTTTAAAGACATTTAAGTGATTTTCTAGCCATTTAATGACCGTAATTCAAATTTGAACTACATCTACATGCAACGGCTAACCATAATGGTTTGAAAAATCATATTTTTGTGTACTTATGTGCGAGTTAAAAATCTTCAGATGATGTAAATATCAGGTGTTCAAAAAAGAAAATGTAAAGATCTGGCAAGACAACCGGCCCCCACACGATTGGCACTCTATTTCGCGCCTCGAGGTTTGGAAGGTGAATGGCGGGGGTTATTAATCAGACATGGTTTGTATTGGAAACTGTCAGCTATTATGTTCACACACGGATTCTAATGTGGGAATCATGTGTAGTTCAAACTACAGTACTCGTAAATTCCGGCGACCGGCGTGTGTACTGTTCCCGTCAATCTAGATTCCGGCCGCCAATAAATACTACCTTGCTCACGTCGTCCCGCCTGCATTCTCATCTACATCCTCCCCTCGCTCGCCCTCTCTCTCTCTCTCTCAAAGCTCTGCCATGGCGCCGCCGATCTGCCCACGCGCCGACAAGGAGTCGCCGCCCCCCGAGGACGCTCAGTCGAAGAGCAGCGACGAGGAGGACCCCTACGCGCCGCCGGACGAGGTTGCGCCGGACCCCCCAACTTTGGATTGGTTTTGGGGCCAGTACAACCTTTGTCTTTGGAAGTCACTGCCGCCAGCTGAGAAAGCCAAGCAAGTGGCGTTCAAGAAGGAGATGGCGGAGGAGGAAGCTAGGTACCAGGCGGCCTGTGAAGCCCGTGATGCCGCCTGGGAAAAGGAGAAAGTGGAGCTTTGGGGGCGGGCGCGTCATCGTGCGGAGGAGGTGTACGAAGATGGGTACTTCGCGAGGAAGGTCAAAGGCGCTTGGCGCCTCATCACTGCGTGGAGGTGGGTCGATAACCTCCAGCGTGCCACCGACGAGGAGCTCCGGTGGGCGCCCAACGAAATGGCAAGATCGTCCGCGCTCGTCCGCCAGCAAGAGGCAGATCGGTACGTCAAGCGCTACGAGGCGGAGGAGGCGGAGTACTGCCTCCACGCTGGGAAGACGCCATGCATCAGGAGGGATTATTAGTTTTAGTATTGTTCATTTTCAATTTTATGCATTGTACCTAGTAGTTAAGTATCATCATGTATATGTGATGATATTATATATATTTTGTGATGAACTAATGAACAATTTATATATATATATTATGAATTCCATTTTCTATCTGTTTTTGTATACTAATTTGAATCTAGCTGTTATCATCCACATATACAGAATGGAAAGCGTATATACACACATTGAAACATAACATATAAGAATGGAAAATAGAGTACACACATTGAATCAGAGCAATACTATGATTGCTGTTAATACATAGCTATCCACGTCGAAATGACTCAACAAAATAAAACGCGTCCATGAGACCATGACCAGTAGCCCTTGCCTACGGTAGCTCTTGGCTCTGCCTGAACTCGTGCAAGCGTTCGTCCAAGCAGTCGACACGCTCGCGGTACATCTGGAGCGCGATCTCGAGCTCCAAGTTGGCTATTTCATCGGAGATCACCAGCTCGAGGATGCGACGGCCATGTTCCTCTACTGCGTCCAGGTGGACACCTGAGCCAAGGAGGCGGTCGAGCCTACCGACCAGCGCGTTGGCATCGAGCGGGCCGCGGACAAGGCGAACGGCGCGACCCATGCGAACGGCGCAGCGGGCGTCCGGTGCAAGTACGGCGCGGCCGGCCTCTGGTGCAAGTACGGCGCAGAGGGCCTCTGCCCACTCCTGGCGAGGAATGGAGGTACTGACGAGACGTGTACCCAGCTGCGACGCCGTGTCGACAATAGGAAAGCGCCGATGGATCCGCTCTTGCTGTGCGGCGCACCGCGCCTCTCACTCTACGGCGCTCGAACGGTCTCGCCGTGTGGCGAGCCGCACCCTATCGGCACGAACGCGTCTAGCTTGCTCTGCAGCGCGCCATCGATCATGTTGTGCGGCGAGCTGCAGCCTCTCGGCGCTGACATGCCTATCTTGATACACGGCGCTCAAGCGCCATGCGCCAAGGGTCTGCTCAACCCTGGCGATGACGCGCATCACGGCGTCGTCCATCGTGTTGCCGGGGAGCGCCTCGGCCTCGACGGGCCGTGGCGCCTTCTCGTTTTCCTCGTCGACGAGGTTGATGGCAGAGGCGGCGCTTTGGTGGGTTGGCATGCTTGGGGAAAGGTGGATGTGCTACAGGCTACGCTTGTTGCCTCTGTGCGTCGCGCGCCGCCTAGGTTTATGCGCAATACCGCTGGGTGGCGGGAAACAGGTGAGGAAATGGCGGGAAACGATGGCATGTTCATAAAATGCCATCAATTAATGGAAACTTAGCATATAAGGAACATCTAGCTAGCACAAGAAGTAGATGATGATCAGATGAACACGGACCACACTACGGAACCCGTCGGTGATGAATTCATCAATCGCAAACAGTTGTATACTAGCAAGCATTTGCCCACAACACACACGGCTTATTCCATCACAAACAGGTCGGATGGATCAACTGTATGCCACATATCGCACATAGTCAAAAAGTAATGCGGTAGACCTTCTTTAACATGTGTTAAGAAAAACAAAAAATTTCAAAACAAGGACCTTGAGGTTAATTCCACCCCACAACACACACGGCTTATTCCATCACAAACAGGTCGGATGGATCAACTGTATGCCACGTATCGCACATTGTCAAAAACTAATGCGGTAGACCTTCTTTAATATGGCTGCTCCATCCGGTCACCCATCTCATGGCTGCTCCAGCCTGAGCACAGTTAACTTGAGAGTTCTCTTAGATGAGCTATTGGTGGAATAGCTAGTCCTTGCTGATATAGGATGCCTCTTCGCATCCTTATGGCATACCCGGATGACCGCTGATTGCCCAATGGCCAATAGATGTTGTGTAGACAGAGCATATCACATACGTCTTATTAGAAGCAATCGTCTGTGTTATTATCGGTCTTCGCACACATTTCTGTTTACAGACCTGTTTGCCGTGTATCGCACACATCCAGTTAAATTGAACCGTTTCTGTTCTCTTGTCTCAAAGCAAACAGTTCATCCAGGTGAACCGTATGCCGTATATCGCACACACCTTGATCTAGCTGACCGTTTCTTTTGTGTTGCCTAATCACAAACAGTTCATCCGAGTGAACCGTATGCTGTATATCGCACACACCTTCATCTGGCTGCCCGTTTCTGTTCTTCTTCCTCATCGCAAACAGTTCATTGAACTTAACCATATGCCCTTCATCGCACACGCAACTAAAATCTGAACCGTGTTTGATGCATCCGTCATCGCAAACGTTTTGCACCTTTTTTGACGGTTTTTTACATCACCGTTTGCGATTATTGCATCGCACACAGTTTCGTCGAAGGGTCTCTGATCGTAGTGTCGCGTTAGTAGCATCCTGCAGTAGTGAATTACCTCATCAAGTTCTACTTTCCTCCCATTCACTTCTTTCGAGAGAAACTCCTTCTCTAGAAAGGTTCCATTCTTGGCAACAAAGATCTTGCCTTTGGATCTGTGGTAGAAGGTGTACCCAATTGTTTCCTTAGGGTATCCTATGAAGACGCACTTGTCCGATTTGGGTTCGAGCTTATCAGGCTGAAGCCTTTTGACATAAGTGTCGCAACCCCAAACTTTAAGAAACGACAGCTTAGGTTTCTTGCCAAACCACAGTTCATACGGTGTCGTCTCAACAGATTTAGACGGTGCCCTATTTAACATGAATGCAGCTGTCTCTAATGCATAACCCCAAAATGATAGTGGTAAATCGGTAAGAGACATCATAGATCGCACCATATCTAATAAAGTACGGTTACGATGTTCGGACACACCATTATGCTATGGTGTTCCAGGTGGCGTGAGTTGTGAAACTATTCCACATTAAATGAAGCCCAAACTCGTAACTCAAATATTCACCTCCGCGATCAGATCGTAGAAACTTTATTTTCTTGTTACGATGATTCTCTACTTCACTCTGAAATTCCTTGAACATTTCAAATGTTTTAGACTTGTGTTTCATTAAGTAGATATACCCATATCTGCTCAAATCATCTGTGAAGGTCAGAAACTAACGATACCCGCCGCGTGCCTCAACACTCATCGGACCGCATACATCGGTATGTATTATTTCCAATAAGTCATTGGCTCGCTCCATTGTTCCAGAGAACGGACTTTTAGTCATCTTGCCCATCAGGCATGGTTCGCAAGTATCAAATGATTCATAATCAAGTGATTCCAAAAGTCCATCTACATGGAGTTTCTTCATGCGCTTTACACTAATATGACCTAAACAGCAGTGCCACAAGTATGTTGCACTATCATTATCAACTTTGCATCTTTTGGCATCAATATTATGAATATGTGTATCACTACGATCAAGATTCAATAAACCATTTACATTGGGTGTATGACCATAGAAGGTTTTATTCATGTAAACAGAACAACAATTATTCTCTGACTTAAATGAATAACCGTATCGCAATAAACATGATCCAATCATATTCATGCTCAACACAAACACCAAATAACATTTATTTAGGTCCAACACTAATCCTGAAGGTAGAGGGAGTGTGCGATGGTGATCTTATCAACCTTGGAATCACTTCCAACACACATCATCACCTCGTCCTTAACTAGTGTCTGTTCATTTTGCAACTCATGTTTCAAGTTACTAATCTTAGTAACTGAACCGGTATCAAACACCCAGGGGCTACTATGAACACTAGTAAAGTACACATCAATAACATGTATATCAAATATACCTTTGTTCACTTTGCCATCCTTCTTATCCGCCAAGTATTTGGGGCAGTTCCGCTTCCAGTGACCATTTCTTTTGCAGTAGAGGCACTCAGTTTCAGGCTTGGGTCCAGCTTTGGGCTTCTTCATGGGAGCGACAACTTGCTTTCCATTCTTCTTGAAGTTCCCTTTCTTTCCCTCGCCCTTTTTCTTGAAACTAGTGGTCTTGTTAACCATCAACACTTGATGCTCTTTCTTGATTTCTACCTTTGCTGATTTCAGTATCGCGAAGAGCTCGGGAATCGTTTTCGTCATCCCTTGCATATTATAGTTCATCACGAAGTTCTAGTAGCTTGGTGATAGTGACTAGAGAACTATGTGAATCACTATCTTATCTGGAAGATTAACTCCCACTTGATTCAAGCGATTGTAGTACCCAGACATTCTGAGCACATGCTCACTGGTTGAGCTATTCTCCTCCATCTTGTAGGCAAAGTACTTGTCAGAGGTCTCGTACCTCTCGACACGGGCATGAGTCTGAAATACCAATTTCAACTCTTTGGAACATCTCATATGCTCTATGGCATTCAAAACATTTTTGAAGTCCCGGTTCTAAGCCGTAAAGCATGGCGCACTAAACTATCAAGTAGTCATCATACCGAGCTTGCCAAACGTTCATAACGTCTGCATCTACTCCTGCAATAGGTCTATCACCTAGCGGTGCATCAAGGACATAATTCTTCTTAGCAGCAATGAGGATAATCCTCAGATCACGGACCGAGTCCGCATCATTACTACTATCATCTTTCAAATTAGTTTTCTCTAGGAACATATCAAAAACATAGGGGAGCTATATCGCGAGCTATTGATCTACAACATAGATATGCAAATACTATCAGGACTAAGTTCATGATAAATTAAGTTCAATTAATCAAATTACTTAAGAACTCCCACTTAAATAGACATCCCTCAAGTCATCTAAATGATACGTGATCCAAATCAACTAACCCATGTCCGATCATCACGTGAGATGGGGTAGTCATCAATGGTGAACATCTCTATGTTGGCCATATCTACTATATGATTCACGTTCGACCTTTCGGTCTCCAGTGTTCCGAGGCCATGTCTATACATGCCAGGCTCGTCAAGTTTAACCCGAGTATTCCGCATGTGCAAAACTGTCTTGCACCCATTGTATTTGAACGTAGAGTCTATCACACCCGATCATCACGTGGTGTCTCAACACGACAAACTGTCACAACGGTGCATACTCAGGAAGAACACTAATACCTTGAAATTTAGTGAAGGGGTCATCTTATAATGCTACCGCCGTACTAACCAAAATAAGATGCATAAAAGATAAACATCACATGCAATCAAAATATGTGACATGATATGGCCATCATCATCTCGTGCTTTTGATCTCCATCTCCAAAGCATCGTCATGATCTCCATCATCACCGGCTCGACACCTTGATCTCCATCGTTGTGTCATGGTCGTCTCGCCAACTATTGCTTCTACAACTATCGCTAATGCATAGTGATAAAGTAAAGCAATTACATGGCGTTTGCATTTCATATAATAAAGCGAAAACCATAAGGCTCCTGCCAGTTGCCGATAACTTGCAAAACATGATCATCTCATACAACAACATATATCACATCATGTCTTGACCATATCACATCACAACATGCCCTGCAAAAACAAGTTAGACATCCTCTACTTCGTTGTTGCAAGTTTTACGTGGCTACTACGGGCTTCTAGCAAGAACCGTTCTTACCTACGCATCAAAACCACAACGGTGATTTATCAAGTTTGCTGTTTTAACCTTCAACAAGGACCGGCCGCAGTCAAATTCGACTCAACCAAAGTAGGAGAAACAGACACCCGCCAGCCACCTTTATGCAAAACTAGTTGCATGTCTGTCGGTGGAACCGGTCTCATGAACGTGGTCATGTAAGGTTGGTCCGGGCCACTTCATCCAACAATACCGCCGAATCAAAATAAGACATTGGTGGTAAGCAGTATGACGATCACCGCCCATAAATCTTTGTGTTATACTCGTGCATATCATCTACGCATAGACCTGGCTCGGATGCCACTGTTGGGAAACGTAGCATGGAAAACAAAAAAAAATCTACGCACACGCAGTGATCTATCCATGGAGATGCATAGCAACGAGGGGGAGAGTGTGTCTACGTACCCTCGTAGACCATAAGCGGAAGCGTTTGACAACGCGGTTGATGTAGTCCCTAGGTCCGACCGATCAAGTACTGAACGTACGGCACCTCCGAGTTCTGCACACGTTCAGCTCGGTGATGTCCCTCGTCTTCTTGATCCAGCAAGGCATCGAGGTAGTAGATGAGTTCCATCAGCACGACGGCGTGGTGACAGTGATGGTGAAGTGATCCGCGCAGGGCTTCGCCTAAGCACTACGAAGATATGACCGGAGGCGTAAACTGTGGAGGGGGGCGCCGCACACGGCTAATAGTTGATGTTGTGTGTTCTAGGCGCCCCCTCCCCACATATATATAGGAGGGAGGGGAGGAGAGGCAGCTAGGGGGTGCCCCAAGTAGGATCTGAATCCTACTTGGGGTTTCCCAAGTGGTGCGCCCCTCCCTTCCTTATTTGCCGGAGGGGGAAGGAAAGAGAGGGGGAGAGGGAAGGAAGGGGGAATCCTATTCCCTCTCTTTCCTTTCCCTTCCCCTCTTTCCTTCTCCTTCTTGGCCGGCCCATATGGGGGGCGCACCAGCCCCTTGTGGCTGGTGCGTTTCCCCTCTTGGCCCATAAGGCCCATATCTTTTGCCGGGGGTGTCCGGAACCCCTTCCGGTGACCCGATATGTACCCGGTACCCTCCGGAACACTTTCGGTGTCCGAATACCATCGTACTATATATCAATCTTTACCTCTCAACCATTTCAAGACTCCTCGTCATGTCCGTGATCTCATCTGGGACTCCGAACAACATTCGGTCACCAAATCACATAACTCATATAAAACTATATCGTCATCGAACGTTAAGCGTGCGGACCCTACGGGTTCGAGAACTATGTAGACATGACCGAGACACCTCTCCGATCAATAACCAATAGCGGAATCTGGATGCTCATATTGGTTCCTACATATTCTACGAAGATCTTTATCGGTCGAACCGTTATGACAACATACGTTATTCCCTTTGTCCATCGGTATGTTACTTGCCCGAGATTCGATCGTCGATATCTTCATACCTAGTTCAATATCGTTACCAGCAAGTCTCTTTACTCATTCCGTAATATATCATCCTGCAACTAACTCATTAGTCACTTTCCTTGCAAGGCTTCTTATGATGTGTATTACAGAGAGGGCCCAGAGATACCTCTCCGATACTCGGAGTGACAAATCCTAATCTCGATCTATGCCAACCCAACAAACACCTTCAGAGATACCTGTAGAGCATCTTTATAATCACCCAGTTACGTTGTGACGTTTGATAGCACACACGGCATTCCTCCGGTATCCGGGAGATGCATAATCTCATAGTCGAAGGAATATGTATTTGACATGAAGAAAGCAATAGCAATAAAACTGAACGATCATTATGCTAAGCTAACAGATGAGTCTTGTCCATCACATCATTCTCCTAATGATGTGATCCCATTATCAAATGACAACTCATGTCCATGGTCAGGAAACCTTAACCATCTTTGATCAACGAGCTAGTCTAGTAGAGGCTCACTAGGGACACGTTGTTTGTTTATGTATTCACACATGTATTAAGGTTTCCGATCAATACAATTCTAGCATGAATAATAAAATTTTATCATGATTTAGGAAATATAATAATAATCATTTTATTATTGCCTCTAGGGCATATTTCCATCATGTCTGCCCTCCTAGATCTGCTTCCACACCGCCGATAGCCATCGCTGCCGCAGCACCCTCAACGTCTCAGTAGATGCTTACACGGCGCCACACCAGAGGTGGTACTCTTTCGTATCTGCTCAAGTTACTTATCTCAGCAAGAAAATAGATCGTCACTGCTTTACTGTGATTTCTTGTCCATCACTTAGAATCTTACTTGTTAGTTGAAACCAAACATTGGTTGTGAAGTTGCCTTTGTCCGGATTGCACCTTCAGATCCGCCATGGCATGCTCACCACTATACTCGCAATGCTTATGGTTTTTCCCTTTTATATTTCGCATTATCTTAAATTACAGTCGACTGAATTTCAATTTGGGGTCAGTCCATTTTTGGGAGTTCGCCCGAGTTCGCCAGAGAGAAGGAAGGGGCTCGCCGGAGGGCTGCCCCATTATCTATCTTAGGGTTTCGGGTGGGGATAGTGGTTGTGGGGGGTGGTCGTCGGGCTATGGTGGGGCCTCGCCGGAGGCAAAACTTGACGCGGGTGGGCTGGTGGGGGGTGGGGTTGGCTAGAGGGATGGCCGGGGCCACCGGAAGACCGGAGGTGGTGGGCGGTTCAGGGGAGGGCGGGGCCGGTGGTTCGACCGGCGGCCCGTGCGGTGGTCTGTAGGGGAAGAATAAGAGGCGAGGAAGAAGAAGGGTTAGGAGACGTAGGATCTTCATCCAATCACCTGAAATGGTCGACTGACCCAAATGACGAAAGTCAGGCGACTTGCGTCAAGACATTCCCATAAATTCAGTACAATCATCGTAGGTGCTTCGAGACGTGCAAGCAATGCTCCTCAACCCATCAAGCTAAACAACATGCCACTCATAATAACAAACTTAGTTACTCAAATACGAATCTGATATGATGCTAACATGTTGTACCAAAACAGAGAATGTTTAATTGGTCAGCTAATGTTCCTACTTTACTTTCGAAAAGCACGTGCACCACATATCGAGGGGCAGCAGGGAGTTGCATTCTTTATGCGCTCTGGTTCATCATGTGTGGGCAACGAACATTTTATTATCCAAAATCTGCTTGCTCTTCTTTAGCACGCTCCTCTTATGTTTTTCTTTAATAAGTACTCCCTCCGTTCCTAAATATAAGTCTTTGTAGAGATTCCTCCATGGACTACATACGGAGCAAAATGAGTGAATCTGCACTCTAAAATGTATCTATATACATCCGTATGTGATCCATAGTGGAATCTCTACAAAGACTTGTATTTAGGAACAGAGGGAGTATAATAGTAGTACAGTATGTTCCTTGTAGTGAAGAGGAGCAGGGACATTTGCAGTGTACAGGTCTATTTGGTCGCTTGTCATGGACGCTTTCAACTCTTCGTGTTGGTCTGCCGTAATATCCAGTAAATGCTGGGAGCTGTGTCGCCTTTGAGAGTTAGACTGATAGTAACAGTGCTGCGCCTTCAGTTGTAGAGAGCTGGTATCCGAAGCCTTTCTAGCCATTCCGGCAATACTAACACATATTTTCTAGCAAGTTCCACTTTCCTGATTTTACTCGTGATGCTTAGGGTTTCCCATTATATCTACACTATGATCAGTGTAGGTGCTTTGTGTCGTACTAGCAGCAGTCCACTCTTGAAGCTAAACAACACACGAATCATACGTCCAAAGCTTACTTCTTCAAATACGAATGTGATATGATACTGACATTAGTTAACAGACACATATTTAATTGGTCAGCTAATGCTCCCACTTGAGTTTCCAAATGCATGTGGCCACATATAGAGAGACATCATGGAATGGCATTTATTTGGGCGCTCTGATTCATCATGGGTGGGCAACCAACATTATAGAGAAAGAAGCGGAATCTCAGTAATATGCTTCCCCTTCTATTCTTTAACATGTTCCTCTTCTGTTCTTCTTTAGTAAGTACAGTATGTTCCTTGTCAGGAAGGGGAGCAGGGACATCTGCAGTCGACAGCTCTATTGGGCCGCTTGTGCTACATGATTTCAGCACTTCGAGTTGGTCTGCCATAATATCCAGGAAATGGTGGGAGCTGTGCGGTCTTTGATAGACTAGACTGATAGTAACAGCAGTGCGCCTTCAGATGAATAGAGCTGGCCTGTAGGTGATCGATAGGCTTTATATTAGTAGCGGTAATACAACCCCGTATTTTCCAGCCAGTTCCGCTTTCCCGATTTATTTATGATTGTTATGGTGTACCCCTTTTATCTACACTATGATTTGCCTAGTGGCTATGCGCTCTCGTTATCATGGTTTGGCAATAAACTTTCTATACAGTATATTATGAACCTATCATCTGCCAACTATCCTTACATCTAGAGCTCCCAACAGGGAGCCTATTTTTTTGTGTAGTTGTGCCAGATTATATTAATCTACGCACCATATTACAGCACACATGGGCTCTCTCATCAGAATCCACTGATAGCACACAAGGGTTTACAGGGAGCCCCTATTATAGTAGAATATCCTCTTCATTACAAAGATAATCTCACTACTATTTATGTTTTCATGCTTCTCAGATATTGTACGTAATCACAATGAATATAAGAATCCGCACATCAGAAGAATATTGTGGAACAGTTCAATGGGTAACAAACTTGGCATCAAGGGATTGAGGTCCATTCTGGATGCAATGAAACCCACATGCTCCCGACCTACAGATTCGTATTCAGCATATGATCCTAATGACTATTCTGAGCTCAAGGAGTTAAAGGCATATGGCTTATCATGTTCACCCAATAAGGTGCCTGTTCTAATTTGGCAAGGTTTTATTGGTTGCACGTATCTTGCATAAGGTGTCCTGCATTTCTTCTGTTTCGTTGCACCGCCATCTGCTTAGTTTACTCCTGATATATGTGAAGATGCCTGATAACCCACAAGTATAGGGGATCGTTTGTAGCCTTCTTTGATAAATAAGAGTGTTGAACCCAACGAGGAGCTAAAGGCAGAACAAATATTCCCTCAAGTTCTATCGACCACCGATACAACTCTACGCACACTTGACGTTTGCTTTACCTAAAACAAGTATGAAACTATTTTGCAAGAATAAAACTACGAGTACTTTGCGAGAATAAAACTACGGATAAATTGCAAGGTAATAAAAGTGGATAGCTTTTGTCAACAAGAAAGTCATTTGGCCCTAGGCAATCGATAACAAGTACCGGTAATCATTCTTGCAATTTTATATGAGGGAGAGGCATGAGCTAACATACTTTCTCTACTTGGATCATATGCACTTATGATTGGAACTCTAGCAAGCATCCTCAACTACGAAAGATCATTAAGGTCGTGAAACCCAACCATAGCATTAATTATCAAGTCCTCTTTACTCCCATACGCCATAACCCACTTATCCGCGTTTAGGCTGCTGTCACCCCCGCAACACTGACAATAAGCAAACCATGAACATATTGCAACACCCTACAATGGGGACCCCTCACGTTTGCGCGAGACGGAGGGCACCGTAGGGCAGCACCATAAATAAAATATACAATCATACCAACCAAGATCACGATTAACCCATAGGACAAAACAGATCTACTCAAACATCATAGGATAACCATAGATCATTGGGAAATAATATATAGAGTTGAGCACCATGTTTAAGTAGAGATTACAGTGGGGAGAAGGGGTGTTACACCGCTGCATAGAGGGGGAGAAAGTTGGTATTGACGGTAGCAAGATTGTTGATGTAGATCGCCGTCACGATCCTTGCCCCGGCGGCACTCCGGCGCCACCGGGAGAGAGGGGGAGAGAGCCCTCCCCCCCCTCCTTCTTCTTCCTTGGCCTCCCCCCTAGACGGGAGGAGAGCTCCCCCTCTGGTCCATGGCCTCCATGGCGGCGGAGGGGCGGGAGCCCCTCCGAGATTGGATCTCCCTCTCTGTTCTCTTCTGTTTCGCGTTTCCCAGATCTGGCCCTTCACCGTTTCTTATATTCCCGGAGATCCGTAACTCCGATTGCGCTGAGATTTTAACACGATTTTTTCCATAAAATATCTTTCTTGCACCAGATGAAGGGCTCCAACCGGCGTTCGAGGAGGGCACAAGACACCAGGGCGTGCCTGGGGCCTGGGGCGCGCCCTGGTGGGTTGTGGGCACTGTGGGCCCCCGTTTGCGTTGATTCCACCTCCCAAAAATCACATAAATTCCATCGCGTTTGGACTTCGTTTGATATGGATTTTCTGTGATACAAAAAACATGCAAAAAACAGGAACTGGCACTGGGCACTGGATCAATAGGTTAGTCCAATAAATCATATAAAAAGTTGCCAAAAATATGTGAAAGTTGTTTAATATTGGCATGAAACAATCAAAAATTATAGATACGACGGAGACGTATCAATGCCTTGCCCATCCATTATCAATACCTATTCCATTTGTCGTCATACTCCCTCTGTCCGAAAAAGCTTGTCCCTCAAATGGATTTATCTAGCACCAAGTTAGTGCTAAATACATTCATTCAATGCACAAGCTTGGGACAAGCTTTTTTTGACGGAGGGAGTACCATTTTTTCATTCAAATGTTGTTCTTGTGTTTCAAACATCCAAAAGGAAGAGGGTGATTGCAGAACCTAAGGGAGTACAAGCAAAGTCCTTGAAAAAGGTGGTGGTACCGGAGAAATCAGATGGCACCCCACTTATATTGGCGATAGAACCAGCGCCGCAAAACCTAGGATATCGCAACTATGCTGCTCGCTGCTTTGCTCTTGTTAGTACCTGTTGTCCTATCATTGTACTTACATTCATACCTAGTGGATTATGTGACATCATTGTAGATTATAGCTTGCTTATCCACAGTTCGCTCCAAATTATCAGATCTATATTAATGCTTACATTAATGTAGAATAAATCCAATTCTTATGTAGAAGTTTTGCTTTGCATTGTTCTTGTAAGTATTTGTTGTCCTTCATCACTGTACTTATATTGTCAGCTAGTTGTTCATATACACTTTGCAGCTTATTCCCTTGCCCTCCATTTTCTACACATCACATCTATATTTACTATTGCCAAAATATTGAATAAAACCAATGCTACTGAAGAAGTTTACTCTGCATTGCTCTTGTCAGTGCCTTTTGCATGTATGTTGTACTTACATTTATAGTCAGCATCTTAGCTTTAATAATCGCCATTTGTTCCTATATTATCACATCTATATTTACTCTTAACAAAATGTAGAATGAAGGCAATGCTTTTGAAGAAGAGTCTGTGGTAAAGTTCTTAAATTGCCCTCCCCCCATCAATATGGACAAGGGCTTTATAGAGCCGGTCTTCACTACTAACGTAAGTTTGTCCTCCTCAAGCCTTCAAACTTTGTTGTGTATATTTGGATAGCTATGACTACAAATGATGTTTATTTTTGTCGTCTGCATCAAATTGCATGTTCAAAGTTTATTAGGAAGAAGTACATAAACATAAGTATGTCCTTCTCAATTTCAGTTTTTAGTTGCACAACCTAGTTCCTTATTCATACCATGTAAATTAAACTAAACATAGCAAGTTATCTTCTTTAGCACTACATGTATGCTTGTGTTCTTATCTGTAATCCAGTGGTGTGGTGAAACTACCAACTCCAGCACATTGTCATATCCTGCTATGTCTTAACTATGAACAATGCCATATTATGTTAATGTTATTTAAATCGTGTCTCTTTATTTACCAATCTGAAATGGTATAAATTGACAGTACACTCACCATTCATGCTTATACGTTGTTTAGAACTACATGTATGCTTGTGTTCTTGATTGGTAATCCCGTGGTGTGGTGAAGCTGGCCGCTCCTGCACAATGCCATTTCCTGCCGTCCTAACTATGAACAATGCCTATTATGTTAATGCTATTTTAAATAGTGTCTCTTTATTTCTGACTAAGAAATGAGATGAATTGACAGCACTGATGCTAATACGTGCAAAACCTGTTATCTACCTACTTGTTTCTCTTTCAGGGTGACATCACTGATGCTAGGAAGAACTGTCACAATGATAGTGAGACGAACCCATTGCTTGTCCCTCCAACATATATTCCAGAGAAGAAGGTAACACATCTTGAGGATAGCGATACAACCCCAAAGTCATGTCTTGATGTAGTGTCAAACTTACTCGCTAATAGTAGTAACACAAGGTCGATGAAGTCGCCGCCTGAATCTGTTCGACTTCTTCAGTCTGAAATTCAAGCAGATAGACATGCTTCCGCTCAAATCCGACTAGAACTCCAATCTCTATGCAAGATTAACCATAAGTATAGGACGTCTATTGATGCTATGCAGCTTGAGTTGGTGGATATAAGCATCAAACAAGCACAGTCTCATCAGGTTGCTAAGCTGCTTACGCTGCAGCTCCTGGCAGGGCTAACCTTTCTTGAACTGTGATGAAGTGCTGTCAGTTCTGTCTATTATTTTGTCGGCGTGTTTACTTCCACTGGTGGCGACCTGCCCAGTGTATGGAATCTGCTGTCTGGTTGCCCTTTATTATCACTGGCGGCGAACTTTGATGCCGAGGGGATGTAATATGCTGTAATTTCTTTGTTGTATAGTCTAGGTTTTTTCTTCGTCACGATGCTATAATTTATTTGATGTATGTTCTGTCGTCGCTCTGAGAAAAGGTCATAATCTTCGATCGGAGTGTAATTAGCCAATACGTTAGGTTTATATAATAAATCGGTACTAAAACTGGCCGGTCACCAATCACTATGAATGGGCCGAACCGTGGGCCTACAATCATCTTGGGCCTTTAGTAGGCCTAGACTTAATCTGGCCCTCTATTAGTTTCGGGCTTTAAAAGGCCGAGTAAAGCGCTTGCCTTAATTGGGTCAGAAAATGAAATGGGCTTTTAACAGGCTGAGATGTAGATTGAGCCTGAATTGTGTCGAACAAATCACGGGCCGACAGCAAGCTGGAATATACATCGGCCCATTATTGGCCCAGTGATATGACGGGCCATTAACATGCCAAAATGTTGTTGGGCCTTGGTGGGCCCAATTTCAGGACGGGCTGGAAGCAGGCCGATTGCATAGCGGGCCAAAATTAGGCCCAACACTATCAAGGGCCTTTTACGGGCCGATAGGCAGTTTGGGCTAAAATTTATCCACGAATACTACGGGTCGTTAAGAGTCCGAAAGTCTCTACGGACTAGAATTAGGCCCAGATGCAGCTCGGCCTTTAAATGGCCGAAAGTGAAACCGAGCCGAAAGAGGCCCATATGTACACAGGGCCACTGACAGGCCGAAACTAATATCGGGCCGAACTTTTAAGCGGGCCATTAACAGGCCGAAGAGCAAAGCAGGCCCCCAATTGGCCCAAAGGCACAGTAGCTGTTAAAGGGTCGTATCTGTTATGGGCTGTAATTTGTCCCAAACTATTGCAGGTTGTTAACGGGCCGGATCTGATATGGGCCATAAACTGGCCCAGAATATTGCAAGCATTTAACGGGCCGTATCTGATGTGGGCCACAATTTGGTCCAGAAAATGAATGGGCCGGCTCGTTAGATCTGACGAAATCTTGTGGGCCTTTTCCTGGGCCGGCTTTTAAACCTATATGGGCCTCTATTGGGCCGTCCCACGTGTCAACGTTTCATTGGCGACTCCTGTCCAGTGGACGGTTGACATTTGTCCCAACGAGGAGCTGACGCGTGGATCCTCCGGCGAATGAGAATTTTACACGTGGAAAATCCCCATTAGTCAGGGTTGTTAACGGGTTATCGGATCCAAACCGAAACCCGATAGCTTAACGGCGACCCGTTACGGTGGATGCCACGTGTCGGTTACCCTTGACGAAAACACTTCCATGACGCACCATTTATCGTCATGGAAGTGGACACTTCCGTGATGATAATTTTGGTATTGTCATGGAACACTTCTACGACAGCACAGGTATGACTATCTTGATTCTGTCATAAAATTGTCATGGATGTACATGCATGACAAAAAACGTGACCTACTGTGACAAACACGTATCATCACGAAGTGTATTTTTTTGTAGTGTATGGCATTTCCATAGCCATTCCGATATATATTGCCATGCAACTTCGATCGTTCCATTTTCATGACATACATATTCATTGTCATAATAGTTTGCATGATCACATAGCTAACATAGTATTTGTGGCTCAGCCACCATTCATCATTATCATGCATGTTAGGCTAGATCATTGCACATCCGGGTACACTGCCAGAGGCATTCATATAGAGTCATATTATTCTAGATATTGATTTGTAAGTAAATAGAAGTGTGATGATCATCACTATTAGAGCATTGTCCCAGTGAGGAAATGATGATGGAGACTATGATTCCCCCACAAGTCGGGATAAGAATCTGGACGAAAGAGAGGCCAAAAAGAGCCCAACAAAAAATGAGAGAAAAAGAGAGAAGGGGCAATGTTACTATCCTTAGCACACTTGTTCTTCAGAGTAGCACCATGTTTTTCATATAGAGAATTTCTTATGTTGTCACTTTCATATAGTAGTGGGAATTTAACGTTATAGTACTTGGCTTGTATATTCCGATGATGGGCTTCCTCAGATGCTCGAGGTCTTCATGACCAAGCAAGTTGGATGCACACCCACTTAGTTTCCGTTGAGTTTTCATACACTTATAGCTCTTAGTGCATCCGTTGCATGGCAATCCCTACTCCTCGTGTTGACATCAATTGATGGGCATCTCCATAGCCCCATTGATTAGCCATGTCAATGCGAGACTATCTTCCTTTTTTGACTTCTCCTTATTAATCTTTACTACCGCATTCTATTCCACCCAATCCATGGCTCACGCTCATGTATTGCGTGAGGTTGAAAATGCTGAAGTGTGTTAAAAAGTATGATCCAATTGCTCGGCTTGTCATCGGGGTAGTTCATGATTAATACTTTATGTTAGGAAGACTAAGCATGACAAGGCTATATGATTTTGTAGGGATATCGTTCTTTAGCATTCTTTATTTTGAAAGGCATGATTGTTTGTTAGTATGCCCGAGTATTGATGTCTTTATATCAAATGATAGACTATTGCCTTGAACCATTCGGATCTTAATATTTATACCGTAAAAGAGATTACATGATACACATGTTAGGTAGCATTTCACATAAAAAATTCTATTTTTATCATTTACCTACTCAAGGACGAGCAGGAATTAAGCTTGGGGATGCTTGATACGTCTCCAATGTATCTATATTTTTTGATTGTTTCATGCTATTATCATATCAATCTTGGATGCTTTATACGCATTTATATGCTATTTTATATCACTTTGTGGGACTAACCTATTAACCTAGTGCCTAGTGCCAGTTCCTATTTTTTTGCTTGTTTTTGGCTTTTCAGAAAAATCAGTACCAAATGAAGTCCAAACATGATGAAACTTTATGGTGATTTTTTATGGACCAGAAGGGACCCTAGAAGCTTCGGGAGGAGGCCAGAAGATATACGAGAGAGCCACGAGCTCACCAGGCGCGCCCCAGGGGGGTAGGTGCACCCCTGAACTCATGGGCCCCTCATAGCTCGGTTTGACCTCATTCCAACTCTATAAAATCCCAAATATTCCCAAACTAATAGAGAGCCACCCGAAACACTTTTTCCGCTGCCGCAAGCTTCTGTTCTTCCGCGATCCCGTTCGGAGGCCTTTTTCGGTACTCTGTCGGAGGGGGAATCGATTATGTAGGGCTTCTACATCATCCTTGCTGCCTTCCGATGATGCGTGAGTAGTTTACCACAGACCTACAGGTCCATATCTAATAGCTAGATGGCTTCCTATCTCTCTTTGATCTTCAATACCATGTGCTCCTCGATCTTCTTGGAGTTCTATCCGATGTAGTCTTCTTTTAAGGTGTGTTTCTTGGGATCCGATGAATTGTGGGTTTATGATCAGATTATTCTCTGAAAGTAATTGAGTCTTTTTTAAACTTTATTATGCATTATTCTTATAGCTTTGTATTTCGATCTGATCTATCCATTTGGTTTGGCCAACTAGATTGATTTATCTTCAGCGGGAGAGTGCTTTGTAATGGGTTCAATCTTGCGATGCTCTATATTCCAGTGACATAGTAGGGACAAGACACGTATTTGTATTCTTGCCATTAAGGGCAAAACGACGAGGTTTATACATATTGATTGGGTTTACTTTGTCTACATCATGTCATCTTGCTTAAGGCGTTACTTCGTTTTTCATGAACTTAATACCATAGATGCATGCTGGATAGCGGTCGATTGGTGGAGTAATGCTAGTAGATGTAGGCAGGAGTCGGTCTACTTGTCTCGGACTTGATGCATATATACATGATCATTGCCATGAATACGTCATAACTATGCGCTTTTCTATCAACTGCCCAACAGTAATTTGTTCAACCACCGTATGCTATGTGTTTGAGAGAGAAGAAAACTATGGGCCCCGTGTCTACTTTAATCATATTACAGAATCCAAAAATACTTTGCTGCAATTTATTTACTTTTTTTTAATTTGCAATTTATCATTCTACCTATACAAGATTTGATCCTTGCAAGTAAAGAGTTCAAGAGGATTGACAACCCTCTTGCCCATGTTGGGTGCAAGTATTTTCTTTTTTTAGTGTTTGCAGGTGCTGCCAGGAATTTGCGTGCTTCTCCTATTGGTTCGATAAACATTGTTTCTCACCGAGGGAAATACTTATCTCTACTGTACTGCATCTCCCCTCCTCTTCAGGAAAAATCCCAACGCTGCCCACAAGTAGCAGTAGCCAGGACCTCTCCTTCATCATCCACAAACCCTAGCCGCCGCCATCTCCACCACCACCATAGTGCTCTTCCATCTAGTTCATACCAGTAATCGTGCATCGCACAAGGCATCCATTGTAAGACAAATTGCAATCAATCAATCTCAAGATGTGTTCTTCAATGTTTTCTTCTCGCGATCTGATCTCCATGTGTGAGTAGTTCGGTAAGGTATGGGTTGAGGCATGAGCCTTCCAACCCAAGGTATTTGTTGTAGGGATCAATGGAAGCCTTCGACATAACGTCCCATATGTGGAGATGTCTCTTGTCTTGTGCGCGATTTTCATCCCTACAGGTACCCAGGATCACGGAGACCAAGCACCGGTGAGGCTAGGAGCAAGGAGACCGTGAAGTGTTATACTGGACACCGGTGACAGTAAGGTTCAGTAGGGTAACATGGATCATATCCTTGGGCATAAATGAGGTGTGGTCATTAAATGCCCAAAGCTCTTGTCTGATTTCATTATCTTAATTATCGAGACAACCCCACGTGATGGATAGGGCCTGCGGTAGGACAACTGGTTCTTAATGTAGGACTTCTGCCGGCCAAGATGTTATTTGGACACATCCTCCACTTTGATCCGTAAAAAGCACATCTCGATGGGTGACTTCTAGCGCACAAATTAATATCCTATGTGATCCCCGCGCAAATACAAGGTTGTAAGCATAAGACCTCATACCCGTACCTCCTTTTATTATAAGTGTTTGAATCACAAATTTTTTGCCGATCCGGTCAAAAGCTGGATTTGACACTTTGACAAAAGCTTGCTAGAGACCATCACTTCAAAGGAATCCTCCTCTCGTGGGTTCGATAACCCAGGGTCACCTCTGGGGACATAGGTGCGGGATACTCTTTTCTGTTCCAATACCAGATCAATAAAAGGAGGTATCATGAACCTTTGGTTATCATATGATGTTACCTTTGCTTCGCAATACTTCACAAAGCCCGGAATGCATCGGTATCCTCTTGAGTCATCACATGCTCACTATCCCATTATCCTCGTTGCCAGTTTTATTCTTGTTTCTCGTTGTCGTGTTCCAGCATCCCCGTAATGTAGTCACCTGTGCCTGGCCAGACGATGGTAGATGCCGTCACACCGAGAGGGCCCTAAGAAAACCTCTACATCGTGAGAGGAGCAAATCTCACTCTAGAGCTATCTAGTCTCTTGTCAAACTTTCCGATGAGCTTGTAAGTTGTCGTTATGATCACCGTGTTACAGGTGATGTTTGAGCAACCCCAAAGTTCACCGTACAGTAAGAAGTGACTATGGTACTCTCATGGTCTAAGGAGCAAAGTCACATGTTAACACTCCGTGTTATTACAATTGAATACAGATGATATAAACTCAATTCACAACAGAAAAGTTTTGAGTCGATTCAATATGATCATTCTGCCAACGTCATAATCTCAATGTTGTTTTAGGACTATTGTTTACACTTGACGATATCCTAAGATGCGGAAAACGTGGTCACCAACAGCACTTGAGCTATTATTAGAGGCAAGACTCGGAACCTTTTATTTATCTGTTTATCATTCCACACATGCATATGAGTTTTTCACTAAATCGTATATTCCAGGATCATAACAGTTATAGCGTAGAGTATAATATGGAAATATAATAATACAAATATTATTGTCTGTGGGCCATATTTCCAACACATTCACCCTAACCCATTGTTGGATGATCATCAAAGATTGCCCCAAGTTTAAAGAGCAATATGTTTCCCAAAAGATGAATGGAGGTCCGACGACAGTCGTTGAGCATGAAGAAGGAGAGAAGCGGTCGAGGGGCAAGACCAACTACAAGGTGGACAAGAAGCGTGAGGCGACATCGTTCGCTTTGCAAGAAACTTTGCAAGGCATGATGACCCAAAAGGAAGCAAGGGACGAGAGGAAGCACCAAGAAAAAGAGGAGCAAATGAAGGTCCACAAGGGGCTCCAAACGAAGAAGCTCGAGATGAAGGAGGCCGTAAAAAGGAGGAAGCTCGATATTGAGAAGGCTGTCCAAACGAAGAAGCTCGAGATTGAGGCGACCAACGCGAACACCAAAGCAAAAGAGGTGGCGCTAGCTTTCATTGCGAAGGACAGGGATGAAGCTGCCTTGTAGGCATTGGGGTCACTAATCCCAATGAACTTAGAAAATCCTTCATTAATTTAGTACTAAACATTATGTATTTATTGAGGATGACCCCACTGTCATAGACATGACCCCAACAAATATATTTTTTCTAGCTTTGTCCCTGGCGAAGGAGGTGAAGATCATGACGGTGGACTTGAGCAAGATGTCCCCGAAGAGAAGAGGTTGGTCCGAGAAGAAGCAAAAGGTGATGCTCGAGCTAGATGACGGCCAGGAGCGACATCATTTTGTATGCCGACATGAACTAGGGGCCGCGAGACATGAACCAGGGCCTTTTTTTATGCGCCGACAAATGTGCCGGCGTGAACCCTGGGTGATTTTTTAGGCCGGCATGTACGCGGCCGCTAACGCTCTGGCCGGCATGAACTATGGACGTTGGCATGGCTATGGGCACGGGCTGTTTCAGTTTTCACGGCGGCCGGACGTAATGACCGGACAATATTCTTTGACCAATCCAAACGAATAAAATCTGGACGTCAAAATCCGGACAATACGGACGTCCGATCAGAGTGATGCGGTGGAGTTGGCCTCGTCCATCACCCTCTCCTTGTTAACTGAGCGAAAAGTCATCGCCAAACTATAGAAAGAAAATCCTAAACGCAGAACGCTCGATGGAAACAATGCAGAAACCAAGCTCCTGCCTCCTGCGAAAGAAAATCTGAGAAAACAAGTACGATCCGAAAAGCTCCAGGCGGCAATCCAATCAAATCCAACGGCGGGGACCGCCGCAGAATGGGAAGAAAAAAATCGGCGCGGGGCCCCTGGAGGGGCATCCCCGTCATTCCTCCCCTGCCTCCGCCTCCGCCCTTTTATCTCTCTGCCCACCTCCCCACGTTCCGCCCCCATTTCGAAGCCCACCGAATTCCTCGCGATTCCTCTCCCCTCGCCTCCTCGTCCTCCCCCTCCTAGGGTTAGTACCCTCCCTCCCCCCGCCCTCCCGGATTCCACCGCGGGTCGCCCTCTCCCCCCGGATCCGTCTCCAGATTTAGGGCTCCGGCTCGGCCGATCCGGGCTCGTTTTCCCCACATAACTTTTCGTCGCTGATGATTTTTGTTGGGTTTCTCTGCAGGGATCGCCGGAGAGGAATCGCGACGAGGGCTTCCTCCTATCAGGTTCGTGGCTCGCCGACTCTCCGTTCCCGGTGATAATCATCTGTCTTCCTTAGGACGTTCTGTGGTAGCCTGTGTGCCTTTATTTCTCCTGGTCAAAAGTCCTGATTTTATCTGGGGCCGTTGATTCTTCCGGCCACCGTAGAAGCCGCCGACCCGCTCCGATTTGTTGGCCTTTCGTTCAATTCCGTGGAACCGCGACGAGCCGCGGCCAAATTCGGCGCTCCGATGCTGTAGTAAAGGCGGCCGGCCTCCTTCTGCAGCAGCTGGTTGTTGATGCGGCCGCTTTCGCGAAAGTTAGTGCGCGGATACGGTTTGCTACTTTACGGATTTGTTGCCGCTGTTGCGTAAAGCGTCGTAAAGTTGGGGCCTTTCTTTAGAATTAATTTCCCCTGCTCTGCTCTGATGCCGGTAGGTGATTCGGCCGCTGTTGGCTAATTATAAGGCAGGCAGGTTGCATCGTTCCACTAGTACCTTCAGTTCGGTGTTTGACCAAGCAGCCACCACTATTCTTTTGCAAGATAAGATGCTTCGTAGAGCAAATTACTTTACTAGAGTTGGATTCAGTAGGCCAAACCATATGTCTGAAGATCATATCATGTTCATCTCTAAATTGCCAACTCCGCGGTGATTGTTCGAAATACAGTTTGTGCCTGTGTTGTTTATAATAGCCCTTGTGTAGTGTTTGTCTTGATCGTGCTGTGTCTGGTTTCCAGTTAAATCAAAGCCATGGAGCACAAGGAGACCGGCTGCCAGTCTCGGGAGGGTCCCATCCTTTGCGTCAATAACTGCGGATTCTTCGGCAGCGCGGCGACCATGAACATGTGCTCCAAGTGCCACAAGGAGATGGCGATGAAGCAGGAGCAGGCCAAGCTGGCCGCCTCCTCTTTTGACAGCATCGTCAATGGTGGCGATGTTGCGAAAGAACACCTTGCTGCTGGCAGCACGGCGGTGGCAGTTGCTCATGTTGAGGCGAGGACGCTTATTACCGCACAGCCTGCTGATGTCGCCGGTCCCAGCGAGGCGGCGATGGAGAACCTCAAAGGCCCAAGCCGGTGCAGCACCTGCAGAAAGAGGGTTGGGCTGACCGGATTCAACTGCCGGTGCGGGAACCTGTACTGCGCGACGCACCGTTACTCGGACAAGCATGAGTGCAAGTTCGACTACCGCGCCGCGGCCATGGACGCCATCGCCAAGGCCAACCCGGTGGTGAAGGCGGAGAAGCTCGACAAGATCTAGGAAGGGTCCCCCTACGGTCGGCAGAACATAAGGTCCCCAAATCAAATCCGCGCTACCTCGTCATCGTGCGTCTTTGCTGCATTATCCTTTCATCATGTCGGCTTCTGCAATCTTAGTTGTTGGGCAATCGTGATGCATGGCACACGCGCCTCGGCGGCAGCCCCAGGTCCGAACGGTCTCCTTGTTGGCTATGTTGTGTAAGCTTTATTTATGGTCGTCTCTCTGCGCGGCGGAACGGTAACGGTATTGTGGCTTTCGCATTTTGGCTAGCACTCTGTAATGTACTGCTGTTTCCTCCTGGTGTCTGTCTGTCTTACTTACAGTCGCAACCGGTAATGGTATCGAGTAAGCGTCATCGTATGTTATAATGGTACCCATGGTCATTCGCCATTGTCAATAGTTCCTGTCTTCCTGATGGTCAGACCAGTTAGCCCCTGAGAAAATTTACATCACACCTGTGCAGCTGGGCTATCTCCACCAGAAGATAGAAGTTCAGTGTCAGGTGAGATGTTGGTGGAATTCTGCTGTGAGGTTGGTTGTGAGAGATGTTGTCTGATATTATCCGGAGAATTCTAGCATGTCATGCTCGTCTTGTGTAGGAGCTTTGGGCTGGCTAGGTTGGAACACGTGATCATGACGAAATTCAGTGGTGGCGGTCTGCCTTCGGCCGCTGGGATGGGTTTCTAGGCGCAGTCGTCCGCTGCGTCTGTCTTTGCTTTTACGATCATGCTCTGCATTCTGCCAAGAATTTCTTGCCTAGATTCTACTGCTCTATGCGCATAGTTTTCCGTTCTCCGTTGGCGGCACGGTCTCTCTCTCTTGCTCTCGCTCTTGGTTCTGCCATTGAATGTTTCGACGGGCTCATCGCTGTCACCAGCCCGTACCACTTGGGTCTCTTAAATTTACAGGGTTTCTGGAATTCTGGTGAAGCTTCCCTGGGATCAGACTATTTTTTTCGTCTGCCAAAACTTCATTCGCAGAACCAGCAGATTCTTACCCGTTCAGACAAATGAATGGAACAACTGAATTTTTCAGTTTCCAACTACTGAATTAATTATTCGGTACACCAGACTGGACTAGTTCATTTGTCAGGCGCCGACGTTGAAGTAGACGGTGTAGAACTCGTCCCTCAGCGTGAACAATGGCTCCAGGAGGAAGCCCCTCCTCGCCCCCTTGGCGGCGAAGCTGATCGGATGGTACCGCCGCAGTGGCTCGGCCCGCACGAAGCTCGCCGCCTGCGGGGAAAACCCCGTGCCGCCGCCGCAGCCGACCTGAACATTCGCCTTCGCGCCGGAAGTGATCAGGAAGCACCCTGGCCTGGTCGCGAGCTCGAGGGAGACCGAACCGGGCGCCCCGTCGAGCCCGGGAACGACGTTGAACAGAGAGCTCGGGCCCTTCTCCGCCGACAGCGTCAGGTTGTTGGTGACCGCCATTCCCGGCATGTCGAACGGTTCGATCAGCGCGGAGGCGGGCGTCGCCGTGGCGGCGGTGCCGTTGGTGGCGTGGCGCCGCTCGCCCGTCGGCGGGGCGCCCTGCCCCTGGGTGACCAGACGGAATGTGGCGTGCACGGCGGCGTCGGTCCCTCCGCCCTCAGGGCGCGGCTGCATCGTCAGGGAGGTGGCTTTCGCGGTCGAGAGGAGGGAGAGGACCAAGGTGCTGCCGCCGGATTCCTGCTTGAGCGTCACCAGCTGGGAGTTGTACGATGCCGGGACAGGGGTGATCCATTCCGAGATGGCGGCGCCGCCGGTCTTCACGTCCCAGTCTCCGGTCGTGAGGCCGGCGAGGAGGAATGGCCCGAAGAGGACTGCTTGGAGAGTCGCATACTCCGGCCGATCATCTGCAGATGTCAGAGTGAGTTTGATGACTGTGGGCGCATGAAGTTGCAAGTTCCTTCGTTCAAGCTGAAATACATTTTGATGCACAGTAAAAAAAAGGTGAAATTTTTTCAGACCTTTTATAGCTTCTGTCCTCAGGCTAATAGGCAGCTGTAGTGTCAGGCGATCACCACTACCCCACTGCTTGGTGACTGAGAGGAAGGTTCCTGATAAAACAGAGATTGATTTAGAACTTTGAACAACAAGCCTCTGTTTCATCAAACATTTGCCAAATCTTTGTGGCTTGTCAACATACCTGGAGATGCCATTTGCAAATCTTTGTCATTCAATGTTGCTTTCGCACCATTCGGAGATGCCCACGACGGTATTCTCACATTCACCGTCGCATACTGACCGTTCGTCTGCACGGCATAGAGCAAATTGACTAAACCCTATCCTTTCCAACGAATCATCATCGGAAAAGTTTTTTTTGCTTTACCTTAGCCGATATGGACAGCGAAACTTGAAGATTCTGATCAGATGAGCTGAGGGGCTTCAGTTGCTGAGTGACAGTAAGGCCTACTGATCGCCAGTTGAACGTGCTCGGTATGTACTGAACGACGTACAGCGCCGGTTTGCCGCCTTTCTCCTCAAAGTAGATGGAGTCCCCAAGCTTGGAAAATGATTCTATCCCTGCAGTGAACAGATCAGACAATTCAGTGTCATCTCTATTGCCAGTTCTGAAACTAGGAGATACGCATACTACTTACCAGTGCCATAGCAGCACCAGAACGAATCATACTGGGTTCCCCAGCCATGGTAGCTCACTGCCTTCGATCTTCCGGGGCCCTGGGGCAGCATGTAGATCATGACGCCGGGGTCCCTCCCTCTCTGGATGCTCAGGACGCCGTTTATCAGCGCGCGCTCGTAGTAGTCCGCGTACGCAATCTCTTTCGTCCATCTGAAGAGGTGGCGAGATACCTGCATACTTCCTTTAGCACAGTGGTTCTTGGATGATGAATTTTTGGTGTTCAGAGGATGAGGATGTAGATCACCTTGAGCATGTTGTATGTGGTGCAGGACTCCTCGTTCTCGGTGGTCAGAGTCTCGGCTAAACGCTTCGGATCGAACCTGGCAAAATCATTTCAAACATGAAACTCCTGACGGAAGACAAATTGTAAACTTCTGCCATCATTCTAGAATCAGTTATATACCAGAATTCACTGACGGATGTGCCACCGGTTGCGTAGGTGTGAGAAGAGTTTACTACGTCCATGAAGAATGTTGCGATTTCCTGTTTCATGGATGTTACTGTCAGTCTCACTCTCACCCGAATCAACTCATGCTGAAACAAATTCACACTTGAACTCCAGAAATGTAGACTCGGAGGAACTTTCTTTACCTTGTAGAGAGGATCACCGGTAACCTCATATCTCATTTGCCCGCCCACGACGATCGGAATATGCGTGTTGGCGTGGAAATCCGAAAGACTGTCAGCCTGGAGAGTGTGGGAAGAAGGCGTACCATTCAGAATAAGAAGCTCATACTCCGTGAGCAAGCACAGGGAGAAATAATGTGTTTAGGCATGAACAAAATGCAGAGCAAGTAGCAGAAAGCCGCACGGGGCAAAGGAAGGAAATGAAGCTCATCAGACCTGAACTGCGAGCAATCCCAGGAAGCACGGCTTGTCGAAAAGGTGGGCGAGCACCAGGTGCCTCTGGTCATTCTGGCAAAGGAAACAAAACGTATCTGCGTCAGAGTCAGAGGCAGCATGAAGCCATGAACACACGTTGCAAAAGAGACGGTGACGGGGCAGGATTACCGTGATGGCGTAGAGCTGGTAGAGCACGTCGTTCATGCCCCCGGTCTCCTCGTTGAGGGACGTCCAGTGCCGCTCGATGCTGTGCCGCTGTATCACGCTCCTCACGCGCTCGCCGAAGTAGCCGGCCATGGCGACCACCATGGCCAGGGCCTTGCCGTTGCCGGCCACCGTGTACTGGTCCAGGAGGCCCTGCATGATCTGCCTCCCGCACGCGAGGAAGAAACGCATAGAAAAGTTGAGTCTTAGTGACGCGGCAGAGTTTCAGCAGAGTATACGCGATGGCTGCTTGTATGTATGTACCTTGTGGATGGTGTAGTAGGGAGCCCAGACGGGCTTGATGGCCTCGAAGCGGTCGAAGAACTCGGCGGGGAAGGCGGAGAGGTAGCCGGTGCCGCCGTTGGCCGGCGCCTGCTGGCACGCGTGGAGGGCGTCCACCACGCCGGACATCTTGCCGGCGAGCGTGCCGTCGTGCGTGCTCGCCCACATCTTGGCCGCCGCGCTCAGGTAGTGCCCTGCATTGCGCACAAAAGTCAGGTGCCGCTCCATTTGGGTTCGATTGCGAATACTCGTGTATCTATTTGGAACTTTCTAAAATCCTGGGCCTAATTTGTATTGTTTATTTATAAAATCTTGAGTTAGAGACACGTATGATATGTCTTGTTTGAGCCCAAGTTCACCCTGCGACTTTTTAAAAACTTTTTTTACAGCCACCCTGCCAAAATATTAGTAGTATAGCTAAAACTGTGCGTGCCCATTTATAATGTTGAAAATGAACTGCTGTAGGCATCCAGAACCATCCAAACAAATAGCAATGGGTATTACAAATAAATGAACTACATTAAGCACGTTGACACCAACATAAGCAAATGCCAAAACCATCCAAACAAATAGCAAAGTCTAGACTAATAAATTGATTTATTTTTAGCAAACAACTAAATTGATAACCAAACAAACATACTACTCCTCAAATGTTGCTCTCAAAGAATTGGGGCTAGACAAGCCAGCCGATCTTATCTTCATGGGCCAAAACTCTACCCAACCCTGAACCCCACCCCACGGCCCATCTGTCGCAGTCGGACAGAATTGAGCTTTCTGGGCCTGATATATAGGCCGGAGCCATGAACCGCCCCGCCCTCCATCCAATCCAAACAATCATGCACGGTAGTTGGGGAACATCTTGAATCCTTCTGCTGCTTTACGAGAAGGAGCGAGCGCAGGAATCTCATGGGAATTTTACAGAGAATTAACGGCCGGGTTAAATCCCCACGATCGACCTCCACGAATGGCGAGCGTGAACCAAATAGAAAATTGGTTGGATAATATAGTACGGTTATGTGATGGACGTACCGACGAAGTGGCCCCGGAGCTCGACGACGGCGCCCTCCCAGCCGCCGTAGGGCGCGCCGGGCGCCGGCAGCCCGGCCTGCCTCCGGAAGCTCCAGACCAGCCGGTCCACGTCCAGGAGCAGCAGGTACTCGAGGTTGGTCTGCTGCGCGCGCCCGTACACCTCGTCGCCGGGGTCCAGCCGCACGTCGTGAAGCGAGGCCTCCACCAGGAACGACGACGACGCCCCGGCCTGCGCCGCCGAGGAACCGACGCCGCCCTTGAGCGTCCGGTACAGCATCGCCCAGTCGAACTCCTCGGTCGCCGCCGCCGCGCCGGCAGCGCCGGCGAGGGGGATGAGGTCCATCCACGTGGCCTCGTCGGTGGGGTTGAGGTGGTCGTGGAACAGCTCCCGCCACCGCCACTCCTTGGCATCCGGCGTGTTCTGCAGCCGCGCCCGCACCGTGTGCGACGACAGCTGCGTCGGCACGTTCGTGCACTCCTTCGCCACCACCGTCACCACCGCCACGCACGACAACAGCACCAACAATGCCAACGCCGTCGCCGTCGCCATCACCAACGGCGGCGCCGAGGCCATTGCCAGGATAAGGCACCCCCCTGTCTCAGTGACCACCAGTCCACTCCACAACCACTACCCAAACACGCAAACGGATCGGACGGAGCGGCGGTGTGGCTGTGGGCAGGAACCTCAAGAATCCCGGAAGCTTTTATCCCCGCGCCCGTGCGAGCGAGACCACAGTCCACAGGAAAAAGACAGCGTTTCAGTCGCAAGAAATTTAATGTGCTATTACGAACAAGCGAACGAACGGACGAACGACGCACAGTCAAACACGCGAGGAGGAGTAAACAAGACCTCTACTGCTGGCTTATCGGTTTTACTCGGCGATCCATCACGTGACGCACACACGGCGCCTTGTCACATTGCGTCTCCTTTGTCACGTTGCATTCCCGTGATGTAAGTAGCAGCGGACCAGTACAAGGCAAGCTAGCTTAGCCCGCGGTAGAAAACGATTTGAATATGATGGCCGCCATTTTTACTTCTCTTCATTTATCTGCGGTTGGGGGTTGAAGATTCTTGGGCAAGGTGAGCCGTGGCGGCCAAAAGCTCTCGTCTCGTGACCAGTGACCACACCACACTGTGTGCATCACGGCACGCTATGCCATATGCCTATGTATCGAGGATTGTACCACACGTCCACATGAACAATAATGCTACCATATATGTGCACCTAACAGGACGACACTTATGGCGACGCGGCATGAATGTAGTAAGGTGCATGGATCAAGATCTTGGCCAACCTCGAGAAATCTCAACCACATCACACAGACACAGGCCGCTCTTACATCGAGATGCATGCAACACTGTTTTCACTCAAGGAACATGCAACGGCATTACTACTATTGTTTTGGTGATGGGAGATGCTACTCCAACAGTACAGGTAGTAATTGTGTGGCCGTGGCACATGTCTCTGCCACTGCCACTGCCAGAGCCGGACTGCCGCCACTCTATGAAGTGAAGCTCTGGTCTGTCGGCCCTCCCAGTCTCACATGGAGGATCAGCGACTCAGCAGCGCATTTCTTTCAGCTGTCGGCGGCGGCGGTGACCAGGTTGAAGTAGACGGTGTAGAACTCGTCCTGGAGGCTCCGCAGCGGCTCCAGCACGAAGCTCCTCTCCGTGCCCTTCGCCAAGAAGCTCAGCGGGTGGTAGCGCCGCAGCGGCGCCGCCTGCGTGAAGCTCGCCGCCTTCCGGAACGCCGCGTCGTCGCCGCCGCCGCCGGTCCGGCAGCCGACCTGGGCCTTGTCGCCGGCGCTGTAGCCCCTTGCGCCGCCGGGGGCCGTCACGAAGCACCCTGGCCTGGTGCCGAGCTCCAGGGACACCGAGCCGGGGAGCCCGTCCAGCCCAGGCACGGCGTTGAACAGGGCCTCCGGCCCTGGATGCAGCCTGACCTCGAGGCCGTTGGTGATCGCCATGCCCGGCCTGTCGAACGGCGCGATCGTCACGTTCGGCCCATGCAGAACAGGAGCGGCGGCGCCGTGCTCAGCGGCGGTGCTGCCGACCACGAACGTGTCGACCACGATCGTGGCGCGCACGCACGCGTCGCTGCCGGCGACGGGCATCTCGTCCATTGTCAGCGTGCCGTCGGTTGCCGACACCGACAGGACGAAGGTCTGCGCGCCGGACCGCTGCGTCAGGGTGACGAGCTGCGAGTTGATCGACTGAGGGAGCGCGGCGACCCAGTCGGCCGTGGAGGTGGCGTTCCTGGCGTCCACCTCCCACATGCCCGGGGTCAGGCCGTCGTTGGAGTGCTCGGTCGCGTTCACGGTCTTGTTGCCGTGTGTCAGGCCGGCGAGGAGGTGCTGCCCGAACAGCACCGCCTGGATGGACGCATACTCCGGCCGGTCATCTGAAAAAGAGAACTACCGTTTCAGACTCTTTCAACTTCAGACACCTAACCTTCTGCCCAGAAAGATTCAGATACAGGATTGTCTGAGATTTCATACCTTTAATTGCCTCGGTTCTCAAGTTAATGGGAAATTGGAGCACTAAGGTATCATCACCCCAAAGTTTGGTCAACGTGAGGAAATCACCTGCGAGAGAACGAGACAAGCTTGAAGCATGGGATCTCTCGTCTGAAATATCAGTACAGTTCATCAGTGAAGTTACCTGCAGATGTCAGGTTGAGTTTTTTGCCATTCAGAGTTGCCTTTGCGCCAACTGTGGATGTCCACGACGGGATCCTCACGCTCACCTTTGCTGGCTGGGCATCCCCCTGTGTGCATTAGAAAGCAAAACAAATGAAAAAAGTTACACTACTAATTCTTGCTTGGGTCAAAGAAGCTGCAGGCCTAGCTAAGCACCATGGCTGAGAGTGTCATTCAGAAGCTACCTTGGCAGAAATGGAGATTGTAACCTCAAAGTAAGGATCCGTCGACAACAGTGGCTTGGCCTGCTGCACCACGGTGAGGCCCGCCGCCTTCCAGTCGAAAGTGCTCGGTATGTGCTGAGCGATGTAGAGCCCCGGCGCTTCACCCTCCTCCAGGAAGTATATGGTATCCCCCAACTTTGAGAACGACTCTATCCCTGTCAATTGTCAATTTGAACTTTGATTTAGATACAGCAGCAGCAGCAGCAACAAGATCACTTCCGCGGGTACTGAAGAATTTACCTGTCCCGTAGCAGCACCAGAAGGTGTCATTTGGACCTCCCCACCCCCCTGGGTTCTTGGGGGGGAGGCCGGAAGGGGGCCCGCCGCTGATGCTCTTGGATCGCCCAGGACCCATGGGGAGGAAGTAGATCATGACACCAGGCTGCGTTCCCCTCTGGTTGCCCATGATCCCATTGATGAGCAGCCTCTCGTAGTGATCGGCGTACTTGACTTCCTTTGTCCACCTGAACAGGTTTCGGGAGACCTGCAATGGATATAGCACAGCAAAAGGCAGGTTCAAAATCCGTCTTCTGTTGAATTCTTAATATCTGTGATGGTAGATTGAGTGCAACACTTGACCTTAAGCAAGTTGTAGGTGGTGCAAGTCTCCTCGTTGGAGCTGATTTTGATCTCGTCTACTAGTCGCTTCGGGTCATGCCTGGCATGTGCAAAGAACTTGAGCGGGGAAATGTCTTAAGGCAGAAATATGGTGATATGCAAGTATTATCGCTCACCAGTGTTCCATGGTAGATGTGCCTCCTGTCGCAAATGTGTGGGAGGAGTTCACAACGTCAAAGAAGAATGTTGCAATGTCCTGTGCCATAGGTAACATGACATGATAGTTGCACAGTTACAAGTTGATGAAGCTCATGACGTTGTCCATCAAGGTGGAGGTCTATGTTAACGATTCTGAAGTAACTTTCCATTTATTTACCTTGTAAAGATGGTCACCGACAACTTCATATCTCTTCTGCGCGCCGATTAGGACAGGAATGTGAGTATTAACATGCAACCCCGCTATATCATCATCCTGAAAAGAAAAAGGTCAACATCAGTCGTTGCTTAAAAATTGTGAAATCTCATAAATCCAAAATGAAACCCAAAGTTCTCCTGACATGAAGGCTGAGGGGGCCGAGGAAGCATGGCTTGTCGAAAAGATGGGCCATTGTCAGGTGCTTCTGTTCTTTCTGCAGAGATAGAAACCAACTCTTGTAAGGATTTGATACATACACCACAAGTTCACAACCGGAGCAAAGATTACAAAACACCACTAGTTGCAATGATAGTGCGATATTACCGTCAGGGTATACAGCTGATACATGACATCGTTCAATCCGCCGGTCTCCTCGTTCATCGCCTCCCAGTGCCTCTGAATCGAGTGCGTCTGTATCAAGTTCTTCACACGCTCGCTGAAGTAATCGGTCATCCACGCCACCATGTCAAGGCCTTTCCGATTCGAAGCCAACGTGTACTGATCCAGAAGGCCTTGCATGATCTGTCAGAAAACAGCAAGCAAAGTGACATGACATGAATGATGTGAGTTTTTTTCAGTAACTGGAACCAAATCACACTAAAAGTTGGATGGTGTTTCATTTTTTTTGATGCGCGGATCGACCTTGTGGATGGTGTAGTAGGGCGACCAGGCCTCGGAGAGCTCCTCGTACATGTCGAACGCCTCGTCGGGGTAAGCCGAGAGGTACCCCGTGCCCATCTTCCTCTGGCAGTCGTCGAGGATGTCCACCACCCTGGCCATCTTCTCCCGGAGGGTGTCGTTGTGCGTGCTCGCCCACATGTGCGCGCTCGCGCTCAGGTAGTGCCCTGCGGACGAACACGTACGCGCACGGCTTCCTTGCTCAGATGAAATGCAAGAAATGTAGCCGGAATGGAGAGATGAGACGAGCAACTGACCTACGAAATGGCCGCGGAGCTGGCCGTCGGGCGCCTCCCACCCGCCGTAGGGTTCCCCGACGGTGGGCAGGCCGGCCTGCTGGCGGAAGCTCCAGGTGAGGCGGTCGGGGTCGAGGTAGAGGAGGTACTCGAGGTTGGTCTGCTGGCCCTGCCAGTACATGGAGCCGGCGTTGAGGCGGACGTCGTGAAGGGACGCCTGGGAGAGGAACTCCGCTGGGGCGCCGCCGTGGCGCGTGAGGCTCCGGTAGAGCGCGAGCCAGTCGAACTCGGCCTTGGCGCCGAGCTTGCGCGGCAGGAGCGCCATCCAGGTCGCCTCCTCCGTCGGGTTCAGGTGGGGCAGGCCGTCGTCGTGCCGGTCCTGCATGCTGTCGTACAGCCGGTCCACGCACAGGTGCAGCGCCGCCGCGCCCTCCATGGCCGCCATGCACAGAAGCAGCAGCGGCACCATGCTTCGCGCCATTGATTCTCGGTGGACTACGGTCTACGCTCCGGCTTGCACGGGTCACGGAGAAATGGAGGAGGACGTATATATAGGCACGAGCCGTGCTACATGTACGGGATAAATAGCGCGAAAGAAGCTTTGCGCGGCTGACGTGGAAAGCGGTCGGTTGAGATCACGGGGGATTAGATTAACAGGGGAGAAAACTAAGGAGCGCGCTAGCCCCCCCTAATCAACGCCCTCCTCAAACTCCGCTATTGACCCCCTTCTCTCCCTGCCCGTGGCCGATGGCTGTTCCGCCTGAGTATGGCCTGCCCAATCCACTTTTTAATTACCCATTTACGGTTTCGTCTAATGGAGTAAATGGCTTGCGTGTGATAGAATGCACAACATGATAACTGTATATGGCATTGCTGTCCCAATGTTAAACTGTTAAACGGAATGTACATTATAAAGTATTTTGTATGCAGTATTACTATAAGTACCGGGTAACATAATGGACCGCTAAAATGAAGTTTTTAACAGCGCCTCAAACTCTCCGGATAATACCAAATCCTGAAATAGTTCCTCAAAGTAAAGGTAGTCCCAGGTTATCTTCAAGATCTTGTCTGTTTGCCCTGCTGAACTCTACAGTCTTGCAGGGATGCAACCAACGAGCCCATCTCTTGCACTCTTTTGCTATTCATGGCAAGGTAGTACATGTGCAACAGGTACCATGATTGCTGAATACCAGCCATGTTAGCCTATCTCAAAATTTGGCTTCTTGCTAGTTCATGAACAAACACCAAGAATCATTCCCTGCTAGTGTATTAGGTCCTCAATATGGGAACTTTTTTCAAAACCTCAGGATTTTTCTTAATTTCAAGGGGACTGAGATAAGGTAAGGAAGCAGTTGAAGCTATATGCACAAAAGGTTCCACAATAGCTAATCAATTATGATATTTTTTATTGCTAGTTTCCTACATGAACAAAAGCTTCCACAATAGCTAATGCCAACCATGGTCTTGTCAACATTGTAGTTCTGTGATCAGACAAACAATAGGAATCAATTATAGCTACAAGCAAACAAGTTTCTAAAATAGACAGTATTAGACCAGATAATTCGAATGACCTTGTTATTATTGTTTCATTACAAGGCAAACAATAGAAATCATGCAGTTGCATAATAATAGCTTCAGTTGTAGCAGCTACTAACCTTTGTACGTCTTTTTTGTGGGACCTGCCATATGAGCCCATGATGCAACCTAAAACTTTGAAGTGCCCTTGGCGCAACGACCAATGATAATTGAGAGAGCGCAAGCTTCCTGTAACCAAAGGTGAGATGTGAAGGAATTGCTGTACTTTCTTTTAGCGTGCGTGTGAAATAATTACCTCTAGCAGTCAATGAATGAATGAGGAAACGCGCCGAGGCCCAACCACAGGCCGGCCTCCTTGTTGAAGAGAAGTAAAACCTCTAGTTGCCCTTTTCTATTTTGTACTTTAGACAGTGCAAGAGAACACACTGCAATCTGCATAGTATGATGGGCAGAGCTTCAAGTTTATTACAGTATATAATGTCAAAACAAAACAGTGATAGGCCTCCATTTCTCCTCAGTGGCTGCTCGGCATGCCCCAGCCCTTCTCCGTCCTCCCTGCCTCCTAACCGCAGGGAATCAATGCCCTCCTGAAACTCCGCTGTTGACCCGCCTTCTCTCCCTGCCCGTGGCCAATGGTGATACCTCGCTGTTCCGCCTGAGTATGGCCTGCCCAATCCACTTTTTAATTACCCATTTAGGGTTGCCTCTAATGGAGTAATGGCGTGCGCGTGATAGAATGCATAACATGATAATTGTATATGGCATTGCTGTCACAATGTTAAATTGTTAAATGGAATGTACATTATAAAGTAATTTGTATGCAGTATTACTATAAGTAGCAGGTAACCTACAGAAACGCTAAAATGAAGTTTCTCACAGTGCCTCAAACTCTCCGGATAAAACCAAATCCCAAAATAGTTCCTCAAAGTAAAGGAAGTCCCAGATTATCTTCAAGATCTTGTCTGTTTGCCCTGCTGAACTTTACAGTCCTGCAGGGATGGAACTAACCAGCCCATCTCTTACACGCTTCTGCAATTCATGGCAAGGCAGTACATGTGCAACAGGTACCATGATGGCTGGATGCCAGCCATGGTAGCCTTTCTCAAAATTTGGCTTCTTGCTAGTTCACGAACAAACACCAAGAATCAGTCCCTGCTACTGTATAAGTTCCTCAATATGGGAACCTTTTTTAAACGTCAGGACTTTTCTTAATTTCGAGATAAGAGACTGAGATAAGTTAAGCATGCAGTTGTAGCTACATGCACAAAAGCTTCCACAATAGCTAATCAATCATGATATTGCTTATAGCTACATGTACAAAAGCTTCCACAATGGCTAATGCCAACCATGGTCTTGTCAGCATTGTTGTTCCATGATCAGACAAACATCAGGAATCAATTATAGCTACGAGCAAACAAGTTTCTACAATAGACACTGTCAGCCCAGATAATTTGAAGGACTTTGGCATTATTATTTCATTACAAGACAAGCAATAAAAACCGTGCAGTTGCATGAATAATAGCTTCAGTTGTAGCAGCTACTAACCTTAGTACATCTTTTTTGTGGGACCTGCCATATGAGCCCATGATACAACCTAAAACTCTGAATTGCCCTTGGCGCAACGACCAATGATAATTGAGAGAGAGTGCAAGCTTCCTGTAATGAAAATGGTAACATAAAAAATCTCCATCATAGTGAACAACAGTCAACAGAGCATTGTTTGTTCGCACAAAAGGTGTGGAAATTCTGGAGGGAAGCGATGTATTAGCTGTGAGATTTATATCTTGGCCACATACAGCTTTCACTGCCCTGTCTATGCTATACACTGTTCTGTGTCCATGAAGGCAATTTGATTCACTTTTCTAATGCCGACTGTTTGTGAAACATAGCTTAAATGGCTAACTTTTATCTCATTTGTCAACTAAATATTTCACTGTCGAATCTATAGTGAGCAGCAACTGAAGATAGCCTGAAATTATGTCTGCACACAAACCATCTGGAAACATAATGAATAGCTAGATCACAGTACCAGCTGGAGTTCTCCAATGGTTTGTGCATGTAAATGTGCTGTCTTCATGTTTCTCCGAAGTCCAGCTAAATAGGTTAACAACGAATATGTTTATTTTCCTTATTATTAAATGGACCATTTCGGGAGATGTTTGTAATAACGCAAATGATTAACTTAAACATGTAATAGGTGATTGGCCTCATTAGTGAGCCATGGTAGCCTTTCTCAAAATTTGGCTTCTTGCTAGTTCATAAACAAACACCAAGAATCAGTCCCTGCTACTGCATTGGGTCCTCAATATGGGAACCTTTCTTCTCAAAACCTCAGGATTTTTCTTAATTTCAAGATAAGAGAATGAGATAAGGTAATGAAGCAGTTGAAGCTACATGGTACATGCACAAAAGCTTCCACAATAGCTAACCAATAATGATATTTTTTATAGCTACATGCACAAAAGCTTCCACAATAGCTAATGCCAACCATGGTCTTGTCAGCATTGTAGTTCCATGATCAGGAAAACAATAGGAATCAATTATAGCTACAAGCAAACAAGTTTCTACAAAAGGCACTGTCAGCCAGCCAAACAATAGAAACATTTGAAGGACCTTGGCATTATTATTTCATTCCAAGACAAACAATAGAAACCTTGCAGTTGCATGAATAATAGCTTCAGTTGTAGCAGCTACTAACCTTAGTACATCTTTTTTGTGGGACCTGCCATATGAACCCATGATACAACCTAAACCTCTGAATTGCCCTTGGTGCAACGATCAATGATAATTGAGAGAGAGAGGGTGCAAGCTTCCTGTAATCAAAATGGTAACATAAAAAATCTCCATCATAGTGAACAACAGTCAACAGAGCATCCTGTAATTAAAGCAGCGCTTTCACTGCCCTGTCTATGCTATACACTATACTATGTCCGTGAAGGCAATTTGACTCGCTTTTCTAATACCGACTGTTACCGGAAAAGGCTTTCGCCCCGCTTTATATTTCATTTGTTGTCCGTGAAACATAGCTTAAATGGCTCACTTATTATTTCATTTGTCAATAAAATATGCACTGTCGAGTCTACAGTGAGCATAGAAGATGTCTTTTTCAGGTACGCAGCCTACAGGAAGTTACACTACAATTTTGAAGTATAGTATTTCCCTTTAACGTATGAATAAAGTAAAGTGAATTGAAGAAAAAACATCTGTTAGCAGCCACAAGCTTACAAGTATGGAGTGCTAAGAAGAACCAACTGTGGCTCTTCGTAGCAAATCTTTGGTAATCTGTCTGATAACTGAACTCGGAATGAACAGAGCATTTCTCTTTCAGTGCTCTCATATTCAGCATTACATTGCTTATCCTGTAAGCAGTATTATCTGGACAAAAATAGTTCTGCTGATCAGCAAAGCTATATGGGTAACACATCAATGTTTCTTTCACCAGTAGTCTCCACAAGTGCAAGCTCCATCTGTAAGTAGATGAAACCGATTTTTATCCCTGAGAGATATCTCCCTTCCATAAACTTTTGAAACAAACTTCGCAAAATTATGGCAGTCAACACAGATACGAAGATTCTTCATAACCCGGATAGTCAAGCCTGGAGGGGTGTTCATCAGTCCAAAAGTTACTGCCAGCTTCTCACTGTGACCAAGAAGCATGCGTTCTTTCTGCTCATCGTCAACATCATGCAGAACACAGCTCAGGTCCGGAACAAAGCCAGCTGCTTTAATATCAACATATATCTCCTTTATCTTAGCATCTATATCTTTCTTGCTGGGATGGGAACGATCACTTGAGCGGAAGGTGTGGATAACCTTGTCAAGAATTATCCAGCTCTGCCCTGGTTCCTTGGTCACCGTCTTCTCCAGCATTAAGTTCCTAACTCTGAAAACATCTCTCCACATTCCAGCAGCAGCATAAATGTTAGAAAGGATCACATAGTTTCCAGCATTTTCTGGCTCCATGTCAAGAAGCTTCTGAGCAACAACCTCACCAACACTAACGTTAACATGAACTCTGCAAGCACCAAGCAATGAACCCCAAATTGCTGGAGTCGGCTCAAATGGCATATCTTGTATCAAATCTAAAGCCTTCTGTAGTCGTCCAGAGCGTCCAAGAAGATCAATAACACACCCATAATGCCCAATGCTGAGAACTGCATTTTGTTCTTTTACTATAAGATCGAATATGTCAAGGCCCTCATCAACCAGCCCACCGTGACTACAACCAGATAAAACAGCCAACAGGGTAACGCTGTCAGGCTTCACTTCTTCAGTCATAGCTCTGAAGAGCTGAACGACTTCATGCCCTATGCCATGTCTACCATATCCCATAAGCATTGCATTCCAACTGATGGCTGATCTCTGTGGCATGTGATTAAATACCCTCCTTGAGTATAACAACTTGCCGCATTTGGAGTACATATCAATCAAAGAATTCTGTAGAACAACGAAAAATGGTAACTCTTTACGAAGTATTAGTCCATGAACTTGCTTGCCATAATCCAGGGAGGCCAGCCCAGATAATGAAGTGAGAAGGGTCGTAAAAGTAACATAATTGCATTGCATCCCTGCACTGTACAACTGCCTGAACAAGTCCAAGGCTTCATCATCAAGGCCCAGCTGAGCATAGCCAGATATAATTGCGGTACAGGAAACAGTGTCTCTTTCCGAAAGCATGTCGAACAACCTCCGAGCTTCTTGGATACTCCCTGCCTTGGCGTACATGTCAAGAAGGGAGCTCCCAACAAACATGTGCGACTCAAAATTTGTTTTGGCAACGAGAGAATGGACTTGCTTGACCTGGTGTATGCTTTGAGGGCCAGAACATGATGTAAGAACAGTTGCGAAAGTGAATTCATTAGGCTTGCATCCTGCCAGTTAAAAGTATAATGGATTACCCATTTGATACATCATATGCCGTTTGCTTCTTTGCAGGTAGGCGAATATATATATCCAATTGATTCAGATTTGAGCATGCATGGAAACAAACACCCAAAGTGAAGGACCATGTACACAATTCAGTTGAATAACAATGACCATGTATGCCCTCCGAGCATGGATACATTAGGCTTGCATCTCTTTCTTGACGTCAAATTGAAGTGGAAATCAAGAGGCACATAACAGGTTGTTGGTAGAATTGTGGTGGCAAAATGATTAAGTTCCATTAAAGGGCTTCAAATGCAGGACAAATGATAACACAGCTAATGAAGATGGATCTACCGGCTCCTATTGTATGCACGACACCCGTATATCAGTATCAAGGTCTTCAACCATGTGTTACATCAAAAGAAATATTCCAACTCCAGCACTAAAGATAATTCGCTGAACATAGGTTTGAATACCAAATGAGGGATAATGCTACAACAAAAACCTGTTGAATACCAGAAATCATGCTACAAAAAGTGGGCGAGGTTTCATTTCACTCTAGCCTATTGTGCACCAAAACAAATGACATCTCTAGATTCCTATGCATGCGCTTGTGTACATGGTCATTGTTATTCAACTGGTTAACAAAGACGTCAGAAGACGGGATGATCGAGATGATTTACCAGCTCTAAGCATCCGGATGAACAGCTCCAACGCCTCGGCGTGCTGACCGCTCTGCGAGTAGCCCGAGATCATGGCCGTCCAGGACACCACATTCCGTTCCGTCATACCGTCGAGCATGTTGCGCGCGTCGTCCAGCGCGCCGCACCTCGCGTACATGATGACCAGCCGCGTGGCCAGGTACACGGGCGGGCGGTACCTAGCCGTCACCATGTGCGCGTGCACCTGCCTTCCTTGCTTGAGCGCCCGCCTCTCGACGCACGCCGTGATGGCGGCGTCGTAGTCGTGGAAGCTCGCTCCGCCCCCGGCCACCGCCACCAAACCCGACGCTGTGGTGCGCCGAGCCGCCGCACCACACATGTCGCGGCGTGCGAGGCGGGGCACGGATGCACGCCGGAACCCGCGCGTCACGAGCATGTTCCTGCTGCCTCCAGAGAGCGCCGGGCTCGCACGGGCATTTCCTCGAGCACCTCGCGCGCGCCGCCGTCAAGGTCCCCGCTTTTGTTCCTGGCCCTGCACTAAGCCTAAGGGCCAGTTCTAGAATAAGCTTATTCTAGAAGCCCAAACAAATTTTTTTTTTTCAAAGCTTAGTAGTTAAGACTTGACTAGTAGACTTCTAAAAAGAAATTTTTGGTTGGGCTTCTAGAATAAGCTGGGTAGGGATAGCTTATTCTAGAAGCCAAAAAAAGCTAGCAAAAGAACTGGCCCTAAGGGAAGGGGGGCGCCTTGTACCGTCCGATCATCGATGGACGTATCAGATGACGAGACCCAAGATATCAGTACTGTCGCTCAGCGAACGCTTTGCTTCTAGTCTTCCACAACGTTCATGAGATGGTAACTCTTCCGATCACCACCAGAGCGCCTTGGGTTCTTGGGAAAGGATTGAGCCCAATCTCCAACTAAAGTTATCGATATCATCCAGAGGTCTATCAAGATTAAAAGCACATACAACAACTTGCCATATCAATATGGCAAGATTGCGTTCGAAAAGCAAATGTTTAATACTGCCTCCGATTAACTTTGTATTGAACCAACGACAAGTAATATGGATCGGATGGAGTACCCTTGTTGTTCTCACATAAATGACACCGGTCATTACCAGTCCAACCTTTCTGGTAAGTTGTTCTTAGTACGGATACTCTCCTTCGGCATGAGCCACATGAAAATAAGAAAAAATAAATTTTGCGAGGCATTTTTAGCTTCAGATGAATCAGATGTCGTTAAATGAGGGTAAAGATATATCCAATGAATTGATTCTTTCTATTCAATATCCACTTCATTCTGTCTTTATTATCAGTCAATTTCACTTCATCTACCATAAGTTTGAGATCAATTCACTGCTTTCCAGTCGCCCATTAAAGTGGTCTTCTAAATTCAAAGGCTTCCGGCCTCTAGCTTTAGTAGGCTGGATAGTAATGAACTTCTTAAAAGAAATGGCATATAATCTGGGGACTCTTTCGACCAGTGTTTTATCGCCCAACCATATATCCTCCTAGAAAAGTGTTTAGCACCCCCCCCCCATCACCCTTGCTCTGGCAATAGCTTGAAATGTATGGTTAACATTTATCGAACTTTGCCAAAAGAGGGATCCACCGGATTCAGCACTCCAACCCGACAAAGTTCTCTTCTGGAGACATTTCTTTTCCAACAACATCTGCCACACACCATCAATGTTATTCAATTTTCAAAGCCATTTCATCAACATACACAGATTCATCACTTCCAGGTCCAAGACCCCCAGTCCTTTGGCAAATATATTGTTAGCCAATTTACAAGGTGATAATTCTTCTTATCCTTTGAATCATGCCAAACCATCGTAGCCTTGCTTGAGTTGATACTCTTCAACACACATTTTAGGACCTTCTAGGCGATCCACCATCAATAGAGAAAAATGGTTCGGCCCCGCTTCGCTCTCCTAGGGTGATGTGGGCGGTTACAGAAAACCTAGTTGCTTGGGTCCAGCGGTTGCGCTCTCCACTCATCATCGCCGCTTGTTGGGGATATAGCTATTGGGTATGACCCGCCCAGGAGGGGCCGGGTCATGCCACTGGCGGTTCATAATGAAGAGGCCCAAGAAGAGATGGCGGTTCACGAAGCAAGCTTATTGAAGGCCCAAGACCCGGAGGAGACTTGAGGCCCGCGGGCGTAAACCGCCATATGTTTAACTTGTACGTTAAGGAAAGTGTAGTTCTGTTACCGAGCCGGACACGTTGTGTATGAGCCGGCCGGGACTCTGTAAGCCGCCGGGCATCAGCCTGTGTATATAAAGGGTGACCCGGCGGCGGGTTAGGGAGAACAAGTGGAGAACTAGGTCAAGCATATTCGCTCCCTGGTAATCAAAACCCAAACAATACAACCTAAAGCAGGAGTAGGCCTTTACCTCGTTGAGAGGGGCCGAACCTGGGTAAACTCCGTGTCCCTTGTCCCATTTTAACCCCTTCAAGCTAACCTCGTCGCGATGGCTCCACACCTAAGTCCTCATACTAGGACATCTGTCGTGACAATTCCACGACAGTTGGCGCCCACCGTGGGGCCTGCGCACGGTGGTTTCGAGTTCTTGAAGGGCAGCTTCGCAGGGCTCAAGGGATACGCTGTGGGCCGGATGACCAAGAGTCATCGCGGCAAGCTCTACATCGATGATGCAGGCTGGAGCCCCGAGGCTGGCTCAATTGAGTACAGGTACCGGGTCCCCTTCGACGGAATCCACGTTTTCATAGGCAAGATCGGCGAACCGGGCCCTGAGGCGGACACCTGCACCAACATCATCGAGACGGCTCAGCGTGCGCGACCCGCCCGGGTTCAACCCGCCGTGAAGCGCGCCTTTGTTGGATTTATTCATGGGGCGGAATTGGAGGAAGGATCTGTATCTGGTGGTGAGACGGCCATCTACTCTGATGGTGAGTCGTCAACCGGCGAGACCAACTCAATCTATCAACTGCAAGACGGTCGGCTTGGGGGCTGTTCCGATGGTGACAGTATTCCGGACCCCTATGAGCCGCCGAACAGGGTCGCGATTTTCATGGCCGGTACACAGCCGGCTCTTGGGTCGACAACCGTCGCGGCTATGACCTCCAGTTCAACGGCTGCGGCGGCGGCGGCTGGTGCTAGCGGTTCTGCGCGCCCACCGGCTCAACTTCTCACAGAATTGTTGGAAGCTTTGGCGACTTTAATGGGGGTGGAGGTAACCCCGGATACTCAGGAGCAGCATAAGGTGGATGTGGCGAAGGTGCGAGATGAGATCGCCCAAGCCAAGGAGGAACTGGCGGCTGAAAACGCTAGGATGGCCGCGGAGCGGGCTGCTTTGGACGCCCAAGCACAACGGATTCAGGCAGACTCCTTCCGGCTCACATTGGATCAGAACGCTTCAAACGAGATCATGAGGAGGAGGCACCAGAGTCGACTACCCCCGGTTTATGAGGCAAGGAACCTCTTCAACACGCCTGGAGCAGGAACCAGTGACCCGCCGGCGGTGAACCGGGTGGTCGAAGCACCTGTAACCGGAACGCCGGTTCAGCCGCGCGCGATGGACCCGCCTCGTTTGAATAATACCCCGCCTCAGCATGTTCCGACACCTCCGGGTCATTATTCTAACCCTTTGGATAATATGATTGCTGCGGCAACACGATTGGCGGCCCTGCCAGTTGAAGGCGAGTCACCAGCTGCGGTAGAGACACGGAGGGTTAGAGAGCTTCTTCAGATAGCGTTGGATCAGCAGGCGGCTTATTCGTATAGTCGCGAAAGGATTCACTCAACCCCTCGGCCCAGCCGGAGTTATAGCCGACGTATTGAGTCGCCAGCAGTTTCAAGCAGTGAACAACACCATAACCAGCCTCGTGGGCATAACCCGACGCACGGTGGTGGTGATGCTCAGACCTTGGTGGATCAAGGCAGGGCGCGTCGGGAGGCTGAGCTGGCGGCCCAACAACAGTCGCCGGTTTATCCATCTGCATCGGTGGGGGCAGGAGTGATCTCCAGAACTTTGGGTGTGCCATGTTTAGTGCCAGCTCTACGCAATGAGCGTTTGCCTAAGGATTTCAAGGGCCCTCGTAAGGTGCCTAATTATACAGCGGATCAGCCCCCTGAGGCTTGGATCGAGAGCTATGAGATGGCCATGGAGATGCTAGATGTTAGTGATGCTACATGTGCCAAGTATTTCACCATGATGTTGGATGGGCCGGCTCGTACTTGGTTGAAGGGGCTCCCTGCTAACTCCATTAGATCATGGGCAGAGTTGAAAGCTCGTTTCATACAAAATTTTAAAGACACATGCAAGCAACCTATGTCAATCCTGGATTTGGATTCTTGTGTCCAAGGTGAAGGCGAGTCAACAACACATTGGGTGCGCCGGATCTCAGCTATTATACACTCGTCGGACAGTATCAACGCCGGTTCAGCAGTCCTGATGTTGGAGAAGAATTGCCATTTCCTTCCCCTTAAGCAGAAGCTGGGGCGGCTTAAACGCCACTGCAATGACATGGGGGAGCTCATGGCGGCTCTCGTCAAGTATGCCGACTCTAATAATACCAAGGACCCCGAGTCTGATGATGAGAAGCCAGGGAAGGGAAAAAGAAGCAGCAATGCGAAAGGGCAGCAGCATAACCCAGCAGATCAAGGCGGCAATGGTAAGCGCAAGACTGATGGCAACTTAGACTTTGTGGCTAACACCAATACGCAGAATAATAATCAGCGTCGCAAGGGAAAGCCGGCCCGGTTTGGGGGGCCAAAATTTAACCTTGAAGCGATGATGAATCAGCCTTGTCCAAAGCATAGTACGCACGAGAAGCCGGCCACTCATCTGTGGAAGGATTGCTTCATCATGAAGGAATATAGGAATTCCAATTTTTTCCAGAACAATCATGGCCCGAATGGCGGTTCAGGACCCGGCTCTCATGGGCCTGGCTTTGGTGGTGGCGGTTCAAACTCTGGCTTTCAGGGCCAAGGCAATCAAGGTGGCTTTAATCAGCAATCTGGTCAAGGGAATCAGCAGCAGCAGTCTGGTTATCAGAGTAACCCGAAGCAGTTGAATAGTGGATAGTACCACGTTTTCACCACAAGTTTATGTAAGCGGGATCAGAAGCTCCATAAAAGAGCAGTAAACTCGGTTGAGCCGGCAGTACCTCGTTATTTAAAGTGGTCTGAGCAGACCATCGTATGGAGTCGTGAGGACCACCCGCCCCAGGTTGATAATCCAGGTCAGTTGGCATTGGTGGTGGCTCCTCAGGTAGGAGGATATAAGCTTACAAAAGTACTCATGGATGGGGCAGTAGTATCAATATCCTTTATTATGATACTTTTCGTCGCATGAATCTGTCTGACAAAGATCTTCAGACGTCTTCTACTGTTTTCCATGGGGTGGTGCCTGGTAAGTCGGCATATCCAGTGGGTAAGATAACCCTGGAGGTAGCCTTTGGAGATGACCGTGATTTCAGAGTTGAAAAATTAACCTTTGAGGTGGTCAAGATCAAAAGCCCGTATCACGCCTTGTTCGGGCGGCCAGCTTACGCCAAGTTCATGGCACGGCCTTGTTATGTTTATTTACAGCTTAAAATGCCGGGTTATAAGGGTACCATCATGGTGCACGGTGATAGGAAGATTGCTCTGGATTGTGAAGAGGGTGATGCTGCGTATGCTGAGTCGGCCTGTGCCACCGAGGAGTTGAAGTTTTATAAGGATAATGTTGACCCGACGGATATGACACCTTTGAAGAGGCCAACTACAGAGAATGACCCCCTGTTGAAATTTAAGTCAGCAGGTGACACTAAGTTGGTCGATTTTGTTCCTGGTGACTCATCCAAACAGTTCAGTATAAGTGCCAACATGGATCCGAAATAGGAAAGCGCGCTCATCGAGTTCATCCGTGAGAACCGGGACATCTTCGCATGGAAACCTTCTGACATGCCAGGTGTACCGAGGGAACTCGCTGAGCACACTCTTAATGTTGATCCAAGATTTAAACCGGTCAAGCAGTTTCTTCGTCGTTTCAATGAAGAGAGGCGCAAGGCAATTGGTGAAGAAGTGGCCCGGCTCTTAGCCGCTGGATTCATCATTGAGGTTTTTCATCCTGAGTGGTTAGCTAACCCGGTGCTGGTGCTTAAGAAAAATGGCACTTGGCGTATGTGTGTGGATTATACAGACCTTAATAAGGCCTGTCCGGCTGACCCTTTTGCTCTCCCTCGTATTGATCAGATTATTGATGCTACGGCGGGTTGTGAGCATTTGAGCTTTTTGGATGCTTACTCTGGGTATCATCAGATTAAAATGGCAGTTAAGGACCAGGAGAAGACAGCTTTCATCACTCCCTTTGGAGCCTTCTGCTATGTGTCTATGTCCTTTGGGCTCAAGAGTGCCCAGGCGACTTACCAACGGTGCATTCAGAATTGTCTCCATGACCAGATCGGACGCAATGTTCACGCCTATGTGGATGATATTGTTGTGAAATCCGGGAAGAAAGAGACTTTGATAGATGATTTGAAAGAAACCTTTGACAATCTCCGGGTCTACAAAATGATGCTTAATCCGGCCAAATGCGTCTTCGGCGTGCCAGCAGGCAAACTATTGGGTTTCCTGGTTTCTGAGAGAGGCATTGAAGCTAACCTGGAGAAAATCAAGGCTATCACTTCCTTGGCTAAGCCGACATGTATCAATGACGTCCAGCGGTTGGCAGGTCGGATTACAGCTTTGAGCCGGTTTATCAGCCGGCTGGGAGAAAAGGCTGTCCCTTTGTATCAAATGATGAAGAAGACAGATAACTTTGTCTGGAGTGATGCTGCCAATGAGGCGTTTGAGTCACTTAAGAAACAGCTGGCTGAGCCACCGGTTCTTGCAGCTCCTATTGAGAAGGAGCCCTTGCTTTTATATGTGGCTTCAAACAATAGAGCTGTCAATGTAGCAATTGTGGTTGAAAGGAAAGAGTCAGGCAAGGAGTATCCGACTCAAAGGCCGGTTTATTATGTCAGTGAGGTGCTCATTGAATCCAAACAGAGATACCCACATTGGCAGAAATTGGTTTACGGCGTGTTCATGGCTAGCCGCAAGTTGAAGCAATATTTCCTCGGTCATCCCATCACTGTGGTTAGTTCTGCTCCCTTGGGGGATATTATTCAAAACAGAGAAGCCACAGGCAGGATAGCTAAGTGGGCTATTGAGCTTGGACCCCATGGCTTGAAGTATATGCCTCGGACGGCTATAAAGTCTCAAGCACTTGTGGATTTCATTAATGACTGGATGGAGCTGCAGATGCCTGAGGATAAGCCAGACAATACATATTGGGTTATTCATTTTGATGGGTCCAGGCAGTTGGAAGGCTCGGGGGCTGGAGTTATATTGACTTCCCCACGAGGTGATAAATTTTGTTATGTTTTAAGGTTGATGTTCCCTTGTACTAACAATGTAGCTGAGTATGAAGCTTTACTCCATGGTCTTCGGATGGCTAAAGAGATGAATTTAAGCCGGGTGAGGTGTTTTGGCGACTCAGACTTAGTGGCTCAGCAGGTGTCAGGAACTTGGGATTCAAAGGATCCACTCATGGCGGCTTATCGCCGAGAGGTTGATACTATTGCTGGTCATTTCAAAGGTTATCAAGTGGAGCATGTTGATCGTAGGAAAAATGAAGCTGCTGATGCTTTAAGCCGGTAGGGGTCTCAACGTAAGCCGGTACCCCCTAATATTTTCCTCGATGTTTTGCATAACCCAACAGTTAAATTGCCTACAGAGGAAGATCTTGCAGTCCCTAACCCGGAAGCACAGTTGGTGGCAGCTCTCCATGTTATTCCTGATTGGACTGTTCCATATTTGGCTTATATGACCCGGGGTGAGTTACCTGAGGATGAAACCTTGGCCAGGCAAATAACCCGGAGGTCTAAGTCAATGACTATTGTCAATGGGGAGTTGCATAGATGCAGTGTTACAGGGGTGTTTTAACGATGCATTTCTCCTAAGGAGGGCCGTGAAATTTTAAGGGAGATTCATGAAGGAGATTGCGGTCACCATGCCGGCTCTAAATCTCTAGTTGCTAAAGCTTTTCGTCATGGGTTTTATTGGCTGACGGCTCACGCTGATGCAGAAGATCTGGTCAGTAAATGTGATGGCTGTCAGAAATTTTCAAGACGAGCTCATGTACCGGCTCAAGCATTAAGGATGATTCCAATTACTTGGCCATTTGCAGTCTGGGGGCTGGATATGATTGGGCCTTTTAAAAGGTCCAAGGACAAAAAGACTCATCTCCTGGTAGCTGTTGACAAGTTTACAAAGTGGGTTGAAGCTGAGCCGGTCAGCAAATGTGATGCAGCAACAGCGGTTCAATTCATCAAGAAGGTGGTCTTTCATTTTGGGTACCCTCATAGTATCATTACTGATAATGGTACTAATCTGTCTAAGGGTGCAATGAAAGAGTTCTGTCAACAAGAGCATATCCGGCTTGATGTGTCATCAGTGGCTCACCCTCAGTCTAACAGTCAAGCTCAAAGAGCCAATCAAGAAATCTTGAGAGGTATCAGACCCCGGCTTATGGTCCCTTTGCAGAGGACGCGGGGCTGTTGGGTAGTGGAATTACCCTCAGTATTATGGAGCATCAATACCACTCCCAACAGATCTACGGGTTACACGCCTTTCTTCATGGTTTATGGAGCAGAGGCGGTTCTCCCTAGTGACATCCGTCACGACTCGCCCCGTGTGGCGGCTTATGTTGAAGCTGATAATGAAAAAGCACGTCAGGATGCTATTGACCTGTTGGATGAGGAGCGTGACCTGGCGGCGGCTCGTTCGGCGATTTACCAGCAGGATCTGCGCCGTTATCATAGCCGCCGAATTAAAACCAGGACCTTTCAAGAAGGCGATTTAGTGCTCCGGCTTATCCAGGATCAAACCGATATGCACAAGCTATCCCCACCTTGGGAAGGACCCTTTGTGGTCAGCAAAAATCTGAACAACGGGTCATACTACCTTATCGATGTTCGAGACCACAAGGACTCACGCACGTCGGAAGAGGAAACCCGTCGGCCTGGAATATTGCTCATCTTCGGCCTTATTACACCTGAGCCACCGGCTCTTATGATGTACATACCTTGTCAATGTATATATTATGATGAATATAATAAAGCCGACATCCCTGAATTCAGGGCCTTTGTCATTTCATTTATAAAGAATATGAGTCTATTATGACTTCATCTAATCACTTGGGGGCTTCCTGCTCATTGAGCATAGCTATGACTACCCAGCTGATCCGGCTTATACGCCTGGAATGAAATATTACATGGGGGCTCTGTTAATGGACAAAGCTTTGATTGACCCTTGTAATAGGCTTGGACGCTAGGTGTATTCACCAAAACATCCGGGTTATCCTGCCTTTGTAAGTTTGCCACTCCGCCTAGGTAATCCTGGAATGACTCGCTGTACTCTTGACAGTCAATCTTATAGACCCTGAACTTGTCAAGGTTAAAATGGCGATTGGTCATGTGAGGCCCGGCTTACAAGGTTTGAATGAAGGTTTAACTAAGCTGCTGTGCGGCCCTTAAACAGCACTTGATTTTGAGGCTTGGCGGCCTATGAAAGCCTTGGGTTTTAAATTATATTTGATTTTGAACATTTTTTGAGGTTCATCTCTTGTGACATGTTAATACATGATTGAAAAACCGATGAAGGCTATGTTGCCTTATGGTTTATATATGAACTTATCCGGAGTTTATTAACCTGGCCTGGCTTTGGACTTTAAGTCGCCAGTGCATAATAATTATTTGCTTGAGTGTTGTGCTCTAAGCTTTGGGATGTTAACCCTAGCTGCGATGGCGTGATAAGTCGACAGTATGAATAAATTGTACAGGGCGTTGTGTTCTGTCTGGGCTGTTACCCTTGCTGACATGATAAGATAGTAATGTGCCTAAACATCACAGGTATGATGTTTATTTTCTTGTTATATGAGGTTTTGATAAACCGACCCTGATCATGAATTGTTTAGTCAGTGGTTTTTGTAAAGAGGTGTTGTCACCCGCCCTGGGGTAAACCGTCAGGACACTTGTTATCTGTTTATGTGCAAGAACAAATGATTAAACTACCTTTCATCGTTGATTGTACTAAGAAGCATAAGTGGCGGATCTTTAAATGATGGATCAGCAGTGTTATACGAATAAAACACGCACGATGGCGTGACAAAGCGGAATTGTTTAAACTAGCGTATTACAAGGCATCTGAAGACCCAAAAGGACAAGTGTTTTTAATATAGCATCAGAATGCTATGACTAGCACCGGCTCATGAATTCAGATTTTTATTTTTGGCGGGTTGTAGCCTCCGGGTCATCCTGCGCCTCTTCGTCTGCAGCTCCTTCATTATCCATTGGCTGGAAATCAGGCGTAGACCAGTTGATACCGGTCAAAGCTCTAAACACAGCTTCATCATCAATAAGATTGGATGGATCAATGTCAGGAGCGAAGGTATGCTTACGCTCCGGTGGGATCAGATCCACCTCTGAATGAACCGGCACCTTCATCTTCTTATTGTTGGCATCATAAGCCGCCTGGTACTGAGATAGATTGGTCTCTTCAGCCAGCCGGGTTGCTAATGGACGCATTGCTCTTGCTATTTCTGCAAAGTCATCAGCACTGAAGGGTGACCCATCCTCTTTCACACTTGGGCAACCATTGGCCAAGTCTTCCGGATCAAGATCTGCTTGCCACGCCTTTGCCCGGCTTAAAGCTGTCAAAGCACCGGCTCTGGCAGAGGCTCGCTTCAACTCTTCAATCCTTTGGGGCAGCACTGACAACTCTTCCAAAGTTTCCTTGATGAGGGTGGGCGGCTGTTTTTCATGAATTGCAGCAGCAATGGTCCGTTGAGCACCGGTGTATAGTTGTTCTACAAGAGTATAGACAACCTTAAGCCTGATGCGCATATCCGAGCCCAACTTAACGCTTCGAGAGCCTGTATCAGTAAATTTGTTAATAAGCCGGCAGATGTTTATAATATGTTTATTGGGATGACAAGAGTCATGTTTACTACTTACCAAAAATGGCTGATGACATGTTATGGATCTGCTGCCTTAATCCGGACAACTCGTCAGTCACCGGTTTAAGAGCGGCTTCAACATCTTCTGCTCTCTTCAATAGAGCCGCCTTCTCGGTTTCCCAGCCGGTTTTATCAGCATTGAAGCTTTGTTTAAGCTGCTCAATGTTTTCCAAAGCAGTCTTCAGTTCTGATTTGGCCTTGGATGTCTCGGATTGCTGAGTTTAACATTGGCCCTCAGATCGTTAAGCTGTGAATCCTTCTCAGTCAGTTCAGCCTGTGACATGAACAAACATGGAAGGTATTATGATCATGATTATTTTTAAAGTCCCAAGCACAATACTAGTATTTTCCTTGGCACTTGGGGGCTAATGCCTATTGCTCTTTTTTAAGACAAATTTATCTACTGACCCGGACAAAATGATATGGTCCGGTTTATAAAGACTACATGTTGTGATATTGGTTTCATGCATGGTGATAAGTCCCGGCTTATTCATGTTGATTAAGCCGATCCTTGGGGGCTATAGGTGCACAATTGATTACTACTAATTGAAGTGCAGGTGCACAGTTAATTACTGCTAATTGAAGTCCCGGCTTAACATAATAATTATGCCGGCCCTTGGGGGCTACTAGTGATGATATGCTTCTATTTGTACGACTATTTGAAAGTCTACAGAGTATTCAATCCTATCATACTTTATAGACTTGGCGGCTGATAGCAATATACTTATGAGGAAGAGTTGATTGAATTATCTCATAACGTTCCTTCATGAGATTGACCAAGCCGGCTTCAAAATCACGGCTGGTATATAAGCGGTTCAAATAGCCGGAGTGAATTTCTTGAACGCCAAAGTGGGCGTAGCTTTCTAAGTCTACCTTCCACTTGCCTTTGTCAACAGCAGTAATCTCTTCCTTGGCGTTGTGCTTGGATAAGACAGTGGGGTTACCCGGCGCTGTATAACCAAACCCGGTGACGACGACATCGTCAGCCTTCTCCTCAGTAGGCTTGATGGGACTCGGTGGATTAGGGATAACCGGTTCAACGACCATAGGGTCGATGGTAACGTCGTGCTCTTCTGGTAGCGGATCATCAGTGGTGGCCTCAGCGGGTGGATAAGAGGTCTCTGGCAATTGTTTTTCCGGCTTAGAAGGGTTGGAGTCTTCAGCCGGCTTGTTCAGTTTCGCCTTTTTGCTGGGCTTGGCCATACCACTGGAAAATAAAATACAAAGTTGTCAGCATATTGATTAAAGCATGAAGTTTCGACTAATTGAATGCACCCTTACCCAGGCACGGTCTTGAAGGCCGGAATTTGAGTTCCCGTTGAGTCGCCGGAGGAGGAGTGAGATGTTCCCTGATAGTTTGAATCAGACGAATTAAGAGGTTGACGGAAGAAACCTGCCTTGGGGTAATCTAATTCAGAAATTTTTGAAACCTCCGATCGACGTTTGCGAGGTGCTGGGGTATTCGGTAAGCCGGAGGATAAAACTCCACCGCCACTGCGCCGAGTTGTGCGGCGGGCTTCGTTTTGCTGCTTCTTCAAAAGAAAGTTGGGGTCCAAGTAAGCTAAAGGGTGATAAAATCTTACTTTCCGGCTTGCTTGTCGAGTTTTCTGTGTTGGCAGAGGTTCTGAGCCGGAGGAAAAGATAATTACCTCGTCATCATCTGCACGGCTGGCTTCCGCATCATCCTGATAATGGTCATTGTTAATAAGATGTACAAAAAATGAGCCAAGGGAGTCAAGTTCTACCTCCGACTCATCATCATCATTCTCATCTAAGTTAAATAACTCGGTGGTATTGGTTTTCTTCTTAGCAGGCTTTTTAGCCTTGCTCTTCGTCCGGAGTTTCTTTGGCTTATCTTGAAGCTTCTTGGTCCAAAAGGGTGAATCGGCCTGTAAACATTTGAATGAGTATGAACAGGCCATACAAATCAAATATGAGTCAAGTATGAGCTTGATTCAAAACTTACAGCTGGCGGTTTATTCAGAGTACAGAAAGGACTCAGTCCGACTTGACTGCAATCTGCCAAGCTCTCATTCAGCAGAGTCTTGGTCATGTTATTGATGTCTTCCTCAGTTATTTCGATCTGACAGTGGCGCTGAGGATCTGTTAGCTCGCCGGTATACTCGCACATTAAGCCGGGCCGGCGGCTTAGAGGCAAGACTCTCCAGGCGACCCAGCAGCGAACTAGATCAATTCCGGTCAAGCCGTTGGCAATCAAGGCCCGGATCTTCGCAAAAACTGGTACATATTTGTTCCGCTCTGCTATGCTGATACGGTCTGGAAGATGATGTCTGCTACTAAGCCGGCTGGCGCGATAACCCGGCAAGGGGTTTTCTCCTTCCGGCGAAGTATCTTGACAATAAAACCAGGTCTGGTTCCAGTCTTTGGGGTGACTGGGGAGAGTGGCAGCTGGGAAGGTGGCTTCTTTCCGACGTTGTATAGATATGCCGCCTAGCTCCAAACTAGGCCCATCAGTGAATTCATTTTGCCGGTTCAATTAGTAAAATTCCCTGAATAGTTCTACGGTGGGCTCCTGTTGAAGGTACACCTCGCAGAACACTTGAAAGTTGCAGATGTTTGAGACGGAGTTTGGGCCGATGTCTTGTGGATGGAGTTTGAAGAAATGCAGCACATCGCAGAAGAATTTTGAGCCAGGAGGGTTGAAGCCCCGGTTTATGTGATCAGTAAAAACGATGACTTCGCCGTCCTTGGGCTCAGGACGAGTCTCATTGCCTGGGACCCTCCAGTGGATGACTTTTTTTTTTGGCTAAAACGCCAGTCTGAACATAATCTCTCAAATCTTCCTCGGTGACCCGGGAAATAACCCAGTTGCAGGCAGTGACGGTCTTGACCATTTTTGAGAAAAAAATACCTATAAGACGAAAACATTACCGGCTTATGATTTTGTTTATTAACCGGATCATGGATTCAAAGTTGAAATGTTACTATGTTAAGCCGGGAGATGAGCATTTGAAATATGCAGATATTCATATTAGCGGCTTAAAAGGGGACTAATGGTACGTAGCGGCTTACGGTTTATGAGTTAAGCCGCCCGCACAATTATTGATTTTCAGATCTGTGAAGCGGAAAAATTGCTAAGAGTTGGACAAACAGTTTTCACAGATCGATGTTATAATTTTGGATCTACAATAGTTCAGATAATGAAGGAAAATTCTAAAAATAAAGTGGCGGCAGCAGGACAGTTCACATGCTCAGATGAGATCTTCTATAGAGGGGAGGCATTTAGATATTAGAAACAAGTGCCAAACTGCTACCGCACAAGATTGGTACTACACTTGGATAAAAAACTATATGATCTAGGGAAGAACAGAGATGAACTCCGACGAACTCGCAGAAACCCTAATGGGATCTACGGTGAGAGAAAGGGACTAACTTGCCGGAGTTGTTGAACAGCTGAGGCGTGCGGACAAACTCTGGTCGGTTCAGATTAATGTAGCGGCCGCAGTTGAGGAAGTGACGAAAGTCGACGGCGGCGGCGGAGCTCGGGCGCTGGAAGCGTCGTGAGGAAGAGGATGAAGACGAGGAGGCAAGGGGGGAAAGTGAAAGGGACCCCTGGCCCTATTTATAAGGCAGAAAGGGTAAGTGGCATGCGCGGAAATCAAGGAGATGGAAAATGGATATGTGACAGCACAGATGCCTCGATTTTCGGAGATTCATTAAAGTGACGACATATTAAGATTTGGGCCTCGTGTGATATTAATGTAAGATGACATCACGGCGGGTTACCGCAATTTTAGGAGATGATGTCACAGCGGGTTAGGAGATCCCGCGAGGACAGATGAGGAAGGATTTTTTCTAAGTGTTGAAGATTGATATGAACAAGTTCACATCAACCTGGGGCCTAATGTTGCGGATATAGCTATTGGGTATGACCCGCCCAGGAGGGGCCGGATCATGCCACTGGCGGTTCATAATGAAGAGGCCCAAGAAGAGATGGCGGTTCACGAAGCAAGCTTATTGAAGGCCCAAGACCCGGAGGAGACTTGAGGCCTGCGGGCGTAAACCGCCATATGTTTAACTTGTACGTTAAGGAAAGTGTAGTTCTGTTACCGAGCCGGACACATTGTGTATGAGCCGGCCGGGACTCTGTAAGCCGCCGGGCATCAGCCTGTGTATATAAAGGGGTGACCCGGCGGCGGGTTAGGGAGAACAAGTGGAGAACTGGGTCAAGCATATTCGCTCCCTGGTAATCAAAACCCAAGCAATACAACCTAAAGCAGGAGTAGGCCTTTACCTCGTTGAGAGGGGCTGAACCTGGGTAAACTCTGTGTCCCTTGTCCCGTTTTAACCCCTTCAAGCTAACCTCGTCGCGATGGCTCCACACCTAAGTCCTCATACTAGGACATCTGCCGTGACAATTCCACGACAGCGCTGGAGGAGGTCGTTGGGCGAAGCCCACGCGGCGGATCCATTCCTGGCTGTTTTCGCACGGCGGTGGTTCGTGGCAAGCGCAGGGTTGTGACACCTATGGATGCGTAGCCGTGACAACATGGTCTAGCCACCTAGCTTGGTGGTGCACCCGGCGGGGAGAGGCGGCGTCCGAGAATCCTCCTATGGTTTCTCTCGGTGGGCGACTAAGATGTACGGCCATGGTGCTTGCCTCACATAATGTGACCGATGTTTTAAACAGTGCTGTCAATCTGATCCGCGGGGTGTGGCCCGACAATGGCACGAGGTCTAGGTCGGTGCAGCGGGACTCATCCAGATGTAGCATAGGATCGTTACCTTGGAAGTCATCATCGGTGATCTGCAACTCACCGATGACGTCAGTGTTTGTGTCAACAAGACACTGGAGTGTTGCCCTTTGCATGGGATCTTCTGGTGCATGGTGCCTCGGTTGGCCCGATCATGGACAATGACGGCGTTGGAACGGTGCTTGAGCGGTGGCATATGTTGGGTCGAATGTGGTCATTTCCATCTGGTCTAGTTCTGCCCTGACGCGCCGTCTATAGGATGATGTGGTGGTGTCGGTGTTGGGAAAGGTAGTAGAAAACAAAAAAAATCGCACCTACGATCACCCAAGATCAATATGAAGATGCATAACTGTTTGGGATCACGATCGTTACCATCACCGAGTTGCAGCGGACGAAGAACGTGGCGGTGTAGATCGTACTTGGAGTCCCTCGAACGATCCCTCGAACCAAAGACCGAAAGCATGACCTCTCTACTTGGTTGCAAGCGTGCAACCTTCACAATCCGGCAGCGCTTCACCGTCCAGAGCTAATCATCATTGGAGAATTAGAGGGAGGGGATTAGAACCATACTGGGGTTCTAATTATGAGGACAAGAGGATTAGCCAAGCTCTAATTAGTAAACTAGGACCAACTAGAACAAGAACTAGAAGAACTAGAGGAGGCTCCAAAACTTGTATGAACAATAGAGCAAAAAAAACCTAGTATGTATAGGTTGGAGGAGGAGGAAAGGGCAGCCACCAAGGGGGGGAAAGTCCCCCCTTGGGGTGCCGGCCTAGGAGGGGAAATTGGACTCCTTCCCCTGGTCCAATTCAGGCCCCATATGGTAGGGGGGGCACTTCCTTATGGGCCCTTGTCGCCCATAACTCCTTCCACCTCTTGGCCTTTTAAGGCTCGTTGATATTTAAATTAAATATAAAATATTATAAATACTTTTAGACCATTATATATATTTTTTAACATCTCTGGAAACATTTTCTACCTATATATGATATATCGATAATACCTGATATAACCCGATATTCACCGAAACCCTTCCGGTGACCCTGAAACGCTTCTGGATCCTCTCGGAACTATTCTGAATATTCATGAAATAATTCCACAAATATATTCTCATGACTCCCGTCCTAATAACACTCAGTAGATCATGATTTCCTTAAGCTTGTGACCCCATAGGTTCGGTGACTCATAGACATGAACTAAACCGTTCGTTCAATGATCGGCAGCGGGACCGTGGACGTCTGTATCGGTCCCTATGAGTACATGAATGATATTAGAGTGAACCTTTGGTTATCATGTGTTGTCCCCTTTGCTTCGCGACACTTCACAAAATCCAAGATGCATCGGTATCCTCCTGAGTCATCACTATGCTCACTATACCGAAATCCTCGTTACCGACTTTGTTCTTCTTTCTCGTTATTGTGTTCTGGCATCCCCGTGACAAAATCACGTGTGTCTGGCCAGACGATGATTGATGCTGTCACACCGAGAGGGCCCTAATAATATCTCTACATTGTCGGAGGAGAAAATCCCACTCTTGACCTATCCGGTCACTTGTCAAACTTTCTGATGAACCTGTAAGTTGTCGTTATGATCACCGTGTTACATGTGACGTTTGAGAAAACCCAAAGTCCTCCTTACGGTAAGAAGCGACCATGATACTCTCATGGTCTAAGGAGCAATATCACATGTTAACACTCCTTGTTATTCACTAGTAGAAAAAGGGCCTAATGTGAAGCACATTAGTCCCGGTTTGTAACTGAACCGGCACTAATGTGCTCATTAGTGCCGGTTCCAACGGCTAGGCAGGCGGCGATCATTAGTACCGGTTCGTGGTGAACCTTTAGTACCGGTTCGTGCCACGAACCGGTACTAAAGACGTGGTGGCAGGCTTGTGTCAGGCTGGGGCCCACCAGCACCTTTAGTACCGGTTGGTTATACGAACCGGGACTAGAGATGCACCTTTAGTCCCGGTTCGTATAACCAACCGGTACTAAAGGTCATCCTATATAAACCCCTTCGTCGAGCCCGAGCGCTCTGCTCTTCCCCTTTCCCCTCTCCTCTGTTTTCTTCCTCTTCCTCTCGAGCTCACACTCCATTTTTGCCAAAAAATTGTGAAGATTTGAAGGCACCCCATCCATCGAAGTGATCACAAATGTTAGCAACTTTGTCCTTTCATCTCTCATTGCTAGATTAGCTCTTGCAATGCTCTATAAGTATAGTGATTTGTGTGTTTTATTTTGGGAGGAATTATATGTGGTAGTATTTGATTTATATGCAATTTGAGGTCAAAATAACTCTTAGTTTGCATATGTAGGTGTGGTTTACTTAGTGCCTTCCCGTCTCCGTCCTAACCACCGTCGATCACCCGCACCGTCCCGTCGCCGGCACCACCTTGTGGTGAGCCTCTTGTTCTTATCTTTTATATATATAAAAAATCATGTTTATGTGATTTAGATATGTAGTTACTCGTATAATTATCTTACCCGTACGTTGTTTGTTATACATAGTGCCATGGTTTTGATATCCGTCCCCGTCGGCCCTCGTCCGGGTTATGATTCGGATGTGGTCTATTCTCTTTTATAACTATTTGTTGCATTTCGTGTTTATGACAAATTATGCCCATCAAGTTGACATAGATTTTTTTATCTAGGAGGTATGTGAACCGAAAATTCCAACCGACCCTATTGTCGAGAGGTTAAATTTAGTTGAAAGAGAAAATGAGTATTTGAAAGAAAAATTGAAAATAATTGAGGGGGAGAAGATGGAATTGGAGTTGCATGTTGCCGATGTCGTCGATGATCACAAGATCAAGATGGAGAAAATGCGCTTGAAGATTAGAAAATATGCCATTGATAGTGAGGCTTGGTATCATTATGCTGTTGGATCAATTGTTACCTTAGTTGCGATCTTGATCGCATTTGTTGTTGCATTTAAATGCTTTAGCTAGAGAGTTATTTGTATGTTTGTTTTATGAGAATAAGTGTTGTATGAACTTGTATTAATTTGGTCTACTCGGTGTTGTGTAATGAAGATGAGCCGGCAATGGATGTACGATGACCGATGCTCTCCCCAGTTCGTTAATGGTGTGCATACTTTTCTGCTTGCGGCTGAGGCAAACAAGCAGGCGGATGGTTTTATGCCTTGTCCATGTGCCGGCTGTAAGAATGATCAGAATTACTCTAAGTTAAGAACCATTCACGTCCACCTGTTTTAGTCCGGTTTCATGCCCCACTATAATGTTTGGACCAAGCATGGAGAAAGAGGGGTTATGATGGAAGACAATGAAGAAGAAGAGGACGACGACAGCTATCCTGGCCATGGGTTCCCTGAATACGATGGTACAACAATGGGGGAGGAAGCTGAGCCGGCAATGCGGGAAGAAGTTGAAGAAGAGGCATCAGATGAGCCCGCTGATGATCTAGGTCGGGCCATTGCCGATGCAAAGAGAAACTGCGCAAGTGAAAAGGAGAAGAAGTTGCAGCGCATGTTAGAGGATCACAAGAAATTGTTGTACCCGAATTGCAAAGCTGACAAGAAAAAGCTAGGCACCACACTGGAATTGCTGCAATGGAAGGCAGAGAATGGTGTATCTGACAAGGGATTTGGAAAGTTGCTGATAATGTTAAAGAAGGTGCTTCCAAAGGACAACGAATTTCCCGAGAGTACGTACGAAGCAAAGAAGGCTGTCTGCCCTCTAGGGTTAGAGGTGCAGAAGATACATGCATGCCCTAATGACTGAATCCTCTACCGCGGTAAGTACGAGGATTTGAATGCGTGCCCGGTATGCGGTGCATTGCGCTATAAGATCAGTCGCGATGACCCTGGTGATGTCGAGGGCGAGCGCCCCAGGAAGAAGATTTCTGCCAAGGTGATGTGGTATGCTCCTATAATACCATGGTTGAAACGTTTGTTCCAAAACAAAGAGCATGCCAAGGCGATGTGATGGCACAGAGAAGACCGTAAGAAAGACGGGAAGTTGAGAGTACCCGCTGACGGGTCGCACTGGAGAAAAACCGAGAGAAAGTACAGGGAGGACTTTGCAGGTGACGCAAGGAACGTATGGTTTGGTCTAAGTGGAGATGGCATTAATCCTTTTGGGGAGCAGAGCAGCAACCATAGCACCTGGCCTGTGACTCTATGTATGTATAACCTTCCTCCTTGGTTGTGCATGAAGCGGAAGTTCATTATGATGCCAGTGCTCATCCAAGGCCCTAAGCAACCCGGCAACGACATTGATGTCTACCTAAGGCCATTAGTTGAAGAACTCTTAACGATGTGGAATGGAATAGGTGTACGTGTGTGGGATGAGCACAAACAGGAAGAATTTGACCTGCATGCGTTGCTGTTCGTGACCATCAATGATTGGCCTGCTCTCAGTAACCTTTCAGGACAGACAAACAAGGGATACCGCGCATGCACGCACTGTTTGGATGATACCGACAGTATATATTTGGATAATTGTAGGAAGAATGTGTACCTGGGACATCGTCGATTTCTTTCGAGTAGGCATCCCGTAAGAAAGAAAGACAAGCATTTCAAAGGTGAGGCAGATCACCGGATGAAGCCTCGCCACCGTACTGGTGATGATGTACATGATATGGTGAAGGATTTGAAGGTAATCTTTGGAAAGGGTCCTGGCGGACAATCTGTTCCGAATGACGCTGACGGACGCGCACCCATGTGGAAGAAGAAATCTATATTTTGGGACCTGCCCTATTGGAAAGACCTAGAGGTCCGCTCTGCAATCGACGTGATGCACATGATGAAGAATCTTAGTGTGACCCTGCTTGGCTTCTTGGGCGTGTATGGGAAGAAAAAAGATACACTGGAGGCACGGGAGGACCAGCAACGTATGCACGGAAAAGACGGCATACATCAGGGTCATGCCAGCTACGCTCTTACCAAAGAAGAGAAGGAAATCTTCTTTGAATGCCTGCTCAGTATGAAGGTACCGTCTGGCTTCTCGTCGAATATAAAGGGAATAATAAATATGGCAGAGAAAAAGTTCCAGAACCTAAATTCTCATGACTGCCACGTGATTATGACGCAACTACTTCCGGTTGCATTGAGGGGGCTTCTACCGGAAAATGTTCGATTAGCCATTGTGAAGCTATGTGCATTCCTCAATGCAATCTCTCAGAAGGTAATCGATCCAGAAATCATACCAAGGTTAGAGAATGATTTGGTGCAATGTCTTGTCAGTTTTGAGTTGGTGTTCCCACCATCCTTCTTCAACATCATGACGCATGTCCTAGTTCACCTATGCGAAGAGATTAACGTTCTGGGTCCTGTATTTCTACACAATATGTTCTCCTTTGAGAGGTTCATGGGAGTCTTAAATAAATATGTTCATAACCGTGCTAAGCCGGAAGGAAGCATCTCCAAGGGCCAAGAAAATGAGGAGGTCATTGAGTTTTATATTGACTTTATTCCTGACCTTAAGCCGATTGGTGTTCCTGAATCGCGACATAAGGGCAGAGTGGGTGGAAATGGCATGCTAGGACCGAAACAAATAATATGTATGGACGGGCATTCTGTCACTCAAGCACACTACACAGTTGTACAAAATTCCACCTTGGTGGCTCCGTATATGGAGGAACACAAGAATTTTCTACGCTCCAAACACCCAGAGCAGTCTGACGACTGGATTACATGTGAACAAACGGGGACTTTCGCCGGTTGGTTGCAGACACGTGCCATGCATGACGCCGCTGTTGAAGATGACATGTACTTGCTGTCCCAGTTACCATCTTCGAATATAATGACTTTCAAAGGGTACGAGATAAATGGGAATACATTTTACACAATCGCCCAAGATAAGAAGAGCACCAACCAAAACAGTGGTGTCCGCTTTGATGCAGCAACCAAGAGGGGAAAGGACACATATTATGGTTACATAGAGGACATATGGGAACTTGACTATGGACGTGGTTTGAAGGTCCCTTTGTTTCGGTGCAAATGGGTCAATATGACACGAGGCGGGGTAACGGAAGACCCGCAGTACGGAATGACAATAGTGGATCTCAACAATCTTGCGTACGCAGACGAACCATTCGTCCTAGCCAATGATGTGGCACAGGTTTTCTATGTGAAGGACATGTCTACCAAGCCGAGAAAAAGAAAAGATAAGGAAGCGAATACATCATACGATGAGCCAAAGCGCCACATAGTTCTTTCAGGGAAAAGAAACATCGTGGGAGTGGATGACAAGACAGACATGTCAGAAGATTATGAAAAGTTTGATGAAATTGCCCCATTCACAGTGAATATTGACCCGAGCATCCAGTTAAATGATGAAGATTGTCCATGGTTACGACGCAAAGGGACACACGCGAAGAAAAAGTTTCACACCCAAAGATCCCACTCTGGGATGTGATCGGCTTCACTGTCATCACTTTCTTCTCTAGAGAGTTTCCGGACTTGTATATCTGGAAAGTCCCACTTTGGACAAACCGTAGGGAACCTTTGTAATAGTTAGGGTGCTTATGTGTTTTGGCATTTGAAACGTGTACTTTTGTGCTTCGGACAAACGTGTACCTTTCTGACTTCATTTGCTATTTTTCAGCTCATTTACTGATTTTTTTAGAGCTAAATGATCCTGAAATTGAAAAGCAGTACAAATGAACTCTGAAAAGGTTGAAAGTTGGCATGGTATCATCATTTCACCCACATAGCATGTGCAAAAAAGTTAAGAGGGTTACGGCAAAAACTGGATGCACTTCGTGTACAAAATGGACAATCTCTTTCGAAGTATCAGGGTTTCAGATGAAAACTCATCTGTTACAAAGGCAATTCATTTTTTTAACTTATTACAACTCCAGACTTTTTGTGCGTTCAGTATGCACCATTCAAAGCCACGTCATCAACTTTCAACCCTTTCTGACATCATTTGCTATTTTTCATGCATTTACTGATTTTTTTGAGCTAAATGACCTTGAAATTGGAAAGCAGTACAAATGAACTCTGAAAAGGTTGAAAGTTGGTGTGGTATCATCATTTCACCCACATAGCATGTGCAAAAAAGTTGAGAGGGTTACGGCAAAAACTGGATGCACTTCGTGTACAAAATGGACAATCTCTTTTGAAGTATAAGGGTTTCAGACGAAAACTCAGCTCTTACAAAGGCATTTAATTTTTTTAAATAACCTAAGTATTACCAAATTGAATATAATGATAAAACACACTAATATTAAACATAAGAAAAAAGAATCACTGAAAAATCTATTTTTAAAGTAAAGTTATTCACAAACTAGTGATTCACACAAATTTTAAATAATTCAAATTTAAACTATTCAAATTTGAAAACTACTGGCACTAACAGAAAGTTTGTAATTTTTTGTACCTAAAGCAAAAATATTCACAAAGAAACTCTAAATACAGGAAAAAACAACTCACAAATAAATAAATAAAAATAAATAAAGCAGAAAAGAACAAAAACAAAATAAAAAAGCCCACCTACTGGGCCACAGCGGCCTGCATACGACTAGAAACCCAACCTGTAGTTGGGCCAGGATGCAGGCCCGCAAGGCCCAATAGGCCCACAGGGCAGCGTAGCAATTTAGGCCCAGAAGCCTGCTTTGGAGAGGAGCTCGAAGGAGCAGCCGCGACTGGGTTTATAAACCAGTGCAGCTGCCCTTTGCTCGGCGAGGTGGGACTAAACTTTGTGCACCGTGGGTGGCAGCGCACCCCCTTTAGTACCGGGTCGTGGCTCCAACCGGTACTAAAGGGGGGGGTCTTTAGTACCGGTTGCTGCCACGGCCCGGTACTAAAGGGTGTGCGCTTCCCATCGCTTGGCCTGGCCAAACCACCAACCGGTACTAAAGGTCCATCCTATATAAACAACACTTCAAAATTTTGCAGTTTCATCTCCCACTTCCTCTCCTCTGCTTCGACATCGCCGCCGCCCCGTACGCCGCTCCCGTCGCGCGCCGTCGCCGTCGCCGTCCCCGTCGCCGCCCCGGCCCGTCCCCGTCGCCGTTCCCGTCGTCGCCGTCTCATCGCCGCCCCGTACGTCGCCGCCCCGTCGCCGCGCCCGTTGCCGCCCCCCGTCGCCGCCCCGGTCGCCCCGCTGTGAGCCCCCTGCGCCATGGCCGCGCCCTCGATTGATCGAGCCCGCCCGTACACACACACACACGTACACATTTTTCTTACTTATTTTCTATTTTCTGTTTTTTAGTTTTTTATACTTTTAGTTATAGAAATGTTATATGAATTAGATATATATAAATGTTAGATTAATGTCAAAGTTTTAGCTAGCTAGATGAATTAGATTAATGTCAAATTGTTAATTAGATGATCGAATTAGATATATTAATGTCAAATGTTAGATGAATTAGATAGAAATGTTAGATTAATGTCAAATGTTACATGAATTAGATGAATTAGCTAGATAGAAATGTTAGATGAATTAGTTTTTTATACTTTTAGTTATAGATGAATTAGATATATTAATGTTAGATGAATTAGTTTTTTATACTTTTGTCAAATGTTAGATGAATTAGCTAGATATATTAATGTGTTAGATGCCCGGCCTGCATCCTCGCCGTCGACCCGTTCGCGACGACGTCCTGCTTTAGAGGAGCCATGTCCGGGACTGGGCGCCGCCGGGCTGGCACTGGGAGGTGCTACCTTCAGGGGCGCGCCGCTTGGCGAGGAACCCGGCCCCGGGTCCCGTCGTCGGCCCGGAGCTCCTTTGGTGGCGTTCGCGTGGGCCACTTTCGGTGCGGAGGGAGCCGGCCCCGCCGGAGGTGGTACGTCGCCGTGTCAGGAAGGAGGACGAGCATGTCCGTCGCTACATGGCTGCTATGGACGTCAGGTTCTCCAATACCTGGCAGGTTCTTCGGGGATCTCACCCGAGCTATGATCCTGTGATGGTTCCTTCTCTTTGGGTGTCCACCGCCCGCGCCTTAGGAACCACGAGTGAACTAGATTATTCGATAGTATTCGATCTATATTAGCTAGCTAGCTAGTGATGTATTCGATATATAATATTCGAGATGATGCATTCGAGATTATATATATTATTCGATAATATTCGAGATGATGTATTCGAGATTATATATATTATTCGATAATATTCGAGACGATGTATTCGAGATTATATTCGATGATGCATATTATGTACTATGATTCAGTTTTTCCTTATTGATTGCATGCATGCATTGTAATTTGAATACTAAATTGTTTTATATTTCTTCTGGATTAGTTAAATAAAAGCTATGGCGGAAAATACCGGCAGAGAAGGAGAAGAGGCCCTGTTCAAGATCATACGCTCCCCTCGCCGGCCAGATGATCAGAATGAAGAAGATGACGGCTCCCAATATCTGAACAATACCGGGGAGGGTGATATGATATTCGATCAAGACGACCGAATTGATGAAGTCCAGAACTATGATTATGATGATGAAGAAAATGTTGATCTTGAAATAATAGAGACTGGCAAGGTATATTTATATAAGCAGGCATCTGGTGATCATTACATGTTTTAAATGATTTGAAGATATATTAACGAATCGATATTTCTTCTTTCAGCCCTCCGAATCGAGCAAATCTTCTACAGGCAGCAGGACAGTGCGAGGCCCGGCCAAAAAGTTGAAGGAGGGCGTAAAGTACAACATCGATGCCATCAAACCTAATGGCGAACCAAGAGAGCCTTAGAAGAATGCGAACAAGTTCATTCATCAGTGCGGAGTTCTTGTGAAGGACCAAATCCCGATCTCCATGCAAGAATGGAAAAAGCCAGCAAAGGAACGTCCAGATCTTACTTTTGTCGACCAAAGAGCAAAAGATCGGCTTTGGGAATCTCTCATGGAACATTTCACCCTACCAGATCATTTCAAAGATGCAGATGTGCAGAAAGTCAAGGATGCTGCTCTGAGGAAGATGGCAATTGCATTCAGCACCCACAAGAAAACTATATGGGCCAAGTACGTCGAAGGAGAAAAGAAGACTCCAGAATTCACGGGAACACTGGAGAAGCAAAGAGATCACTGGCCCGCTTTCGTGAAATTCAAGGAATCGGAATTATCTAAGGAACGGTCGAGAATAAACAAGATCAATGCCGCAAAAAAGGAGCATTTCCATACGCTGGGGCTAGGTGGCTACGCGGTGGCCCGGCCTAAGTGGGATAAGTCTGAGCAACAGATGCTGGATGCAGGGGTCACTCCAGTTACATTGAGCTGGCTGGAAAGGTGCAGGACTTGGTTCTATGCGCATGGGGGGGCGTTGGACCCGAAGACAGGCCAGGTTTTGAAGAAGGCAAGTCTTAAAGGAGCCGACGACAAGTTACTTGTTGCAATAGAAGAGGCTCGAATGGGGGTGTTCACGCCCAACAGAGAGAACGACGAGCTTACGCGCGCCCTGGGAAATCCTGAACACCCGGGAAGAACACAAGGCAAAGGCGTTGTTTCGTGGTATGAGGGGTTTGCGGACTGGAACACCGACGTGCAAGAAAGAAGATGGAGGAGGAGAAGAAGAGGAAGCTGGAGGAGGAGCAGAGGAAGCAGGAAGCAGAATGCCTTAAAGGCCTAGAATCAGCGCACGCGGAGTTGGCACTCCAATTCCAGCGGCAGCAGCAGCAGATCGACTCACTTAGCCAAGAAAGGGGGTCTCAGCAGCGGCAGCAGCTAGCGAATGATCCAGCATTGGATAGCACCATCCCATCCATGCCGAGAAGCAGCGTGGGTTCCGCCCCGGGCGAGGCACTGCTGGATACATACCCTATGGATGACATCATGGAGAACACTAATTGTGAGCTACACTTCAAAATGAAGAACATATCCATGAAGGTGGCGGACGCCGTTGCTTATACAAATCCCCCCGAAGCAACCTTCCATTACAACCCGATTCCAGCTGGCTATGCTCGTGTCGTGGTTGATGAAGTGGTGGCACAATATTCGGGGCTAGAGCTTGACATTCCTGGAGGTGACGATGAGCACACACTGGGAGAGGCCATACATCGTATCATCCTATGGAGAAAGGATTGCATCATCTTTCCAAGGCCACCGACACCGCGTTAGCCGACTCCTCCTCGAAGTCCGCCACTGCGTCAGCAGACTCCCGCTCCTCCAAGTCATCAGCCACCGCCTCAGCAGAGTCTTGCTCCTTCAAGTCCGCTAACGCGTCAGGCCACTCCTCCTCCTCCAAGTCCGGCAACGCGTCAGCCCACTCCTCCTCCTCCAAGTCAGGCACCGCGTCAGCCGTCTTCGCCGCCTCAGCGGGCTACGCCGCCTAAGCAATAGCGGAAGAGAGCCGCTGCAGCTATGGTGGCTAGCTGTACAAGTACAGGTACAGGAGGCAAGAGATTCCAATTTGGTCCAAGCCTCACGCCTCTTCCGAAGAGGCCTTACGACCTAACTGTGGAGGAAAATAAAGCAGAAGTGCAAGCCCAAGTGAGGGCCCATTTTGGACCGAAACCGCCACCGCCGCCAAAGGAGAAAGTACCTGAGCATGTCATTGACCACTTTATTCGTATGGCTGAACCACCAGCTCCCAAGCCTATTGACTCAGACTATGAGCGCCAAATCAGGAAGGCATATCAAGCACAAAAAAAGAAGGAGTCGAGCTCCAGCTCCAGCTCCAGCCAAGCAGCTGCCAAAAAAAGCAGGAAAACTGTTCCCCAGCTGGGAGAACAGGCGGTGCAATCAATCCCCCGCTCATTGTACCAACACATGCGAGTATCGACGCCGATCAGCTGGTAATAACCGACGAGCATAGAAGGCAGGCTGCAGAGCTTGGTATCACTATTTATCAACTCCTAGAGATCGAGCCCATGGATACGCTTAGAGAGGAGGACATAAAACGGAAATATGCCCGCGGCGAACCTTTGGTCAAGCCTGAGGAGGTCAAGAAGCTCCCAACGAGAATGTATGAATTGCATGAATGGTACATGAAAATTGCCAAGACTACCAATCGAGAGTCCCTCATGGTGAAAGTCAAGGCAGAGCATTACTTCAATGAGACAGCTCTGTATGTTGAGTTTACAGAACTGTTTCAGTTATTCAATCAAGACGCACTCGACAAATCTATCGTCAGTTGCTATTGTCTGTAAGTGATTTGTTTCTGTAATTTAAGTCTCAAGCTAGCTGTAGTGCTCGTTGATCATTACCTGTAATTGTCCTCACTATATTCTTTTCTGTGGTATTATGCAGGATGAAGATCTATGAAATGAAAAAAGCTGGACGCTATGGCATTGGGTTCATTGACCCAAATACCATTAATCAAGAGACATGGACATATGAATGGTATCGAGAAGAAGTAGAGAAAAACATGCTAGAGTTCTTGAAGAAACTCAACAGCAATCGAGATATACTACTTCCTTACAACTTCGGGTGAGTCACACTGTCTTGTACTACAAATTCTGTTTTTGTTTACTAGCTAGATGTTAATAAGTGGATAGGGTTTAGGGTAGTTGATGAGTGTTATGCACATGCCCGCTTAATTTATACATGCAAATGTGTGCGCATGCAGTTTCCACTGGATCTTGTTAGTCATTCAAGTTGAAGAAGGAAAATTGAAGTACTGGACTCACTACTTAAACCAGTTACTGACTACGAAATCGTGAAGGGGATAGTCAACAGGTAATTTCAATCATTATTGAACTACATGTCGGCCTCTTTAGTTCGTCATTTCCTGATATCAACTAATTAATAACTCCTTTATTCATTTTCTTTGCCTGCAGGCAGGGCTTGGCAAAAGTTCATCAAAGAGGTTCCAGGCGAATGGAAAGAAAAGCTAAAATGGTATCGACCCAAGGTAATTAATTAAGTAGTACTAGCTAGCTACCATCTCTTTAATTCTAGTTTCAATACCATTAATTATCATGCTTGATTAATTATTATCTGATTGAATTCTATTCTCGTAAAGGCCATGAAGCAGGCACGGGGGACTGATTTATGTGCATACTACGTTTGCGAGAACATTCGCATGATGGTGTCCGAAAGGAGCAGATCTGATAGACAGATATGGGTACGTTTGCCAGAACACTATTCACAATTTTTACATCATTATCGATATCTAATATATATACACACAACTAATACATGCATATTTGATCTCCTTCTTTAAAGTTCAACGAGATGAGGGATAAGCTCCTACCAACGGATCGCGTACGAGCAATTCAAGAGGAAATAGCGGGATTTTTGCTCGACCAGGTCATAGATCCCAAAGGAGAATTCCATTACCCGCTACCGCAGTAATGCCTCCATGTAGGAGAAATTGTATATACCAAATTGCATATATACATGTGTACGTGTGAATGGTCGTGCGAGACATTCGATGATATATATATATATATATATATGATCGGTTCTATGAGAAATTCTATTTATATATATGCATAACGTGTACAATATGTAGTATCGTAAAATACCAGCAAATAAAAAAGAATTAAATGGAAAACACAAAATTAAAGGAAAAAGAAATCATAAACCCCCTAAACCTTTTAGTACCGGTTGGTGTTACCAACCGGTACTAAAGGTCTCCCAGCCCCCAGCGCTGGCTCATGCCACGTGGTGGCCCTTTAGTGGTGGTTCGTGTTGAACCGGTACTAAAGGGGGGGGGGGACCTTTAGTCCCCACCCCTTAGTGCTGGTTGCAGAACCGGCACTATAGGGCCTTACGAACCGGTGCTATAGCCCGGTTCTGCACTAGTGATTACAATTGAATGTAGATGATATTAACTCAATTCATAACAAACAAGATTGGGTCAATTCAATACGATCGTTCTTCTAATGTCATAATCTCAATGTTGTTTCAGGATCATCGTTACACTTAACGATATCCTAAGATATAGAAAACATGATTACCAACAACACTTGAGCTAGTCTTAGAGGCAAGACTAGGAACCTTTCATTTATTGTTTATCATTCCACGCGTGCATATGAGTTTTCCACTGAATCACATATTCCAGGATCATAGCACTTATAGCATAGAATATAAACTCTTAATTATGAATATGGAAATATAATAATACAAATATTTTTGCCTCTAGGGAATATTTCCAATAGTCTCCCACTTGCACTAGAGTCAATAATCTAGTTTACATAGTCTCTTTAACACCTATGGCTATCCGGTGTTGCTCATGCTTTGCCCGTGGTAGATCCTTCGTCATCGGGTCTGACACATTCAAATCCGTGTGAATCTTGAGAACCTTCACATAGCCCTTCTCAACATATTGTCGGACAATGTGATACTTGCGTTCAATATGTCTGGTCTTCATGTGTGATCTTGGTTCCTTTGCTTGGGCAACGGCACCACTATTATCACAGTAGAGAGCCATTGGATTCATCACACTTGGTACAACACCAATTTCTTCAAGAAAGTTCTTGATCCAGAACGCCTCCTTTGAAGCTTCCGAAGCTGCAATATACTCTGCTTTTATCGTAGAATCCGCAACAGTGTTTTGTTTGAAATTCTTCCAAACAACCGCACCACCATTAAGTGTAAAAACATAACCTAATTGATATTTACAGTCATCTATATCAGTCATGAAGCTAGCATCGGTGTAACCATTTACAACAAGTTCTTCATCCCCTCCATAAACAAGGAGCATATCCTTTGTTCTTCCGAGGTACTTAAGAATATTCTTAACCATTGTCCAGTGAGCCAGTCCTGGATCACTCTGGTATCTGATACTAACACTTAGCGCATAAGAAACATCTGGTCTAGTACATATCATAGCATACATGATGGAGCCAATAGCAGAGTGTAGGATCGGAGAAGATAGGTCTAGTGGGGGGTGGGTGAATAGACTCTTAACCAACCAAAGGTGCGGTTTTTAGTTTTCTTGAAGTTTAGGCAGATTTTATCACCACTTAAGATATCACCAAGCTTTCCTACACATGCATTTCTAAAAATAGGGCAGCGGAAATAGTAAAGCATGCAATAGTATAGAAAGTAAGGGATGGGATGGAAGTTCAAACGCAATGAAGACACGGTCATTTTTGGCGTGGTTCCGATAGGTGGTGCTATCGTACGTCCACGTTGATGGAGACTTCAACCCACAGAGGGTAACGATTTTGGGAGTCCATAGAGGGATCCACCCACGAAGGGTCCACTGGTACAACGAGCTACTATACAAACGGGTTTTAACCCCTTTCCACAACGGAGTTTTAAACCGTCGCCTTGCCTGTGTGTGCGATAGGGGGGGGGGGGGGTCCTTCCCACAAGACCCAGAAACCGTCGGGGATAGGCCCTCCGGTCACACACGCAGGGCAAAATGAGCTTGTGTGCGATCGGGCGAGCCATCGCATACAATTATTCAGGCCCAATCATTTCCGTTCGTATGTACATCCCACACAGTGAATCCCAGACAAACATTTCCATTTGTATGTACATCCCACACAGTGAATCTCAGATAAACGTTTCCGTTCGTATGTACATCCCAATTGTTGTTAATATCATCTGTAATCAATTGTTATAACACAGAGTGTTAGCATGTGAATTTGCTCCTTAGACCATGAGAGTATCGTAGTCACTTCATAACGTATGGTGGGCTTCGGGGTTGCTCAAACGTCACCTATAACACGGTGATTGAGGGAGTCATGGACTAAGGGGTCCTCGGGGCGACGACCCATTGTACATGGGCCGGACTGGTGGAGCCGTATAGTGACAGGATATCTATGAAGCTGTGGTGTGCCCTCCAAGTCAAGAAGGCGCAGGATCTCTTTAAACCCTTATTGTAACCTATCTTCGGTAACCCTAACCCTATCGGTGTCTATATAAACCGAGGGTTTTTAGTCTTAGGGCTAGAGCTATATTCATCACCTCATCTCCTTAGGGTTTAGCTCATACTGATCTCGAGGTAGATCTACTCTGTAAACCGCATTATACATCCAATACAATCAAGCAGGACATAGGGCATGAACCTGGGTAAACACTGTGTTCGTCGTCCCATGTTCCCCATCGATCCTAGATCCACAGCTCGGGACCTCCTACCCCGAGGTCTGCCGGTTTTGACACCGACATTGGTGCTTTCATTGAGAGTTCCGCTGTAGGGTTGCCTAAAGGATCGATGGCTCGCCTGATCATAGGAGAGGGCATCGGATCCGGGGACTTCTTCGTCTCCGGACAACTCTTCGTGTTTGGTAGCATCGTGGTGCACACAGACCCGACTGGTTGTCTGGGTCAGGTCAACGCCTTCGCCCCCAGACACCGGATTCGATTCAGTGGTCTGGAATATGTTGCGGACGCACGGGGCGATCTGGTTTTCACCGGATTCACTTCCCCCTCCCACGCCCTCGCCATGCCCGCTCCGAAGTTCCTTTCCGATCCGATTGGCAGATCTGCCTCGCCAGCTTCAAGCCAGGAGAGCCCCGCTTCGAGCAGGGGCCAAACTCCGCCTCCGTCCGGACACGTCATGACTGCGGAAGACCTATCCTCGACCTTCGAGGTAGAATCAGGAGGCAGAGGCCAAGAGTCAACCTCGGCCGAACCTTCCTTTCTCAATGCTCGCCTGGCCTTGAGCCCTTACGACAAAGTGGCAGCTAATGCTCAGGGGTCACCCCCAGCCCAAAGCATCTCAATCTCGAACCCCGACGGGGAAGCCACAAGCAAGGACCAAAGCCCGTCCTTGACCTCCAGTGAAGACCCGGACCCCTTCAAGGATCCGGCCCCGCATCCCGAGCTCAGCACGGCCAGCGGAAACCAAGGACCGGCCAGGGCATTGATCGCCCCCCCACCGTTACAATAGAATTCGGCTCGGAGCCCTCGAGCTCGGCGACCCTCACAATGTTAAACAAGGTGCTGGACCGAATTCAGAACATGACCATCCAGGAGGACCTGCCCTCCGCCTTCAATCATCAACCCTTTGAGGCGTACCATAGGGAATTTTGCGTTCCACCCACCACCCACTTGGTAGCCACTATCTAACCGATATGCTAGACTACAATTCGGAAAATACCGAATACATGGACGAGGAGGGCGGACCCACGGTCAATACTGACGTCGCCCCCCCCGTCACCGGGCGCTGGTCGGCCACATCCACCTACGATATTTACATGGTGGACACCCCCCAGGAGGGCGATGGCACTTCTGATCAGGACCGGGGCAAGCCCAGAGACGAGCCGCCCAAACGCCGAAAACAATGCCGTCGATCAAAGCCACGTCGAAGCCATGCGAGCAACATGGACTCTGCGGAGAACGGCACCGTAAATAATACAGATGACCTCACTGGAGACGCAGCCCTCGAACATCATCAGGATGACCCCGCGGGGTAGGAGGACCCGCTTAGTTCAAAAAACCCCGATGACTCCGAGGATAGCAACTACCTCCCACTCTCTAAAGAGGAGGTTAGTCTTGGGGAGGACGATTTCATCGTCCCCGATGACCCTCTGGGGCAGGAACGGTTCAAGCAGAGGCTTTTAGCCACCGCCCGCAGCCTAAAGAAACAAAAACGCAAAATCAAAGCCGAACAGGACACCCTCAACGATCGATGGACTAAAGTCCTAGCTGCCGAAGAAGGGTATGGCCGCGAACAGCCAACCAAAAGTTATCCCAAGCGAAGACTCCTGCCGCAGTTCGACGACGAGGCCGTAGAGCCCACACGCCCGATATACACAAGCGCCGAACAGCTAGACCACCCCCCTAGAGGGCGGGACAGGGAAGCTGACGAGGCCGAACACCCAGCCGCCCCACCTCGCCGTCATGGCAAGGATCAAGTGCGGCCCACTTATGAGTACGACCTCCGCCATGACCTAGACGCTCGAGGAGGCCGTACCAGGTCCATCTACGGACCCAGAGAAGACCCGCCCGCTTACCGGGAAGGATACTACGATCGGCTAAACCGAAACGATAGAATCCGGGAGCAGCAGCAGATTCAGAGGGCCGAAGACCTCCGATGCGATGTAGCCCGAGTTCGGGGCGCCGCACACCCTTTGTGCTTCACAGTGAGGGTAATGCAACACCAATTCCCGGAAGGCTTCAAGCCTGTGAACATCGAATCATATGACGAAACCACAGATCCAGCTGTATGGATAGAGGATTTCCTCCTCCACATCCACATGGCGCGAGGAGATGACCTCCACGCCATCAAATATTTGCCGCTAAAGCTTAAAGGTCCAGCTCGACACTGGTTGAACAGCCTTCCCGAAGACTCTATAGGCTGCTGGGAAGAGCTCGAGGACGCTTTCCGAGCAAACTTTCAGGGCACCTATGTCCGGCCTCTAGATGCTGACGACCTAAATCGCATCACACAACAACTTGGAGAATCTGCCTGACAATTTTGGAACTGATTCCTGACCAAGAAAAACCAGATCGTCGACTGTCCGGATGCTGAAGCCTTGGCTGCCTTCAAGCATAGTGTCAAGGACAAATGGCTCGTACGGCAGCTCGGCCAGGACAAACCAAGAACTATGGCAGCCCTTACTTCCCTCATGACCCGCTTTTGCGCAGGCGAAGACAGTTGGCTTGCTCGCAAAAACACCAACCCAGACACACCCGGTACCTCCGAGGTTAGGGACGGAAATGGAAAGCCCCGACGCAGCAAGAATAAACGTTGCCACAATGATGGCGAGGGCGAGGATACGACAGTAAATGCCGGATTCCGAAACCAGAAGTCCGGACCCCAAAAGAAAGCCCCTAAAGGCAACAGTGACGGCCCATCTAGACTGGATACAATTTTGGACAGGCCCTGTCAGATCCACGGCATGTCAGAGAAGCCTGCCAACCACTCCAACCGAAATTGTTGGGTGATCAAACAGGCCGGCAAGATCACAGCCGAAAACTCGGGCAAAAGCCCACGAAGCGAGGACGATGATGAGCCCCGCAGGCCAAACAGTGGAGGCCAGAAACCCTTCCCTTTCGAGGTCAAGACGGTAAACATGATCTACGCAACCCACATATCGAAGAAGGAGAGGAAGTGAGCGCTATGGGACGTATATTCCGTCGAGCCAGTAGCACCGAAATTCAATCCATGGTTAGCCTGTCCGATCATGTTCGATCGCAGGGACCATCCGACCAGCATACGCCACGGAGGGTCTGCAGCCTTAGTGCTCGACCCTATCATTGATGGATTCCACCTCACTAGAGTCCTCATGGACGGAGGTAGCAGCCTCAATCTGATATACGAAGATACTGTGAGGAAAATGGGGATCGATCCGTCAAGGATCAAACCCAGTAACACCACTTTTAAGGGAGTCATTCCGGGAGTGGACGCCCGCTGCACAGGCACCGTGATGCTTGAAGTAGTGTTCGGATCTCCGGATAACTTCCGAAGCGAGGACTTGATCTTCGACATAGCACCTTTTCGTAGAGGCTATCACGCCCTACTCGGCCAAGCAGCATTCGCCAAATTCAATGCATCCCGCATTACACGTACCTCAAGTTGAAGATGCCTGGTCCCTCAGGCGTCATAACTATCAACGGCAACACAGAACGCTCACTTCAAACTGAAGAGCACACTGCGGCCCTAGCAGCTGAAGACTACACTGGCCCATATAGGCCCGGATGCCGACCCGCCGTAAAGGCCGGTGACAATAGTAAACGGGTTCGAACCCGTTCCCTATCGTGGGAACCCGCATGCGTTCGCCGCAAATAGGGATACACGCCCCACGGCACGCCCACATTCTGCATGCTCCACATGCCTCGTCAGCACAACTTCACACTCAAAATACCATGGGCAGCCATGAGGCATACATTAATAAATCCGAAGTGCATGTTCGGTTAAACCAAACTTCGGAATTACTTCGTCTTCGGACGACCCAGGGACCAATTCCGGATAACCCCAAGCATAAAGCTTCATCGGCAGGGTCCTCGCCCATCAAGGTCTCATCGAAGGTCCCAACCCCCACCTATCAGAAGCAAAGGCGCAGACATGCAGCAGGGCACAGTGAAGGCTTCAACTCACGCATCAAGGCCCTGCGTCAACCTTTACTCTGTAAACTTTCTTTTTCTTTCACAAGTACTGCCTTCGCAGTTTGAATTGTACGGATAGACGTCCCGAGCTTACGAGAAATAATAAAAATACCCTTTATGGTGTTCGGATATCCGCATCCTGCGATTTGTCTATTCCCTTTCCAATTCTCCCCTCGCTCTTCGAACAGCCCGGCATGAAAATACATTAACTAGTCAAGAGTTCGATTTATATATCAGCTCAATATCTTCAAGTCTAGCACCGCTTTCCGCTAGGTGTTCGGCATCTCGAATATTGCATTATATGCATCAAGTTCCGAACCATGTCTTAGGTCAATAGTTGGGTTGCCCGGCTCCCATGCTTGCCCCTTATGTTCCGCATGTTCGGCTAAGAGGGCAAAGGGAGAACCCCTGCGATTGTACTTCTGGCTTGCCCGGTCAAGTACCTCAGGAGGAGAAAGCTGAAAACTGACCATCATGGTAAGCGCGAACTGATCAGCGATCCGACGACGAGGTTCGACTACAAAAATCGTTGGCAATTTCACCGTGTCACACAAATGGTTCATCTTAACACAAACCACGTGATCGGAAAGGGCAGGTTTTGATCCCCAAGTACATCACAATACACCAGGGGCTAGTCCCTAGTCCCCACCGTCAAGCTCCTACGGCTAAGTGAAAGCAATAAAACCGAATAGCCCGATTGCCTGGTTTCGCTCCCGCACTACCGCCTTCGGGTACCAAGACGTTGGCTAAGGGTAACATTGTGGAGACGAAACACCCCTCGTGATATTCACTTGGGGGCTGAAGCCGACGACTGGTAGCTTTCAGAATAAACATACGGCTGCACATGAGTCAAAATTAAATCATGACAATATAAAGCAAGTCAGGCAGATGCATTATAAAGCATGAGGTCCACTTAATACAAAATTAATACAATCACTCAAGCACTACATCTTTCGAACACTGGCCCTCTATCGCCCGCACGCCATTCATCACCTGTGCAAAGTACTGCTCAGGGCGGCGATGCTCCTTTCCCTTGGGCGGAGGACCAGTGGCCATTTCCATCGGATTAATCCTCGGCCAATTCACCATGGTCTTCGCGAATGCAACCCTCGCCCCCTCAAGGCACGCTGACCGCTTTACGGCGTCAATCTGGAGTGGCGCCTCCCGCAGCTTCTGCACAAGGCCGAAGTAGGTGTCCGGAAGGGGCTTGGCAGGTCACAGACTGACACAGAGGTCCTTCACGGCCAGCTCGGACATCCGATGCATCTCTATCAGCTGCTTCATTTGATCACTGAGGAGGGGAGGACGCTCGAAATTCGAAAACTGTGACCAGAAGAGCCGCTACGTGGAGTCCTCTTCGAGGGTGGCATAGTGCCTCGCTGCGGCTGCCACATTCTTCGGAAGTTTGGCGAAGACGCCCGCGGAGCGCCAGACCCGCGTCAGCAGGGCGAACCTGTTGCCTCCGAACACACTCTGCGGTAAGTATTTCTACCATTTGCAATTTGCGCGGCTTGGCGGAGATCCTCCCGGACACCTCACGCGTTAGTCCTCGCCTCCTGGAGCTCCTTCTCCGCCTTGGATAGACGGGAGGACTGCTCCTCCTACCCCTTCTCAAGGGCCTCCAGCTTCTCGGCGGCATCCTGGAGCTCCACTTGGACTTCGGTCACTCGAGCCTCGTGCTGTTCAGGGGCAAGCTTGGCCTTCTCAAGCTCAGCCACCGCCTTCTCAGTGACCGTCTTCTTCGCGGCCGCCTCGGCCTCGGCATTCTTCAGGGCCTCCCTCAAGCCCTCGACCTTGGCGGCAGCAGCTACAAGATCGTCAAAATAAAGGATTAGCATACAGTCCGGATCGTCAATATCTAGCGTCAAGCAAACTACACATCTTCTCACAGGACTTACCTTGCGCCTCGTCAAGCCATTTGTTGACAAGGTCAAGCTCTTCATCGAAAAGCTTGAGCTTTCGATCCATCTCCTCTAACGCTGCGGCATTAGCAGCTGCGGCCACGGAAGATGCCTGCATCAGCAAATGAAATGTCAACATCATTAATCGGCCTACCGAATTTGATCCTTTGCAGTTTTCTTCGAAGTCCTTGCAGAGTCTCGGGGGCTGCTATGCATACGGCCTACCCAAACTAACAATTACAACCGCACTATGAGGAAAGAGCATTACTTGACTTACCTCAAAGCCTGTTAGAAGGCCTTGGACAGCGTCATTTAGTCCGGATTGGACGGACCGAACACCCTGCATAACCGTACTCATAAGAGTGTGGGTGCCCGTCAATGATGGCGGAGTTGTCCACCAGCTCCTCTAGCACGTCTGGCCAGCCAGCCGCCGCCCGTGTGGAGGTGTTCGGCACCGACGTTGACTCCCCGGCCCCTTCCCCGCTGGAAGGAGCCAGGGCCGTCGAAGGCCTTGGGGGCTCGGGAGCGGTTGACGGATGGGGTCCAGATGGTCCGGACTCCTTTCCCGTGTCAGCCAGGAGGGACGCTCCCTCCTGGTCTTCGGTGACCGAGGTGTTAACCTCGGCCATTACGGCGTCGGCCTCTCCCCCTGTGTTCGGAGGAGGAGGAGTCCTTCGGGACCGCACCTCCTCAACCTCTTCGGGGACCAGGGGAGGCGCGGAGTGCGCCATAGACCCATTGTTCGCTAGTTCGGTAGGTGGAGACGTCCCCTTTGAAGTCTGCTCGATGGGGCGTTCATGTGGGGGGCTGCAATTCAGAATGGTTAGCCTTCAACTAAAACGAATTACTGAAAACAGGATAGCTAAAAATATCAACGCCTTACCTGCTGGCTGGGGGCTTGACCCTGGGTCCCTTCTGCAGGATCTCCTTGGATGCCTCGGACTCCTTGTCAGAGTCCGAGCTGTCGGACAGGACCAGCTTAGGCCGGCATCGTCCCTTCGGGGCCGGAGAAGGTTGGACCTCCACGACGTCCTCGGACACCGCCCTCTTTTTACAGCACGAGGAGGCGCTTTCCTCCTCGTCCTCATCCTCGTCCCCATCCTGCACGGATGAGGCCGCAGCGTCTCCAGACCGGTTGCCCAGATGAACCCTGCGGCGGAGGCCCTCCCTGGCCTCCGATACTTCTTTTTTCTTGCCCTTCTTGACGGGCGCCTTGTAAGGCACTACGACCAGCAGCTTTTCCAGCTGCTCTGATCGGGGCTCTTTCGGCAGTGGTGCCGGGCCGCTGATCTTCTTGGCCTTGGCGAGCCAGCCCTGCAAAATCCGCATATCCAGGTCAGGCCGAACCAAACGCGATATGAATATCCGAACACTCCTCGAAGAAGAGCACCGCTCACCTCCTTTAGGGGGTTCGCGGCGTCTAGGCCGATGTCCTTCCCCTCGACCGGCCACTCCTTCTGGGGCTGGAATAATTGGCCCCATATCTTGTCAGGAGTCGTGCCATAGAGGTATCGCACGGTGGCCGGATCCTCGGGCTCATGCTCCCACATAGGCTTGGCCCTCTCCTGGCAAGGGAGGAGCCGGTGGTGGAGCATGATCTGGACCGCGTCGACCAGCTTCACGCCGGTCTCTATTATGCTGTCGACGCGCTTCTACAACGCCTTCGTGTGAGCGACACACACCCAGTCCGGGCTCTTGGTGGTCCATGAGACCAATCTGGTAGGGGGTCCGGACTTGAATGTGGGGGCTGCTCCCCAAGCGGCCTCCCTCGGCTTGGTGATGTAAAACCACTCCTTTTGCCACATCCGGACGGTGTCGACGAAGTGGCCGTCCGGCCACTAGACCCACATCAATTTACTAATCATGGCCCCTCCACAGTCCGCATGCTCGCTGCCAATCACCTTGGGCTTGACATTGAACACCTTTAGCCATAAACCGAAGTGCGGCTGAACTCGAAGGAGCGCTTCGCAGAAGACGGTGAAGGTCAAGATGTGGAGGAGGGAATTGGGGGCTAGATCGTGAAAAATCTAGCCCGTAGAAGAACATCAGCCCCCGCACAAAGGGGTGCAGGGGAAATACTAGCCCCCTAAGGAAATGGGGAAGAAACACGACCCTCTCGCCCGGCTGGGGCGTGGGGATGATCTGGCCCTCTTCAGGGGCTTGATGAGCAACGTCGGCCAACAAATATCTGGCCTACTTCAGCCGCACGATGTCGTTGTCGGTGACGGAAGAGGCTTCCCACTTCCCGTTGGCGCCCGAGCTTGCCATGGTTGAACGAGACGGGTCAGGGTTTGCTGTGGAAGCAGATGAAAGGGGCGCTGGAGCTCTGAGGATTTGCGTGAGCGGGAGGTGGAAGAAGGCGTGGGTTGCTGACTGTGATAGCTCTCCCTTTATAGATTGTTGATAGGCCTGGGATTCCTTTTCCCACGTTGTTGGCTTCTCCACTTCCCGATATGCCCGTGACGTTATGTGCGGGGAGGGGAATCGAAATCATTAACCATATCCCCTGAAAAGCGGGACACGATCTCCACCTCGAGGGGACGTGCCAAACGTGGCGTCGGCCTCGAGCCGCGCTTCGAGAAATAGTAACTGCTCGACGTTATGGTCAGAAGCGACTCTTCGTTGGAGGAGAAAAAGTTGTCAGATGAAGACACCATTTACACTTGAACGGTGTTTGTTTATTAGTGCCTTCGGTGTTAAGTAAAACTGCCGTCTCAGATCCTGGACATCACTTGGTTCCGAATATGGGTAAAACATACTGAAGAACTCGCCTCGTAAGCCAAATACTGGTCGGGTGAGCGGATGCCAGATACAAGGCTTGGCATTGGAGGCAAGTTCGGGGGCTACTGAGGGAGTCATGGACTAAGGGGTCCTCAGGGCGACGGCCCATTGTACATGGGCCGAACTGGTGGAGCCGTATAGTGACAGGAGATCTATGAAGCCGTGGTGTGCCCTCCAAGTCAAGAAGGCACAGGATCTCTTTAAACCCTTATTGTAATCTATCTTCGGTAACCCTAACCCTACCGGTGTCTATATAAACCGAGGGTTTTTAGTCTTAGGGCTAGAGCTACATTCATCACCTCATCTCCTTAGGGTTTAGCTCATGCTGATCTCGAGGTAGATCTACTCTGTAAACCACATTATACATCCAATACAATCAAGCAGGACGTAGGGTATTACCTCTTCGAGAGGGCCTGAACCTGGGTAAACACTGTGTTCGTCGTCCCTTGTTCCCCATCAATCCTAGATCCATAGCTCGGGACCCCCTATCCCGAGGTCTGCCAGTTTTGACACCGACAGTGATCATAACGACAACTTACAGGTTCATCGGAAAGTTTGACAATGGACTAGATAGCTCGAGAGTGGGATTTGCTCCTCCGATGATGGAGAGATTTTCTTCGCGCCCTCTCGGTGTGACGCCATCCATCATCGTCTAGACAGACACAGGTGACTACATCACGGGGATGCCGGAACACAATAATTAGAAAGAAGAACAAAACCGGTAACGAGGATTTCGGTATAGTGAGCATGGTGATGACTCAGGAGGATACCTATGCATCCCGGTTTTTGTGAAGTATCAAGAAGCAAAGGGAACATCACATAATAACCAAAGGTTCGCTTGAATACCATTCGTGTCCTCACAGGGATCGATATGGATGTCTATGGTTCCGCTCTCGTTCATTGAGCGAATGGTTTCGTTCATGTCTATGAGTTACCGAACCTACGGGGTCACAAGCTTAAGGAAATCATGACTTGTTGAGTGTTAGTACGACGGGAGTGATGAGGATAGTTGTGGAATTGTTTCATTAATATACATAATAGTTCTGAGAGGACCCGAAAGCATTTCGGGGTCACCGGAAGGGTTTCGGTGAATATTAGGTAATACCGGGTATTGCCGATATATTATATATAGGTGGAAAATGTTTCTGAAGATGTTAAACTATATATATAATGGACTATAAGTATTAGAACATTTTATATTTAATTTAAATATCAAGGGCCTTAAAAGGCCAAGAGGTGGAAGTCATCTTGGGCCACAAGGGCCCAAGAGGGGAGGCGCCCCTTCCTAGAAGGAAGGAGGCCAAATTGGGAGGGGGAGGAGTCAGACTCATTCTCCCCCTGGCCGGCACACCAAGGGGGAAACTCTCCCCTTGGTGGCAGCCCTCCCTATACCCGACATGAGGATTTGTGCTCTTTTGTTCATACAAGTTTTGGAGCCTCCTCTAGTTCTTCTAGTTCTAGTTGGTCCTAGTTGACTAATTAGAGCTAGGCTAATCCTCTTATCCTCATAATTAGAAGCCCAGTGTGGTTCTAATATCTTCCCTCCAATTCTCAGGCGACGATTAGCTCCGGATGACGAAGCGCTGCCGGATCGTGAAGGTTGCACACTTGCAACCAAGTAGAGAGGTCGTGCTTTCGGTCTTTGGTTAGAGGGACTGTTTGTGGACGGTACGAGGGATCGTTCATCAACGGTTCGAGGGACTCCAAGTACGATCTACTCATGACACATTCTTCCTCCACTGCAACTCAGTGACGGTAACGATCATGATCCCAACCCGTTATGCATCTTCATATTGATCTTGGGTGATTGGTGTGGAATTTTTTGTTTTCTACTACATTTCCCAATAGCGACACACTAGGCTGATCTCCCCCAACAACACCACACCTTCTCCACCATGGCTTCTCCCTGTCGGTTGAGCTGTTGGCCTCGCCGCCCTCCCTCGGTCACTTTCCCTTGCCTCAGCTGGCTCCTCGAACCCATGGTATGTCAGATTTCATTAAAAGTATTTCCTTTTTCCTTGGTTATTTAAGAATCATAGTGATGTGAACTAAGATGTGCCAATCATTATAGATGTGAGAATCATAGCAGACATCTGGTTAGGTTCATAGATTATGATGGTAATGTGAACTAAGATATTATCATAGATGAACAGGAAACTATTGTTTGGTAATTTGAACTAAGGGATGTCAAACATCATAGTCCCAAGCAAAAGCAAAAAACACATCATTTCAAAGATACCGACTTGTGTTCTCTGAATGTTAGAATCTGTTGTATACAACAGAAACTGAAAGCGCAGGTTTACTCCCAGAGGTGGGTGAATGGGAGATTTTAAGAAATTCGTCAAACTCTAAAGAATTTGATGAAGATCAGAGTGAAGAAATAGAAACACGAGGGAAACTAAGTCATCACAGAATCAGAGTACATGCATACATGATACATAGGAGTGAAGAACATGCAATCACATAGGCATTCAAGCATGAGGAACATGAACTGAGGAAATGAAATATAGCATGATGAAATTCTTAAGTTCAAATTCATCAGAAGATAGATCACAAATTCTTCAGCAGCGGAATAATGTAAGAGAGGGTGAGGAATTTGAAACCAGGTTGGCTCGGTGAAGACAATGCAAATTGGTAGACCAGTTCCAGTTGTTGTATCAATTGTACATCTGGTTGAGGTGGCTGAGTCGCAACTCAGAGGACACACAATCCTCACCGTATTCCTCTTGAGCTAAGGTCACTTAGTCCTCGCCCAATCACTCGTGGTAAGTCTTCAAGCTAGACTTCCAAAACCTTCACAGACTTGTTCACCGGCACACCACAATGACTCTTGGTGTACTCAGAACTTGATGCCTAACCATAAGGAAGAATGACAGTCTTCAAAGGTAACAGGCGTTGGATTGCTACTTGTGAGCTGCGTTGGGATTTCGTCGAAGAGGAGAGGATGATGCAGTACAGTAGAGATAAGTATTTCCCTCGGTTATGAAACCAAGGTTATCAATCCAGTAGGAGAACCAAGCAACACTATGTAAACAGTACCTGCACACAAACAACAAATACTTGCAACCCAACGTGTAGAGGAGTTGTCAATCCCGCAACGGTTAAGGGCAAGATTAAACGATATACCTTTTGATAGATAGATCAAACAAAAATACAAAATAAAATAAATAAAAGAAATTTGCTGCAAGATATTTTTGGTATTAATATATGATAGAATATAGACCCGGGGGCCATAGTTTTCACTAGAGGCTTCTCTCATAAAAATAGCATACGGTGGGTAGACAAATTACTGTTGGGCAATTGACAGAAAAGCAAATAATTATGACGATATCCAAGGCAATGATCATGTATATAGGCATCACGTCCGAGACAAGTAGACCGAAACGATTCTGCATCTACTACTATTACTCCACACATCGACCACTATCCAGCATGCATCTAGTGTATTAAGTTCATGAAAGAACGGAGTAACGCCTTAAGCAAGATGACATGATGTAGACAAGATAAACTCACGTATGAAATAAATCCCATCTTTTTACCCTCAATAGCAACGATACATGTGTGTCATGTCCCTTTCTGTCACTGGGATTGAGCACCGCAAGATCGAACCCATCACAAAGCACCTCTTTCCATGGCAAGATAAATCAATCTAGTTGTCCAAACCAAACCAATAAATCGGAGAAGAAATACAAGGCTATAAAAATCATGCATAAAAGAGTTCAGAGAAAACTCAAATAATATTCATGGACAGATCTGATCATAAACTCACAATTCATCGGATCTCAACATACACACCGCAAAATGTCATTACATCAAATAGATCTTCAAGAACACCAAGGAGAACTTTGTATTGAAGATCAAAAAGAGAGATGAAGCCATCTAGCTACTAAATATGGACCCATAGGTCCATGGTAAACTACTCACGCATCATCGGAGGGGCAGCAAGGATGATGAAGAACCCCTCCGTGATCATTTCCCCCTCTGGCAGAGTGCCGAAAAAGGCCTCTAGATGAGATCTCGTGATTCTGGAACTTGCGGCGGCGGAAAAAGTATTTCGTGGACTCCCTGGTAGGTTTTCTGATTTTAGAGTATTTATATAGGCGGAGTTAGGTCAAACGGAGGCTTGTGGGCCCCACTATGTACCAGGGCGCACCCTGGTGCCTAGTGGGCCACTCCTTCATCTTCTCGTTCCTTCCCAAAGCTTCCAGGGTCTCTTATCACTGGTACTGTAAGGTGCTATACAAACGGTTTTTAACCCCTTTCTGCAATGGCATTTGGAACCGTCGCCTAGTGAGTGACTGCGATAGGGGGGGTCCTTCCCACACGACCCAGAAACCGTCGGGGATACGCGAGCGGCTACTGACGATCGCCATAGAATAAACGTATGAGAAGCCGCCCCAGTCCCACACGTTACATCTCGACGTTACGTTTCTGATCAGAGAGACATACCAAATGATTACGCCGCTATAGTCGTGTGAAAAAGGTGGACATCAACATTTAATCTACCGATATGTTTGTGATAGGTACGTTATCGCACACGGTTCAAGAATGTAAAATGTGTGCGGTGCCTCTACTAACGCCAACGTGTCCATTTTCATAACTGTGTGCGATTGGTATTCCTATCACACACGCACACTGGTTTGAAACATTTGCCGTATTACCATGAATCGCATACGTATATGAGACTAAACCGTGTGTGCGTCCGTCGGGCATCGCAAACGTTTCATGTCAAAGAACCATCTGTTCTCTATTTTTTCATCGCACACGCTGTTTTCTTTCTAACCGTGTGCACATTATTTTATTCGCTCCTGTATAATTTTATTTTTCCCTGTAATTTATTATTCGAATTGGAAATTTTGAAATATGAAACATGGAATTCAAATTCTCAGCACAATGATTCAACAATGAATCCATAAATAAAATTGTCAGTACAATATGTTCAGTAATTACAGGATTAGACAACAATTAACTATGATGAACCACAATATTTAGAGGAGGTAAAGGTGAAGAGACAAGTGTAAATCATTTTGACTGCCGATGGTGTTGAAGAAGTAGAATGCTCATAATGTGCCTTCCTGCATGCCATAGGCACGAACAACTTTTGTCCAACCCCTTGTGACGATCGCCCGCCCATCCTTCACCGCCTTCAGGAAGACTTCTAGAGCATTCTCATGGTAGCATGAATTATATACTTTAACCTTAGTTGCCTCCACTCCGGTCATGTAGTTTGCAAGGTAATCATCAGTAAATAGCTTCGGAAACCACTGAAAAGAGAAAAATTGCAGATACTGAGGTCTAATAGAGTAACTTGTTGTGGGCAGGGGGAAAAGGCAACACATTACTTACCATCCTAAAGTTCACTGTTGTCTTGGACAAAGTGTAAATAAAGAGCTTAATTCCCATCACCCGTTTCTTTCGCCTAACAATCTTTCTTAGTTTCCTCACTTGACGCTTGTTCATGAATATCTCATTGCCCCATATGCAAAAGGGATCGAAGCGTGGATCAGTACCGCTCATATATGTACCTACATGCAACCAGTAAATGTTAGAAGCTAAACTGAGATTGCACAAATGATGTAAAATACAACTACCTACGTTCCTAAGTACAAGTATTTTTAGAGATTTCAATATGAACTACATACGAATGTATATAGAATTATAGATATAGTTTAGATTAGAATCTAGATTCACTCATTTTGCTCCTTATGTAGTCTATATTGGAATCTCTAAAAATACTTATATTTAGGAATAGATGGTGTATAAGACATGGGATGCAGCTAACCTCGACGGCAAACAACAACATCACCCATTGTAGCCATGTTTAAGTACATGGAAAGCCAATGTTAACTACAACAGGGTTAACATCCACCAAAAATAGCAAATGGTAATAAAACGGCAGCATCTGTAGTGATATCTTCATTGCGAAAGAGTAGCACAGTAGCAAAGGGACGGATTAAAAAATGGATACAACTGTTAATTGCAACAGGCTTAACAGCATCCTAAGTCATGTTTTGTAAGTTTGTAGCCATTGAAATACAACTGTTTAAAAATGGATACAACTATTAATTGCAACAGGCTTAATAGGCATTGAAACCGGTACTGATAAAAATGCAATTGGCAGAGTTAAACATCACAAGGCAGGTGCTGCCAGAGCAGAGAATGGCCCAGTTGTCTATAAAAAGGTAGGGAAAATAGCTAAAACGTGTTAGGCATGTTTACTACAACATGCTTAATACATCGATCATACAAAACATATCCATTAATTGCAACTGGTATTGGTAAGATTGAACTGGTGAGTTCATACTTGGTAAGTCCTGAGAGGTAGTTGCTGGGGCACTTCATCTTGGCCAGAGCCCGCCCAAAGTCAGCGGCGGCGGAGGCAAGCTCTTCTTTCGGGTCGAAGCGTGGATCAGTGCCGCCGACATGTGTACCTACAAGAAGCAAGTAAATGTTAGAAGCCAAACTGTAATTGCACAAATGATGTAAAATACTGTAAGACATGGGATGCAGCTAACCTCGATGGCAAACAACAGCATCGCCCGTTATGGCCCTGCGTAAGTACATGGAAAGGCATGTTAAGTACAACAGGGTTAGCATCCACCAAAAATAGCAAATGGGCAGCATCTCTAGTATATCTTCATTGCGGAGAGTAGCATGGTAGCAAAGGGACAGATTAAAAAATGGATACATCTGTTAATTGCAACAGGCTTAACAGCATCCTAAGTCATGTTTTGTAAGTTTGTAGCCATTGAAATGCAACTGTTTAAAAATGGATACAACTGTTAATTGCAACAGGCTTAATAGCCATTGAAACCGGTACTGATAAAAATGCAATTGGCAGAGTTAAACATCACAAGGCAGGTGCTGCCAGAGCAGAGAATGGCCCAGTTGTCTATAAAAAGGTAGGGAAAATAGCTAAAACATGTTAGGCATGTTTACTACAACATGCTTAATACATCGACCGTACAAAACATAGCCATTAATTGTAACTGGTATTGGTAAGATTGAACTGGTGAGTACATACTTGGTAAGTCCTGAGAGGTAGTTGCTAGGGCACTTCATCTTGGCCAGAGCCCGCCCAAAGTCAGCGGCGGCGGAGGCGAGCTGTTCCTCCAGGTCGAAGCGTGGATCAGTGCCACTGACATGTGTACCTACAGGCAACCAGTAAATGTTAGAAGTTAAACTGCAATTGCACAAATGATGTGAAATACTGTAAGACATGGGATGCAGCTAATCTCGATGGCAAACAACAGCATCGGCCGTTATGACCCTGCGTAAGTACATGGACAGGCATGTTAAGTACAACAGGGTTAGCATCCACCAAAAATAGCAAATGGGCAGCATCTCTAGTGATATCCTGAGTCATGTATTGTAAGTTTGTTGCCGGTATTGGTGAAATTGAGCTGGACAGTTAATACTTGAACATCACACAATGTGCAGTACTGAAATAAACAAGGCACAAACATGCTTAATACATCAACCGTACAAAACATAGCCATTGCAAGTGGTATTGGTAAGATTGAGCTAGTCAGATAATACCTGTTAAGTCCTGGGGGGTAGTCGCTGGGGCACTTCATCTGGGCCAGAGCCTGCACCAAGTCGGCGGCGACGGAGGCGAGGTGTTCCTCTGGGTCAACACGCACAGCGGCCATCGCGCCATGGACCGCCATCAGCTCCTCGACCTCCACGTGATATGTGGTTGGGCTTGTGCGGCGATGCTCTGGAGGTAGGGGCGGTGGGGATTTGGAGGCATGAGGATGTTTCGCAGGCGCCATTTAAGCAATCAGGCTGGGGCCGTGATAGAGATCGGTGGGTTACCTGACTGGATCCGAGCAAAACGTAGATGTGGTTGAATATGTGGTTGCGGCGGCGGCGGTTTGAGCTGCCGGTAGGGGGAGGAGGGGAGGGGGAAGGGGGGAGTTACTGAGGAAATTTGATGGGTGGGGATGTGGTGGGAGGAATAAATTCTGAAATCGCGCGCCTAATGAAAATTTCACTGCGAAACTTGAAACTTGGGCGGGGGAAACATGCAACGCAGACAAAGCATGTAAAATACTCGTGTGCGAGAAAAGAGAAAAGTGGTAGATCCCATCTCCAAAAAAATGTACACGTGTAGTTGATTTTTTCAATCAATGGTACGCCTGGTTTATTAGGAAACATCGCACAGGTAACTGACTTATGGATCATTAACACAAAAAAACGCACACGGGTACGCCATAGAAACCGTGTGTTTGTGATCTTCTAATAATTCTTATATCTATCAGCATCTCGAACTGCACCTAATTTCAAAAATCTCTTTCATTGTATCAGGATTATTCAATGTACATGAACAAGGCAAGGTGACACCCGATGTGCAATCATCGGTAATTTTCTCTAGGACTAGTACGTATGTAGTACTGGTAGATGCTTGTAATTAATTATACAAACTTACGGGCGACACACGCACTAACTACTTCTCACATGCTGCCATCGGGGCATGCTGGCCAGACGCCAGCGTTCTCCTTCCCGGCCTTGTAGGCGGCAGCCCACCGTGCTTCGATCTCCGCAAAGCTCTCCTCAGCATGGCGTGTGGCCTCTTCTTTCTTGCGGCGGCGGGACTCTCTTTTCTTGACTGCTTTCTGCCTTTTCTGCTCCTTCTGTGCGGCTTTGGCCGCCTCTAGATCCACCGCCCATCCGGCCATGGCAGCCTCAAAGTCCGCCCAAGTAACTGTGTGGCCGCCGGCGGCGATGAACTCGGCGCGGCGAGATGCCATCGCTTCCTTACCATGTGTGCGGTCGCGGGCGGCGAGGAACGCGGCGCGGCGGGATGCCATCGCTTCCTTACCAGTTACTGTGCGCCGCGGTGCCATGAACGATGCTTGGAGAGAGCTCTGGGACGGAGTGGCCGGGCAGCCGTACAGTGCGGTGGTTTTTAAGAGCTCAACGACAAACGACGAAGGAAATTTGGCTTCCCTTACAATTTTGCTCGTTCATTATCGCACACGGTTCATCTCCGTCGCCTCCGAAAACAGTGTGCGCTGAGCCTATTGTGTGTTGCATTATGATTGGCCGAAACCCCAGCCACGCGGATCGCGCGTGTGCACCGTAGGATGTGCCATGATTGAACGGCAATCCACGTCCCTCACATCGCACCCGTGCAGCTGTAGCTGGATTGGATTTTTATGAGCTAAATGCCTAGAAAATGCACATAATCCCCTAAATATGGTAAATGAGCCCGAAAAAAATGCCAAATTTGAACACGGTGATTTGCAGGGTCTATGTTCATTGTAGAAAAAACTCCAGGGCAAAGAACGAAGAAAATTTGGATTCCCCTTCAATCTTGGTGATTTCCCTCTCGAAAGCATGGAACTTCCTCGGTGATGGTTTGATTTATGAAGGGCGTGCATGACGACATAAGCCAAACCTTCTCAAATTTTTACCAGGGCTTGGTGAGGCCATACCATGGCACCATGCCAGGCGTCATGTTTTTCAAGCATTTATTTCATTTTTTCTATAGTTGAAAACCCAATAAACAAACGTTTGTGGTTGACTACTGCCACACATTTCATCGAAATATCTGCCCATTTCTTGTAAAAGGCATGAGAATTTACTAAATGGCACGAGCATGGTTTTCCAGGCCGTTCTTGTGCACCCTTTCATGCATCGATTGTTTGAACTTGAATTATGTGCATTAATGCCTAGAAAATGCACATAATCCCCTAAATATGGTAAATGAACCCGGAAAAGTGCCAAATTTGAACACGGTGATTTGCAGGGTGTATGTTCATCATAGAAAAAACTCATGGACAAAGGACAAAGGAAATTTGGATCCCCCTTCAATCTTGGTGATTTCCCCCTTGAAACCATGAAACTTCCTCGATGATGGTTTGATTTATGAAAGGCGTGCATGACGACATAAGGCAAACATTCTCAAATTTTTACCAGGGCACGGTGAGGCCATACCATGGCACCACGCCAGGCGTCATGTTTTCCAAGCATGTATTTCATTTTTGTATAGTTGTTAACCCAGTAAATGACGCGTTTGTGGTTGACAATTGCCACACATTTCCTTGAAATCTCTGCCCATTCCTTGTAAAAGGCATGAGAATTTACTAAATAGCATGAGCATGGTTTTCCAGACCGTTCTTATGCACCTTTTCATGCACCGGTTGTTCGAATTTGAATTATGTGCATTAATGCTTACAAAATGCACATAATCCCCTAAATATGGTAAATGAGCCCGGAAAATGTCAAATTTGAACACATTGCATTGGAGGGGGTATGTTGATCATTGGAAAAAAACTGAATGACAAACTAGGACGGAAATTTGGATTCCTCTTCAATCTTGGTGATTTCCCTCTCGAAAGCATGGAACTTCCTCGGTGATGGTTCGATTTATGAAGGGCGTGCATGACGACATAAATCAAACCTTCTTAGCTTTTTACCAGGGCACGGTGAGGCCATACCATGGCACCATGCCAGACGTCATGTTTTTCAAGCACGTATTTCATTTTTCTATAGTTGATAACCCAGTAAATGACGTGTTTGTGGTTGACTATTGCCACTCATTCCCTTGAAATCTCTACCCATTCCTTGTAAAAGGCATGAGAATTTACTAAATACCACGAGTATGGTTTTTCCAGACCGTTCTTGTGCACCTTTTCATGCACCGATTGTTCGAATTTGAATTATGTGGATTAATGCCTAAATATGGTAAATGAGCCCGGAAAAATGCCAAATTTGAACACGTTGCATTCGAGGGGGTATGTTGATTGTAGAAAAAACTGAATGGCAAGCTAGGAAGGAAATTTGGATTCCCGACCCCTTCAATCTTGCTGATTACCCCCTCGAAACCATGAAAATTCCTCGGTGATGGTTCGATTTATGAATGGCGTGGACGACGACATAAGCCAAACCTTCTCAAATTTGTACCAGGGCATGGTGAGGCCATACCATGAAACCATGCCAGCCGTCATGTTTTTCAAGCATGTATTTCATTTTTCTACAGTTGAAAAACCAATAAACGACGTGTTTGTGGATGACTATTGCCACACATTTCTGTGAAATATCTGCCCATTCCTTGTAAAAGGCATGAGAATTTACTAAATAGCACGATCATGGTTTTCCAGACTGTTCTCGTGCACTTTTTCATGCACCGATTGTTTGAATTTGAATTATGTGCATTAATGCCTAGAAATGCACATAATCCCCTAAATATTGTAAATGAACCCGGAAAAGTGCCAAATTTGAACACGGTGATTTGCAGGGTTTATGTTCATCGTAGAAAAAAACTCATGGACAAAGGACAAAGGAAATTTGGATTCCCCTTCAATCTCGGTGATTTACTATCGCACACGATTCATCTCCGTCGCCTTTGCAAACCATGTGTGTTCACCCACACATGCAAAAGGAAAAAGAAAACCCTCGCCCACTTCATCCCCACCCACTCGCCGCGGACTCCTCCGCAACTCTGCACCTCATCAACTTCTATCGTGGTGGCCACCCTAAGCTCGATGGCTGTCGTCGGCGGGCGGAGGTCACACTCCAAACGGCACGGGATTTCGCCCCTACCGCTTTCCACCGCCTATCTGCACCAACATTCTAGACTCTGGTCGATTGATGTTTTCTGCGGGATTGGGCCGGGGATTTTTCTCATGGAGAAGGTAATCAAGTTAGCGAAATATTCACTCATATCTTATCGCAGTCCGTCCGTCGCTGTTAATCAACCAGCGGAAATCACCGTGGATTCATTTTTCTTCTAGCTGATTCGAGGGTTTTCATTCATGTGTCCACAGTGCGAGCACAAATCGGGCAAGTGTGGTCGCGGCCAGTCGGAAACGAAGTTCTATCTCACCATTCCGGATGACTTCAGGGAGTGCTTGGTATGTTCAATCTCAACCTACCATGGTCGGCATGGCCTAAATTTGTGAACATATACCGTCTGTTGCTACATTTGGATAAAAGGTACGGTGCCACGTGCAGCCTAGATGTCAAAGTCGATTTTCCCCCCTATATTAGGAAAATATATGATGTATTGTTCATTCAGTTACTCTCATATTTGCATCAAATCTTTGTTACATTATCTATTTTTAATTATATATTTTTGTACTTTGCTTTCATTTATATATTGATCTGTTCTATCAGTTACTCCCATATTTGCATCTTGCTCTGTTATTTCAATATATCTAATTTACGATCTTAATTTTCATTTCAAGCAGTATATCCCTTGCTTTGCAAGAACAGGAGTAGAAGGAAATCTTGGGCTTTACTTTGTTGATGACTCCATGGATGTCATATTGACAACGCAGCATGGATTTACAATGACGGTTAGCGTAAAACTTGATAAAGATGGTCACTCCTATTTTGATGCGGACCTTTGGAGAAAAATGTCTAAGTGTTATGAACTGAAAGCTAGCAATAAAATTCTAGTGTGTGCACCACAGCCTGGTCTAATTAACATGGATGTTTACTTCCCCAACGTCATCAGCCGATCAAAGTCTGATCGAGGTTAGTGTCCTTTCAACTTTCTCCATGTTGGCATATTACTTAGCAAAATTGGGGTATTTGTTCTGACTAATTGATCACTATTTAAGCAACCAATTGTGATTTCATTTTCTAACTCCATTCCTAGGCAGTAACAAATTCTATTTACCAATTTATGCGCACTATATATTCTTCTGCCATATTCTGAATAAATAATACCTTTCCACCTTTTAAGCAGGATATGTTGGATGCATGGTGAATGATCTGTATGTTACTAAGCGTACCAAATTTCACTGGAAGGACTTGAAGCATGTCATAAACTTTGTTGATAATCTGACAGAGATAGCACAGCGTATGAATGCTGGATTTTGGATGGGATTAATTATACCTATGGTGCACACATTGAACAAGACCAATTGTGTGCACAAAATGCTGGTACAAAGTCTTATTTTTATGTTGATGCTCATAAACTATATATATCTTCAACGATATGGTACAATTGGTTTTTATTCTACATTTCAACAGAAATTGCCCGCTGTAGCAGTTCCTGGATCGATTTCCCGGTGTGGTCAAATTACACTTGTGCCTGCTAGTAACGCTAAAGTGATTGCAAGGTACTGCATTTTCCGTAGAAATGGAACCATTCAAATTAACAAGTTCTCGCTTGTCGTGGCAATGCATCCATATTGGAAAATTGGAGACACTGTTCTACTCATGCTCTACCAAGGCGCAGGAGGGCTCTTCCTTTTCATTGACGAGATGCCTAGTGGCCGTGATCAAGCTGCTTCCAGCGGATAGTTGTGGTTGTTGGCCCTCAGCCTCTTAAAATGTGCTAGCTGTTACTATGTTAAGTATGTAGATATGGACCATATGGTTGTTGGCCCTCAACCTCTTAAAATGTGATAGTTGTTACTATGTTAAGTATGTAGATATGGACCATATGGTTGTCAAAACCGTGTTACGAAGATCCTCCTTTTGTCGAATAGTGTAACCACTATATATATGTTACTCAAATGTTGTTAGCCAAGTTCTTAAATTTTCATGGAAAGTATTAGTATGGTACACAGTTCATTGAGTTTAAGCGTGTGCCCGATGTCCAGAAGGCATTTGCATATTAATTGTCCATATTGCAAATTCACACACGTGTTAACATAAGGAAATGTATGTTCATCTGCTATATGCAATAATTATGCATGTGCTTGCTCGTCGTTTAGGCGGCCGCGGTGCGCTCTGCTCGCGTGCCTCCGCGCACTCTACTCGCCGTTTAGGTGCCCTCGGGTCGCGTCCCTCTGCGTGCTCTGCTCGCCGTTTAGGCGCCAAGGCTCGCTCGGGTCGCGTCCCTCCGCGCGTGCTCTGCTAGCGGTTGGGGCCGGCACACGATCACGTTGGGGAAGCTTTAGTTATTTGATCTTAGATTATGTTAATTAATTATACCTCTAGAGCCAGAATCATCCGGCTCTAGAGGTATAATTAATTAACCTAAACTATGATCCCCGGCGCCCGTTCCCGTCGCTCAACTCCATCCTGTCGTCGGCCGTTGGGGGAATGTCAGTATGTGTGGGTAACTAGCTAGCAAGTGGATCAGTCGCGAGTCGCCGCCAGCGGCCATTGCTGTGGTTATTTATAGCTAGTAGCTGGCTAGGGGATTGGGGATTTTATAATTCACCCCTGTGGAGCGCGGGAAGCCTTCGCTGGAGCGCGGGAAGCCTTCACTGGAGTGCGGGAAGACTAAGTGGAGCACACAACCCGGCAACCATATGCGGTGTCACGTGTTACCACACACGTGTTAACATAAGGAAACGTATCTGTAACTTACTAATCATCGCACACGTGTACTCGCACACGCATCGTGTGCGATACTCCTAGCCATCGCAAGCAACTAGTATGCATTTTTCAAAGTTTTTACTACACACAGAATCGCACACTAATTAACTCTATTAACCATCTGTGTTATATTTTCTCATCGAAAACAGTTCATTCGAGTGGGCTGTTTGCCGCGTATCACACACATCTTGTTTACATGAATCGTTTGTGTTCTTTTGGCTCATCGCAAACAGTTCATCTATGTGAACTGTATGCCGCATATCACACACACGTTGTTAAGTTGAACCATTTCTTTTGTGTTCCCTAATCGAAAACAGTTCGTCCGGGTGAACCGTATGCCATATATCACACACACCTTGATCTGGCTAACCATTTCTGTTGCACTCCCTAATAGCAAACAGTTCATCTGAGCGAACTGTATGCCATATATCGCACACACCTTGATATGGCTGCCCATTTCTGTTGTTTTGTCTCATCGCAAACAGTTCGGATGGATCAACCATGTGCCCTGCATCGCACACGCAACTAAAATCTGAACCGTGTTTGATGTCTCCGCCATCGCAAATGTTTTGCATCTTTTTTGACGGTTTTTTACATCACCGTTTGCGATTAATGCATCGCACACAGTTTTGTCAAAGGGTCTCTGATCGTAGTGTCGCGTTAGCAGCATCCTAAAGTAGTGTATTGCTAGAAAAAAATCTCCAAAAAGTTTCGTGGCATTTGGACTTCATTGGTACTGATATTCTGCAAAGTCAAAAACAAGCAAAAAATAGCAATTGGCACTAGGCACTAAGTTAATAGGTTAGTCCCCAAAAAATATATAAAGTTGCTTGTAAATGTATATAAAACATCCAAGATTGATGATATAATAGCATGGAACAATAAAAAATTATAGATACGTTGGAGACATATCAAGCATCCCTAAGCTTAATTCCTGCTCGTCCTCGAATAGGTAAATGATAAAAATAGAATTTTTGATGTGGAATGCTACCTAACATATTCATCATATATTCTTTTCTTTGTAGCATGGACATTTGGACTTGAATGATTCAAAGCAATAGTCTATAATTTGACATGAAGACATCAATACTCAAGCATATCAACAAGCAACCATGTCTTTCAAAATATCAACGCTAAAGAAAGTTATCCCTAGCCCATTATGCTCAATCATTGATTCATTCATGAAACACACTCAAATATTAGCTACATCCAATACACAAGTATGACAATAGTGTTCCCTCGTTGGTGCTTTATAAGAGAAGATCACTACTAGGAAAATGCTTATACATAGAAGTTTACCAATAGTGTTTGTTTGTGCCCCCACGCTACTAGTAATTACCAGTAGCGCTGGATACATAGAGCGCTACTGGTATAGATTAGCAGCAGCACTGGTTTCCTTTGGGTACGCTACTGGTAAGTGTGACACACCACACCACCAGATCAATACATAATAGCAGCGCCGGTCATCTACCCAGCGCTACTATTAGTTCAGGATCTATAGCGACTGTTATATGAAACGCGCTACTGCTATTTCTTCTATGTGTACACTTTTACCAGTAGCGTGTTTTTCATACCAGCGCTGTAGCTAGTAGAACTTAGCAGTAGATATTTTGGCTGGCGACCATAGCAGTAGAGCGCATTGGTGACCAGCGCTACTGCTATGGTCGCCAGCCAAAATACCTACCACCTCCCCCCCTCTTCTTCCTCCCCCTTCCTTTCTCCCCCTCTCCTTGCACTTGCTTGTTCCTTTCAATGCTCCCCCTCCTCCCTCTTCTTTGCCCCTCCACCACCCCCCCTCATTAATTCATCCTCCTCCCTCTTCTTTCTTTCTTCTTTGCCCCTCCACCCCCTCTTCTTTGCCCCTCCTCCCCCTCTTCTTTGCCCCTCCACCACCCCCTCCATTAATGCCCTCCCTCCCCCTCTTCTTTGCCCCTCCACCACCCCTTCCATTAATGCCCTCCCTCTCCCCTCCTCTCTCTCCCTAGCTCTCTCTCTCTCTCTCTCCCTAGCTAGTTAGAGCTATATCTAGAGCTACTAGCTAATTAAGAAGGTGCTCAATATCCCTCTCGACACATAGGTGAGCAAAAAAAAAGTGCGTGTGTGCGATAGGACCGAAACTATATATATATATATATATATATATATATATATATATATATATATATATATATATATATATATATATATATGCGCGATATGAGAATATACCGAATTGTGTGTGGCATGTGAGTTGCCTATATTGTGTATTTGTTGAAATGTGGGTGACATGCATGAGTTGCCTATGTTTTGCCAAAATGTCGATTCAATTCCGTTTCGGTGCATTTCGGGCAAACTCAATATGTCCTATGTTTAGGGAAGGTCATGCCGAATTTTTGTATGAATTTGATCCATGCATGCATACATGGTTATAATATTTTGCTCCGCGTGCAGGTGATCATGAAGGTCAATGGAAGGATGGTGGAAAGATACTAGCAATCCACGGTGGACGACATGTATGAAAAAAGACTGAAGGATGTTGTATGTCCATGTCGAAAATGCAAAGGAGGAGTCAGGCTCGACCCCTTTAAGGGTGGTAAATTCAAGGCGCACCTGCTCATGCATGGTTTTATGGATGGCCATACTCGGTGGATAAGTGAAGATGATGATGATGAGGATGTCGACGGGGCAGGAAATAACGACATGGGGCCAGACGAAGAGATGACCGATTATGGGCCCGAAAAAGAAGACGGCCTCGGAAATGGCGATGGCAAAGAGGCAGTACAAGGCGAAGAAGACGCGGACACGCCGCCGTCTTCATCGCTACTAAGTTCAGCCATGCGGGACCCGCATATTCGAGACCTGCTTTGCAAGAAGACGACTAGCGACAAAGCTGCTTCTAGAGAGGAGGCCAAACTGGCGCAACTGGAGGTAGACTTGATGACTCCTTTGTATGATGGTTGCGATCCCGAGGTGACCCGCTTGAGTTTCATGCTAGAACTTCTAAAGACGAAGGCAAAAAAATGGACGGATGTAAGCTTGGATGAGCTTCTGAAGTATCTAAAGAAGGTTCTGCCCGTGGGAAGCCTATGTCCTACTAGTGTCGAGGAGGCAAAGAAAATCATGTGCCCTCTTGATCTGCCACACATTAGATATCACGCATGCATCAATGGTTGCATCATATATCAGAACGAGCACGCGGAAAAAACCATCTGTCCAAAGTGCAATGCTTCACGATATAAGAAGGCCGGAAAGAAAGCTCCACAGAAAGTTGTATGGTACTTTCCGATCACTCCGCGTCTGCAGCGGTATTTCGTAGATCCTAAGGAAGCAAAGCTTATGCGCTGGCATTCGGAGAGGGTGAAGCCAGATGACGGAGATGATCCGAAGCTGAGACACCTCACAGATGCTAGCCAGTGGAGAGCATTAAACGCTGAATTTGATTTTTTGGCAAATGATGCAAGGAACATCGTGCTTGGCGCTAGTAGTGATGGCATGAATCCGTTTGGCAACCAGAACACCAATCATAGCACATGGCCCGTGTTTGTATGGATGTACAACCTCCCCCCTGGAAGTGCATGAAGGAAAAATACATACACATGGCTATGCTTATTCAAGGGCCAAGACAACTGGGAAATGATATAAATATGTATCTCGGGTTACTCAAAGAGGAGCTACAAACCTTATGGACAACGCCGGCCAAGACATGGGATGCAAGCAAAGGAGAGTATTTCTACATGAGAGCCGCGCTGATCATGACGGTGTAGGACTATCTCGGTTACGGCTATCTTTCCGGCCATGTGTGCCACGGATATTGCGGATGCACCAGGTGCATGGATGATACAACTTCTCTGCAGCTATCGAAAGATGGCGGGTCTTCGAAAATCGTGTACATGGGGCATCGAAGATGGCTCGAGAAGGATGACCCGTGGGGAAAGCATGGAGATCTATTCAATGGTAAGGCTGAGCATCGAGGTCCTCCACGTAAGCGTAGCGGTGCAGAAATATATGAGTTATTGAAGAACTGGGAAGAGTGACCCTCGCCGGGAAAGATGAAGAAAAAGGCGCCGAAGCCGCTGCTGAAGGAATGGAAGACGAGATCTGTTTTCTGGGACTTGGAATACTGGCCCAAACTCAACACGCCTCATAGCCTTGATCAAATGCATATCACAAAAAATAACCTCGAGAGTTTGCTTGGAACATTCATGAACATGCCGGAAAAGACCAAGGATGGGGCGAAGGCAAGAAAAGACTTGGAATTTTTGAAAATCAGGAAAGATCTCCAAATGCCCGGTAAAAAGTCGTCAGAGGAGACGGAGACGGAGACGGAGACGGAAGATAGGGGCAAAAAAGTAAACAAGAAGGAAGAACAATATTGCCCCCCCCCTCTTGCTTCACCTTAGATCCGAAGGAGGTCGATTAATTGTTCAAGTGCCTTGCCGGAATCAAAGTTAGTTCCGGATACTGTGGGAAGATAAGCAGATATCTAGACACTAAGAAAAAAAGGTTCAGCGGGATGAAGTCTCACAACTGTCATGTGATGATGACGCAGTTACTCCCGATTGCACTTAGAGGGATTATGGACACACATGTCTGTGAGACGCTTGTGACGACCCCGGCTTAATCGTGCACTAACCATACATGCAAATGCACACGATCAAGCCTAAGGACTCACTTGAAGATATCACAACACAACTCTAAAACATAAATAAAGTCATGCAAGCTTTATATTACAAGCCAGGGCCTCGAGGGCTCGAATACATAGCTCGATGGCATACAAGTGTCAGCGGAAGCATCAGATATCTGGGTACAGATATATTACAGAAACAAAGATAGGCCTTTAAGAAGGCGGGGCAAAATAAAACTCTACAATCGAAAGGCGTAGGCCTCCTGCCTAGGACCCTCCGAATCCTACTCCTGGTCGTCTGTCGGCTCCTCATAGTAGTACTCGCCGGGAGGGTAGTAGTAGTAGCCGCAGTCATTGACGGGGGCAGCTACCTCAGGGGCTCCGTCATCTGGCGGCGACATATGGATATGGGGAGAAAAAGAAAGTAAAGCAAACGTGAGTACTCATCCGAAGTACTCAGCAAGCAAGGATCTACACTACATATGCAACATTTTCAAAGGAAGGCTGTATATGTGGACTGGGCTGCAGAAATGCCAGAATAGAGGGGAGAGCCTAGTCCTATCGAAGACTAGCATCTTCAAGCATCTTCATCAGTCTTGCAGCATAAGAAGAGTGCAGGATAACATAATGTAAAGTAGTAGTAATGTTATCAACCTCGGCCAGAGATCCTTCCTCGACTCCCTGCGAGAAAGCAATCCCAGAGCCATACTATCCAGTTATCATCTCAAGTTCTAGTTGTACCGATCGGGATACAACTCCCAGTGTCCATTACCGTAGGACAGGCTATCGATAGATTGTTTCTTCCCTGCAGGGGTGCACCAACTTACCCACCACGCTCGATTAACTCCGGCCGAACACACTTTTCTGGGTCATGCCCGGCCTCGGCCAAACGATACGCCGCAACCCGACCAAATACTTAACAGAGAGGTCAGCACGCCGGACTAAACCTATGCCCCCAGGGGTCTTGGGCCATCGCCCCGGGAACTCCTGCACATTACGTTCACGGCCGAGAGCAGACCTAGCAACCCCTTAATACAAGCGCAGTTGCATAACCAGTCCAACTCGGCGCGCGCCGCTCAATCACTGACGTCCATTAAGCTTTGGCTGAAGTATACGACGCAGAACGCCCATACTATGCCCACGTGATGGTTAGTGCTATCAGGCCAGAGGCCCCTCGGATCAAATATCCAAACCGTTTAGTGGTTTAGGAGCGTGTGGTAACGAGAAGAGACTCACGATCGATGTGACCCCGTCGCCCCATCTCAAGGACTTGCGGCAAGGGCTAAGAATGCCCGGCCACGCCTCGTAGTTATCTCGCGGGCACCTCTCAGGTCAACCCGACTCCACATCACTTCGCATTCATGCTCGCGCGGGTACCCCTCAGGGCCGACCCGTCTTTAGTATCATGGTTCAGTGTTCAGTCATAGTAACCAAAGTCTCCGTGTGTCTGACACCAAGGGGGAACCCTGAGGAATAACCCTCGATGGAATTCCCTCTGATGTTACCATCAAGGTGAACGAAGGAGGAACCACCCTCGAGGTCCACACTTGAAGTGTTGCACGACATCGTCGTTATCAGGGGTGGTGTAGGAGGAATCACCCTCGCTTACCACGACCGATTAACTAACCTACAAGGTTATCATCAGAAGTGCTGACGAGGTATCACCCTCGGCACTCGATAGTAACCCAGTAGTGTCGGCAACTAAGGGGGAAGTGACATGCGGTGTCGGGGCCTGGTCTTCAATCCCGTTGCTCGGGTCTTCTGAGAGTCCAGCGGGGCAGTCGGGACAAGTGGGTCTCTGATAGGGCTCTATCCATTCTATACTAAACAGTTTAGGATAGCAGGCAGGTATCAATAGTAGGCTACAATAAATAGGCTATGCAACAGAAGTAGGATAACAATAGCAGCAGTATCTTCTAATGCAAGCATAAGAGGGAAGAGAGTGGGCGATATCGGAATGCTCAAAATGGGGGTGCTTGCCTGATTGCTTTGCATACACCAACTGGTCTTCAATGAGGTAGACGATCTTCGGGTCATCGTCGGTCTCGGGGTCTATCGAGATAAAGGGGGAGAAGAAACAAATAAATACATGACAACGAAAGTAACCACAAAACAAGACATGGCACTACGCGGTGTTAGGGGTGACCTAATGCAGCGATACACGTCGTGAGTGAAGCGGGAAAATATCTGGGATATTTTCCCAGCTCTGGGCATCTGTCAGGCAGATGAACCGGAGGGGAAGGTTACATGTTTAGGTAGTTAGGTTACAAAGAGCGTATTTTGATTCGTCTCGTCGTTCTGAGCAACTTTCATGTTTTAAGTTTTTCGATCTGAGTTACGGTTTAAAAGTTATAAATTTTCAAAGTTTTAAATAATTTTCTGGAATTATCTAATTTAACAAAAATTGATATATGACGTCAGCTGTGACGTCAGCGAGTCAAACCCGGCTGACCAGAGTCAAACCTGACATGCGGGTCCAGTGGGACCCACATGTCGGCGGGTCCAGTGGGACCCACATGTCGGCCTCTGTTACTTTTAACAGTGAATTAAACTAATCAGAGTTAATTAGGGGGATGTGGGCCATGGGTGTCAGTGACTAGTTAGGTTAAACTAATTCGATTCTTAATTAAAACTGTTTAGTTAAACTAATTATGGAACGGGGCCCACATGTCAGCCTCTATAGTAAACAGTAATCCGGCGTTGACCCGGTCAACGAAGTCAACAAAGGCCAGGGGCCCACATGTCAGTGTCACTGGGCGGGCCCCACGCCTCGCCAGGTCAGCGCGTCACCGGAGAGAGCTCCGACGAGCCTCTCCCGTGGCGGCTCTTCACCGGAGGCAGGCGGAAACGCGGCACAAGGGGTTTTCGGGCCCGCGGTTTGGACCTACGGGTGCGGCCCGGTGTTGCGCAAGCGATGGTGATGACGGCCGGTGCCGGGGAGGACGGAAAAGTCATCGGCGTTGAGCGGGGCGGCCGCCGGAGTTCGGATGAGAACGAGAAGGGGGCTAGGGGGCTCGGGAGGACTAGCGGAAAGGCTCGGTGGGCTCCTAGCAGTGCCTTGAGCATGATTACGTGCTCGGATGCGAGCTCAGCCGGCTGTGGCCATGAAGGTGAAGCAAGGCGGCGACGGCGAGCGCCGGCAAGGGCGGAAGGTGGCTAGGGGTGAGCGAGACGGCGCCGAGAGGGGAAAGGGAAGAACGGAAGCTCACCCTAGGAGCGCACGGAGGCTCGTTGGGAGCTTAGTAGCTGCAGCGGCGTCAGATTCGTCGGAGACGTCGCGGTGGTCGAGGCGGACGGGGCGGTGGTGTCCGCCGTCTGCGGAGATCCCCGGCCTGAACGGAGGGCACCGAAGGAACGGGCGGATGCTGGCGAACCTCCCGGACGCGTCGGAGGGGCAGGGGTCTGCCGGCGAGCGCGACATCGATGGAGGGCCTCGGCGGCTCGCATTCGGGACAGAGAGGAGAGGGGCGAGCACGTGCACGAGGGGAAGGAGAAGAGTGGCGAGTGGAGGAGGGAGTCCAGGGGAGATGGTCGGGGCGACCCTTATCCAGGCCAGCTGCCCCAACGCCGTGGCAAGCAGCGGCCGGCTCGGCGCGCTCGGCCATGGGGGCGTCGACACGAGGGAGATGGTAGGTGGGAGTGGGCTGGGCCGGCTGAAAAGGCCACTGTAGCGATGGGCCAGTAAGTGCAGTAATAGTTTTCCTTTTTTTTATTTCTCTTTTCTGTCTTTTCTTTTACTCTGCTTTGTGAATTGTTTGGATACTATTTGAATTTTATCTAACATGAGACTTGGTTCAATAATTACCATGCAATATTCACCACTGCCAGAAAATGGTTTGGAGCCAAAGTGGTTTCATTTGAATTTTTGTTTAAATGAAATGGATTAAAGGGGTGCTGTTTTGGAACTGTTTCTTGAGGTTAGGGTCACATAACTAATTCAATTTATATTGATCTTAATTTTTATAATTGCTTTGGGAATATTTGCGACATCACGAACATTTTAGTTCCTGGATATTGAACAATTTTTACTTTCACTTCATAGTTGAATTGGAATTTGAAAATGAGACATGAAGCAAAAGATGATTAGACACTGTTAACCATAGTGACTTGGCAAGATTAAGAAGTGATTACTGTAGTGTGATGCTGGGGATGTTACAACGCTTACTGACCTATGCCACTTTTTGATGCTATCTCTCGAAAGTCGATCAGTGTGAAGTAACTCCATAGGCTACAGGAAGAGATAATTGTCATACTGAATGAGCTAGAGATGTACTTCCCGCCCGCGTTCTTTGATGTCATGGTGCATCTATGTGTCCACATCGTGGACGACATCATCGACCTAGGGCCGACATTCCTGCACAACATGATGCCGTTCGAGAGGATGAATGGGGTCATCAAAGGATTCGTTCGTAACATGTCCCATCCGGATGGAAGCATAGCCCAGGGATATCTGACCAAAGAGTGCATCTCTTTCTGTGAGAGTTATCTAGGCACCGGAGACCCTGTTGTTGGTTTGCCCATCAACAAGCACTGTGGAAGGCTCGAAGGTGAAGGTCACACCAACGGTCATAGGGATGTGAATGTGGTCCGCTCGGGCCGACAAAACAACTTTGACAGGGCAAACTTAGTAGTGCTACAACACCTAGATGTGCTAGAAGATTTCGTGACACTGCACAAAGAGACCATCGCAAAGAACTACCGTGACCGTGGGGTGCACAGGACGGACATTGAAGTTATTAGAGAGCACAACTCCACTTTCTTGCATTGGTTCAAAGAGCAAGTTCTGGCTCATCCCCCGGAAGAGGGCTGTCCAGACAGAACGCTCATAACGCCTTAGCACATGGCCTGTCGACCAACATCACGACTTATCAAGCATACGATATCAACGGATACACGTTCTACACGGAGGACAAATATATAAACAGTGATAACCAGAACTCAGGGGTGACGATGGAAGCCATGACCGGGAATGTAATTTAAAGATATTACGGAAGGGTCGAAGAGATCTGGGAGCTTAACTACTCTGGATTGCATAGCGCGACGATGTTTCGTGTCAGATGGGCTAAAAATGTACAAAGAGAAAACCGACATTTCACTACCATGTGTATACCCGACTCCCATAGCGGTACCATCAACGCCACCGCCAAAAATGAGCCATGGGTACACGCTAAACATGTGACACAATGTTTCTTCATAACCGACCCGAGCAATCCCAGCCGTGTTGTCGTGAGGAGAAGCAAAAGGAGCATCATCGGAATGGATGGAGTCGCCAACGAGGAAGACTACGACCAGTACGGCGATCCGATGAGGGAAGATGATGTTGATGACGATGAAACATACGTCAAAATAAGAATGAAGACTACATTACCTACGAAAGATCGTAATCCCTCGAAAAGGAAAAGTCACGACCATGGGCTCAATTATTCGACAACGAACAAAAGAGGGAAGAAGATCAGTCTGAAGCGTCATCATCGCCCAAGCTGACAAACTAATTAACATAATTTGTGTGTATCTATTTTGTATACCGCCGTTAGCGGTCAAATGATGTAATATATATTATACACTAATTATTATCCAGAGGGTAAACGGTGTTATTGCTCCAACAGACCAAACCCTAGCTATACCCCTGCTACAACTTATACAACAAGGAAATGAAAAAGAAAAATGCAAATGAAAGATAAAAAATGAAAAATTAAAATTAAAAAGAAAAAAGAAAAGAAAAATGCAAATGAAAGATAAAGAAAAAGAAAAATTTATCAGTAGCGCTTTTCGGGAGAACAAGCGCTACAACTAACTGGCCACATAATTTTAAAATAAAAAAATGTTGTAGCAGTAGCGCGTTTTGTACGTGGCCGCGCTATAGCTAACTTAGCTATAGCGCGTGTTGTCCAGCCGCGCTATAGCTAAGTTGCCTACAGCCCCGGCCGGCCCTGTCGAGCCACACTCTTCCTATCACTCTCTATCGATCCCCCCTCTCTCCCACGCCACGCCGCCGCCGACGCCGCACCACCCACGCCGCCGCCGACGCCGGACTCGACCTCAACCCCAACCCCGACGCCGGCCACCGGCCGCCCGTCACCCCCTCCCCCTGTGGCGCCCCCCGTGCCGCCGCTCCCCCGTGTAGTCCCCACCACCGGCGCCATCTTCTCTCCGCCGGCAGGTCTCTCTCGCTCCCTCCCTCTCTCTCTGACCAAATTTGGTCTCTGCAGATCGACAAGGCTCAGCGAGGAGGAGAAGGACACCCTCAACCCCCCCCCCGTCAGCAAGGTGCTCGGCGAGGAGGAGAAGGACGCCCTCAACCCCCTCAGCCCCGGTGACCCCGACCACGACGCCGACGTCCTCAACCCCGACGCCGACCCCCTCAGCCCCGGTGACCCTGACCCCGACGCGCGGTGAGCCACCCCTTCCTTTCCTCCTGTTCTTAAATTAGGGCCAATTTTTTCTATGCAGGGTGTCCAAATTGAGTTCATGAGCAGTAGCATTTGTTAGTTTATGTTGCTTTCCATTTGAGGATTTTTAAATTTGTAGTTGATGTCCATTTGTAGTTCATGAGGCAAAACAAAAAGTAAATGAAAATGAAATTGAGGATTTTTAATTTGTAGTTGATGTCCATTTTGAAAATGAGGATTTTAAAATGAAAATGAAAATTAGCTTATGTTGCTGTCCATTTTGAAAATGAGGATTTTTAAATGAAAATGAAAATTAGCTTCTGTTGATGTCCAAAATAAAAATGAGGATTTTTAATGGTAGTTTAGTTTAGATTGATTGCTCTCCATTTGTTACTGCCACTATGTCTGTGCTTGTTTCTAAACAGAGAATGATGAGCAATAGCATGCATGTGATGACACACATCACTTGACATGCAGATGAGTATGCTCATGCTCACACTTGTTTACACTGGACTTATCAAATTTTCTTGTGAGGGCTGCATCTCCGTGATTGTTAGTGAAATGCTACTTCAGCACATAGTGCTTATTGTCATTTGCAGGGAAACCGATTGCGAGTGACCTATGTTTTGCCGGAAATGTTGATTCATTTCCATTCCGGCAAATTTCGGGCGCTCTATATGTGCACTTTCTAGCATAGGTCATGCCGAAATTTTCCGTGAATTTCGGCATGACTTGTGCTAGAAAGTTGGACATATCGAGTGCTCGAGATTTGTCGCGACGGGAATGAAACGACATTCACGCAAAACAAAGGTCACTTTTTTTCTGTCATTATTCACTTTATTATATAAAGCTCGATAATTAAACGACTATGACATTGAACCCTAGGAAACATGAGCGACACTGATGAGTCCGGAGGTTCTCAGTCCCAAGAAGGTCGAGCACACGCCTACCTCGACTTTCTGGCGGATCAGGAGAGACAAGCTGGGTGTCAGGACCCCCTTGTCATGACGGACGACGACGATGGTGGTGCCGTCGCCGACACTGATGCCACCAACACCGGCACTGAGACGGGCCCTGATGATGTTGCTAATGACAGCACGGAAGGTGGGACCTCCCAAGCCAGTGAAGGAAAGAAGGCAAAGAGGACACGCCACCCAAATGAGCTCGGCACCGGAAGACCGGTGGTCACGGCGGTGCACCCTGGCGAGTTCGAGCCAACAGAGCCGCGGGAAGTGGCAGCATGTTACGGCAACCAACTAGCATGCATCCTACGGGATACCGCTAACATCAACACCACAAAAATACGAAAGAATGAACATTTGAAGCAGCTGCTCCTAACTAGGTTGCATGCAAGATTCCTGTTCCCCGGTCGGAATGACAATGTCGACCCATGGGAAGATGATGCCATGAAAAAAAATCAACAACAAAGCCCTAGGGAAGTTCAGCAACGCATTGAGTGCTTGGAAAACTAGGGTGAAAAAGGCGATTGAAGTAGACCATGAAACCTACACCAAGATTGTTGCAGACAATCCAAAAATTATGATAGAGGACTTTGAAAAGTTCAAGGAGACTTGCAATGAAGAAGCTGCCAAGGCCAGGTCAGAGAGAGGCAAGCAGCTGCAGGCAAAGAACATGGGGAACCACCACCTTGGAAGTCATGGTTACACGGGAAAGAGGCCCGTGTGGGCTAAGGAGGACGCAGAACATGAACGTCTAGGGATCCCAGAACCATTGGCTGAGTTTACCGACCAGCAGGAGCACGACTTCATCAGGGCCCGATTCTCGTGGGACCCAAAAAAAAAGATTTTTTTTCACCGACGGGCCGACTAGGCAATTCATGAGATTATTGGTAATTATCCTTTTACCACCTTATATATTAGCTTCTGATCAATGAAGTCTACTACATTCTAGTCACATTCGTAAATGATTCACGCTCCATTTTGCAGAGAGAGCAACACAAGCTTGCAGCCGAAAGCGACTCGTCGACTCAGTCGTCGGCGAAGTACAAGTGGGACACTCCTTTCAACCGGGCCATGAACATAATGATGGGACACCCGCCGGCCCAGCGGCCGCGATATGGATGTGTGCACGGCGCCGGGGATGGCGCCACATGGAAGTACTATTATAACGAGGACCTCGAGGCCAAAAGACAGAAAAAGAAATTCAGTCAAGTGACTATCGACGAGAAGGTGGCGCGGGCGATCGAGAAAACAAGAGCTGATACCAAAGCTGAGGCAATCCGGGAAGCGGTAGCTGCCTGTAGAAATGATATGGCAGCTGCCTTTACAAGCTTGATTCCAACTGTGGTCAGCTGGGTGCAACAAAATCCAAACGCGGCACCAACTGATTTTCCCATGCCTAGCCTCACCGGGAGCAACTCAATGAACACCGCATCCACACCCATTCCTGCTATGGCAACCGCACCTGCACCTACTCCAGCACCTGCTCCCGCACCCAGGTCTCACAGCAGCCCTAGCTCCATCTCTGGCTTGAATGTTGGGCCGTCGACATTGGCTGAGCTCGATGCCCTCACGGTAAATACGCGTCGCACCCTCATCAACACAACTAATTAATTAATCTTCAGTTGTCGTTCTTTTTGGATCTCTGACGCCGCATGTACATGTCTTCGCAGGCTGACTCCACTCCGTGCACCCTTCTTTACCACATGAAGGGCGGGTTGGTGGATGTGGGGAAGGGTACTATAGTGAAGCCCAAGGATCGATTGTTCCACCGCCGGCAGATACCTGATAACGCCTTAAGGGTCTCCGTGGCGAGTGTGAAAGAGGGCTACAAGGGTTTCCCTTGTCCGATACAAATCGATGGAGAGGATAATGAGACCCCCACGCAGCTTGGCCAATGCAAAAATTGGCCGATCCTGTGGCCGAAAAATCTTCTTCATGTCGAGGTGGCCGGGAGCACACCAACGGGACCTCAGGGAGGTATGACCACAACCCCACCTACACAACTACAACCATCATCTGTGCTGCTTGGTGAGATCGAGAGACACGAGGAAGGAGGGCCAACCATTCCGGCGGATGATGCCATCTACCCCATTGTCGTGGTTTTGTCACGGCAGATGTCCTAGTGTGAGGACTTAGTCGTGAGGCCAGCGCACCTAAGTGGTAGCTTGAACGGGGTTGGTCGAAATCGAGAGACACGAGGTTTTACCCAGGTTCGACCCCTCACGGTGGAGGTAAAAGCCTACATCCTACTTCATTGATATTGATCATGATGCTCATGATTACAAGGGTGCTCTTTCGCTACCTCTGTCTCGAGAGCTATTGACTAATCTGTCTTCACCTCTCCCTCTTGGGGTGCCCTGCCCCTCCTTATATAAGTTGGAGGGGCGGGTTACATGTGGAGTCCTAGTTGGATTAGGACTATTCTATTACAAGTGGAATCCTAGTCTTGCTTCCCTTGTAAGGGAATTATTCCTTTTGCCTTCCTTCTCAAGCCGGCCCACCATAATGTGAGTCGGCCTTCCCATGAGCCATCTTATGGGCCGTTGGGTCTTGTCGTCCATCTGACCCGCCCGCCGGGTCACTAATGAGTCACCAAGCTCGGGCGGGTTACCCGTGAGTCGCCAGGTCCGGGCGGGTCACCAGTGAGTCGCCAAGCTCCAGTCGGGTCATACATCAGGTCGGGTTACACCGCGAGGTATATCCCCGACATTAGCCCCCAGTTTAATTTGGATTTATCCATGTTAAACTGATCCTGCAAAATAAACACAAGAACAAATTTGACAGGTTGTGCTCCGGGTTAAAAGTTCTTCTGAACCGGCACCTGATCATCCTTGAGTCCTTGTCATTTCCTTCTTATGGAAAGTCTGGGTCAATAGGCCAGCTTCATAGTTAATTTGCTGATATTGGCTTCTTGTGGAAAAAACATTATGAAAAATAATCCATTTGCTTCGGCTTCCAATGCTCTGGATTGACAAAAATATTGGTCTTGAAATACTCATCTGATTTTTAGCCAGCTTGAAGATGTAGAGCTTGCCGAGTTATGATTGCCAAGATTGTCGGGTTATAAAACAGATGATACCGGGTCATGATTGTTACAGACGTCGGGTTATATAATTTGTCTTCCTGAATTTTTCAGACCAAACCTTTATAAGATGAATCCTCACAGTCCGGATTTTCTCAGCCCGGGTCAATCTTGTGATGACTTGGTGCTCGCTTTCTGTAAATATAGCTTCCAATCATTGAGTCGGCTCTCCGTGCCTTTCTATGAATAATTCGGAGGGGATAAACTTTGCAAATTTTTCCACTATGAATATGATACCCGGTCTGCTCAAAGCTGATAACTTGAAAGTGTACCTCCCTTATATCCATATTACCTATAGCCCCCAAGTCTTGAGTAGAACAAAGTGACAGCTTAAGACTTGCTTCATTACTTCAACTTTGGAGAAATCCGAGTTGTTCATCTAAGTCGTCAATCATAAACTGAATATTTTGTCCTTCACATGTGTAGCCCCCAAGTGTCGGGATAATGAGCAGGGACTTTGTAGATATGATCATATAGACTTGAGCAGCAACGTGTAGCCCCCAAGGGCTGGCTCAGTAAGATAATACTATGCTGGGACTTTACATATACTTCATTGAAAATAACATCATATGATGTAGCCCCCAAGTTTCGGGTTACCTTTGACAGGAGCAATTAGTAGCCCCCAAAGGGCCGGCTCATCACTATGTGATGGGTCGGGTCTTCAATGAGGTAAGTTAAAAATGACTTTGCATTAGCCCCCAAGTGCCATGGTGCATGCTTGCAGCGACATGGGACTTGCATACTTGATGTAATCTTAATTTGAATAATGTAGCCTCCAAGTGCTGGGTCGTATGCCTGCAGTGACTCGGGACTATTCCTTCCATTGTAGAATAAATCATATCCACTGTCTGGATGATATTGCTGAATGCCTTGCATATCAATATTGAACCATGCTCTCTGTTGTAAACTGGTATTCTTGGATGAAGAAATAATAGCCATTGCTCTGAAGCGGCTTTGAAAACCTCAATCATAATACTGGTTATTGATAACCATAATAAAAATCCAGCAATGTTGGCTATTAAAGATTTGAATAATATAACCCGGTTGGAGAACCTCAGTCATTCAATACTGGTTATGACAACCATAATGAAAAATCCAGCCATATTTGGCTATTAAAGATTTGAATAATATAACCCGGTTGGAAAACCTCAATCATTCAATACTGGTTATGACAACCATAATGAAAAATCCAGCCATGTTTGGCTATTAAAGATTGGAATAATATAATCTGGTATGAAAATAATCACAGGATCTTGTCTGTTGACAAGTAAATCCAGAGTTAAATACTCAGTGGCTCTTGGCCGATGGCGACTTAATGCGCATTCATTGTAATTCGGAATTTTTGTAACACGGTGGCTTATAGCCTTTGTAAAAATCAAGAACTGATAACCCTTTTGAAACACCAATTTTAATCTTTGATGATGGGCTTGAACTTAATCATTTATGTAAGCCATAGCTTTGCATGTCTTGCACAAAGTTTAAACAACATATGCCCTGGCGACTTAACGTCAAAAGCCAGGGCGGGTAACAACCCAAACATAATATAGTCTTATGCAATTATGGAAAAGACTAACATTAAGGCTATTGAAGCCAAAATATACTGGCGACTTAAAGGTCAAAACCAGGGCGGGTTACCAAACCTCGCATACTCATATAACAAATAAAAACATACCTAAAAAGTGACTCATACTGCCAGCTTACATCGCCATATCCAGTGAGGGTGACAACCCAAAGATTTGTAAGCACATGGCTCCAATTGCGCAAACCAAAGCATACTGGCGACTTAAAGTCCATAGCTAGGGCGGGTTACCAAACCCCAAAATGCTCAAATATGAGTCATATAATCAAGGCTGCATGACCCGGATTGTCGAAAAATGCACTTAGCGAAAAAAATCTTGAGGAAACACAAATCCAAAAGAGTCAAAAAGAAAGATTCAAACACTCTCAAATAATAGTCTGGCCGACTCACAAAAATACGGCCAGATAAATTGGCTATCAAAGCCATATGCTTTCAATCGCCGCACAACCTTTTGTCACTCAGGCCTTATGTTTGCTTTCAAGGCCGCAACAACTGTTTGGCACTCAGGCCACATGATTGCTTTCAAGGCCGCAATAGCCGTTTGGCACTCAGGCCACATGATTGCTTTGAAGGCAGCAACAGCCGTTTTGGCACTCAGGCCACATGATTGCTTTCAATGGCCGCAACAGCCGTGTTTAATCCTAGCTTACTGTAAGCCGGCTCTCACGTGACACAAGCCGCCGTTTTAACCTTAACAAGTTCAGAGTCTTAAAAAAGATTGACTGTTAAGAGTTCGGCGGGTCACCTGGCGGAGTAGCAAGTTGCAAACAGGCAGGTTTAACCCATAATTTGGCGTCCACGCCTGGTTAAGAGAGTATGAAAGCTAAACCCGGTGGGTTGGAAGCCCCCAAGTGAATTGCAGGTGCAGACGGGCGAGTCAATTGCAGGCGCGGTAAGCCGCGCGGACGGGCGAGTCAATCGCATGCGCGGTAAGCCGCACAGACAGGCGAGTCAGCCGCGTCGTGTTGATGTAGACTGGGCCGCAGAGGCTGCAGCTTGCACATTCATTCGTTGAGCATTATGACGCGGTCAGATGCTAGCGCATGATAATGGTGGCGCGGGCTATATATCCATGACACGACCGTCGCTCTTTGCAGTGAACAATTGTCCTGCATAAAAAAATATCACAAGCCAGAGTACTTGTTCTCTGAAGAATAGAAATATATCAATAAAAATTGACTGGACATAATTCACCTGATTTGTCCGAAAGATAGATAATCTTTTATGTGAACAACTTCCGATACTTGCAATGGTAATTTAGCCACTCTCCACTGTCTTTGCAAAAGGGCATCAACCACAGCAAGTGAAAACACGGTAGCTCAGTATGAGGTTATAGTGACGATGGATGGCGGAACCGGCGGCTTGAAGCATGACCGTAGCGGAGCCTCGAACCGGGCGGCTCAGCACGGACCCTCCGGGTCTCTTTTTTTTACTCATGCAACTCTTCTTTCTTTTCTTTTCTCAACCCTCAGCCAGCTGCCCCTTATTCCTTTCTTCAGTAGGAGTCGGGCGGCTCAGCAGTTCGAGGAAAACCGTGGCGGGTCAAGGCAGCAGAATCAGGCGGCTCGACGGAGGCAAGCCCGGCGTGATGCAGCAGGACTCAGCGGAGACGAAGCCACAGTGGCCTAGACGGCGTGGCAACTCACGGCAGAGGGGCGCCGGCAAAGCGAGGCGAGCACCGCGGAGGCGACGACGGCAACTCGGCAGAGGCGGCCGATGGATTGAGGCAGAGGCGGAATAAGACGGCCGGCGGGTCGTGGCGCGAACTGCCGGTGGCAAAGGGGCCGCGCGGCTTGGAGGAGGTGAAGCAGACCCGACGGCGGCTCGGATCAGAAGGGTGAGCTCGAGGCGGAACCGCGACTCAGGCCAGCGCCGAGGCTGCGGAGACGGCGGGTCAAGGGGCGCGATGGGCCCGGAACAGCAAGGCGCGGCTCACGGTGGAAGCCGGCAGCTCAACGGCGGCTCGGGGGTGAGGCCGCAACTCTGTCCCTCATAGCAGATTGGAATAGAGGTGGCATGCGGACGGTCATGCGAAGACGATGGGCCCGGCAGCGGCGGCTTGGTGTGGCTGCAGCTGAGGATGCCTGCGGCAAGGCGGGTCATGGCGACTGGCACGGCTGCAAGCGAGGGTACGACCGGCCCATTCTCAATGCGGCGGGTCAAGCACGATACGGCGGGTCAAGCGCGAGGCGGCTCAGACGCAGGGCGGCGGTGGCTCGGCCGTGGAATTGGGTGGAGGCGGCTGCTGCGGAGATGGCGGCTCCAGGCGCGGCAGAGGAAGAGTAAGGCAGGGTGGCTCGTGGCGCAGGTGAGCCACTGCGGCGGTGAGGCCGCAGCAACAGAGGCCGGCTCGATTGAGGCAGGCCGCAGCGGCAGCTTTGGAGGAGGCCTAGCAGAGGCGACTTGGCACAGCGGAGACAGCCCAGCGGGTGGAGCCAGCGGGCAGATGGCAATCTGAGGCGGCTGGCAGACTGCAGAGCCGGCGGGCGACCGGTCCGGCCGGCGGACTGCGGAGCAGCCAGCGCAGGGCGAAGGAGCGTACGTCGTGGGCCGGCTCCGAGCAGAGTGGAAGGCCAACGCGGCGGGGCGGAGGTGAGCTGGACGGCTGCGCACACGCGCATGCACGGAGCAGAACAGAGATGATCCGGGGCGACTGAACTCGGCGGCGTCTCTGCAGCTTGGAAACGTGGCTGCGAACAGCAATTGAAGACTGATGGCAACTGAAACCTGGGTAAAATCAGCCCTCGCTCAAAATCAGTCTTCAACTGAATCTTTGGTGAATCTTTGGCTGAATTTTCCTTCACCGCGCCATCTCTTTTCTTTTTCCTTCTTTAGGTGCATGTGCTCAAAATCAATCAGCCCTTGCTCTTTGTGCAAATACTAGTGGTGCTTGGGATTTCACGTGGACTAGTCTTCAGCTAGCATTATGGAGTACTAGTAAACTGCTCCAGATCCGTGTCCGCATCAGGTTTTGAGTGACTGTACGCTTTGCAATAACTCTGACTGTTTAAATGGAGTAACGGAAGCAGCAGGTGGTCCAGCGGTGGTTAGCTACTCATAGTACCAGGCAACAGCAGATCTTGGGAGCTGCGTGTGAGTTGACTATTAAATCCTTCCTCGGAGTTTGTGCGTGTACAGTAGCTGTACTAGTTGATGTCTCTTCCCGTGCAGGAGCATCGATCAGCGTTCGGACCCTTGATTCCTATGTGTGCGCTAGGTTGATCTGGAGACCTCGCAAGGCTGCAAGCAGCCGCAGCGCGTGCCGCGTGATTACTGTTCCCAATTGACTCGGATCCGGACGGCTGTATCTGAAGTAGCGACGGCGACTCTCAGATTACCCCATTTTAAACCGAGTCGGATGAGTATTGATTTGACGCGCCTGCTTCGGTCCATGGAACCTGCTAGTTTTGACAGATTACATGAAGTGGCGGCTTGTCTCGATGAGATTCATCTCTTGCCGGTCTCGGCGGCTCGGCGGTGTGGCAGCGCACAACCGGAATCCCCATTTTAAACCGAGTCGGATGAGTATTGATTTGACGCGCCTGCTTCGGTCCATGGAACCTGCTAGTTTTGACAGATTACATGAAGTGGCGGCTTGTCTCGATGAGATTGATCTCTTGCCGGTCTCGGCGGCTCGGCGGTGTGGCAGCGCACAACCGGAATCATCTTCTGCCGGCTTTCAGCACGCTGTAGAACATGGCGATGCCTAGATGCAACAGTTGATCTAGATCCTTCGAAACTGGTTCTTCTTCTTCCGGAAAATTGCGAACTTCTTGATCCATGGGAAAGATCCCTTCAAGAACTCAACACCATCGTGTGCGGCCCCACGGTGGGCGCCAACTGTTGTGGTTTTGTCACGGCAGATGTCCTAGTGTGAGGACTTAGTCGTGAGGCCAGCGCACCTAAGTGATAGCTTGAACGGGGTTGGTCGGAATCGAGAGACACGAGATTTTACTCAGGTTCGGCCCCTCACGGTGAAGGTAAAAACCTACATCCTACTTCATTGATATTGATCATGATGCTCACGATTACAAGGGTGCTCTTTCGCTACCTCTGTCTCGAGAGCTATTGACTAATCTGTCTTCACCTCTCCCTCTTGGGGTGCCCTGCCCCTCCTTATATAAGTTGGAGGGGTGGGTTACATGTGGAGTCCTAGTTGGATTAGGACTATTCTATTACAAGTGGAATCCTAGTCTTGCTTCCCTTGTAAGGGAATTATTCCTTTTGCCTTCCTTCTCAAGTCGGCCCACCATAATGTGAGTCGGCCTTCCCATGAGCCACCTTATGGGCCGTTGGGTCTTGTCGTCCGTCTGACCCGCCCGCCGGGTCACTAATGAGTCACCAAGCTCGGGCGGGTTACCCGTGAGTCGCCAGGTCCTGGCGGGTCACCAGTGAGTCGCCAAGCTCCAGCAGGGTCATACATCAGGCCGGGTTACACCGCGGGGTATATCCCCGACACCCATGGAAGAGGATATGGATTATGACATGGAGGAGGATGACCCTCTCCAGTATCTCAATACCGCCTTTGACAACGAAGTAACAATGAGTCAACCATATGAATATGAGATGCATGTACCAGAGCCGGAACGTCCTCGGGAGTGCAAGAAGTCTTTGTTCATGCAATCCTCGCAGGACACGCCTCCAGATGCCAGTTCCACCCAAGCTCAACTAATTAGCCAGAGTCGTCCAATGCTGAGCCCGACAACACTAGGGGTGGTGCTCAGGGAGGGTCTGACAGACCCACCAGCACCTGAGCCCACCAAGAAGAAGCAGAGGAAGAGACCGGCGAGAAAATCCAATAAAGCTGCCAATGTTGGTTCTAGCAGCCAGCCGCCTTCGCAGACCAAGGTTGACAGTGTACCGATGAAACATGCGCCATTAATCCATCTCACGGGAAAGCCAATGGTACCGGCGAATGCGCTAGCTGCCATAACAGGGGATCTTAGGAGACTCCATGACCATGTGTTGTCGACAGAGAGAAGCCTCCTCGCCTCGGATGATCCAGGATACCCACTTTATACGGTTCATGTGCCGAGCAGTTGCAAGATGTACGTCCACACATGCCCCGTGGACCTCTTCTTCCTACGTTTTGATTACATCTTCCAGATGTTTCAAATGAGGACATTCGATTTTACGTTCGTCCGCATGTATGCGCTGCACATGAACTACCTCGTCAGGAGAGAGCAAGTCACTGGTCTTGCGGTCGCGGACCCATACTACATGCATGAGGGCTTCTTGTCAATCAACGAAGCCAACCGTCAATATGCGAGTCAGTACATCGAAGAATTCTTGGTCAGCAATAAGGACAAAGAAACGATTCCCCTACCTTATCATCCCGGGTAAGTCATCCGCGGATAGCCACTATAACACATACATCCTTTCGTGCATTTCAATAATTACTTTGCACGCATGGAGGCTAACTTGATCGTGTATTTTGCGCAGCGGGGGGTGTCATGCCGTTCTCATCGTTCTTTACCCGCGTTACTCCCGCGCTCTATATTTGGACCCGTCGAAGGACATACAGAAGAAAGATTACACACACATAAAGTATGTTCTGGACAGAGCTCTCCTGGGCTTCAGCATGCGGGGTGGCTACATCCAATGCAAAAAAAAACAAATAAGGCCGGGCTGTGTTTCGGCCACAAGACTGACTTATGTTGCATCCAGCAACCGGCAAGAAGTGAGAATGATGGATTCTACGTCATCCATCTAATGATGGAGTACAGAAGGGATGTCCAATCACTTTGCATGAAATCTTCATCCGATACCCATATCCAGAGATGGGCCGAAGCCTTTGAAGCCGTGCCAGATAATCGACTTCGAAATGATTTCTACCGGATCCAGCAGGAAATTGCGTCCATCATCATGAAAGATGTCCTCGAAGAGAATGGGATGTTCTACGGCGGCCCAATATCGCGAGCTGACGTCCGAACCCACATAGCCCTACAACGTCAGGACATGACGCCTTTCACTAAGCTTGGGTGCACCCTCCCGGATATGGACAGATGGGAAGAGTGCACTGCTTAAAGACAATGTGTCTGTTTAGTTACTTGTTACTTACTGTACGACGAAACTTCGAATGTCTCAGTACGACGAAACTATTAGATGTAAATGGTGCCGCGCTCTAGTTAATTAGTTTCGGTACGATGAAATTTGTTAACTATGTTTACTATATACGTTGCTTCTATTTCATAACTGTTTCTCCCCACAGGCCGACGTATCTTATGCTGCATATTATCGTTGAATTCGCTTGATGATATATATATATATGTGTGTGTGTGTGTGTGTGTGTGTGTGTGTGTGTGCATCTCTGACAGGTATATAGATCAACGATGGCGAGGAGGTGGTATGCCGTGTATGTAGGGCATGTTTCGGGTGTGTATGATGAGTGGCCAGAGTGTCAGGCCCAAGTGTACCGCTTCCCGGGCGGAAGCCAGAAAGGGTTTGATAGCAGAGTGGAAGCCGAAGCTAGTTACTTGAGATTCATAGCGCAACAGAGGATTCAGAACCAGCGCCGCAAAAACTACGACATAATCCCGCTTTTGCTCATCGTGATCGCTCTTATCTCGTATGTCATAGTTTAGGTAGATGATGAAACATGTGTCTGCGGTGACAATGTAAGAGACATGTGATCATTAACTTCTATCGCTATTTCGAGATGATGATGAGATCGACATCATTTGTGTTCGATAATGATGATATGATGAGACTATGTTGTACCACTTCGATGATGATGATGAGACATTCCTTTTTCATGTAGTTTCAATGTATGTGTATGTTGTAATTGTATAAAACCTGTAAAAATACGAATACAGCAAAATAAAAAAAAAGAAAATACTAGCAGTAGCGAGGGGTTTTGGAGTAGCAGCAGCGCTGCCTTACCAGTAGCGTTGGACGTAGAGGTGTGCTACTAGTATTAGCAGTAGCGATGGACAGAAGGGCACTACTGCTAGATATAGGTAGTGGTAGCGCTGGGTAAGAACCGCGCTACTGCTAAAGTTTAGCTGTAGCGCCGTAGTAGTAGTCCGGGCACTAGCGCTATTGATAGCCAAAAAACCCATGCTACTAGCAGCCTTTTTCCTAGTAGTGGATGGAGACTCAACATAAAAAAAAAATTGCATAAATGTAAATAGATAGGCCCTTCGCAGAGGGAAGCAGAGATTTGTAGAGGTGCCAGAGCTCATAGCTTAAATTAGAGATAAAAAGTATTTTGAGAGGCATGCTTTTCCTGTCAACGAAAACGACCGAGAATTCCCAATATCTTCCATGCTAGACAAATTATAGGCAATTCCCAAACAGAAAGTAAAGTTTATTTCCTTTCCACCATTCTTTCATAATCCATGGCTAGTCGTATCCACGGGTGCCTTCCATACCAATACTTTCCAAAGAATTTATTTATCATAGTATTTTTTTTTCATTTTGGGACTGGGATCCCTATTACCCGCCACACTCTTGTGCAATGACAAGTGAATAAAGACTCATCGTGAGAATAAAATACCTAGCATGGAAAAATATCGGCCACCCCCTGCCGCTTCATGAGCGGTACGGGCACACAAAACGGAAATTCACTTTGAAAATTAGAGTTGGCACATGCAAATTTACTTGGAACGACATGGGAATACCACATATAGGTAGGTATGGTGGACTCATATGGCACAACTTTGGGTTTAAGGAGTTGGATGCACAAGCAGTATTCCCGCTTAGTACAAGTGAAGGCTAGCAAATAGATTGAGAAGAGACCAATGAAAAAATGAAAACGGTCATAAACGCGCATTGAACATAATTAACACTGAATAATGCACCACAAGTAGGATATAACTTCATTGCACAACTATTGACTTTACGTGCATGCATAGGGAATCACAAACCTTAACACCAATATTCTTACTAAAGCATAATTACTCACCAACATGACTCACATATCACTATCTCCATATCGGAAAACTATTGCAAGGAATCAAGTTCATAATATCGAATGATCTTCATGAAAGGTTTTATTATATCCCCCTTGGATATCTATCACTTTGGGACCAAATTCATATCTTATGCAAATTACCATTGCTATTATCAACTCTCAAAAAGATATAAGTGAAGCATAAGAGCAAATTTCTTTAAAAAAATCAACTCTCAAAATAATATAAGTGAAGCATGAGAGCATATTTCTTTAAAAAAATTCAACTCTCAAAATGATATAAGTGAAGCAAGAGAGTTTATTTCTTTAAAATATAACCACCGCTGTGCTCAAAAAGATATAAGTGAAGTACTAGAGCAACTGCCTAACTCAAAAGATTTAAGTGAAGCACATGGAGTATTCTAACAAATCATGATATGTGTGTGGCTCTCTCAAACAAGTGTGTTCGGCAAGGATGATTGTGGCAAACTAAAAAGCAAACAAAGAAAATACTCATATAATACACGATGCTCCAAGCAAAACTCATGATATGTGATGAATAAAAATATAGCTCCAAGTAAAATTACCGATGGTCGTTAGAAGAAAGAGGGGATGCCTTCCGGGGCATCCCCAAGCTTAGTTGCTTGGGAGTCCTTGAATATTACCTTGGGGTGCCTCGGGCATCCCCAAGCTTAGGCTCTTTCCACTCCTTATTTCTTCATCCGTCGTGATCTCACCCAAAACTTAAAAACTTCAATCACACAAAACTCAACAAAACCTCGTGAGATCCGTTAGTATAATAAAGCAAATCACCACTTTAAGTACTATTGCAAACCCAATCATATTTTGTTATTGCATTATACCTATTGTATTCTAACTTTACCATGGCTTATACCCCCCGATACAATCCATATATTCATCAAAATAAGCACACAATGCTACAAAAACAGAATCTGTCAAAAACAGAACAGTCTGTAGTAATCTGAAAATTGACCATAATTCTCTAACTCCAAAAATGCAGAAAAATTAGGACAACGTGGGAAATTTGTATATCAATCATGTGTAAAAAATTCACAATTTTATCACGCTCCAACAAATTTTAATAATTATGCTACTGGATGCAAAAGTTTTTGTTAATGCACAGAATCAAATGAACTATCACCCAAATCATCCCAAAGGCTTTACTTGGTGCAAAAACTAATTAAAACACTAAAACACAATCATAATAGTAGCATAGTTGTATATTTATTGAAAAACAGAAAGGAAACCAAAAAATTAAAGATAATATTGGGTTGCCTCCCAACTAGCGCTATTGTTTTACGCCCCTAGCTAGGCATAATGCATAGTTTCAAGTGTTGTCATCTTTCTTCTTCTTTTCCATAGATGTGTTTTGATTAGGAGGCTTTTCAAATATAATATGAAACACATCATCCATAGAAATTTTAGCATTAGCAAGTTGACCGTCTGCAAATCCCCCTTGATTATTGGCTACAATCCAAGAATATTGTTGACTAACATTATTGAAAACTTGTTGGATCATACTCAAAGGAGGAACTTCCTTTTTAATGTTCTCATCAAAGATGCGGTCATTGCGAAGAAAATACCTTAATAAATAATGACTATTATAAAGGATCTCATCTATTACCGGTTTTTCACGGTTCATACCATAAAAATCAAATATCTCTCTAGCTTCTCGCGCTATGTGATTGATATGTCTCCATCGTATCAACTTTTCCAAACTCTTTTGCCCTTGTTTCGGACTCTAATTTGCATGATTTGAATGGAACTAACCCGGACTGATGCTGTTTTCAGCAGAATTGCCATGATGTTACTTTTGTGCAAAAATCAAAGTTCTCGGATTGACCTGAAAATTTACGGAGAATTTTTGTGAAATATATAAAAAATACTGGCGCAAGAAGTAACCAGAGGGGGTCCACCCAGAGGCCACAAGCCCTGGGGGCGCCCCCCTGGGGCGCGCCTAGCAGGCTTATGGGTCCCGTGGACCTCCTTCGACCCTAACTCCAACTCTATAAGTACCTATTCAGGGAGAAAACAATCAGAGAGAAGGATTCATCGTGTTTTACCATACGGAGCTACCGCCGCCTCCTGTTCTTCATCGGGAGGGCTGATCTGGAGTTCGTTCGGGGCTTCGGAGAGGGGGATTCGTCGCCATCATCATCATCAACCTTCCTCCATTACCAATTTCATGAAGCTCACCACCGTGCGTGAGTAATTCCATCGTAGGCTTGCTGGACGGTGATGGGTTGGATAGGATTTATCATGTAATCGAGTTAGTTTTGTTAAGGTTTGATCCCTAGTATCCACTATGTTCTGAGATTGATGTTTCTATGACTTTGCTATGCTTAATGCTTGTCACTAGGGCCCGAGTGCCATGATTTCAGATCTAAACCTATTATGTTTTCATAAATATATGTGAGTTCTTGATCCTATCTTGCAAGTTGTAGACACCTATTATGAGTTATGATCCGCATACCCCAAGGTGACAATAATTGGGATTCTTTTCGGTGATTACCATAGTTTGAGGAGTTCATGTATTCACTAAGTGCTAATGCTTTGGTCCGGTTCTCTATTAAAAGGAGGCCTTAATATCCCTTAGTTTCCATTAGGACCCCACTGCCACGGGAGGGTAGGACAAAAGATGTCATGCAAGTTCTTTTCCATAAGCACATATGACTATATACGGAATACATGCCTACATTATATTGATGAATTGGAGCTAGTTCTGTGTCACCCTAGGTTATGACTGCTACATGATGAATATTATCCAACACAATTATCATTGCCGATCCAATGTCTACGAGCTTTCCACATATTGATCTTTGCTAAGTTACTTTCATTGCTACTACTGTTACAATCACTACAAAACTGCTACTGTTACTTTTTCCACTGTTACCGTTACTTCCATACTACTTTGCTACTAAACACTTTGCTGCAGATATTAAGTCTTTCAGGTGTGGTTGAATTGACAACTCAACTACTAATACTCGTGAATATTCTTTGGCTCCCCTTGTGTCGAATCAATAAATTTGGGTTGAATACTCTACCCTCGAAAACTGTTGCGAACCCCTATACTTGTGGGTGATCAAGACCTTTTTCTGGCGCTGTTGCCGGGGAGCATTGCTCTATTCTCTGAGTCACTTGGTATTTATATCTGTTGATCACTATGAAGAATCTGAAAGATACCAAAACCAAGATTTTTCCCTCTAGGACGAGGGGAGGTAAGGAACTGCCATCTAGCTCTGCACTTGATTCATCTTCTGTTTTGAGTAAGCTTGCGACACCTACACCTGCTATTGATTCTGATATGTCGCAATTAATTGATGATGCTACTTATGCTATGCATGATGCTTATGATGATACTATTACTTTCCTTGATGATACTATGCCACTGGGTGAATTTCTTAATGAACAACTTGCTAGAGCTAAAGATATTGAGAATGCTGAAACTGATGATATTTCTGAAACTGATGAAATCATTGAAACTGAAAACTTTGAAACACCCATTAGACCTAGCTCTCCTAGATATGAATTACCTGTTATACCTGAGGGTTATGTTATGGATGGAGAGGTAGCTAGGGACTTTCTTGCTTGTAAGGATAGAGATGACCTTAAGAAATTACTATGCAAGTGGAAAGAAAAATCTTTGAATGCTAGAATCACTACAAAAAAAGACACATCCGTGACATTTTGGCCCGAACGAATTTTTTTCTGTCATGCTTATGACACTTCTATGACGATAATTGTGACAAAAGCACGTATCATCATAGATGTGGTGGGCTCCTACTTCTATGACAAAAAATCATGACAGAAAATGGGCTTTTTGTCCTGGGCGGGCCGGGGACGCACCCGCATGACATTCTTTGGGTCGTCCATGACGGAATAAATCGTGGTAGAAGCAAGGGCAAGGAAAATTTCGGGGAGTTCCCGATTACGGTGGGTGGTCGGGGCCGAGCGATGCACGAAGGTTTGCGCGTTTCTCTCGTACCTGTACGCGCGTGTGTGCGAGGCGTTGGGCTCTAACTGAACCCGAGCAAGGCGTTCGCTTACTGAACCCGAGCGATTGCACTAGCTACGTTACTGAACCCGAGCGATCGATCCCTTGGCTGTTAGCTGAACCCGAGCGATTCCTTCGCTACTGCTGCTAACTGAAGCCGATCAAACCTGCTGCCTCTTGATGAACAATGACCGTTGTTGGGGGTTGGATGAATAGTTCCCGGTGGGGGTTGGATGAACAGGACCCCGTGGTAGTATAGGCCGTTACCACTGGATGAATAGGACCCCGTGGAGGGCTAGTTGAACAGTAGCCGGTGGAGGGCTGGTTGAACAGGACCCCGTGGAGGGCTGGTTGAAGAGTAGCCGGTGGAGGCTGGATGAACAGAACCCCATGGATGAACAGTAGCTGGTGGAGGCTGGATGAAGTCGACGGTGGATGAACATTAGCAGGTGGAGGCTGGAGGAAGTCAACGGTGGATGAACAGTAGCCCGTGGAGGCTGGAGGAAGTCGACGGTGGATGAACAGTAGCCCGGTGAAGGCTGGAGCGAGGCAGTAGACGGTGGATAAATAGTAGCCCGTTGAGTCCCGTTTTCCGGTACGCCACACCCCTCCCGATGAATAGGACCCCGTTTCGACCGTAGGTGTTCTAACACAAGTCCGTTTCCTCTATTTTGCGGTACGCCACACCCCTCCTGATCAACAACACCCCGTTTCGACCGCAGGCACTCGAACAGAAGGCCGTTTGCTCCGTTCTGCGGCATGCTAGACCCTGTTTCGGCTGTTCCGTCCAAGCCGGTTGGCTCCCGATGAACACGACGCATTCCGTTGCCTCCCAATGAACACGACGCAGTTTCTCCGTTCCGACCCAGCCGGTTGGCTTCCGATGAACAGGACGCCGTTGCTGCAGTCCGTTGCCTCTCCATGTACACGAGCCCTGGCCGTACGTATGCGCGAGTACGCGTTCGAGACCCCCCCGTATGTACGTATGTGGCCGTATTTTTTAGCATCTGGTTGTATGTACGTGTACACGCTTTTGACTGGACTGCCTGAACTGCTACGTCGGGGGCTCTACTACTAAACATGCCGCTGCTTGCTCGGCCACGGTTCATCGTTCCAGAGAGACCGATCGACCAGTATGTACGTACACGTTCGCGACCAGACAGACAACCCTACGTACGGTTTGACCGGGTGGGTCCTAGCTGCCAGGGAGGATAAGGAGGCACTTCCTTGCGTGCGAAGATATAGCTAGTGGGTCCCAGCTGTCAGGGGGGAAATGCTTTTTTTTCGCAAAATACAGAGGCCCTTCCGGTAGGTCCCCGCTGTCAGTTGGAGGAATCATTATTTTGCGCGTAATAAGGAGGCACTTCCTTGCTGCGGCCGTGGACTCAGCTGTCAGCCTCTCCACGTACAGTACTCTTCCGATGTAAGTCATTCCTTGACCACGTTGACCATGCCGTGGCGAGAGCACCAAGGCGGTGGACGACGGTGAGGCCTAGGAATGGAATGACCCGGAGCCGGGGAAGACTCGGCAGTTGTTTCCCACACGGAGGGGAGTACGAGGGTTTACTGGTTCGGCTGCAGTGTTAGGCTGCCGTCACCGGAGAATAACATGAGGTCTGGGTGAGTATAGGGATGGCCAGGCCAGCGATGGGAGAAGGGTGGGGCGGTGAGGACTGCGCGGCAGCACAACAGGCCATGGTAGGCAGGAGCAAGAGCACGGCCTGCGCTGGTTTGGGTGGCTGGAGCAAGAAGACCAGAGGTTGAAGAAGCACGACGACCGTTGGATGGACATCGTATGGTCACTGCAGCTAGAATCATTTATATTGACTAAGTTGACAAAGCCCTCCATCCGCGTCAACTTATTAGGCCCATAAGTCAGCCTCCAAATATGGTGGGTCCCAGCAAGCAGGGGGAGTATTCATTTTTTTGTGCGTAATAAGGAGGCACTTCCTTGCATGCGAAGATATAGCTGGTGGGTCCGAGCTGTCAGCGGGAGGAATGCTTTTTTCATGAAATACAGAGGCCCTTCCGGTGGGTCCCCGCTGTCTGATGGAGGAATCATTATTTTGCGCGTAATAAGGAGGCACTTCCTTGCGTGCGGCCATGGACCCAGCTGTCAGCCTCTCCACGTACAGTCCTCTTCCGATGGATGTCGTTCGTTGACCATGTTGACCACGCCGCACCGAGAGCACCAGGGCGGTGGACGACGGCGAGGCCTAGGAAGGGAACGACACGGAGCCACAGAAGACTCGGCAGTTGTTTCCCACGCGGAGGGGAGTAGGAGGGTTTACTGGTTCGGCTGCCGTCGCCGGAGAATACATCAGGTATGGGTGAGTAGAGGGATGGCCAGGCCAGCGATGGGAGTAGGATGGGGCGGTGAGGCCTGCGCGGCAGCACAGTCGGCCACGGGAGGAGGGAGCAGGTAGTCCCGTCGGCGCTGGTTTGAGCGGCTGGAGTAGGAAGAGCAGAGATTGAAGAAGCACGGCGGCCGTTGGATGGACATCCAACAATCACTGCTCTCGTGTGTTGATTAAGTTGACAAGGCCTTGCGTGCGCGTCAACCATTTTTTTAGGAAAGCCTACGCGTCAACCCAGTAGGCCCACAACTCAACCTCAAATATGTGGAAAACAGCATAATAAATGTACAGCCCATTGGCTAATTCTTAAGGATTTTTTTGAAGCCCATATTCTTTTTGTTACCATTACAACCCATATTCTGGCCACGGTTAAAAATTCAACCAAATTTTCATATTTCGGTGCGGTCCGAACTGTTTTTAATCCCAAAATTTCGAATCACATTCAAACTAATTTAAAAATAATAAATTTATATCAATTTAAAATCAAACCTAATTTTTCCCGCAAAAAACAATTAAATTTGAAATCTTGAAATCTTAAAAAAAGATATTTGAAACTAATTGCCGGTTTGCTGTGTTTTTAAAATTTACATCCCATTTCTTACTACTTTATTTTCTGGGCAAGCGAATACATCGCTCTCGTCTTGAAAGATTTGCAGCCCAGCAGGGCTGAGAAAGCAAGTAGGCCTCCGTTTGGTATTTCTTTAAAAAAAGTAGAACTGGGCTAGCCATTTTCAGAAAGAAATAAACACAACTGGGCTCATCACGTGGTAAACATAAAATAAAACCCTGGTTGGACGGGCCACAGCCTCCGCACAGCCCTGTTGTTACCCTGATCCGTCTCTAAAACTAGTAGTACTAAATAACAACTGCTTGTTCCTAAAACAAAAAGTAAATAACAACTGCGCGACCTGCTGGGTCCTTGGTGTCAGCCGCTCGTTGTGTAATTCTCTCGTTTATTGACTACGTTGACAATGGCGTGGGACCCAGATGTCCAACCATTAGGAGGAACCATTTTTTGGGCTTGTAATAACGAGGCACTTGCTTGCGTACTGCCATGACCCTGGTAGGTCCCTACTGTCATCCTCTCCACGTACAGTCATCTCCTTATTCCTCTTGGTTGTTGACCACGTTGACAACGCCAGACGGCGGCGCACAGCGCACAGCGAGCGAACCAAGGCGAAGGACGATGGCGAGGCCTCGGACGGGAACAAATAGGAGCCGTGGAAGATGCGGCAGTCTATTCGCATGCGGAGGGGAGTACGAGGGTTGACTGGTTCGAGTGCAGGTGCGTGTTGGGGCTGACATCGCCGGAGAATAACAGGACGTGTGGGGGAATAGAGGGATGGACTGGCCAACGTTTGAGGGTACGATAGGGCGGCGGAGGCGCAGCCAGCCGTGGGAGGCGGGAGCAGGCGGGACCGACGGGGTGGTTTGGTTTGGGTGGCTGGAGGAAGAAGACAAGAGATAGAAGATACACGGCAGATGTTGGATGTCAATCCAACGGCTGGTAGGCAGAATCGTTTGTTGACTAGTAAGTCGGCACCACCTTGGATAGGCTTTTTCCTCGTGGGTCCCAAATGTTAGAATCCAAATCTGTCACGGCCATCCAGCCTTTCTTATGAAAATTTACAGCCCATTTGGTGTGCTAGTTCAAAATAAGTTTGCGTGGGTGCTGGTGGGGGCTAATCACTTGGGTTCTGTAATGCACAGTGAGCTCAAGCAGCTGGCGAGAGTGATGTTATTTCCCTTGGTTGGGATTTGTTATAATATTTCTCTCTTAATTAACAAATGGCAAGCCATTTGCCTTGTTTCAAAGAAAATATGACAGTCACAGCCGAGTTGAGAAGGGCAACAACATCTAACTCCAGCTTACAAACTGTACAAAAGCACGAGGGTTAACTGTTCATCAGGTTTAGACAAAACACAGATTGAAAAGGGCAACAACATCTAAGTCCAACACTATTTTTGGCAGTCACAATCAAATGGATCGGCCAGGTCCATAGAATGAACATCCTGGGTCATAAAATTTACTGGATTATGACCATAAGATGTTGTAAATAGAAGGTCGGCACGTTCAGAAGCCCTTTTGTCCACCTGAAACTCCTTTTTTTGCTCTTTGACATACCCATCTATCAAAACCATGCTGCTGATAAACTTAAGCCTGATGGACAATAGTAACCTCACATTCGGCAGGAAGAATGTGACAAATCTAGTGTTTGCTTGGTTGGTTACATATCGTTCCAGCGTTATTGTCTTCAATCGAATGTCATGAGAACTGAGAAATTCCCAGTGCTTATGAATCCATTGATTGGTTATAACTTTCTTACCCCGTCCTGTTGCCTAAATAGACATGAAGATTGAAAACAGTTAAGGTCTAAAAAAAGAGCGTCGAAAGAGCAACAGTTGAACGGTTAATTCTAGTACACTATATGCGGGCTTCCAATGTGCGTGAAATTATCACCTTTATATACAACTTCTTCAGACATGGAAAGCATTGCAGCAAGCCAATAATCTTGTTCAGATCAAAACTATTCATATGGATATATAAGATCTTGACAGAATCCAGCACCATTGATAGGCTATCCATGGACAAACTCTTCATTGAGCATAGAACATAATATTAGTACAAAAAGTGTACTCCAAGATGATATAGAACTTACACGCAGAAATTTAAAATGCAACTTATGATTACAAGTGTAGATGATAATATACAGTACCTGATGAACTGTGGAGCCAAACACCATATTGAAATGAGCATAGAGATCATGTATTACACCCAAGGTCTCCAGTTTAGGCGCAGAGACGACAGTTATTTCTGATGGTGAATAACGAGAATCAAGGATCAACCTTTGAAGTGAAGGGGCATCTTCGATGATGAGCTACCTTCCGTCAAAAGAAATTCCAATTCTTACAAGGTTAGGTGACTTTATTTGGAGAAAATCGATTCTAACTGTGAAAACAAGCACCAACACTCCAGGGCAGGGCAACTGGAGTGGATGATGCTATGCAATGAGGCCTCCGACATACGAACCCGCACAAGTGAAAGTTTTTTGAGAAATGGGAGTCGAAGGTTTAGTACCAAATTGTCTAGTAGGTTGCACAGCGCAAAGGTGGCGGTGTGGAGAGAGGAGGAAAACCGCGAGATGGACATCCATGCTGAGGGCACAAGTACATGGCGTTCGGTATGTGGTATGTGATTTCTGGGGGAATAGTAGAACTCAAGCAGCTATAGTTCTGTGAATTCAGGGGATTTTAGCCAGGCGTCCACCATGCAGGGCATGCTCAGGTAGCATGCCGGGATGCAGAGGCCTTGAACAGAGCCCTGGTGGGAGGAGATGATGGCTCCGGGGAGTTCAAAATCATTGAAGAGAGATAGCTAACGACAGTCGAGATTAAGGGGCGCGGCGCACCATAGAGGGCGCCACCGATTTGAGAGGACTTGGGTGCAGCAGCAATCCTTGGTGGGGAGAAGCGAGATGATCTCCCCAAGGATGGCGTCCGGGAGATCGCTGATGCGGTCCACCCGAGATTCTATGGGTTCCTCCGATCCGCTGGGGGGGGGGGGCTCGCCGCTTCTCCCCGCGCTGCTGGGTGCGGGATCTACAACAGGCGTCGCCGCTGGCGGGAGCCTCATCTTCTTGGTGCTGCGGTCAGCCGACTCCATTATCCTCGAGGGCGTCGTGTCGAGTTCACGGATTTGAGCAGAGTAACGAATGACGAGCCTAGTTGTAGTGCGAGTGAAGAAGAAGGGGAGCTGGGGTTTTTTGTAGTAGTGAGGAAGAAGGGGAGCTGGGGTTTTCTGTAGGAGTGAGGTGAGGAATTTGGGGGTACGAGTGGAGCAAGCTGACGTGAGGTGGGTGGGAGTGAGGAGGAAGAAGAGCACCCAGGTGTGCTGGGTAGCGCCTCTCATTAAGTAAATATATGGGCTTTTGAATTGTTTTTATTATTTACTAGGGTGGATGGGCTCTTTTGTCTTGGGCCCAGAGAAGCAATTACTACTACTAGGACAGTGGAGACATTCTACAGCTACCTAGAAAAATAATTACTACTTGTACAGTGGATACACCACCGCTTCTGGCTCCTGTGAGGTCATCGAAATGTCTCCCGCTACTGAATGTTGTTTTACTTAGGTTCACCGAAATGCGGGCCCAAATTCCATCCAGCATTTTAGAAGGCGGTATGCAGGCGGAGAGTCACCCCGGTTGTAGCGCGGCAGTAACGAGCCGTCATATCACAAAACCCCACCTCCCCGCAGTCTAAGTTTGACGGACGAAGCAACCATCATTTCACTCTTCGCTGAATCCCCTTCTCCCTCACCGTCTTCAAGAAAGCCAACACTCGCATCTGCCATTGTTCTTCTCTCCCAATGAAGGGAAGGTAAGTGGATCCGTGATGTTGGTATATTTTCTTTCAGAAAAAAAAGAACTTTTGCAAAGCAGTAACCGATGCTCACTCTCTTTTTTGTTTCATTGTCATTACGATTGTGTTTTCCTTTCAGTTGTCTCCTAGTATTCGTCAGTTTCATGATGGACCAAGGAGAACTAGGCAAAGATCTCCCGATGTTGGAGCAGACGCAGGAGGCTGATCCCCATGATATAGAGAGCTCCAAGAAGATGGAGGCCGCCACCGAGCCGACCCCAGATACGCTCACAGCCACTACTGAGATGGTCAACACCCCGTTGGAGGTTACAGCCCCCGTGGCCATGCAGGAGCAGTTTTCCACCTTCGAGGATGTGTCCCCCTCCCCCCCCCCCCCCGCTGAGCTGCCCATGGTGAATTTCTTCTTTGCCGATCTCAATTGTGGTTTTTCATCTAAGTATGTGGTGATAAATGATGCAAAATTTTATTAGCTTCGATGCCATGCTACCTTCCCTGTCATGCATACTTTTGACTCTACATAGTGGTTTAAATAACTTGTGTTTTTATATTGGAAAGTAATTCAGAATTTGTTTCTGTTTCAATTAGAGCCCTGATGCAGACAAGGATTGTGTGGCTGTACATGTCACTCGCTATGAGGTGGATGACCTGAATATACGCACTGGGAAAAGAAAGTTCTTAGGATATTGGATCCTGGAAGCCATTTGCACTTATACCAAAGTCAAGATGTATTCCAGCCACACTGTTGTCAGGCGTGTTGTCCAGGGTGTACTGAAGCACAACAAGTTCAAAGCTACTCCTTCGTTTTTGAGGCATACTGTTCTTGTCAAGCTTACGCAGGAAGATGACGTGGCATGCCTCCACAAACAAGTTTATGAGTGGCAAGGCCACAAGGTTATCTTCAAGAAGGTTCACATGATTGAGCTGCTGCCAGACGTCCTCGATGATGTTCATGGCAAGGTCTGTCTTGTGTCCATCCCAAATTAGATCGACGCATGAAATAGTTGGCCCAGCTAGTGTTTAAAAGTAGTTTGGATTGTGTCTAATTATCCAAACCTTGCATATTATCGAGCCCTCTGGGCTAGTACTCTGTTTGAATCCATCTATGGGAACTACTGCTACTTTTGGTAGCCCGTGAATCATGTGAGAACCATCCTAATTGTTGCCGAAACAGATGCGTCCTCACTCGTTTTTTCATGTAATATGGCATGGTAAGACATAAGTTGTCACGGTTTATCATACACGTAGTGTGTGTTTGATGAAATAGAGTACTTGTTCGAGAACTGTGTGTCGACGTATACATAGGGTACGTAAGGCTGGTTAAGTACTTGTAAACACTATTGGTGCTACCCCACTTGTAAGCAGTTGTGAAAAACACGGCACATTGTCTCAGCTCGCTTCAACACTAGAAAAGTGGGCTATCGACCAGCTAACAATCAATAATCTGTTGTCTGACATATAAGCAACTGCGTATCTTGTTACAGTGGTTCATGCAGTTAACTGAGGCCACAATGTAAATTCCAAACGTTCACATGCTAGTCCAGCGTTCATGTGGAACATTCACATTAAACTCGGCTTCATAAAATACTTGAAAAGCATAAGTTAAGCAATTTTATACATCTCAATGATTCATAGAACATAACAAACATTTACTAGTTCACAGCAAAAGACAAAGTTGTGAGAAGGTTTACAAATCAGGAAAAATCAAGCAAGGCTTCTCTGAGCAAAGGGACTCCCTAGGCAGGCTTTAATTTCCTGGAGTTCACTCTGGTTTTTCTTGTTGCCACCATCCAGGGTTAGGTTCTCTCATTCCAGAATAACCAATTATAATTGTGTTCTCAGTTGGAATGTTGAACTGAACCATGTAGTGTACTGATCATCTGAACTTCTTGTGCAGTTCCACTAAATTTAAGCACCACTATTTGCATAAATAAGTAGACCACAATGCCTCTTGTCTGCGCACCTGTCCCAAAAACCTCCGCGCAGCCGTGCCAGCTAGTCCTCTGTCCATCCGTGAATTGGGAGAAAGTGCATTCCCGACTAGGATGCAGTTGTTTTCGCTCATCCCTGCACTGCAATCGGGAAGTAAAACGTACGAATCAGCTTGTTTTAGATTGCATTGGTCAGTCTACCTAGTTACTACCAATGTAGGAATACCTGGAAGACGGGAGGTTAGACGACGACAGCTAGGAATAGCCATCTCATTTTGTGCAGTTCTACTAAAACTGAGGTGTGTACTTTTGATTGCACAAATAGAAACGATATGGAGACAAACATCCCTATTTGCGCAAATATGAAATACGGTTATTTAAGCAGTAACAGTTATTTGCAGTGGTATATGATTAACAGCAGCATCTATTGTGTTATAATTGGCACTACATTGACAGTATGAAAGTGCCATTAAGTAAGAAGTAGCATCACATCACATCAACACTGCCACTAGATTAACATGCAGAATAATAGCATTAGTATTATTGTCATGAGAGTAGCACATGGTCAGTAAATGTGCAATCAAATTTGTGCAGTTCCACTGGGATGAAGCAATGTTAGCGGTGTGAGATTTGAGTGTAACTGCAAAAACACAATTCATGGGAAATAAAGCAAGACGAAAGCACTTCATAAAATGGTGGTGTCATTGCTTTGATTTATCGACGGCACTAGACCGACAGCAACATTACTTAATAGTGACATTAGGTGGCATTGCTTCAATCTATCGACGGCACTAGACCATTACTTAATAGTGACATTAGGTGGCATTGCTTCATGCTTCATGTGATTTTACATTAACGGTAGTGATATGGGCGTAGGGACAACAGGGGCATAAAGTGGTGACGCAGATGTGGTTGCCGAGAGCGGCAAACATTCAGGCAGCATGTCTGCATTTGTCCCATTTTTTATGTCCTCAGCGACATTTTCCTATGTGAGCACAGGAAATCTAGACCTGCTCATTCTCATTTGCGTTGTCCCCCCAACACCCCTCACTTTCTTTCCTTTTTCGACCAAGAGACAGGTCCACTTCCCCCCACCCTTCGCCATCCACCCCGCTTTCTTCGGCTTTTCAACCAAGAGACCGGTTAGGTAGCTAGTATCTACTATACTTTCCCCCGTTTCCTCTTAGAAGCAAGTCCTAGATTCATGCTACAACTTTCCCACTTTCTTCCCTGTTTGAACCAACTCTTAGATTCGACTCTGTGAACTAGCTTTACCTCTAATAATACTAAAAGTCTAGGTGGCTTTGGAACAGCCGACGGAAGTAGAAAAAGATCCACACGCAGCCACGTGGGGAGCTGGGGCAGTAGAGCAAGGCAGGTTTCGTAGGAATATATACCTGAGGGTCGTCGGGATGTGGCAAAGACGGCGTCGGGAGGCCGCATCTTGGCCGAAATACCGCAGGGAGGAAGAAGGGGTCGGAGGCCCTCCTGAGCCGGCGCTGTCTCGGAGAGAACGGCACGGCCGCCAATCGGGGCGCGCGGGCAGCTGTTGGTCTCCTCCCTCGCCGCCGACGACCACGTGAACGATGCACCTACACCCCTGCCCCGGCCAAGGTGGTCCGACCGGATTTGTGACCAGCGGTGAGTAGAGAGAGAGTGTGGCCACCTATGTCTTGCTTAGATCTGGAGAGCATGAGAGAGTGAAAGAGAGGAACCCTAGTAAAGCAAGCACCGAGTCTCCTGCTTATATATATAGTGGAGTGATTTTGTTGTAGCAACCGTTATTAAATTGAATACGCGCGAACCACTATTTTCATTTAAAGTTCAAGTAAAAATAAAACTCGATCAATAACGTGCCACCGCTTCCAGGTCGCACAATCAAATCACCGCGTCCAGGATGCGCTATGTACTGTATCATTCACGTGCGGTCCCCGACCCTCCATCAGGTTGAAAACTAGACTAGTCAAAATGTCAATTGGGATGCCTCTTTGTAAACAAATGCGCTCCTACGTGTACCAGCGAGTGGGTGTGAGAGAACTAGTGCGTGTGTGCAATGCTTCTCTTCGTGAGAGTACAATATACTACGCCCAAAGAACGTTCGCCACAAGAGTAAGAGTATGAGTGTGCGACATGTGACTTTTTTTAGGGAAAGCCAGTTGGCACTTTATTGCTGGTTTGAAAAAAGTGTGACGTGTGACTTAAAATATAAGGTGCGCGTCATCTTTTATTTTTTAGAAGTTCTGAGGGTAGGGTGTGAAGAGCACATATGTGTGTGACGTCTACCTACATATAGACGGTGGGTGCGAGAGGACTCGGGAGAGTCGTGACTCGTGAGGGTGCGTATGTGCATGAGAGAGAGGGAGCACGTATCAATGCAATGCATGTGTCCGTAAATCATATCTGACAAACATTTGCCACAAGCCATTTCCTGACGGACGCCGTAAGAACCGTTAGATCGGCATCCGACAGTGTCAGTTTTGCCATGGCATTTAACAGAACAGCCACTCCTCCGACACACAAATCTTCCACCTGAATGTTAGCAACTGCCGTATGCTCCTCCCTCTGTTCCAAAATGTAGTGCATATAGCTTTATTGAAAATTCGAACCTCACATACTTTTATCGAGTTTTCGTATACCAAAATGCACATATAGAATACCCAGTATATATCATTTCATTCATCTTCGAGAGGTAACTATAAAGATGGGGGAGGAGTGTACAAAGAAAGACCGTCGTATCACCTGCAGCAATTTCAACCATCCTTTGGTGTGGAGGAATATCATAGGAACTCTATATGATATGATTTTTATAGGAATTTTTCCTTTAGAGCCAATTGGTTCATAGGAATAGATTCATATACTCAACATTTCAAAGGAAAATAAACATGATATCATTTTTATAGCTTTAGAGCCACTTGGTTCATACGAATGGATTCCTATATTCCCACAATTTCAAAGAAAAATAAACATTAGCCTAGATTCAATAGAAAAGTTCCTATGATGTGAACCAAATGACATATCTTTTCCAATCCCTCCTCATAGGAATTGAGATACATGTCATCTCTAGATTCAATAGAAAAGTTCCTATGATGTGAACCAAATGACATCTCTTTTCCAATACCTACTCATAGGAATTTAGATACTTGTTATCTCTTTCCCTACAACTTCCATATAAACATTTTCTATTCCTAAATAGCTAGTACAACCCACTAGCTTTTTTCCTGGACATGCAACTATGGCACATGAACACGTCATGCATGCAAGTCATAAATCACATTGTTTTTGTACTCTATGCATGCAAGCACCACATCATCAATTCGTGCATGTTACTCATAAGTTATTTCTTGCATTAGATTTTGTATTGACAATATATGTGTTGGTCACGTGCGGACATGTTTAGTTCACATTTTTTGTTAGAAATGTCATTCTTTTAACTGCAATTCATTTTTTCTCTTTGTATTACATTTTCATTTTAAGCATACATTCACTTCCCATTAGTTATAGATGTTTTTGGAGGAACTTTTATGCATTATTTTGAGTAACAAATTTCACGCGGCCGCGAGTATATCAAAATTCGAGGCCCATGCGTCATTGCCTTTCGGTCGAACCTACGTCCACAATTTTTTGTACGTATATCTCCACTGCTCCCCGAACCCAAAATTCTGCCTCGTTCCTGTAAAACCGAGCGGCCCACCCGTATTAAGGCGTCGACTCGAACTCAATCCCTCTGCTGTTTACTACGGCGTGGCCCCTCAATCCTACTCCTACAAACCTTACCCGCCGCACGCATCATCGGTTTTCTTCAAGAGGACGAGGGAGAAGCGGATCTGTAGCGGAGGCTCCTACCCTAGGGCGCCCTAGGTAGCTGCCGCACGCATCATTGGTTTTCTTTTTTCTTTATGCTCTTGCGCCCTAGAGTGAAATGATGGTTGCTTCGTCCATCTAGCTTAATGCAAGAAAGGTGGGGCTTTGTGATTTTACCGCTCATCACTCATTTACTACTGCTACGGCGCTACGACCGGGGTGCCTCCAAGTCCAACCACTGCTCTGAACTGGACAGTGGAACAAGACGGTGGATGAGCCATAAGTCGGCCAAAGGGGTCCTGTATGTGTGTCGCCATTTCGTGTGTGGACTGACCCTGCTGAGCTGCTACGCCAACGCGACAGGAGCAGCCTACCACTTGGTTTTGCTCCTTGGTGAATCCCGACTATCCCTACTCTTATGAAAAACAGAGTTGGTGATGATGGTGTGCCTGCCATCCTATAATATAGGCCGTCCGATTTATATCTGATGGATAGGAAGGAAACTATGGCAATTTTGCAAAGAGATACCCACACCCCTCTTCACATTTGCAAATAAGGCCTTCCCTCGTTCATCCTTTTCTCCCACAAGATAAACTACTCATACAAATGCATCTTGATGTTTCGTGCAACACACGGGCATCTTCCTAGTATTGATCTAAAAAGATAGTATCTAGATTAGTAAAAATGAGGTGATTTTACCGAGCGGTGGGCGGGGGAGCATGGCCTATCATGCGGTCCCACGTGTCATGATGTACCAAGGTGATGCGCGTCCCTCTTGAGGTAGAACAATGGCAGAAGCAATACATGGTTTTCTTGAAGGAGATGATGGAGAAGCGGATTCAGCGAAGTGTGAAATAATGGTTGCTTCGTCCGTCTGGGGGAAAGGTTCGGCTTTGTGATTTGACATCTCATTGCTCATTACTACTATACTAGGGCGCTACGACTGGGGTGCGTCCCCCCTGCTATTCTGCACTGTTATTTGGTGCATGACACGTTGACCCGGTTGCTATATGACCCACATGTCGGCGAGAGGAAGTACATTATTCATGAAAGCGAGCGTCTCCACTCTTTTAGTACGACGGAGGAGTACAAGACATGACTTGGTTTTTGTTGCTTCGTGTGATCCATCGATACAAACCCAGACTAAAAAAGGCAAGGGCGGGTCTTTTCCCGCGCGGCAGGCAGGGGAGTCTGGCATATAGTCTGTTCGAGGCAACGAGGCAGGAAGGAAGGGAAACAAGCAAATAAAGGTTGAGCGACTTAGTTTTGGGAAAATCTGATTTTACGGAGTACGTACCCACTATGGAGGTAGTACTACTTACTACTCCCTTCTTTCCGGTTTATATGGCTCATCTAAAAAAATTCTTTTTTTCTGTTTTGTAAGTCTCAATTCTACTAGCACTTACCATCACATGTTTGGATTTCGAGGTGCATTAAATCACCCGATGCGAGCAGCATCAAGAGAAAACTCACCGATGCATGTAGAAGTTCATGGAAATTTAGTGGTCATGCATGCATTCGTTGTAATTAATGCATCGGTAAACATAACTTTTTGAGAAAAACGAGCGTAATAATTAAGTACTTGTGCAAACTAAGAAATTAATTCCACCACTCACCATCTACCTTGGTTGGAGAGATTTTGAAATTAAGCCTTATAAACCAGAAAGGAGGGAGTAGTAACATAGCCTAGGGTAGCTTGCTACAGCACGGACTCCAAGGAAATTGCTATAGTACTACTCCTACCACTGTAGTACTCCTACTACTAAAAGACATATATTTCAAACAATATGATAATCTCTCTAACCAGTAGGGATGAGGAGTAAACGAAGGGAGTAGTAAAATTTTCTCCTCGTCCTGCGAGCCACCGCGCGCGTGGGCGAGGGAGCGGGCATAGGCGTAGTAAGCAAGCTTCTCCTCGTCCCGCGACTCTACGAGCCACCGCACCCATGGGCAGGGGAGAGGGCGTACTAAGCAAGCTTCTCCTCATTCTGCGAGTTGACGGGACACATCAAAAGTAGTACTACAGATCATCTCCAGTGTATAGAGCCTTGCCTCTAAGGTAGGCCCCACATGGTTTGCCTCTTATCAAATGGAAAAACCACAATGTATAGAGACTCTAACCATCCTCTAAGGTGGGCCCTAGCAGAAATTTAAAAAGTATTGATGAGCACCACATTTGTCCAATCAGTAATATTTCTCTTGTACTTTCTTATGCTTCCTAAGGCTGACAAGTGGGACAAGAAGGATTGTTACATTGTTAGAGGCAACCTCTAAGATTAGACGCGATGCTAGCTAATTTTTTGTTAGAGGTAGTTCATGCAATGTATAGAGGCCTGCCTCTAAAAGGAGAGAGAGGGCTTAGAGGCAACAAAAAGCATACATTGTGGACACCCTAAGTGCCTACTTTCCGGTCTATATGACTCAATTTGAAATCTCCCTAACCATAATAGATGCTGAGTGGTGGAATAAATTTGTTAGTTCGCAAAAGTACTGAGCATGTGAGATGGTGAACGGAGGGAGTACGATACCATTAGTACTACAGTTCTTTTGGAAGGGTTGTAGTAGTCCCTCCCATTCACATGTTCACAATTCAAGCTTCAATAAAACCGTTGCATGCAAGGATTAAGAGAAACCTCAGCAATGCATGTACTCCCTCAATCCATATAGGGTCTAAAATGCGTTTTGGAGGCTAACTTTGACCACATGTTAGAGCAATAATATGACATCCAACTTACACAAATCTTACCATCAAATTCGTACGTGGTCATTGTACTGCTAACACATGCATGCGTTGCAATTAATACATACATGATACAGTAGTAAACACTCACTATCTAGTAGTACTAGTACTATACACTACTACTAATATGAGGCCATCCAACTATGTCCTAGCAGAAGACCGCGGGCACCGATTATTCATTCATATTTAAATTTGTTTTCACACAGCAAAATATCCATGAAAACAACACATGGCAAAATTTCACGGCGAACGAGGGATTTGAATGTGCTGGGAGGGGTGAGGCTGGAAGGGGTTGTTTGGATCTTGCCCGGGGTAGCCAAAATATTGGCGACCCTTTTGTCCACCCGTGCCTTTGCCACCGATGAACGAGGTAGAGCTCAGGTGCTCATGCATCCTCCAGCGTGCGCGTTGGGGACGAGCTCGCACGAGCTGTGCTTTTTTTCCCACCTCGTCGCCCGAGCCGACCGCAGACCGACCGGTGACCCGCAAATTACGCCATGCAACCGTAGCCGCACACATTCTGACAGCAACTCAACCAACCGAAGGAAATTCATGCAAACACGGTGATATTTCATATAAACAATGATGGAATTCATATAAAATACCGGATTTTCATATAAACATGACGGATTTCATTACATTTAAATCAACTAAGCGGTGCTACTCCTGAACAACATAGGTATAATAATACCTAGCCTAAATGGTCGCCCGCGGATCCATTTGTCAGCAACAGAAGGATCCGGCAAGACACCTGCTGTGTACGCCGGCGTCGCCTCCGCGGTGGCCTTCATGGGACCCAAGCGGCGGCGGCCTCCCATGTTCTACTTCTCCTCGATGATGGCGGCGGACGCGGAGGCGCTGGCCACCGACTCGTCGCTCTCCGCGCACCCGGCTTCTGTCTCTGCTTGCATCGCGCGGCTGCAGGCATGGGAGTCTCGGCCACAGACACAGGAGACGCGGTCGCAAACACGGGAGGCACGGTACGAGGCGGCGGCGCGGACGGCAGCGACGATGCCCGTGCTCCTTGCCGTGCTGATGTGGAGCAGCTCGCCGCTCCTCGTCGAGCTGGCCTGGAGCGGCGAGTTGCTGAACCACGCGCCGGCTTGGGGCGGCAACTGGCTTCGTCGGGCGAGGGGAGGGAGGTGGATCAGCGAGTTGCATAGCTCGTATCCGGCGGGCTCGGTGGGCCACCCAGCCAGCTTGGATGCCGGATAACTACTCTTCGTAAGCCATTGTAAGAGTGGAGAAAATGGTGAAGGAGGAGATAGGGGAGCAGCGGAGGTGTGCGATTCTTGGCCGGCGTCTAGCCTCATTTAAATAGGAGGTTAAATAGACGGCGGACGGGAGGAGCTCGGCCGGCATTGTGTTTAATGCCGGCCCGGTCATGAAAGGACGTGTGGCCGGAGTGGGTTTCTCGGCTTCCACACGGGTTTCATGGAGGCGTTTGAATGCAGCAAGGAGGCGTGTTCAGCCGGGCGTGCAGCGAGCGGCGCCCTCGACTCTGACGTACGACACCGCGCCGTTCCTGCACTGACGTGTGGGCTTGTTCGGTACCTGGCCTGCATGTCAGTGAACCAACGCTGGCAGCACACGTCAGAGGAGCTTTTGGTGGGCCAGTGCGGTGAGAAACGGGCATTTCATAAACCGATGATTGTTCATTGAGTGTGACGTCATCTAATTCATGTAGGTTGATAAGCCTACTATCTAATGTAAGAGAATTTAAATTTTTTGATACTGTATATACGTTGATAGCCCGTTTGATACGTTGTGATTCATAAAGACCGTTGCAAACATCAATGTTCTGCTTATCACAGATAAGGTTGATTAATACTCGTAACAATCCATGTCCTTAACAAAGGGTGCATGCACGTATAGGTTGAGCGTGTGTCTGGTGTCGTGTGCTGTGTGCATGCAGGCGTGCGAGTGTTGTGTGCGTGCATGTGTACGTTTCAGTGTTGCATGCATGCGTGTGTTCGTGCGTGCATGTGTACGTGTCAGTGTTGCAGGCCTGCATGCGTGCATGTGTTCGTGCAAGTGTTGCGTGCGTGCATGTGTACGTGTGAGTATTGCATGCATGCATGCGGGCGTTGCGGGCGTGTTTGTGCGCATGTGTGATGTGTTTGTATTCACCACAGTGGCTCGTGCGTGCGTGCAATTAAAACGACCGGCTCAGCATATCATCACAAGGCGACCTTGTCCGCTGTGGTTAGGGCACGCGGGCTGCCAACCAAAGGTCTCTCGACTTTGAATCCCCACCGACCACTAATTTATTACCATTTCTGTCTTTCATATACGCGCTGACAGGTGGGCCCTACGGTAATGTGCGCTGATGAACGTCGACCGTTTGACTGGTCAATTGATCGTGTCATCAATAAATTGCGGAGCTGTATGGTGAGCCAGTGACCGTATGATCACCACAAAATGTATTTTATTAACACAGTACAGACGCAAGCTACCATTTCTTTCTTTCATATACACGCTGATAGGTGGGCCCCATGGTTACGTGCGCTGATGGTGCAACACTAGTTGCGCCACGTGGAATGTTTGACTGGTCAATTGATCGTGTCATCAACAAATTACGGAGTTGTACGGTGAGCCAATGACCGTATAATCACGACATGTATTTTTTTAACACAGTATAGATGCAAGCGCTCATATATACGCGCAAACACTCACTGCTATAAGCGCACACACGCACACCCTACCCCTATGAGCACCTTCGAGAGAGTGAGCCAGCATATCATCTTGACATTTTACGAAGTAACCATAGGTGCCTCGTAGTCGAGGGGAACGTCTCCTCCCACTGACCGCACATCGGCGGAAATACTGAAATTAATACAGGATAAATGCGAGCAGCAGAAATTTAACCCTGGTGGGCTGGGGATACCACTATCCTCCTAACCATCCAACCACAGGTTGGTTAGCACCACAAAATGTATATGGTGACCGTAATGAGCTTATTCTGAAGTCCAGTGACCATATCGTGCTTTCACTTCAAATACAATGACCGTAAGTGTCGTCAACAAAATACGGAGCACGCATCAAATACAATGACTGTCAGTGTCATCAACAAAATACAGAGATGTATGGTGAGCTACATACCGTATGATGACCACAAGAATGTATACGGTGACTGTAATGAGCATATTCTGAAGTGCAGTGATCGTATAGTGCTTTCGCTTGAAATACAGTGACCGTCACGTGTGAATGTGTCAGGGGCATACTTTTAGAGGGCCGAGAGATAGTTTGAGTGCGTACGTGAAAGTGGTGTTGAGAGAGGGGGTGCGGTGGAGACAAAGAGAGATATGCCCTTTGTTTCTCTTTTCCGTGACTATTTTTTAGGAGAAGATATAAACATTCACAATGCGGAACAAATATTATTGGATGCACCACGCAATTAATTTTCATGTACTCCGTATAACTTTGTAACATTGTATATGCTTATTTTCTTAGTGGCCGATTGTGTGTGGGGTGTGGTGGGCACATCATTTCTAGTTGTGGTGGGTCAACGTGAGGACTCATGTGTCGGTTTCATCCTGCGCCACATAGGTTGGACCGAGATGCGTCGAAGCCCATGGAGGACTCGGCGTACAATACGAAGCTACCAGAGTCGTGGAGGACTCTATCCCCACTGATGATAAGCCGACTATATATGATTTGTAACCATAGGCCCCGAGTATGTTATATAAGCCCAGGGGCTAGTTTGTCGATAGTATACGCACACAATGCCTGGTATTCACGTGTACTTTGTACACACCCCTATCACAAATATACAATACCAGGAGTAGGATTTTTCCTCAACTGTAAGGGTCCAGACTTGGGTAAAACTTTGCCTCGTATTACCATCCAGCCTAACAGTCAGGGATATCTTACCAAATGATCTGATGGAATCATATCCGCCAACAAGAGAGAGGTGTGTGTGTGTGTTGGGGGGGGGGGCAATGTGTGCGAGAGAGGCCTAAAGATAATGTGCGTGTGGGAGACACTTAGGCACATGTATGTGCATATAGAGGGCCAACAGAGACCGTGCGTGTGTATATAGGCATGTGAGAGAAATAGTGTTTTCCAACTGAGATAAGTGAAAAGAGTGGTACGTAGTAGTAAGAGAGAGAGGCCTAAAGATAATGTGTGTGCAGGAGACACTTAGGCACATGTATGTGCATATAGAGGGCCAGCAGAGACCATGCGTGTGTATATAGGCATGTGAGAGAAATAGTGTTTTCCAACTGAGATTAGTGAAAAGAGTGGTACGTAGTAGTAAGGGAGAGTGGGTGAGATATATAGAGAGTGTGTGTGCGAGACACCCTGCGAGAGAGTGTGAGCATGTGTGAGAGAGAAATGCCGATGTATATAAAGTGTGTGCACTTATGCGTCAGATAGAGAGATATATAGCGCGTGTGTGAGGACGGGCCGAGGCATAGTGCATCTATGCATAAAAGGCGGTTCTACACATTAAATCAAAATATAAATTGCATTAATTTTTTTGGATGAGATCATGAATTTTGCAATTTGCGTATGAATGAACATTGGTCTATCAGACACCCATACTCTATTGAATTCGAGCATGTGTATGGGTTTATTTCATATTATCGATCCATAGAGTGAGAGTGCTTTGAAATACAGACAATACATGGCTTTTGCAATTCATATATAAACATTAATTAGTGCACTCCGTGTTGTTAGTGTCAGGCACTTTATACATTTGTCACATACATGGATACATTCCAAATTGCTAGCTACGAAATAGAATACATGTTAAATTCAACATAAAGATGGTTTCAAAGATCCTCACAAAAAAAAGATGGTTTTGAAGATTTGAATTCATAGGAAGTGCATTCATCTATTTGAATTCAAGATAATGACATTTGTAAATCAGATCTAAAAGGGCGCATCAATCTTTGTTGTGCGTTTGAACATGCTATATATTCATACGCATGTCTAACTATTTTTTTTGCAACCAAGGAGATTATATCTGGAACCATGCATGAGTTGAGCTAAGCTGCATATTTTTTAATATATACTCATGTACAATGTATATTCAAATGTACCCCCTCCATTCCAAAATAATCGTAGTTTTAGGATTTTCAAGAGTCAAGATTTTTGAAGTTTGAGAAATCCTAAAAGTTCAATTCAAGAGAACTGTAAACGTTAATGATCCTGCTCCCAAATATTGAACGAAGCGCCAAATAAGCCTCTGGTCGCCTGAAACCGCGTGAGACTAATGTTTGGTGGTAGTAAATTACTGTCCTGACTCTGACCCGTGTAGCCTATCGGCCGATGTCCAAAGGTCTAAACCGGGGTAGGTTTGTAACTTCACCAATACGCCAGTCAACCGCCTCCGAGAAGCATTCATACACCGTGGGCGCCTAAACACTCACGCACTCGGCCGAAATCTATCCCGCCCACTATTTGGGACACCTGAGATTACTGTCCTACCCCCGACCCGCAATATGTCCGAAATTTTAGATGGGGGAAAAGTTTGTAACTTTCCCGAAAAATTGTTCCCTCTTAGTTCCCCCTCCCTCCGTTTCCCCATTCATACTCCGTGGGCGCCAAAACGCCCTCTCCACCAGCCGCGAAACCCCAGCCTCCTCAGTTCTCCACCCCATCGCGCCCAATCCACCGCCGCCCTCCTCCATCATGCCGGAGCCGGTACCCCATCGTCGTTGTCCAATGCAACCTCAACCGCAACGCCCTTAAGGACTTAGCAGCTGAAGCCGAGGCAGAGCTGCCTCCACGACGCCGATGCCAACGTGCGCCGTACTAGAACCACTTCGACCACACCGTCCAGCGCCTCATCGTTGCCGCTCCACTATCGCAACCGTCCACTGCACCGGAGCTTTTCCCGCTATGCCGTCGTTCGCCGCCTCGGATCTAGTTCCTCGCCACCGACAGATGGCCACTGCACCACACTCAACAACTTGGCCATGGGTTCGTCCAAGGCTCCACCGTCCTCCAGAACTTCTTGTTTCCAGCGAACCACAAGACGATCGTTGGAAGAACAGAAGGAGGACACAACACTGCCAGCAGAAAGAGGTACTCCTCTTCCCTTATTTGTGTAAATCTTACATCTCTGCTCACACCGTATTAATCCCACGAAAGAAACTAGTTGAGCGCTTCTTACTGCACCTTCTTCGTGATACTAAATGCATAAGGTTTCCTCCCATTTACTATTTCACCTTAGCTAGAGGTCAGTCGCCCGCCTGGATTTCAATTCAGGGTCAGTTGATTAAGAAGCAGCACCCGCTTAGGCGCGTGGAGCACCTAGTCCGCCTGTTCGCCGGGGAAGCGACGCATCAGTGTCTATCATAGGGGTGTGGGGCACAGGAGCTGCTTGCGCCCGATCTGGAGGTCGGTGGGGCTTGAAGGGATGGCCGGGGGGCGGTGCCAAGGACGGCGGTGTGGTGAGGTCGAGGGGTGGGTGGAGGCAGGGGACTGGGCTGATGGTCGCTAGCATTTCGAGGAAGATCGTCAACACTGACTGGCTGGAGGTAGATGAAGGCGATCTACCCGTTCTTTGTACATTGGACGGTGCAGAAAAAATGGACTGACCTATTTGTTTTTAGTCGACTGTTATTTTCATAGTACCACACCTTGTGGTGTGCTGGAGGAGTATCTGCATTTCCCAGCCATCCCTATGCTTTTCAAAATCCTAGAATCTAATTTTGTGTGCCATGCATGTTGTAGAGCTATCATATGTCTCCCGTCATTTATTTCTCACCTACCTGCTATCTGCTACTTTTACACTGTACTACTTGTGCACACACTTCACCCATACTCACACTATTGTTTTTTTATGCATGGGTATTTCAGACTCACGCACTGTTGATGAATACACAAAAGAAAAGACAGAAGTCACTCCTGTGTAGTTCGACGATAAGCACTAAGCGTTTCAGCGCTCTAAAGGGTGTAGTGTCAGCAGATGGAGACAGTAAACGTAGCTCTGCAGTTGATGATCTCAATTGCCACACACAACCATCCCAGATGCTTGCTTTAACTTCACGCTGTCAAATGTGGTTGCATGTTGCATATGGTGTCTAGCTTGTATTGCTTCCAATTTGGTTAAATTGCATCTGCTTACTTTACACATTATACCTTTGATAATGACATGCCTTCCTGTTTTTGATACATACTACATCTGTCTATTAACCTTATTCTTACATCAAACTAATGCTCTTGTGTATCCCTCATCAATCACTTATGATGAGACAGTCACCCCAGTGGGTTACTGTGAGACGCGCTACTCTTTTAAAGAGTGCAGTGTCATCCTCCCCACATGATTCTCAAGAAACAACAAGGCTAAATGAAGATAGTCAACCTAGCTCTGTAGTTGATGACCGCAATTCCCTTACACCACCATCGCAGGTGCTTGCTCTTACTTGGCTATGTGATATGTGGTTGCATGTTGCATATGGTGTCTACCTTGTAATGCTTCTAATTAGGGTAAATTGCATCTGCTTAGTTAACACATTATACCTGTGAATATGACATGCCTTCCTATTTTCGATACATACTACGTCTTTCTATTAACCATATTCTTACATCAAACTACTTTTCTTATGTATCCCTCATCATTCACTTCTGATGAGACACCTTCAAATTGACAGTGTAATATTGGTTGCATCTTGCATATCATTTCAAGCATGTACTGCCTCTAATTTGTTGAAATGCCACTTATAATGAGACACTTCTGACTTGGTAGAGTGATTTTGGTTGGATCTTTCATATGGTGTCTAGCTCGCATTGCTTCCAATTTGTTGAAATGCCTTCTGCTTACCATTTTTCGTACATATTCCATCCTCCTACAATGTGGTTGCCTTACATAAAAGTTGTGTTCGTTAGTATCATGCATCAATGAATTTGGAAGAGCGAATTGCATTCTTTTTCTTGTGTGTTTGACTTAACAAGGCAAAATCTAAAAGGATGAACGCACGGGATGATGGTGGTCCTCTGGAGCAACCAAAACAGATGATCTCTGCAGATTCTCCTACTACTCCTACTGCAGTGCAAGTTCCAAATCTCATCTCCCCTACTCCACAACCCCAGGTGCTTGCTCTAACATGGCAGTGTGATATCTGGTTGCATGTTGCATATGGTGCCTAGCTTGTATTGCTCCTAATTTGTTAAATTGCATCTCCTTAGCTTACACATTATACATGTGAATATGACACGCCTTCCTATTTATGATACATACTACATCTGCCTATCACACCATGTTCTTACATCAAACTACTGTTCTTGTGTATCCTGCATCTATCACTAGTTATGATGAGACAGTCACGCCCGTGGGTTAGTATGAGACACGCTACTCTTATAAAGAGTGCAGTTTCATCCTCCCCACATGATTCTCAAGAAACAGCAAGTCTAAATGAAGATATTGAACGTAGCACTGTACTTGAAGACCGCATTTCCCCTACACCACCATCGCAGGTGCTTGCTCTAACTTCGCAGTGTGATATGTGGTTGCATTTGCATATGGTGTCTAGCTTGTAATGCTTCTAATTAGGGTAAATTGCATCTACTTAGTTTACACATTATACCTGTGAATATGACATGCCTTCCTATTTTTGGTACATACTACATCTATCTGTTAACCATGTTCTTACATGAAACTACCACTCTTCTGTATCCTGCATCAATCACTTACGATGAGACACCTTTATTCGTTGCATATTGCATATTATTTCTAGCCTATTGCCATGCATTGCTTCTAATTTGGTCAAATACATTTATGAGGCCACCCTTTTAATTTGGCAGAGTGATATTGGTTTCATCTTTCATGCTGTCTAGCTTGCATTGCTTCTAATTAGTTCAAACACCTTGTGCTTAGTTTACACTTTACACATCATACATGTCAATATGTCATGCCGTCCTGTTTTTCATACATCATTGGTACAGCGAGGTGCTATACAAACGGTTTTTAACCCCTTTCCGCGATGGTGTTTGGAACCGTCGCCAAGTGAGTAACTGCGATAGGGGGGGTCCTTCCCACACGACCCAGAAACCGTTGGGGATAGGGAGCCACCCAGAACCTGCATCCTTGCAACTCGTTTGTGCTCGCATTTCCATCGCAGTCGGTATTCTATAGTGCTACGTTTACGATGCGCGGCCCATCACAAACGTTTCACGATTATAGAACATGTATGATAAGCAGACAATCACACACATTCGCTGTTCCCAAACCGTATGCCATAACTAATTAAGAAGATTAGCTAATCGTCGTACGAGTGTCGGACAGGATTGCGAAACGTCGGACCATCGTAACATCGTCGTACACGACAACTATCGCACACGCTATTCTGTGGTGCAACGTTTACGATGCATACCACATCAGAAACAGTTCATGGTTGCGAATTGTGTACGATAAGGTAACTATCACAAACGTTTAGTTTGCCTGCACCGTTTGTGATATTGTCTGACATCCCACACGCTTTGCAAACGGCAACTGTGTGCATGCTTGCACACGTTTCCTCTCTGTGAACCGTGTCGAATTATGGTGTATATCGCAAACGTTTGTGTTTTACCAACCGTGTGTGTCGTAACGACCTGGAGAGCATAATTTCACCGTAATTTAATTGCTGCTATTTCAAATTGTACCGGATTTGAATTTGAATGTATGCTATAGCTTTATTCATATCCATCAGGTTCAAACAACCAATGCATTATTCGATTCATAGGTACATATGTTCAAGAATTACATAAGAACCAAATAAAGAATGATGAACCACAGTTGTATACTTGTACTATTAAAGAAGGTAAAGAAAGAGGCGAAATACATTCTGGTTGCTGAACAAGGTGAAGCGGAATGCCCATATTGTGCCCTCCTCCATGCAGAAGGCACGCACGACTCTAGTCCAACCCCTTGTGATGGCCGACCGCTCATCCTTCACGGTCTTCATGAAAACATCTAGATAATCATCGTGTTCTGGTAGAAATACTTTAACCTTTGCATGCCCACCAATCATTTAGTTTGAGAGGTAATCTTGAGTAAACTGCTTTGGGAACCACTGCAAAGGAAAAAGATTCAGACATTGTCATCTAACACAACTCATTATGGGCAGTAAAAAGAAGGCTGCAGAGTTCTTACTTACCATCCTACAGTTTGCTGTTGTCTTGGATAAAGTGTAAACAAATAGTTTAATTGCCATCTTTTGACCAATTTTACTAAGAATCTTTATCAGCTTCCTCACTTGATGTTGGTTCATCGATATCTCATTGCCCCATACGCAGAAAGGGTCGAAGCGCGGATCTTTACCAATGACATATGTACCTAAAAGCACCAAGTTAATATTAGAAGCTAAACAACAATTGCACAATGATGTAGTACAACACTCTTTTATAATATCTTATAACATCCAATATACTCACATATTAGATGAATTAACATCTTATATTATGGGTCGGAAGGAGTTTATTGCATTTTTACAAATTGTCGGCTGATTAACTGCTGCTGTATCCATGGGTTAGAGTTAGTTTGAGCTAGCTCGGGCTCAAATAGCCCTAAAGTATATCCAAACATGAGGGCTAGTTTGAGCTAGTTGCATCTAACCCACCCAAAAAAACTATCTCACCCAAGAGGTGCTAATTGGAGCTAGTTCTCCTAGTGCATTTATTGTCAATCTAACCCTGTCATCCAAACACCTCTTTGGATGGAGTTAGTTCAGGGTTAGTCATGAGCTAGAAACTAACTCTAACCTCTAGCTAAGTTGAGTATCCAAACAGGGCTGTGTTGTTGTTGTTGTTGTTGTTGTTGTTGTTGTTGTTGTTGTTGTTGTTGTTGTTGTTGTTGTTATTGCTGCTGCTGCTCTTCTACGTATATCTAGACATCATCAGAACATTAAGGTAACACTCTTCCTTGTTGCTATGTAGCCTAGGATTGCATATTTAGACATTAAGTACAGTGCATGTTGCTATGTAGCCTTAGATATATTACATATGGCCCTAGTTAACCTAACGATAAATGGGTTACAAATATATTCAGTTAAAAGTCTGATTCACCGATTAGTCCCTTATCAACCCCCGGCCTATATGGTACCAGCTACCGATATCCTGAACAGTGAGTATATATAAGCCATGGGATGAAACTAACCTCGATGGAAAACAGCAGTCGTTCGCAAAATTGTCCCATGTAGGTACATCGAGAGGCATGTTAAGCACAACAGGCTAAACATCAACCAAATATATCCATGGCAGACAAAATAATCTCCAAAAGATAGCTTCAGTGTGTAGGTTTAAGCACGCTGGTAAAGCAAAACAAGTGGAAAGGTGTGTTAACTGCAACAGGCCTAACATTTAACAACAAGCAAACATAGTCATTCAAACTGGTATTGTGCCGGTCTAAGTACACTGGTTATTGTTAAATAAAAATGGAAAGGCGTGTTAACTACAAGATGCAGCAACCAAATGTAGTCATTCATAGTGGTATTGTTGAAACTGGTATTGATGAAATTGAACTGCACAATTCATACTTGCACATATAGAACATCACGTTGTGAATAACTGAAATAAACAAGGCATACTACGAACAACCAAAGATAGCATTTGAAACTGGACATATGCTAACTACAAACAACCGAACAATCAAAAAACTTTGAAAGAGGCATATGCTAGCTATAACAGGCTTAACAGCAAGCAAATATATGCATTCCTATCGGTATGTTTAAAACTGGATTGCTGAAATGTACTGCACATTAAATAATTGCACATATAGAGCATCACATTGTGAACAACTGAAATAAACAAGGCATACTGCAAACAACCAAATATAGCAATTAAAACTGGACATATTCTCACTACACTACAAAAGGGACTCGGCAAAACAAATCATGGGTTCCCCCTGTGAAGAGGCGCGGCAAAACAAATCATGGGTTTCCTCACTTGTCACAGATGGGCTCGTTCCCATGGGAAGAGCATGGACCCTGGATGCGCTCCATGTTGTCGCAGAGGGGCTCCTTCCCCTTGGAAAAGCACGGCTGTAGGGTGCCCTCCCTGATGTCGCAGACGGGCTCTTTCCCCTTGGAAGAGCAGATGGGCTCTTTCCCCTTGGAAGAGCCGGAGAGGGTGCCCTCCTCGTGGTCGTCGTCGATGAGGTCTGACTTGGAAGCTGTGGATCCCAAGCCAGCGTCGCAGAACGTGTCCTTCAGAAATGACAAAAGGGGCTCAATGGCGATGTAGGATGGCAAATTCTTGACAGCGAGCCAGAGGAGATCAACGGCGGGGCCATGGATGAGATCAATGGCGGTTGAACCCGAGGGGTTGGGGGTGGGACACTTAACCTGTCACATAGCCCACGTTAGGCCGTCGCTGTCGTAGCCGGCGTCCGCAACATACCTGCATACTCTAGCCCGCTGATTGAGTGCCTGCGGCCAGTAATGGTCGTTAGCTTCCTGGGCGACGTCGGGCAAAGAGACCGCGATACACCTCTTTTGGGCCAGTCACTCCTCGAACTCCACGGAAAGCATAGCCGGGCTTAGGCTGCGACGCTCTGGAGTGGGGGATGGGGATGGGGATGGGGATCTGTGGGAAAGGGGGCATTTGGCAGGCATCATCTAAGAAACTCAGGGCGGCCTGGGTATGGAGATCGGTGGGTAAGCTGCACAGCAAACCGGCAGATGTTGACAATGGAGGCCTTGCTACGGCGACGGCGGCGACCTTGCTAGGGTTTCGAGCGAGGGAGGGTGTGTGTGTGCGCGCGCGTGCGCCCGGGGAGGTTTTGGTGTGGGTGTGTGTTTGAGGAAATGACGCGGCTACTGAAAATTTTACTACGCGGGAGTGAAATGCCGGGGCTATTGAAAATTTGGATGATGGTGCATCGCACACGGTCCGGAAATAACAACCATGTGTTATGAAACAGAAAAACCCTTGAGGCGGGCAGATATTTTCGAGGGATGCAGGCGGGAGCGGGAACAAGAAACATCACACACGGTCGAAACATAATAACCGTGTGTTATCAAACAGAAAAAAGCTGCAGGCGGGTAGATATTTTTGAGTGGGGAAGCCTCGTGGAGCCCAATGTACTGTGCGGATGTGCGTGACAGGGGCACCGGCGTGGCACATAGTTAGTGTGAGTGAACCGTGTCTGTTGCGTCATCCGACTTGTCTAATGTTCATAAATTTGGCGAAAAATGACGCGGGAGAGGGTCAGAACACGAACACACTTGCATGTGGACCAAATATATGTATGAAAAGGGTGGTTTGATGTTCAAATACCAAATGCAACTTTGATGTGGCACCTATCTCTCAAAGCGCACGATACTGCTTCCACCCCTCATGTCGGCAGGAAGGGAATCCTAAGCTATGAATGCATGCCCCCCCACGGAGGTTCACATAGCAAAGTGCGAAGTAGCAGTCCCCCCCCCACACACACACCCACTTTCAGTCGGCGGGCCAGAGAGGCATCTCACCAAGATGGATCGTAAAACGGACCAAGAATAATCCACCTTGGTCGTACAACCTCTCTCTTGTTGTTGGTCAAAGTGATGGCTGTCCATGCGACCCCGGAGATGGGCTAACTCGCCAATAATCACGCAAGTAGCTAGTCCCCGAAGACAACCACTGCCTGCGTGTGGCCCAAACATATGTAGAGGTGTGTTTGAATACACAATGGAACAACTTTGATGTGGCACCGTGCTTTCGAACTAGAAATCCCCACACTGAGTGAGGGTTAGTTGACGATGCATATGTATGTCACACCACACTTCAAGCCGATGACAGGGATTCATGCATGCATGCGTGCATAGTATGCGCTCAAACTTAATTAGGGTGGTCTGAATCTCACCATGACCTATACTAAGATAACACGAACCAAAGGAAGAATCTGCCATGGTAACCTATCTTGTTGTCGGTCAAGGTGATCATGGATGTCCACGCGGGCCCACGAATATATAGGCTTGTTGCTGATAACCACGCAAGGGAGTGTACCATTCGAAGACAACCACTACATGCATATGTATGGAGGTGATGCGTGCATGCATGTTTGAATACCATTTCACAACATTGATGTGGTGCGTGCGTCGAAAATCGTACAGTCCCCACACAGAGCAAGATCGGTTCATGACGTGTCGTGGTACTAGCCACTTTGACTCGATGGGGGGGATTCATGCGTACACATGCATGTGTGTGCTCAAACTGTATCATATCATCCCAGAGCATGACCTATATATATATACCATATTACAAAGAAAAAAAATCCCCTCCTAAGTCAAATTAACCTCTCTCGTTGTCAGGCAAAGTAGTGATGGACCAAGCGGGCCCACAGATGGAAACCATCGATATCGCTGATAACCGCTTAAGTGGGTGCGAGAGGACAATCACCATCGCTTTGCATGTGGGCCAAACATATGTTGAATACCCAAAATGCACAACTTTGATGTGGCACATGCCTCGAAAACCGTAAAGTCCCCACACAGAGCGAGGTTCATGAAGCGTACTACATATGATGGTCCCATTCCCCCTCTTCGACGCATACTATATGCTCCTACCGTAATACAACCCAAAAAGAATCCTCCTTGATGGTGAAATTAATTAACCTCTCCCGATGTAGGTCAAAGTGATGCATGCATCGACGATGGCCTCATGGGCCCACAGATGGAAGCGTCACACATGAGTGTCCTAGGATAACCACCGCCTGCATGCATGTGGCCCAAAGAGGTGTTGCGTGATGTTTGAATAGCCAATTTCACAACTTTGATGTGGCACGTTCCTTGGAACCGAAAAGTCCCGACACTGAGTGAGGTGTACTTGTTCACGGATGCGTATGTATAGTATATATGCTAGTCCCCTCCCACCTCTTCGACGTGTACTATATACTCACACAAACAAAAAAGATTCTACCTTGCTGGTCAAATTAACCTCTCTGTCGGCTGTTCGTCAAAGTGATGGACGATGACCTCACGGGCCCACAGAAAGCGTCACACGTGAGTATCGAGTGTCGTGTAGGACTGCATGTGGCCAAAACATGTATGTATGAAAGGGTTGTGTAATGCTTTAAATAATGAATTCACGACTCTGATGTGGCACCTGCCTCACAAAATGGCCAACCCACACGGTGGCTCACGACTCGTAGTGTACTACCAGCCACCCGCCACCCCCACCCCCAGACGCACACACACACACACACACAAACACACACACACACACACACCGCGAATCCACTGCAACTACGATGCATGTTAAATTATCCCGCGGTGAACATATGTTACCAAAGGAGGGACGTTTTAATTTTGAAAAAAAAATAGAGATCATTAAGACGTTTTAGTACATTGATTGATTTTCTAGGGGTATAATGTGCAAAAATCAAATTTGAGCTACATGCACATGTGACAGTGCACCTAAATGGATTGCAAAAGCACATGTGTCTCACTGGGTGCATGTTTACTCCCCGTGCAAGAAATTTCAAACATTGATAATCTTGATTTTCAAATTCTAGTACATCCAAAACTTATTTGAAATTCATGAAACTTATCGTGTTGTCATATGGACACCAATACTAAGTGGCATTGTACTTTTTTTTGTCAAATTTGAGACCAGTTTTGATGTAATCTTTATCTTCTTACAAATGGGAGATTATTAAAAATTGGGAACCAATATCCCAAACGGATTATTTATTCGAACCATGAGCGTTAGACCAACAATGGATACGTGCCATGCTTCGGTTAAGAAATAAAGCGGCAGCATTAATCATCCAAATAGAAAAACAATATACGTGCCGCCACGCGACCCGTGTGCCGTGCGAGCAGGCGTGAGTTGAGTTGACGGGATGCATGCGAGCAGTCCGCCACGCAGGCAGACCGGGAGGCGTGCGTGCAGGTGTGCGAATTGATGGGTGGCGTGCTCGCTGCGCAGTGTCATCGGGAGGCATGCGAGTAGCTGTGTGAAACGACGGTAGGCATGCCAGCAGTCCGGTGCGCAGGCTCACCGGGAGGTGAGCCAGCGGTTTGATCGCCGCCCACCTCTCTCCCAATACTCCATATTAATGGCATGCCCGAGCGGCCGCACCCCCCATCCTCGCCACACACACAATCCTCTCTCTCCGCTTGCATCCTCGACGCCGCTCTCAGTCCTCAAAGCCGTCAGTGTATGAGGATGCCGCCGAAGGGCCCCATCGGAGGGAGTGGCGACGCCGGGGCTGCTAAAGCACCGAAGCACGGCGTGGAGATGGAGACAGAGGTTGCCATCACCGCCGGCGAGGTATCGCTGCACCCTGACATCGTTGAGCTTCCACAGCCGGAGGCGGAGGTCCACACCGACTCCGGTGATGACTCGGGCGATGACCCCGGCGACGACTCCGACGACCACTCCGGCGACGACTCCGATGACGACAGACAACTGGTTAGTCATCTATACCCATTTATGTGTCAAATAGATCCTAGGGTTTCTCTGGTTACTCTTGCCTTCCCCTTTTTGGAATAGAAATCCTATGGTTATGTTCTCCCAATCCATGAAATCTGAGTAAGTTTCGTTAGATCCGTGTAGTGTATTGATTGTTTGAATGGTACAAGTGATAAGTGATTAGTTGTTTCATCTGTGCAAATGATTTCTGCTAGTAATCCAACTAGGGTTAGTGTTCGTGCTAATAATTACTAGCCAGGACTTGACAATTGATTTTGAATGACCTACATATATGTTTGTGCCATTATTTTCTTCAAGATTGGTCTGTACATAGACGATTGTGCTTAAAAATCGAACCATAATATCTGGATATGTATAAAAAAATAGCCATAAATTCCTAATCCTACTACAAGGCATTTAAACATTGATTTGATGCCAAATTTTGGCAACTGCCAAATGTTCGTTAGAGATTAGTTTGTAAACATTAATTTGACGCCACATTTTTTTTACTATTAGTATAGGTGCTGTCTGACGATGTGGACAATGAGGATGAAGATGGCCAGAGGAGGTACAAGAGGCAAATCCCGAGGGTGCTTTATGCGGGAATGCATAACAGGCGTATTAGGACCTGGGACGGCGGTTATTGATGCCCATTTTGCAACCAAAAGCTTCATGAAGCGTATGAAAGTGTTCTGGCGCATGCAAGAGGACGAGCCGTTGGCTCCTTCAAGCAGAAGTATTCTCGCAAGGTGGCGCACGCCGCATACGCCGAGTACCTGGAGAAGCTTCGGGATCGTGCTGGCAGATGAGATGAGATGTGGGATCGAACTATGTACGCTTGAGTATGCTTAATAATGGTTGAACTATGTACTTATGGTTGAACTATGCTTGTGTACGCTTATTATCTATGTCTGAGTATGTTTAATCTATGTTTACTTATGTCTAAATGTGGGATATGGATGCAATCAGTTCGGTTGATGGAATCTACCTCCGTCCTGGTTTATTGGTCCCCTTTGTAATTTGTGTTAAATTTGGACCAAAGATTTAACTGATAAAATGTTAGTGGTGGTCAGCAAAAATTATATCGTTGGATGCGTATTTGAACATAGTGTTCAATGATATAATTTTTTGTGACATGCATAAACATTTGTTAGTTAAATATTTGGTCAAAATTTGGTACAAATTACAAAGGGGACCAATAAACTAGGACGGAGGTAGTACGTCAATCACACACGGTTCCCAAAATTGGAACCGTGTGCAATGACTTTCATTTTGCTTGTTACGTCAATCACACACGGTTGGCTCTAGCAAACCGTTGCCTCCGAAACTCTTTGTGGGACAGAAAACCCTCACCACCAAATTCAAAAAAGAAAACAGAAAACCCTCACCATGCCCATGCCACAAAAACCCTCGCCTCGCCCCGCCCGCCACCCCCTCCCGTCCCCATTCACACCTGCACAAGCTCCTCCACGTCTATGCATGGCACCGCCTATCACGGCGACAACCACTTAGCTCAACGCCTGCCGCCACCGCCAAGCTGCCGGCAAACCCCACCGCATTTCGCCAATTCTGCTTGCCGCCGCCTATCGCCATCAACTTTCTCGACGCTGCTCGCGGTCGACCCAGCTCCGCCCGGTTGGGGAATCCGCCGTACTGAGGGTTTTTTCTCATGGACACCAAGGTAACTAATTTAATGAGATATTATCTCATCTCTTATCCCAGTTCATCTGCCTCCTTTAATCACCCGACCGAAATCACCGTGAATTCATTTTTATTCGAGCTGATTTGAGGGTTTTCTTTCATTCAAAGTGTGTATAGTGCGCAGACACATCAGGACTTTGCGGCCTCCGCCAGACATCCATGGAGTTCCATCTCATCGTACCAGATGACTTGAGGATGCGCGCGGTATGTTCAATCTCACCCTAAATCGGTTGGAATGACCTACTTTCCTGAACATATACTAAATATTGCTACATTTGGATAAAAGGTGCCACATGCACCATATACGTCAAAGGGGATTTTTTTCCTCTTCTTTCTATATTAGGCAAATTAATGATGTATTGTTCTTTCGATTACTCTCATATTTCCATGACATCATGTTTACCCTATCTGTTTAATTATAGATTTTTGTCCTTCGATTTCAACTTCTGTATAGTTCTTTCAATTTGGGCCCATATTTGCATGTTACCATATTTTCTTTAACAATCCTACCATTTTATGCAGCGCGTCCCTTGCTATGCAATAGAATCTGTAGTACACAATCTTTCCCTTTACATAAATCAAGACTGCAGGGATGTCTTACTGAACACAAACCATGGATTTACAATCGTTGCTACTGTAATACTTGATGAACGTGGTGACTCCTATTTTGGCACTGGCCTTTGAAAAGAAATTTCTAAGTTTTTTGTACTGAAAGCTGGTCATGAGATATATGCTAACTTCCCCGACGATATCATTCGTCCAGACTTTGTTCGAAGTAAGTGTTCTTTTCAAGTATCTGCATGTTGACTTACCCAGCAATATCAAATGAATTGTGTAGTATTTAAGCAACCAATTGTTATTCCATTTTCTTACTCTATTCCTACCTACTAACTTCTAGTTACCAATACACTTTTCTATTGCCCTGTTTTAACTAAATATTCCCTGTACTCCCACTTCTATCAGAAAGCGCCGCTGACAAGGAGACTCCGGAGGTGGAGAACAGGGCTGCCAACAAGCAGAGGCGGGTCGAGCAAGAATCGCAAGCGACTCCAGCAGGCCTAGACTTCATCAGCAGCCTCCCCGATGATATGTTGACAGTCATCATCTCCCTCCTCCCAATCAAATATGGGGCGCGGACAACCGTCCTTTCCCGGCGGTGGCGCCCCCTATGGAACTCCACCCCTCTCGACTTCATCAACACCCACGAGCTCTGCCATGGCTATCGCAAAAGCTTGGTCGCGTTCTCCAAGATCCTCGGCAGTCACCCTGGCCAAACCAGAGGCCTTAGCATGGGCAAGTTCCGTTCCAACGGCAAGGACCGAGCCAAGCTTGACGACTGGTTCCGATCCCCCGCCCTAGATCAGCTCGAGGAGCTCACTTTTGATGATGGGCATATGCGCTCGCTGCCAACGTCCGCGCTCCGCCTCGCGCCCACGCTGCGCGTCGCCAAGTTCAGGAACTGCCACCCCCCTTAATGACGTGCCCGCTCTTATTCTACCATGACTGAAGAACCTCGAGCTCGTCGCCGTCTGCCTCCTAAACGGTGACATGGAGCACCTGCTCCATGGCTATACTGCACTTGAGTACCTTCGTCTTCAGGCGATCAATGGGTTGAGTAGCTTCCACATCACCTCCATGACTCTCCGGACTATTTATGTGTGTTGCTGGTGCGGCAAGAAGACATCACAAGATGTGTACCATGGTATGGTCATTGAGGACACACCTTCACTTGAGAGATTACTTGTAGTTGATCAAGAAGATCCAACAAGAATCAATGTCATTTCTGCGCCGAAATTGATAGTGGTGGGCTACTCGTCTGACAAATACTCCGAACTTGTTATTGGATCCACACCCGTTCAGGTACAACAGTCGCCTTCTTCCTCTCCTTCTAGAAATTAACATTATTTCTAATTTTAAAGATGTACGTTCGTCTGTCATCCAGAAAATGATTCCGACAAGCTTGACCCCGAAACTGCGCACAGCGAAGGTCTTGGCACTAGAATCTATCGGCCCCAACCTGGAGCAAGTTGTCAGTTTCCTGAGATACTTTCCGTGCCTAGAGAAGCTATATATCGAGGTGATGTTCCTTTCCTGTTAAATGTTAACCATAAGGGAGTTCAATTTGTGACACCTTTTTCCAAGTTTACAATGATAATGTACTACGATTTCTGAAGGATTTTTTGGAGGATTTCTGTACATACATGTTTTCCCCCCATATTCGTTGCTTGATCCATATGGTTACAATCCATAAGCATTTCTCCTTTGGATTCATCTGTACTATTAGTTTTCTTAGGGAACTTTTCATCCACTCCAACCTCTTGTGAAGAAGGCTACATTTTTCTAGATTGTAATCAAATGCCCATGTTAATCATGTCGGATCGAAGATGGCATGTTAGTGCATTTTACAAATCCTGCAAACCAAATAGGCATGTAGTAGTGTTCAAAACTGCATGTAGGCACTAACACATTTTCTTCTTATGCAGATAAGATTAGGCCCGGTGGTGGATAATGTGACACAATATAACAATCACATCGAATGCCTAGATCTGCATCTCTCAGAAATTACTTTGAACTCCTACCAAGGGACCTTACCGGAGATTATATTCGCCAGGTTCTTTGTTGTCAGAGCAAGGGTGCTGAAGGTAATGAGGTTTGCCCTACATTTATTTCACAAAAATGAATGGTTTGTTGATCAGTGCCGGTGGCTGCGGCAGAATGGAATAAGCTCCAAAAATGCTGAATTTCATTTTGGAACTTCAGATGACAGAGTAATCGGAAGTCATCGTGTCAACCCCATACATGACTTCTCAGTGGCTGACCCCTTTGCAAAAATTATGAGGTTTTGAAACCAGACTTACAAGTGGTAATATTAGTTTGAACCTCTCTGATATCCTTGTTCAGCGGATCAGCGCGAGCGTTTGTAGCTGATGAGCTGAATTTCATTTCTAATATCAGTTTGAACCTTGTAATCTTTGAATTTGAACCATATAACTCTGGAATTTGAACCTTGTAATATTTCGAGCTTTTGTGGTACAATCGTTGAAATGGCATCGTATGAGACTCGTATATTGGTAGCACTATTTTGACCTTAATATGCAATGGACTTAGATTTTATTAACCATTCTCAAATCTGTTTACCTTGTCGATCTCATAGCACACGATCTGTATAGCTAACTCGACTGCGATCTTCGACATTATTGCACACAGTTGGTTTCTTCAACCGTGTGCCCTGTAGAGCGCAGAATTAATTATCGCACTCGAGTGTCCATCATCACCCTTCTGTGTAACTTTGACCTCATCACCCACGGGTAAACTTATGACCGAAGTCATTCCACACACTTAGTTTTTACAAAGCTTTTTGCCAATAAATGCCCATGATTTGTCCCTCTTCTAGCCGACGCGTGGCCAAACTAGCCGGGCGGGAAGCTTGCGTGGTAAACTGTGCGGTAGCGCGGGAACAGGCTCACCGACGATACATTTGGCTCCTCTTCGAGCCCACGCGTGGTCAAACGAAACACGTGCGGTGTGGTGTTGTCAAGCGTGCACCGGAATCCTCCGCTATGAATGCTGTGACAAGACATGATGATTACAGGCCGACCGACCCCCATTTATTACAGCGGCCATTCAACCCTTGTGTCTCTTCAATCCTTCGATCGTGCCCCACCATTGCAAGAAGCACACCCACCACGACAAATTCTTAGAGGGTATCCTGCGCGGCTCCAATGGTGCTCCGAGCGGCTGCCAACGACGAGCAGTAGTTCACCATGCATGATGTGGTGGACACCCACAGAAGGTTCACGGAGCTCTCGGTGGTGTACACCAACAACCCGGTCTGGGTGGAGCACTCCATCCACATCATGGAGCTGTTGCTTGCCGAGGAGAAGTACAAGGTGGTCAGGTTCGACCTCGAGTACACCCGCGCTCGTGCCGGGTCTCGTCCCAAGGTCGCCGTCGCCCAGATGTGGATGCGCAACCACGTCCTTGTCTACCACTACTGCCTGGCCACAAGGCCTTGCGAGCATTTTGCCAGGTTTGTCAACAGCCCCCACTACATGTTCGCTACGGTGGACATCACCAACGATGTAAAGGTGCTCAAGAATTCGGGCATCGCCTGCCAGAATCTTGTCGACATCCAGGGCCAATACAAGATCTGGGGCAACAACGAGCATGAGAAGGACTCACTGGTTCACCTCGTCGAGGCCATCATCGACCCCTACTACAGAGACATGAAGGATTCCTGCAACAAGGACAAGCGTGCCTGGCACTTGGCCTGGATGGAGAAACTTGACAAAGCTCATGTTGTGTACGTGGCCAAGTTGGCGTACACGAGCTACGAGATGTACAGGAGGATCGTTGACATGAGGATGTGCCTCCTTCCCCAAAATGGACAGGGATCCAGCCGGAACCAGAGCAATGGCAAGCGTCGTCGCAACAATAAGTAGATGATTAGATCATCGTTTCTTCTAGTTTAGTATGCATGTAATTGCTTACTTTGGTGTGTGGAAATGTTATGTGTGTAGTCACTTGTGTAATTGTATGCTTAATTTGGTCTTGCAATGCTGTCTTTTTAAGTATATATGTTGATGCTCTGTAGACAGAGCAAATCACATCACACACGGACTAAACAATGGAACCCGTCGGTGATGATTTCATCAATCACTGACAATTGTATACCAGCAGGCGTTTGCTCACAACACACACGGCTTGTTAATAGGAATCGTCTGTGTTGTTATCGGTCTTCCCTCACATTTCCGATTACAGACCTGTTTGCCGCGTATCACACACATCTTGTTAAGTTGAACTGTTTTTGTTCTCTTGGCTCAACACACACCTTCATCTAGCTGCCCGTTTCTGTTGTTCTGCCTCATCACAAACAGTTTATCCGAGTGAACTGTATGCCATATATCGCACACGCCTTCATATGGCTGCCCGTTTCTTTTGTTCTGCCTCATCGCAAATAGTTCATTGAACTGAACCGTATGCCCCTCATCGCACATGCAAGTAAAATCTGAACCGTGTTTGATGTATCCTTTATCGCAAACGTTTTGCATCTTTTTTGACGGTTATTTTACATCACCGTTTGTGATTAATGCATCGCACACAGTTTTGTCAAAGGGTCTCTGATCGTAGTGTCGCGTTAGCAGCATCCTGCAGTAGTGCATATTCCATCCTCCTATCATGCGGTTCCCTTACATGAAAGTAGTGTTCGTCAGTATCATGCATAAATGAGTTATGAAGAGCAAATTTTATTCCTTTTTCTTGTGGGTTTGACTTGACAAGGCAAAATCAAAAAAGAGGAAGGAAAAGAGTAAGGAAGGCGATGATGGTGGTCCTCTGCAGCAACGTAAACGGAGCATCTGTATGGATTCTCCTCGTACTGCTAGTGCATTGCAAGTTCCAAGTCTTCGCTCCCCTACTCCACCATCCCAGGTGCTTGCTCTAACTTGGCAGTGTGATAACTGGTTGCATGTTGAATATGGTGTCTGGCTTGTATTGCTTCTAATTAGTGTAAACTGCATCTGCTTAGCTTACACATTATACGTGTGAATATGACACGCCTTCCTGTTTTTGGTACATAGTATATCTGTCTATCACACCATGTTCTTACATGAAACTACTCTTCTTGTGTATCCTGCATCAGTCACTTATGATGAGACACCTTTAAGTTGGCACTGTGATATTGGTTTACGTCTTGAATATGATTTCTAGCATGTAGTGCTTCTAATTTGATGAACCCCACCTATGACGAGACAATTTTAACTTGGCGGAGTGATATTGGTTGCATCTTCCATATGGTGTCTAGCTTGCGGTGCTTCTAATTTGTAGAAGTGCCTTCTACTTAGTTACCACATCATAGGTGTGAATATGTCATGTCGTCCAGTTTTTCGTACATATTCCATTCTCGTATCATGACTTTGCCTTTCATCATAGTAGTGTTCATCAGTATCATGCATGAATGAGTTCTAAAGAGCGAATTTTATTCCTTTTTCTTGTCGGTTTTACCTCACAATGCAAAATGAATAAAGCTGAAGAAAATTGGTAAGGCATTGGATGATGGTGGTCCTTCCGAGCAACTGAAATGGAGGGTCTCTACAGATTCTACTCCACCATCCTCCCAACAAGATTCGCAAGACAACGCAAGGCTACAAAGTCAACGTAGCTGTGTAGATGATGAGCACATCTCCCCTACTCCACCATCACAGGTGTTTGCTCTAACTTGGCACTATTATATGTGGTTGCATGTTGCGTATGATGTCTAGCTTGTATTGCTTCTAACTTTGTTATATTTCATCTGCTTACTTTACACATCATACCTGTGAATATGACACGTGTTCCTGTTTCTAGAACATACAATATCTGATCACACCATGTTCTTACATCAGATTACTGTTCTTGCGTATCCCGCATCAGTCACTTATGATGAGGCACCTTTAAGTCGGCACTTTGATATTGGTTGCGTCTTGCATACGATTTCTAGCATGTACTGCTTCTAATTTGTTGAAACGCCAGACAGTTTGAACTTGGTAGAGTGATATTGGTTGCATCTTTCATATAGTGTCTAGCTTGCAGTGCTTCGAATTTGTTGAAATGCCTTCTGCTTAGTTACCACATCATAGGTATGAATATGTCACGCCGTCCTGTTTTTCATACATATTCCATCCTCGTATCATGTGTTTGCCTTTCATCCGAGTAGTGTTTGTCAGTATCATGCATGAATGAGTTCTGAAGAGCGAATTTTATTCCTTTTTCTTATCGGTTTGACTTCACAATGCAAAATCAATACAGCTGAAGGAAATTAGTAAGGCAGTGGATGATGGTGGTCCTTCGGAGCAACTCAAACAGAGGGTCTCTACAGATTCTACTCCGCCATCCTCCCAACAAGATTCGCAAGACAACACAAGGCTGGACAGTCAACGTAGCTGTGTAGATGATGAGTACATCTCCCCTACTCCACCATCATAGGTGCTTGCTCTAACTTGCCACTGTTATATGTGGTTGCGTGTTCAGTATGATGTCTAGTTTGTATTGCTTCTAATTTTGTTGAATTGCATCTGCGTAGCTTACAACTTATACCTGCAACAATCACTTACCCATAAGACACATTTAACTTGGGAGTGTGATGTAGGTTGCATCTTGCATTGTCTTCTAGCTTGTATTGCTTCTAATTTGTTGAAATGGCACTTATGACGAGACACTTTTTACCTGGTAGTGATATTGGTTGCATGTTCATATGGTGCCTAGCTTTCATTTCTTCTAATTTTGTTGAAATGCCTTTTGCTTACTATTTTTCATACATATTCCATCCTCCTATCGTACGTGTGAATATGGAATGCTGTCATTTTTTTGTGTATATATTCCATCCTCCTATCATGCGCGTGCCTTACATCAAAGTAGTGTTCGTCTGTATCATGCATCAACCAGTTATGCAGAGCTAATTTTATTCCTCTTCTTGTGGTTTTGACTTCAGAAGGCAATATCAAAAAGGAGGAAGGAAAAGTGTAAGTTAGGGGATGTTGGTGGTCCTCCGGACCGACGCAAACGGAGACTCTCTAGATTTACCACTGCTACTGCTAATGCAGTTGAAGTCCCAAGTCTACATGATGAGTTCATCTCCCCTACTCCACCATCGCAGGTGCTTGCTCTAAGTTGACAGTGTGATAATTGGTTTCATGTGTAACGCCCGGATAATTAAGCTACAGTAAACCCCTATTAATGGTGCCATGTCATCATAATACTGTTGCTAATCCTCGCTTGATCCAAATCACAATTCAAATTCAAAACCGAGTTTTAAGTCAAAGTTCAAATTTTGTCAAACATGAAAACTAAAATGTTCAAACTTTGGCAAATAATCCATAGAAAATATTGGTGGAGAAATCGTCTTTTATAAACTGTTTAAGTGCAAAAAAATAAATGAAACAATAGCTGAAAACAATTATTAAATGTCTTTAATAATAAAACTAATACAAATCCATTTTATTAAAGTGCCAAATCATTTAGGGCAGTGGCCTAATTATTACTACTAATTTAGATGCTAAAATTATATTTTATAAAACAAAAGTAAAATAAAACTTAGTGAAAATAGAAAACTATTTAAAAGAAAAAGAAAAGCCAAATAAAAAGCAGAAAAACAGAGAAGCTCCCCCGCCCTGTTCCCCCCGGGCCTCGGCCCACTCCCACCCAGCCAGCCCATCTACCCCCACCGGTCGCTTTCTCCTCCTGTTCTCCTGGCGTGACCGCAAGAGAGGCGTGACCCCGTCAGACCAGCTCGCCGGCGCCGCCCCGAGGGGATAAGGGCGCCGTCCCCTCGACGCCTCGAGCCCTCCCCTCCACTCACCGCTCCCCCTGCCAACCCTAGCTTCCCCTTTCTTTCATTTGCCTCTCCCCCTCTCAGATTCGCTCATGCCCGAGCTCTGCCGCCGCCTCGCCATCGACCTCACGGCCACCGGCCTCCCCGGCACCCGGGAGGACGTCCAGGAGTTGCGCCGCCCTCTTCCACGTCCATTCTGTGCAACCGTTCGACAGGAGCCACACCGAATCTCCACCAGCTCGTCTTCTTCAACCTTGGGACGTCGGATGCGTTCGTCAAATCCCTCGCCGTCAAGCCCTTCCCGGCCTCCCGACCACGTCCCCGGCTCCGTGGTGAGCATCTCCTCCGGACCCCCCTTTCCTTTGCCTCGATTCGATCGTCGTTTGCCGTCCCCGAGCTCATCCGAGTTCACGCGGACGCGTACATACGTGCGTGCGTTTTACTGCCACTGCAGCCTTGCTATCGCTGCTGCTTGCTGTTCCTGCCTGCTGCTCTTTGTGTTGCTGCTGCTTGATGTTGCTGCCGCTGTCGCTGCTCTGCCACTTGCTGCCGCTGTCGCTGCTCTGCCACTTGCTGCTGCTGCTGCCGCCTGCGGCACCGCTGCTGCCTGCTGCTCCGCCCCGCCGCGCGCTCGTCCGCCCCTAGACGCGTCCACACCAGCCCCGCCAGCGCCCCTGCGCATCCGCGCGGCCGCCCGCGCCAGCTCTTGGTCGGGCCCCCGCACTCGCCGGCGATGGCCGCCGTGCGCAGCACTCTGTGTGCGCGTGCGCCTGGCTATTGGAGGCCGGCCCTGTTAGTGGTTAGGATTAGTTTAGGAGTTTATTTAGTCTAATAAAATAATGCCATGTGGGTCCCATCTAGTTAGATGAAAGAAAGTAATCAAATTAAAATTATCTAAGACAATGGCAGGTGGGACCTGCCTACACTATTCACCTGTTGACCTGTCAACGTTGACTGGGTCAACTGGGCCCTCTGGTCCCACATGTCAGCCTCTCTAGCTATGTAACCAGCGGGTGCATTTAGCAATTCCAGTTAATTTTTGAATTAAAAAGAATACCAGAAATTCTAGAAATTTGAATAAACTTTGGAAAATCATATAAAATAAACCATAACTCTGATGAAAATGTTTTATATATGAAAGATGCTCAGAAAAATATGACGAATCCGAATACGCCCTCCGTTCGTCTGTCACATGCCCCTAGCATAGAGAACATGGAACCGCCCCCTCCGTTTCATCTGTCCGAAAATGCCAAACTTCGGGAAAACTTTCCCGGATGTTATCCCCCTTCGTTGGTATCGAGTAACACTGCGGTAGAACACCCCTAGCTCTGCCTGTAGTCATGTCGTGCATCTGTGTGACTTATATTTACTGTTTCTTCCCGCTCTTCTCTCCGGTAGACACCGAGACTGATGCTGCTGCCGTGATCGACTACACTCCTGACGACCAGTACTTTTCAGCAGAGCTTCCAAGCAAGCCCCCCCTGATCACTTCGATATCGCCCATTCCATTCTCTCTCATGCTTGCATTAGATTTTGCTACTGTTATTGTTTGCTCCTATTCTGATGCATAGCCTGCTTTTGTAACCTGCTCATTGTACCTTACCTACTTATCCTAAACTGCTTAGTATAGGTTGGTTAGTGATCCATCAGTGACCCCCACCTTTTCATTGTTGCCCCTGCTTCATCATCGACGACTTGATCAACGTGATCGATGACCAGAGCCCGACACCTCACATCACATCACGCCCCTTTTGTTACTCGATTCTGCAGAGCTACGATCAAGTGCCGAGGGTGATACCTCATAACGCACTCCTGATGATAACTCTGTAGTGTAGCTATTCGATCATGGTCATCGAGGGTGATTCCTCCTTCACCACTCCCGATACGGCTCTGTCGTGCAACACCTCAAGTGTGAACCTCGAGGGTGATTCCTCCTAAGTTCACCTTGACGATTACATCAAGTGGATTCCATCGAGGTTGATTTCTCGGGGTTTCCCCCTTGATGTTTGGACACACGGTTACCTTGACATTACTTGAGACCTTTGTGAAAGTCGGGCGAGCCCGGAGAGCACCCGAAAGATGTTACGGTGGTGGCTGGCTGTTTAGCAGTATCACCCAGGAGGGGGTGGTAGCTCCGGACTTGTCTCGACAGCCATCACTTCTTTTAATAATGCACTAACAGATTTGGGTATTTGTTCTGAATTGGCCACTGGCCTTTACGCACTAACCACCACGCGGGAATAGTTATGGGCACTCGGCGTTGTAGTATCAGCCAAAGCTTTGTCAGACGTCCAGTTCAGCATTGCGGTACGGCTGGGCCGGCACCATCCTGTAGTGGTGGAGCCTGGTCCGCCCTGCTCGCAACGACCCGGAGTGCAATGGGCGATGGGCCCAAGACCCCGGAGTGCTTAGGATGTAGACCGGCGGGGACCTCTCTGCTGAGCCTAGGTAGGGCTGCGACGTGTTGATCTTCCGAGGCCGGGCATTGACCCAGAAAAGTTTGTCCGGCCAGAGTAATCAAGCGTGTTGGGAAATGTGGTTCACCCCTGCAGGGAAGATTATCTATTAATAGCCGTGTCCTCGATAACGGACGTTCAGACTTGTATCCTGATCTATTACAACTAGAAATGGATACTTGAGATATGAGATGGATATGTGGCTCCGGGATTGCTTTCTCGGAGGGAGTCGAGGAAGAATCTCTGGGCGTTAAACTACAACATGCTTGTTAAATATAAACTGCTATTCTATACTCTTCTGAATGCTGCAAGATGCTTGGAGCTGCTTGAAGATGCTAGTCTTCGATAGGCTAGTCCTTCCCCCTATTCTGGCATTCTGCAGTTCAGTCCATAGATACAACCCTTCCATTTGATACCAATGCATACTTAGTATAGATTTGATGCTTGCGAGTACTTTGGATGAGTACTCATGGTTGCTTTGCTACCCCTTTTCCCCCTTCTTTCTTCTTTCCGGTTGTTGCAACCAGTTGGTGGATCCCCGGAGCCAGATGCCACTGTCGACGGCTACTTCTACCCCGAGGATGCCTACTACTACGTGGAGACCGCCGACGACCAGGAGTAGTTAGGAGGTCCCAGGCAGGAGGCCTTGCCTCTTCGATCGTTGTTGCTTTTGTGTTTGCCTTCTTAAGGCAGCCTTGTTTAACCTTATGTCTGTACTCAGATATTGTTGCTTCCGCTGACTCTTGTGTATTGAGCTTTTGTATTAGAGCCCTCAAGGCCCCGGCTTGTAACATAAAGCTTGTATTAGTTTATTTGTGACTAGAGTTGTGTTGTGATATCTTCCCGTGAGTCCCTGATCTTGATCGTATACATTTGCGTGTATGATTAGTGTACGGTCGCATCGGGGGCGTCATAAGTTGGTATCAGAGCCGACTGCCTGTAGGAACCCCCTTTCCAACTCCTTGGCCGAAGTTGAGTCTAGTCTTTGAAAAACCTATCTTACTAACATGGCTGTGTGGCTTACGGGCCCATGCCGCCATTGGGTGGTATTAGAATCTTTTACTCCTCGTCTATACTCTGGGACTCGAATCTCTCTTCTGCTCGGGTTAATTTTTTTGCTAACTCTAACATTAGGTTCTCATGATCACATCTACCCGGAGGTTTGTATTACCCCTTTCTCGAATCGAGGGCTAAGTTCTGCTTCACAATATTCACTGACCACAAGATCCTTTCATCGAGGGCACCCTGCGTCGTCACTTGCAAATCCCTCGCTCCAGAGGTTTTCCCTGACGTTGATGTAGCCTTTGCTATGTCCCATTGTGGTATCCCTTCATCGCGTGCATGCGTGCCGCCTAGTATGTTTAGGATGTTTCTCTTGTCCAAACTCATACGAACAACGTGTAATTGGCCCCGCATATGTATCAGTATGTCCTTAATGACTACTACTTTGTACATACTGCGCCTTTGCTCATTGTTCTAATTACATCATGAATGACTCCATACACTTGCTCCACCCCTTGCTAAACTATCCCCTGTTGCATTTAGGCTGGATGGTTAGACCCCCTGGTCGTGGCCGTGGTGGCGACAATCCACCACCGCCCGAATACATGGCCGAAATGATACAACAGTTGAGCTGAATTGCCAGTTCATGGTAAGAGTCATGGCTCAGTTTCCACGCCCCAATATGAATCAGCAGCCAACTCCATTAACTCTGCAAGACTTTGCGCATCTCAACCCTGTCATCTATCGCAGCTCAACTCATCCCCTTGATGCTGATGACGGGCTCCATGACATCACTTTCGAGTTGGAGTCTGCTGATGTAGCCCCTGCCAACTATGTCACCTTCGCGGCATATTATCTGAAGGTCCCGCTGCTCAATGGTGGGACAGCCACAAGCGTTCCTTACCTGTTGGAACCGCCATCACTTGGCCGGAATTCTAAGCTGCTTTCTGCGGACCAATGTCGAACCACCATGGTTAGTCACAACATCCCCGTTGAAATTGAAGAGTTGGAATTCCATGTTTCCCCCATTGTTTTGAAGTCATCCAATATTGACCTCATTCTGGGCATGGAATGGTTGAAAACACATACCACTTCTATCATCTGCGCCACTAAAACCGTCCATCTACTACATCCTTCTAATGAGATTGTAAGCTACCATGCTCATCTTGTTCGAAATGCCGAAGCACGAATTTATTCCTTGAACTCGTTAAACGCTTCTCTTGTGAGAATTGAAAATGCTCTAGTCGTTTATGAATTCCATGATGTCTTTCCAATAGACTACCCAGTCCATGACCTTGAACTTGCTGCAGTTAAATTTGCACTAAAGTAGTGGCGACATTACCTTCTCGGTAATCATTGCGAGATCTTCACTGATCATCAAAGTCTAAAGTATCTGATTACTCAGCTAGATCTGGATCTTCGTTAGCAGCGATGTATGGAATCAATTACAGACTATGTCTACGGTATTTCTTATACCCCTGGCAAGGCTAATGTCATGGCCGATGCCATGAGTCACAAGTCTTATTGCAACAAACCCATGGCTTATAAAGCTCAACCTCGGCATGATGATCTCACTTACAGAGAGCATCCGGTCCACGTTCTCGATCAAGCTGAAGGACGCACCCGTCAGAGGGCTATCAATTTCTAAAAGTTCAGTGGTCAAATCATTCTAAAGATGAAGCCACTTGGGAACGCGAGGATCGTCTTCGAGATGAATACCCCGCTTTTGTTTCCTTCTACCTCCTAAATCTCTAGACGAGATTTCTTGTAGTGGAGGAGATTTCTAATGCCCGGATAATTAAGCTACAGTAAACCCCTATTAATGGTGCCATGTCATCATATTACTGTTGCTAATCCTCGCTTGATCCAAATCACAATTCAAATTCAAAATCGAGTTTTAAGTCAAAATTCAAATTTGTCAAACATGAAAACTAAAATGTTCAAACTTTGGCAAATAATCCATAGAAAATATTGGTGGAGAAATCATCTTTTATAAAGTGTTAAGTGCAAAAAAATAAATGAAACAATAGCTGAAAACAATTATTAAATGTCTTTAATAATAAAACTAATACAAATCCATTTTATTAAAGTGCCAAATCATTTAGGGCAGTGGCCTAATTATTACTACTAATTTAGATGCTAAAATTATATTTTATAAAACAAAAGTAAAATAAAACTTAGTGAAAACAGAAAACTATTTAAAAGAAAAAGAAAAGCCAAATAAAAAGCAGAAAAACAAAGAAGCTCCCCCCCGCTAATCCCCCTGGGCCTCGGCCCACTCCCACCCAGCCAGCCCACCTACCCCCACCGGTCGCCTTCTCCTCCTGTTCTCCTGGCGCGACCGCTACAGAGGCGTGTCCCCGTATGACCAGCTCGCCGGCGCCACCCCGAGGGGATAAGGGCGCCGTCCCCTCGACGCCTTGAGCCCTCCCCTCCACTCACCACTCCCCCTGCCAACCCTAGCTTCCTCTTTCCCTCGTTTACCTCTCCCCCTCTTAGATTCGCTCGTGCCCGAGCACTGCCGCCGCCTCGCCGTCGACCTCGCGGCCACCAGCCTCCCTGACGCCCGGGAGGACGTCCAGGAGTTGCGCCGTCCTCTTCCACATCCATTCCATGCAACCGTTCGACAGGAGCCACACCGCATCGCCACCAACTCGTCTTCTTCAACCTCAGGACGCCGGATGCGTTCGTCAAATCCCTCGCCGTCAAGCCCTTCCCGGCCTCCCGACCACATCCCCGGCTCCGTGGTGAGCATCTCCTCCGGATCCTCCTTTCCTTCGCCTCGATTAGATCGTCGTTTGCCGTCCCCGAGCTCATCCGAGTTCACGCCACTGCAGCCTTGCTATCGCTGCTGCTTGCTATTCCTGCCTGCTGCTCTTTGTGTTGCTGCTGCTTGATGTTGTTGCCGCTCCTTGCTGGTACTTGCTGCCGCTGTCGCTGCTCTGCCACTTGCTGCTGCTGCTGCCGCCTGCGGCACCGCTGCTGCCTGCTGCTCCACCCCGCTGCGCGCTCGTCCGGCCCTAGACGCATCCACACCAGCCCCGCTCGTGCCCCTGCGCACCCGCGCGGCTGCCCGCGCCAGCTCCTGGTCGGGCCCTCGCGCTCGCCGGCGATGGCCGCCGTGCGGCGCACTCTGTGTGCGCGTGCGCCTGGCTATTGGAGGCCGGCCCTGTTAGTGGTTAGGATTAGTTTAGGAGTTTATTTAGTCTAATAAAATAATACCATGTGTGTCCCATCTAGTTATATGAAAGAAAGTAATCAAATTAAAAATTATCTAAGACAATGGCAGGTGGGACCTGCCTACACTATTCACTTGTTGACCAGTCAACATTGACTGGGTCAACTGGGCCCTCTTGTCCCACATGTCAGCCTCTCTAGCTGTGTAACCAGCGGGTGCATTTAGCAATTCCAGTTAATTTTCGAATTAAAAAGAATACCAGAAATTCTAGAAATTTGAATTAAGTTTGGAAAATCATATAAAATAAACCATAACTCTGATGAAAAAGTTTTATATATGAAAGTTGCTCAGAAAAATATGACGAATCCGAATACGCCCTCCGTTCGTCTGTCACATGCCCTAGCATAGCGAACATTGAACCTCCCCCCTCCGTTTCATCTGTCCGAAAATGCCAAACTTCGGGAAAACTTTCCCGGATGTTATCCCCCTTCGTCGGTATCGGGTAACACTGCGTTAGAACACCCCTAGCTCTGCCTGTAGTCATGTCGTGCATCTGTGTTACATCTGTGTGACTTATATTTACTGTTTCTTCTCGCTCTTCTCTCCGGTAGACACCGAGGCTGATGCTGCTGCCATGATCGACTACACTCCTGATGACCAGTACTTTTCAGCAGAGCTTCCAGGCAAGCCCCCCACTTGATCACTTCGATATCGCCCATTCCATTCTCTCTCATGCTTGCATTAGATTTTGCTACTATTATTGTTTGCTCCTATTCTGATGCATAGCCTGCTTTTGTAACCTGCTCATTGTACCTTACCTACTTATCCTAAACTGTTTAGTATAGGTTGGTTAGTGATCCATCAGTGACCCCCAGCTTGTCCTTGTTGCCCCTGCTTCATCATTGACGACTCGATCAACGTGATCGACAACCAGAGCCCGACACCTCACATCACATCACGCCCCTTTTGTTGCCCGATTCTGCAGAGCTACTATCGAGTGCCGAGGGTGATACCTCGTAACGCACTCCTGATGATAACTCTGTAGTGTAGCTATTCGGTCGTGGTCATCGAGGGTGATTCCTCCTTCACCACTCCCGATACGGCTCTGTCGTGCAACACCTCAAGTGTGAACCTTGAGGGTGATTCCTCCTAAGTTCACCTTGACGATTACATCAAGTGGATTCCATCGAGGGCGATTCCTCGGGGTTTCCCCCTTGATGTTTGGACACACGGTTACCTTGACATTACTTGAGACCTTTGTGAAAGTTGGGCGGGCCCGGAGAGCACCCGCAAGATGTTACGGTGGCGGCTGGCTATTTAGCGGTATCACCCAGGAGGGGGTGGTAGCATCGGACTTGTCCCGACAGCCGTCACTTCTTTTAATAATGCACTAACAGATTTGGGTATTTGTTCTGAATTGGCCACTGGCCTTTACGCACTAACCACCACGCGGGAACAATTATGGGCATTCGACGTCGTAGTATCAGCCAAAGCTTTGTCAGACGTCCAGTTCAGCATTGCAGCACGGCTGGGCCGGCACCATCCTGTAGTGGTGGAGCCTGGTCTGCCCTGCTCGCAATGACCCGGAGTGCAACGGGCGATGGGCCCAAGACCCCGGAGTGCTTAGGATGTAGACCGGCAGGGACCTCTCTCCTGAGCCTAGGTAGGGCTGCGACGTGTTGATCTTCCGAGGCCGGGCATTGACCCAGAAAAGTGTGTCCGGCCAGAGTAATCAAGCGTGTTGGTAAATGTGGTGCACCCCTGCAGGGAAGATTATCTATTAATAGCCGTGTCCTCGGTAACGGACGTTCAGACTTGTATCCTGATCTATTACAACTAGAAATGGATACTTGAGTTATGAGAGGGATATGTGGCTCCGGGATTGCTTTCTCGCAGGGAGTCGAGGAAGAATCTCTGGGCGTTAATACTACAACATGCTTGTTAAATATAAACTGCTATTCTATACTCTTCTGAATGCTGCAAGATGCTTGGAGCTGCTTGAAGATGCTAGTCTTCGATAGGCTAGTCCTCCCCCCTATTCTGGCATTCTGCAGTTCAGTCCACAGATACAACCCTTCCATTTGATACCAATGCATACTTAGTATAGATCTGATGCTTGCGAGCACTTTGGATGAGTACTCACGGTTGCTTTGCTACCCCTTTTTCCCCTTCTTTCTTCTTTCCGATTGTTGTAACCAGTTGGTGGATCCCTGGAGCCAGATGCCACCGCCGACGGCTACTTCTACCCCGAGGATGCCTACTACTACGTGGAGACCGCCGACGACCAGGAGTAGTTAGGAGGTCCCAGGCAGGAGGCCTTGCCTCTTCGATCGTTGTTGCTTTTGTGTTTGCCTTCTTAAGGCAACCTTGTTTAACCTTATGTCTGTACTCAGATATTGTTGCTTCCGCTGAGTCTTGTGTATTGAGCTTTTGTATTCGAGCCCTCAAGGCCCCGGCTTGTAATATAAAGCTTGTATTAGTTTATTTGTGACCAGAGTTGTGATATCTTCCCGTGAGTGCCTGATCTTGATCGTACACATTTGTGTGTATGATTAGTGTACGGTCGAATCGGGGGCATCACATCATGTTGCATATGTTGTCTAGCTTGTATTTCTTCTATTTTGATTGAATTGCACCTTCTGAGTTTATACATTATACATGTGCATATGACATGCCTTTCTGTGTCTAGAATACACTACATCTATCTATCATACCATGTTCTTACATCAAAGTACTGCTGTTATGTATCCCACATCAATCACTCATGATTGGACGCTTTTAACTTGGCAGTGTGATAGTGGTTGCATCTTGCATTGATTTCTAGGTTGTACTGCTTCTACTTTTTCGAAATGCCACTTATGACAAGACACTTTTAACTTGGCATAGTGATATTGGTTGCATCTTTCATATGGTGTCTAGCTTGCATTACTTCTATTTTCTTGAAAATCCTTCTACTTAGTTTACACATGGTAGCTGTGAATATGTCACGCCGTCCTGTTTTTCTTACATATTCCATCCTCCTCATACGGTTGTCTTACATCAAAGTATTGCTTGTCTGTATCATGCATCAATGAGTTCTGAAGAGCGATTTTATTCTTTTGTGTTGTGGGTACGGCTTGACATGGCAAAGTCAAAAAGAGCAAGGAAAAGAATAGAGTAGGGAATGGTGTTACTCGTCGGGTGCAACGGAAAAGGATCTTCCCTCAAGATTTTGCTTGTACTTATAGTGCAGTAGAAGGTCCAAGTCCACCGGCTAAATCTACAAACACAGTATCACCTGCTCCACCAGCTGCAGCATCCCCTTCAACTGTACCGTCATCTCAATGAGTTACTCGTTCATTTGCTCCGCAACTGGCCTGTTCCCAAGCTGCCTTCACACCTAACACTACTTCTGAAGCACTGCTGACACAACAGGACTTGGCATGATCAGATGAACCTCATGAGCATCAACACCAAGACGGTACCTGACCGAGTCAAGTTGCAGTTGCATGCTCCTTTATATGTACTCTCATAGTTTGATGTGCACTAACACTTTCCATATTCGTTGTTGAACTAGCACCACGGCTCAAGCGGAAACATACATCAGGGATAATGCTTGACAGGTTAACAAAATCTAAAGGAGGAAGAATGGAGATCTATTTTGAGGCAGGTTTAAAAAGGCCACGTGATGCTACAGAGTCAACCAAGTTAGTATCAGAGGCAGCTGTTGCCATTAGGTGTCATGCACGTATCCTCCCAACATGGATCCAGTACAGGAATGAGAAAGACGATACCTAGTTTAACACCTTCCTTGACCATTTATCCGTAAGTAATGTTATTCATCGCAATTTGTAATATTGTCTTTCTCTGTCCCATACTTTCTAGCTTCCTCCAAATAAGACTCATATTCTTTTTTCAACAGATGAGGTTCAAGTTGGATCCGAAAGTTGATGTAACTAAACAAGCATGCACTCATGTTTTTCAGTCTGCTCTGCGACAGTATCGGTATCACCTTAGAAAAACTCACTTTGAAGGGAAGGCTAACAATGAAATCGCCCAAACATCTCCAGTGGAATATATTACAGATGAAGACTGGATAGCACTTGTTAAACACTGGTCTGATCCAAAGTATCAGGTAGGGTATATGTATTTGATCAGATCACATATTGAACTCGTATTTACGTATGTGCCTTACAAGTGTATCTTCTTCTAGGCTAACTGTTTGAAGAACAAGACCAACCATTCTAAAGTGAAATTCCAACAGACAACAGGATCTCATAGCTATATTGCACACTACGAGGCTCTTGTAAATAGCTGCTACTTCCTTCTTTTTTCTATGCCATATTATCATATCTATATTGACTTGTTCCAAATACAAAGGAAAGCCCGTGCGGACCAAAAAGAACCTGGACCGAATGCAGTAGAAATCTTCAAGGATTGTCACACCAGCAAGATGAAGGGCATGAGCACACGAGTTCAAGACGCTGTTGTAAGTCCTTACTACTCCTGCCTTTGAACTGCTTGTTACTGTGACGTGTCATTTAACTGCTTGGTTTACAGCCAATGTCGGTTACTCTGTTCACTTTTATACACAGTTGTCTTAACGTATCATTTCACCTTACACGGTTTAAAAGAGAGGAAGGATATTCTTTTGGTCTTGATCTGTAATCTAGTTGTGATGTTCACGTGCCCACACAATGATACAATAGCCTGTTTGTTTGATATTTGTTTGCCCATGGTATGAATGATGTCATACTATGTTCATCCTACTTTAAACCATGTCTCTTTATCCTTAGATGTCAACGAATGTGAGGAAATATACAATACTGTAGGCATGCTACATGGACATATGTTCCGAAAGTGATTTTATTATGTAGTTAGCACTACAATACATGCTAATGTATTACAGTAGTTCACCAAAATATGTTATGTATAAATGTGAAACCTACTTTGTTTGTTTTTGTCTCATTAGTAACTTATCTGGTACACTAATCTACAAGTTCAAACTTTCAGCAAGCTATGGAACAAATGATTGAACATCCACGACCACCTGAAGGTGATGAGGTTACCACAGGCACAATGTCACCTCTTGCTGCAGTGCATTTGTATCTCTCCACTAACAGTACAAAAAGCACCTTCCTGCGTAATTCTGGGTTGGTTGTCAAGGTAACCTCGTCCAAGTCGCCTACTGAACAAAATCTTCCGGCTAGATAGAGTGATATATCTGTGCTCCAGACACAAGTCCAATCCCTAATGGAGGTCATTTCAGAAACAAGAATAGTGGTTGACAAATGTCGTCAAGATATGAATGGTTTTGAAACCAGACTATCAGACATTTGCTTCGTTCTCAAGAGCAATGGCAGAAAAAAGGGGAAGATCATGCTGCTCCATCAGATTCTACAGCCTGAAACATTAGCACTCAGGTCAAATGATCTGTGCTTCTATACATCTGATGGTGCTTTTATCTGCAAGGACTGTAAACTTTATGCCAACAGGCCTTTTGTTGTATGGCTGGAATTTATTTTGTTGTGGTACATCATTTATCATGCTGCCAAAGGCTGTAGAAATTACGACACTATTTTTGTATAGTGTAGGTTTATCTTAGTAATGTATTCGACCGAAAGCTTCGTAGGAGCCCAACGTGCCAACATTCGTCAAGCCCACAATTCCAATTGGGCTAAAAACGATTATGGGACGTAATTTGCATGTAGCCCACTAAAAATATCTGGGCCTAAATCAGCATAAGCTTTCTTATTTTTGGTAGGCATGTGCCCACAGTGGGCCTTTAACAGGCCTAAACATGGGCCTTTAATAGGCCGAAAGTGAGATTGGGCCCTGATTGTGCCAAATAACCCACTAGTCATTAGCAGGCCGAAATGTATCTCAGCTCGTGGTGGCCCATTTACAATACGGATCGTTCACAGGCCGAAATTCAGACGGGCCAAAAATGCGCCGACCTACTACACGGGCCTTTACTAGGCCGGAAGTGCGGTTGGGCTTGATTAGTATTAGTTTTATATGGGACGTTAATAGGCCTGATGTGACATTGGGCCACATATGGCCCATGGATTTCGTCCGACGTTAACAGGTCGAAAAACACAATAGGCTGGAAGTGGCCCAAATCTACAGTGGGCCTCTAACAGGCCGAATGTCAGACATGGCCAAATATGACCCAATTCCTTCACGGTAGTTTATCGGCCAAAAGTTTCAATGGCCAATAAATGGGCCCAAATGAAGCAGGACCTTTAACAGGCCAGAAAGACACCGGGCCGTAATTCGGTCCAAATACTTAGCGGACTGTTAACGGGCCAGAAGTGACCATGTGCCGCAATGATGACAATTCTAGAATGGGCCGTTGACGGGCCGATTTGACACTAGTCGTACGGGCCTTAACTGTGAATGGGTCGTCTGCAAGCAGGCCGTTAATGGGCCAGCCCGATAATTTTGACTGGGCCAGCCTTTTTAACCTAAATGGGCCACTGTTGGGCCTTGCCACGTGTTGACATATCATAGGTGCCTCCTATCCATTGCGCGGTTGACATATGTCCTTCCGCGGTGCTGACACGTGGTTGCTATAGCCAATGAGAATTTTACACGTGGAAAGTCCTCATTGGTCCCAGCTGTTAACGGGTTATCAGATCCAAACCAGAATCCGATAGCTTACCAGCGACCCGTTACGGTGGATGCCACGTGTCGGTTACCCTTGACGAAAGCACTTCCATGACGCGCCATTTATTGTCATGGAAGTGGACACTTCCGTGATGATAATTTTGGTATTGTCATGGAACACATCTATGACAGCACAGGTATGACTATCTTGATTCTGTCATAAAAACATCATGGATGTACATGCATGACAGAAAACGTGACCTACTGTGACAAACACGTATCATCACCGAAGTGTATTTTTTTTGTAGTGAATGCAATATGATCCTAAGTTTGCTACTTCACCTATCTTTGTTACTGATAAGGATTATGAATTCTCTATTGATCCTGAGTTAATTACTTTGGTTGAATCTGATCCTTTCCATGGTTATGAATCTGAAACTGTTGTGGAACATCTTACTAAATTAAATGATATATCCACCCTATTTGCTCATGAGGAAAAAATTCACTATTACTATATTCTTAAGTTGTTTCCTTTCTCGTTAAAGGGTGATGCTAAGATATGGTTTAATTCTCTTGCTCCTGGTTGTGTGCGTAGTCCCTAGGATATGATATATTACTTCTCTGAAAAATATTTTCCTGCTCATAAGAAACAAGCTGCCTTACAGGAAATATTTAACTTTGTGCAAATTGAAGAAGAGAGTCTCCCACAAGCTTGGGGGAGGCTTCTCCAATTACTTAATGCTTTGCCTGATCATCCTCTCAAGAAAAATGAAATACTTGATATCTTTTATAATGGACTAACCGATGCTTCTAGGGACCACCTAGATAGTTGTGCTGGTTGTGTTTTCAGGGAACAAACTGTTGAACAAGCTGAAGTACTATTGAATAATATATTGAGTAAAGATAATGATTGGACTCTTCCCGAACCACCTCCTAAGCCAACTCCGAAGAAGAGGGGTATTCTATTCCTCAGTCTTGAAGATATGCAAGAGGCAAAGAAATCTATGAAAGAAAAAGGTATTAAAGCTGAAGATGTTAAGAATTTACCACCTATTGAAGAAATACATGGTCTTGATAACCCGACATAGGTAGTAGAGGTAAATTCTCTCTATAGGTTTGATGAAGGTGATATTCCTCATAATAAGTCTGCTAGTCAATGCTTGGATGAATTTGATAACTTTATTGTTAAGCAAGAAAACTTCAACACTTATGTTAGTAGACAATTGAAACGTAATGCTTATTTGCTTGAACACTTGGGTGACTATATGTGTAGAACTGTTAATGATCTCAAGTTTGTTACCAAAAATGCTTCCATGGTAAAAACCCAAGTAGAATAAGTTGTTAAGGCACAAAATGATTTGCTGAATGAAATGAATAATAAGATGAATGATCATGTTGTTAGAGTTATGACTAGAGGTGGTAAAATGACTCAGGAACCTTTGTATCCTGAAGGCCATCCTAAGAGATTTGAGCAAGACTCTCAAAGAATTAATACTGAGGCACCTAGGCCTTCTAGGAAGAAAAAGAAAGATGATAGGACCTTGCATGCTTCTAGTGAACCTGTTATAGACACACCTGAGAACCTAAATGATATTTCTATTTCTGATACTGAGACACAATCTGGTAATGAACATGAACCTAGTAATAATGATGCTCATGTTGATGCTGAACATAGTAATGATAATGATGTGGAGATAGAACCTGCTATTGATCTTGATAACCCACGACCCAAGAATAAAAGATATGATAAGAGTGATTTCATTGCTAGGAAACATGGTAAAGAAAGAGAACCATGGGTTCAGAAACCCATGCCCTTTCCCCCTAAATCATCCAAGAAAAAGGATGATGAAGACTTTGAGCGCTTTGTTGAAATGCTTAGACCTGTCTTTTTGCGTATGCGTTTGACTGATATTCTGAAAATGTCTCTTTATGCTAAGTATATGAAAGAAATTGTTACAAATAAAAGGAAGATACCAGAAGCTGAAATTTCCACCATGCTTGCTAATTACATATTTAAGGGTGGAATACCAAAGAAACTAGGAGATCCAGGAATACCAACTATACCATTCCCCATTAAAAGAAACTATGTTAAAACTGCTTTATGTGATTTGGGAGCCGGTGTTAGTGTTATGCCTTTATCTTTATATCGTAGACTTGAATTGAATAAGTTGACACCCACTGAAATCTCTCTGCAAATGGATGATAAATCAACTGCTATACCTATCGGTATTTATGAAGATGTGCCTGTCGTAGTTGCAAATGTTACTATTTTAACGGACTTTGTTATTCTTGATATACCCGAGGACGACAGTATGTCGATCATCCTTGGTATACCCTTTTTGAATACTACAGTGGCTGTTATTGATTGCAATAAAGGCAATGTCACTTTTCATGTTAATGGTAAAGAGCATACGATACACTTTCCGAAGAAATAACCTCGAGTGAATAGTATCAATTCTATTGGAGGTTTTGAATTCCCTCTTCCTACTGTCAAAAAGAAATATGATATTATTATTGTTGGGGACATGCATATCCCCGTTGAGGTAACTTAGTGTTATACGAAGATTCTCCGGTTCCATGTCATTCGAAAGAAGTCTGTTAATAAGACTTGATCAACCTTGTTGATGGATTCCTTTTGACGGGCATGAGATGGATGAATTTAGTAAACACAACTCTCCGTACCCACTTTTTACTTTCTGTTATTTAGAATAAATAAAGCAAAAATACTATTATCTTTCTATTTTCTGAATTATCCATGCAATAAAAAATGACAAGAAAATAAAAGTTCTCCAAATGCCCTGAAAATTTAGTATGATTTTTTTCGTAATATTTAAGAATTTTTGGCACTGAGCACAACTCAGGGGGGGTGCACCAGTGGGCCACAAGCCCACAGGGCGCGCCCACCCCCCAAAGCATGCCTAGCAGGCTTGTGGGTTCCACGTGGGTCGCCCTCACTTATTCCAGCACCCCTCCACTTCGTCTTCCTCCATAAAAAATCACACCATTGCTCAAACCCGTGTTCTTGCTCATTTTGCTGCCATTTTCGATCTCCTTGCTCGGAACTTCGTTTCCGAAACTGTTTTAGAGGATTGTTCATCGATATGTGACTCCTCCATTGGTCCAATTAGTTTTGCTATAGTGCTTTATTTATTGCAAATTTTTGCTGCTGTGGTGACCTTGTTCTTGAGCTTGCATGTCAATTTTATATGGTCCAAAGTAGTTTTGTTGCATGATATAGCCTCTAGACACTTGTAGGAGTAGTTGTTATTGGTTTTGTTGGGTTTAGTTCACTTTTATTTTGAGTCACTAAAAATTTCAAAAAAATTCAGAGGAAAGAGAAACCATGAAGAGGTGGTTAAGGGGTTCTTCAAGCCGGAATTCAGAGGGAAATGAAAATGAGGAGAAGAAGAAGCCCAAGTACAACCTTCCTCGCATTGTGGAGGTTCGGCCATGTGAATGGCCAAGTGACACATTATTGAGAGAGGTTGGAATTTATGATGATTTCTATTATTTGGTGGAGAATGCAGTCCTCCTTCCTTTCTTCCAAGATAAGTGTGAACAATACCTCCTGCTCACTAATACCTTTGTGCAAAACTTTCATTTTTATCCTAGGAAATCACCACCCATGGTAGAATTTCATTTGTATGATGAGCCTAAGGAGATGACATTATTTGATTTTTGCGATGTTTGCAAAATACCTTATGAGGACAGCATCAGTGAACCACGTCCTAGAGACATGGACGATTTTCTTTCTGAAATTACTGTGGGGGAAGAGAGAGGAGTGTCAGAGGCGAGAGTGGCTAGTTTACATTTTCCTGTTTTACGCTATTATTCATTATTTTCCGGTAGATATTTGATTGGTCGATGGGAGAGTGGAGGCCTCAGTGCCCCTGGCCTTGCCATTTTGCGCCATGCCTTATATGCTGAGAGAACTTTTAGTTTGGGCGCTATTGTTGCTCGACGGTTGAACATGAACCGCTCGAAGGGTACTATCTTTTTAGGTGTCTATGCCTCCTGCCTTGCTAAACATTTTGAGATACCCATTAGATATGATGAGGAGGAGGAGATGTTGTTACCCACTAAATATTTAAACTATGCTAGTATGGTAGCACACGATTTTATTAAAAAAGGCGATGACAAGCGACTCCTCTACAACCTAGTATTTAGTCAGGGTACTTGTGAGATTATTACCTTGTCTGCACCTTCTTTGTTTGATATTCGTTCAGGCAGGTACACCATTATGCCCGAGGACATTTACACATACTGGAGGCTGACACAACCTCCAGCACCTGAGCCAGCATCAATTCCTGATCCTTATCAGGAGCCTGTTTATCAGTGGGAGCCACAGGAGCTCGCTAACCAGTGGAACCCTCAGGACCCTCTGCAGTATCGAGGAGAGGGTTATTTCGAGCCGTGGCCCTAGACCAACTTAGGCCAAAAGCCTAAGCTTGGGGGAGTACTTATTTCTCACCGACATTACATTCATGTTCACACATTCATTACAGTTGTCGGTGTTCATCCTTTTTCATTGTATTATCCATGTCAGTTTATTTTTCTTGATTTCTTCTTGTGTGTTTGAAAAACTTTGAGAAAATCCAAAAAAATTAGTTCTTGCTTCTTTTTAGTTTTTCTTTCTATTTCATTTAGTAGTAGTATTAAAAGAAAACCCAAAAAGATTTCTCGTTCTTCTTTTACTTGTTGGGAGCTTTCCCATGTAAATAGTTTTTCTCGTTTTTGTTTTACTTTCTTCAGAAAAGAAAAAACTCCAAAAATATTTCAGTGTGTTTCTTTGAAATTCTTTTCCTTTTCTTTGGGTCGTAAGGAGAAGACCACGATGAAAATGTTGTGTAGCTCTCATATGCATTATTGTTGATCTAACAAAGAGCCCATATTACCTTGTCTTCTCATCTGAATAAATGTTTGCAGATTCCAGCTTAGTACAATGCATGTGCACTCTTATTATTATTCACATCGTTCGGTCATGCAAGTGAAAGGCAATAATGACGATATATGATGAAATGATTGAGATGAAGAAAAGCTGGTACGAAATTGACCTATTTTGTTTTTGTAAATATGATTAGCTCATCATTCCTGATTCAGCCAATTATGAATGAAACATGTTTGCAATGACAATTATAGATTATAGTTACTCATGCCATGCTTAATTAGCTAGGAGTTGATAATGGTTTGTCTTGTGTGCCAACATGCATTTTAAAATGGTTATGATGTAGTATGATAGGATGGTATCCTCCTTTGAATGATTTAAGTGGCTTGACTTGGCACATACTCATGCATGTAGTTGAATCAAAAACAGCATAGCCTGCATGATATTTATGTTCATGGTGATTTATATCCTACTCATGCTTGCATTCAATGTTGATTAATCTCAATGCATGTTGATGACCGTTGTTGCTCTCTAGTTGGTCGCTCCTCAATCTTTTGCTAGCCTTCACTTGTACTAAGCGGGAATACTGCTTGTGCGTCCACTTCCTTAAACCCAAAGTTGTTCCATATGAGTCCACCATACCTACCTATATGCAGTATTTACCTGCCGTTCCAAGTAAATTTGCATGTGCCAAACTCTAAACCTTCAAATAATAATATGTTTTGTATGCCCGAATCGCTCATGGAATGACTGGGGGCTGTTAGTATCTTCCATGCTAGGTGGGTTATTCTCACGATGAGTGTTTATTCACTTGTCATTCATGAGAAAGTGGCTGGTAATCGGGATGCCCAGTTCCATGCTCAAAATCAAATCAAAATATAATAATGAAACAAAACTCCCCCAGGACCGTTGTTGGTATGGACGGTACCCGTGGATTCGGCTAGCCATGGAGTGTGATTGTTGGTGGAGGGGGAGTAAAAACTTTACCATTCTGTTTGGGAACCGCCTATAATGTGTCTAGCATGGAAGATAGTGAGTTCTCTTGGTTGTTATGTTGACAATGAAAGCATACCGCTAAAAATTATATTTATCTCTGTTTTAAAACCTCCGAGCTCTGGCACCTCTGCAAATCCCCGCTTCCCTCTGCGAAGGGCCTATCTACTTACTATTATTGTTGAGTCACCATCCTCTTATAAAAAGCACCAGTTAGAGAGCACCACTGTCATTTATATGCTTTGTTATTAATTGATGTTGAGTATGAGTGTGACTGGATCTCTTTGGCCATGAATTACAATGTCTAGTCAGTCCTTGATCTTCAGGAGTGCTCTGCATTTATGTTTTGCGGTCTCAGAAAGAGCTAGCGAGATACCATTTTGTCATATTATATCACGATTGTTTTGGAAAAAGTGTTGTCATCCGAGATTTATTATTATTGCTCGCTAGTTGATTATGTTATTGATGTGAGTAAATGTGAGACTTAAATGTTATTGTGAATATGGTTAGTTCATAATCTTTGCTGAAAACCTGAATATTGGCTATACATATTTGCAACAACAAGATCAAACAGAGTTTGTAAAAGTTTTTCTTTGTCACTTTCAGTTTGTCAACTGAATTGCTTGAGGACAAGCAATGGGTTAAGCTTGGGGGAGTTGATACGTCTCCATCGTATCTACTTTTCCAAACTCTTTTGCCCTTGTTTCGGACTCTAATTTGCATGATTTGAATGGAACTAACCCGGACTGACGTTGTTTTCAGCAGAATTGCAATGGTGTTATTTTTGTGCAAAAATCAAAGTTCTCGGATTAACCCGAAAATTTACGGAGAATTTTTGTGGAATATATAAAAAATACTGGCGCAAGAAGTAACCAGAGGGGGTCCACCCAGAGGCCACAAGCCCTGGGGGCGCGCCTAGCAGGCTTGTGGGCCCCCTGGACCTCCTCCGACCCTAACTCCAACTCTATAAGTACCTATTCGGGGAGAAAAAAAATAGAGAGAATGATTCATCGTGTTTTACGATACGGAGCCACCGCCGCCTCCTGTTCTTCATCGGGAGGGCTGATCTGGAGTCCGCTTCAGGGAGGGGGATTCATCGACATCATCATCATCAACCTTCCTCCATCACCAATTTCATGATGCTCACCACCGTGCGTGAGTAATTCCATCGTAGGCTTGCTGGACGGTGATGGGTTGGATAGGATTTCTCATGTAATCGAGTTAGTTTTGTTAGGGTTTGATCCCTAGTATCCACTATGTTCTAAGATTGATGTTGCTATGACTTTGCTATGCTTAATGCTTGTCACTAGGGCCCGAGTCCCATGATTTCAGATCTGAACCTATTATGTTTTCATAAATATATGTGAGTTCTTGATCCTATCTTGCAAGTTGTAGACACCTATTATGAGTTATGATCCGCATACCCCAAGGTGACAATAATTGGGATTCTTTCCGGTGATTATCGTAGTTTGAGGAGTTCATGTATTCACTAAGTGCTAATGCTTTGGTCCGGTTCTCTATTAAAAGGAGGCCTTAATATCCCATAGTTTCCATTAGGACCCCGCTACCACGGGAGGGTAGGAAAAAAGATGTCATGCAAGTTCTTTTCCATAAGCACGTATGACTATATAAGGAATACATGCCTACATTATATTGATGAATTGGAGCTAGTTCTGTGTCACCCTAGGTTATGACTGCAACATGATGAATATTATCCAACACAATTATCATTGCTAATCCAATACCTATGAGCTTTCCACATATTGATCTTTACTAAGTTACTCTCGTTGCTACTACTATTACAATCATTACAAAACTGCTACTGTTACTTTTGCCACTGTTACCGTTACTTCCATACTACTTTGCTACTAAACACTTTTCGACAGATATTAAGTCTTTCAGGTCTGGTTGAATTGACAACTCAACTGCTAATACTCGTGAATATTCTTTGGCTCCCCTTGTGTCAAATCAATAAATTTGGGTTGAATACTCTACCCTCAAAAATTGTTGCGATCCCCTATACTTGTGGGTTATCAGTGATCAAATTCATTCATGAGGACAAGGGTAGCTATTTTTTTAGCTCTAGGATTTTTTATAACAGGCAACTCATAGAATAATCTTTGCAAAGTATGATGAGTGCAGATAAATCTTCTCTCCAGTCTAAGAACAAGTGCGGAAATAGCTTCTGCATAAGTTTTGGTTCTTTTAAGTATAGGAGCATCATCACAAGTCAAAGTTCCAATGCAATTAAAGAATTCTTGGATGACACTTTTTCCTATAACATTCCCTTGTCCCAACTCAAAAGTTTTAGCATCAAGATTAGTGGAACTTCCAATTTTAGGAGTTCTACCATCGTCCGTTTCTGCCATACCAAAATCACTCATGATGATAGTTTCAAAGCAAGCAAAGAAGAAAACAAGAAAAAGGCAAACATAAAATATATTTTTTATTTTTGTAAAAACTTTTTAGAAGTGGGGGAGATGAAAACGAGAGGAAAATGGCAAATAATGTATATGCAAGGAGATGAAAGTTTATGCGTAGGTACTTGATAGATGTTGATGATGTCTCCGCGGCAACGGCGCTAGAAATTCTTCCTGCTACTTGTGAGCTACATTGGGATTTCCTCGAAGAGGAGAGGATGATGCCGTACAGTAGATATAGATATTTCCCTCAGTTATGAAACCAAGTTTATCAATCCAGTAGGAGAACCAAGCAACACTATGTAAACAGCACCTGCACACAAACAACAAATACTTGCAACCCAACGCGTAGAGGAGTTGTCAATCCCTCAACGGTTACGAGCAAGATTAAAAGATATGGTTTTTGATAGATAGGTCAAACAAAAATACAAAATAAAATAAAATTGCAACAAGGTATTTTTGGTTTTCACTAGAGGCTTCTCTCATAAAAATAACATACGGTGAGTAGATAAATTACCGTTGGGCAATTGACAGAAAAGCAAATAATTATGACGATATCCAAGGCAATGATCATGTGTATAGGCATCACGTCCGAGACAAGTAGACCAAAACGATTCTACATCTACTACTATTACTCCACACATCGACCGCTATCCAGCATGCATCTAGTGTATTAAGTTCATGAAAGAACGGAGTAACGCCTTAAGCAAGATGACATGATGTAGACAAGATAAACTCACATATGAAATAAATACCATCTTGTTACCCTTAATAGCAATGATACATGCGTGGCATGTCCCTTTCTGTCACTGGGATTGAGCACCGCAAGATCGAACCCATCACAAAGCACCTCTTCCCATGGCAAGATAAATCAATCTAGTTGGCCAAACCAAACCAATAAATCAGAGAAGAAATATGAGGCTATACCAATCATGCATAAAAGAGTTCAGAGAAAACTCAAATAATATTCATGGACAGATCTGATCATAAACTCACAATTCATCGGATCCCAACAAACACACCGCAAAAAGTCAATACATCAAATAGATCTCCATGAACACCGAGGAGAACATTGTATTGAAGATCAAAAAGAGAGAAGAAGCCATCTAGCTACTAACTATGGACCCATAGGTCCGTGGTAAACTACTCACGCATCATCGGAGGGGCAGCAAGGATGATGAAGAACCCCTCCGTGATTGTTTCCCCCTCTGGCAGAGTGCCGAAAAAGGCCTCTAGATGGGATCTCGTGGTTCTGGAACTTGCGGCAGTGGAAAAAGTATTTCGTGGACTCCCTGGTAGGTTTTCTGATTTTAGAGTATTTATAGAGGCAGAGTTAGGTCAAATGGAGGCTTGTGGGCCCCACTATGTACTAGAGCGCGCCCTGGTGCCTAGTGGGCCACTCCTTCGCCTTCTCGTTCCTTCCCGAAGCTTCCAGGGTCTCTTATTGCCAGAAAAAAATCTCCAAAAAGTTTTGTGGCATTTGGACTTCGTTTGGTACTGATATTCTGCAAAGTCAAAAACAAGCAAAAAACAACAACTGGCACTGGGCACTAAGTTAATAGGTTAGTCCCAATAAATGACATAAAGTTGTTTGTAAATGTATATAAAACATCCGAAATTGACAATATAATAGCATGGAACAATAAAAAATTATAGATACATTGGAGACGTATCACCGATCACACAGATCAATCTCTTCAGTGATGCTCAATCACTTTTGGCTCTGGGTTTTTCCTCACTTAGGATCCTCTCAAAGTCGTCAGAGGATGGGTTGCTCTCAAATGACAAGTGTCAAGTTCTCTCGGAGCAGCCAACCAACAAGTGGTTGTGGGGGGAGGGTATTTATAGCCAGGGAAACCCGACATGAATTGTCATAAATGCCCTTCTCTGATTCGACCATTGTCAGGACAAGGATCCACTCGACAGCTGGCCCATGGCGCAGCAACAGTCAGAATTTGAACTCCCAAATTCGTCGGGGCACTCAATTTCCTCACTTTTGGGCAGATCGCACTGGCAAAATCCTAACTCCTCAACATGACCAAATTCGTCAGCGACTAGATGAACTTCGTCACTGTCGCTAGCAAATGCGTCAGCTGTACTGGAGATTTCGAAGGCTTCACTCGAAGCGGCTAGAGTAGTATAGGTTTGAGTAAGTTTGAGCATCACTTTGGAAATGTGAAATATGTTTCACCTAGACCCCCTTTAATAGTATGGTTTTTCCTATGACTCAAATAAGAAAAAAAGAAACTACGAAAACAAAAGTCTTCAAGCTTCAAAGTCTTCACATCAATTTCTTCAAAGGCCTTACCACTTTCATCACCAAATTCTTCACTTGAAGAATAACATTTTTAGGGGTCGTCTTCCATGTGTTAAACCAAATCTTCAAGGACTCTTTCTCCTGTGTATACTCACAAACACATTAGTTCCTCAACCTATTTGTCTTCAATACTCCAAAACCACTAAGGGGGCACTTGATGCACTTACAATCTCCCCCTTTTTGGTGATTGATGACAAATTGGTTAGGATTTCAACGGGAGTAAAATAATTGAAGTGTAAGTACAAAGTTTGAAGAAATTGGTTACAAGATATTGAGTGTAACACCCCCAGTGGTTAGCCACAGTAATCCCACTTTTGGTTATGCCATGTCATCATGTTTAACAGTGCATGATCATCATTAGCATTATATTGCATTTCAACTCCTAAGTCAAAATCCAAATTCAAACTAAAAGTGGAAAATAAAAGTTGTTCAAATTTGAAAAACAAAAATGTGCAGCATGTTGCAAATATTCCCAAAGCTTTTATAAAATTGATTGCAACATTTATTGGAATTGTAAAAGGACTCAAACAGCAAGGAACAACAGCAAAACATCACTATTTAATCCTTTTTCAATTAAATAAAATCCAAACAAAAAGATATGGACATCAAACCAATTTCTAGGAGTGACTAATGATGCACCATATTTATTTGGGCTAGTCTCATATTTTACAAAAGTGTTTTGAAATAAAAACAAAAGCCTAAACAGAAACTAAAAAGAGAAAATAGAAAAGAAATTAGAAAAAGAAAAAGAGAAAGAAGCCAACCGCTGCCTGGGCCGCGAGTGCACAGTGCGGCCCGACCCACCTAGCTCTTCCCCTACCCCGCACTGCTCACCCGCGCTGCCTCGTTGTCGAGCACCTGACGCGCGCACGCACGCCCGCGCCCCGGCCCCCCCTTCTCCCGCTCGACAGCGCGCGCTCTCGCTCGCCGTGGATAAAGGGCAGCGCCCAGCACTCCCCCGCCCCCCCTGGCCACTCCTCAACTCTTCCCTCTCTGCTTCCCCCTCACCCGAGCACCAACGACGCCATGGCTCCGGCGTAGCCACGGCCACCGCGCCCCATACGGCTCCCCGACGTGTCCCTGAGCTTCGCCGGCGGCCTCTACTTCGCCTGCGCTGACTTGACCGAGCCGAGGACCCCGGCATCGTCCCCAACTCCGTCGTCTTCAACCTGCGGCCGCCCGCATCGCCGCCGTCGATTTGCCGCCTCGAGCCCACCCCGAACCCACTTAAGCACACCTATAGGAGCGCTGTAAGCTGCCGCTTTTTCTTCCTCTCCTCGCGCCATCGTTTGCGGCCCCTAGCGAGTGCCTCCACCGTAGCCGAATGCGCCGCTGCCCGCCTCGTCACCGGCATGGCTCCGGCAACCAAACGGCCCCGCAACTATGCCCGCTCGCTTCACCGCATCACGCAGGTCACGCCTAGCCTCTTGGCTCGTTCGCACGCACGCTGCAACGCCGTTCGCCGTCTCACCCGAATGCCACAGTCCGCCGACGAGCTCACCGCGCTCCGCTCCGATCACCGCAGCTAGCGCCGGTAGGCTAGATCGACGCGGCTCGGGATGCCCGATCGAGAGCAAGAAACGGCGCTCGATTTGACCCACTGTGCATGAAACCCGCAGCTCTCCCGAGCCTCCGCCGCGTTTTCGGGCTCGCCGGCGTTCAGCCGCCGGCCAGCCAACATGGCAAGGGTGGGCCCCGCCTCCGTGCCACTGACTGTGGGCCCGCGGGCCCCAGTTGACCCGGTCAGCCCGCTGACTGGGCTAGCAATGTCACTGACACACGGGCCCCACCGCCTGTTAATTAATTATTTTGATTAAGTTAATTAGTTTAACCTAATTACACACTGACATGTGGGCCCAGTAGCCTAATTAGTTAAAAATAAACTCTGTTTAGACTAATCAGAGGCTGACATGTGGGCCCCACTGGTCAGGTTTGACCCTGGTCAGCCGACCGTTGACTGCTGACATCAGCATTACGTCACAGTGACGTCACCCTGCTACTGTTTCGGATAATGTTGTTTTAATTAATTAAATAAATTCCAGAAATTAATAAAAACTTTAGAAAATCATATCTTTTAAACCGTAACTCCGATGAAAATAAATTATATATGAAAAATGATCAGAAAAATGAGACGAATTCGAATACGCTACCCACATACCTGTTAGATGCCTCTAACTATCTGAACATGCAACTTTTTGCCTGTTTCAGATAAATGAATAGTGCATGACTTTAGTAAAATAATTCCAAACAAATTTCTAAAATAACTAAATGACTTAGACATGTCTTCAGGCAACCCTGCACTGCACGTTAGCGTAGCCTGCTCCGTGTTGCTTATGTTGCTCTATATTTATACTGTTTCCTCCCCATCTTCTCTCTCGATAGCCCCCGACACCGACGTCGTCCCTGAGGCCGACGCAGCTCCGGAGCCCGAAGACACCTTTGACAACCTTGCCCTTGCCGCCGAGCAACCAGGCAAGCCCCCCTTTTGATCATCCCGATATCGCCCATTCTATTTCTCATGCTTGCATTAGAATTGCTGCTGCTACCGCTTTACCTATTCTGATGCATAGCCTGTTTATTGTAACCTGCTGTTGATAATTACCTGCATATCCTAAACTACTTACTATAGGCTGGGTAGAGACCTATCAGTGACCCCACTTATCCCGACTGCCTCGCTGGATTATCTGAAGACCCGATCAACGGGATTGAAGACCAGGCCTCGACACCGCACATCACCCCCCCCTTAGTTGTAACGACACTGCAGCATTAATATCGAGTGCCGAGGGTGATACCTCGTGCAGCTGATGTTAACTCTGTAGAGTAGCTATTCGGTCGAGGTCATCGAGGGTGATTCCTCCTTCACCGCTTTCGATAACGACGCCGTCGTACAACACCTCAAGTGTGAACCCAGTGAGGGTGATTCCTCCGAGTTCACCTTGACGGAGACATCGAGTAGGAATCCAACGAGGGTGATACCTCGGATTCCCCTGATGTTATGGACACCCGGATACTTGGACTTTACACTGTTACTTGGATAGGCGGGTCGACCCTGAGGGGTACCCGCGTGCGCCTGAGAGGCGAGTGTTGTGAAGACGGGTGCCTGTATGGTGCCCGAGTGATGAATACGAGGCGCGGCCGGGCATTCTTAACCCTTGCAGCAAGTCCTCGAGACGGGGCGACGGGGTCACATCTTTCGTGAGTCTCTGCTCGTTACCGCAAGCCCTAGTCCAATAACGATTTGGATATTTGATCCGAGCAGGCCTCTGGCCTGATAGCACTAACCATCACGTGGGCATAGTATGGGCGTTCTGCATCGTAGCATTAGCCGACAGTTCTGTCAGACGTCCAGTTCAGCATTGTGGCACGGTCGGATCGTACCGACCCTCCGAGGCGGTGCTGGTATCCACCCTGCACACAACGACCCAGAGTGCACAGGGCGATGGCCCAAGACCCCTGAGTGCTTAGGATGTAGACCAGCGGGGACCTCTCTGCTGAGCTTTAGGTAGGGCTGCGGTGTGTTGTTTGGCCGAGGCCGGGCATGACCCAGGAAAGTGTGTCCGGCCGGAGTTAATCGAACTTGTTGGGTAAGTTGGTGCACCCCTGCAGGGAAGAAAACTTCTATCGATAGCCTGTCCTACGATAAAGGACACTCGGAGTTGTATCCTGATTGATACAATTTAGAACTGGATACTTGGATACTATGGCTCTGGGATTGCTTCTCGCAGGGAGTCGAGAAGGGATTTCCGGACGAGGTTGATGACTGTATGGCTCTGGGATTGCTTTCTCGCAGGGAGTCGAGAAAGGATCTCTGGGTGAGGTTGATATCATTACTGCTACATTATATGGTACTGTCTACACTCTTCTATTGCTGCAAGACCGATGAAGATGCTAGTCTTCGATAGGACTAGGCCTTCTCTCTATTCTGGCATTTCTGCAGCCCAGTCCACATATACAGCCTCTCTTTGAAAATGTTGCATATGTAGTGTAGATCCTTGCTTGCTGAGTACTTCTGAGTACTCACGGTTGCTTTGTTTTCTTTTTCCCCCATATCCGTTTGATGCGATCAGATGACGGAGCCCCTGAGACAGCTGCCCCCGCCGACGATCGCTACTACTTCTACCCCGAGGGTGGATACTACTACGAGTTGGCCGACGACCAGGAGTAGGATCGGAGGGTCCCAGGCAGGAGGCCTGCGCCTTTCGATCGTAGTGTTTTCTTTTGCCCCGCCTTCTAAGGGCTTATCTGTGTTTTCTTTTATATCTGTACTCAGATATCTGATGCTTCCGCTGACGCTTGTACACAAGCTTATGTATTCGAGCCCTCGAGGCCCCTGGCTTGTAATATAAAGCTTGTATGACTTTATTTATGTTCTAGAGTTGTGTTGTGATATCTTCCCGTGAGTCCTTAGGTTTGATCGTGTGCATTTGCGTGTATGATTAGTGCACGATTGAGCCGGGGGCGTCACAAGTTGGTATCAGAGCCGACTGACTGTAGGAATCCCCTTTCCAACTCCTTGGCCGAAGTTGAGTCTAGTGGTCCAAAACTGTTTTACTAACTTGGCTGTGTGGCTTACGGGCCCACGTCGCCAATTGGGTGGTATTAGGATATTTTATTCCTCGTCTATACTCTGGGACTCTGATCTCTCTTCCTTTCGGGTTAGAATTTTACTAACTCTAACATTAGGTTCTCGTGATCACATCCACCCGGAGTTCTGAAATTACCCCTCCTTTCTTCAAGAATTGTGGGCCAGGTTTTGCTTGCAGGATCCTTTTATTGAGGGCACCCTGTGTTTTCACTTGCAGATACCTCGCTCCAACAATTTTCTCCGACATGATATAGCCTTTGCTATGTCACGTTGTTGTAATCCTCACCGCGTGCCTGCGCGCCGCCTAGCTTGTCTAGCTGCGTGCGTTTCCGAACTCCTACCACCGTTTGTGTCCAACTCCGTGCATTGTTCTGTATGTCTGTAATGACTACTGATATACACCTGATGCCTTCTTGTTCATTTCCCATGTTACATCATGAACTCCATGCACCTGCAGTTTTTCTTGCTAAACTGCCCCTGTTGAATTGGTAGGATGGCTGACGATCCTCCACCTCCACCTGATATTGCCGCAATGATGCAGCAGTTTGAACTGAACCGTCAGGTTATGACCGGGATATTGGCTCAGTTTCCAAACCAGAATACTCATCAACAGCCTACCCCAATAACTCTGCCGGAATTCGTGCGCCTCAATCCGTCCATTTTTCGCAGCTCGACTGATCCAATGGATGCTGATGATTGGCTCCGTGACATTGCCTTCCAGATGAAGTCGGCCAATGTTATCCCTGACAGTTACGTCACCTATGCGACATATCACCTGAGGGGTTCAGCTGCTCAATGGTGGGAAAGCCACAAGGGTGTGTTGCCTGCTGAAACAATAACCACTTGGCAGCAATTTCAGTCAGCTTTTCATGCACGGTACATTCCTCAAGGTCTGATGGACCAGAAGAAGCAGGAGTTCCGCAAACTCTCTTAGGGTAAAATGACTGTGGATGAATATCAGAGGAAATTTCTTGAATTGTCTCGCTATGCTGAAGATGACGTCTGCACTGACGCACGCAAGCAGGAGAAATTCCGTGAAGGACTGCGTACTGATATAAACCTTGCACTTGCTGTCCATGATTGCACAGACTTCGCAACGCTTGTCAGCCAATCTTTCCAAGTTGAAACTGCTTTGACTAAATACCAGGAGTCACTCAAGTGTACTCAAGATGTCGGCTCGTCTTCGGGTCGACCTGTTCAGAAACGTCAAGTCTGGATTCCCCACAATGTTTACCACCGACCTGCTCCAACACCAAGGCCGTCATATGTTGCACCTCGTCTGCCTTCACCGCCGAGACAGCTAATGGTTCATGATGGACCACCTAATGCTATGGCTTCTCCTCAGGTTGCACCACATCCTCCTAATGGTTGTAAGAAGAGTTGTCAAAACCGCCGATTCAGAAACCGTAATACCATACCGTCTGCTGTTGTGCTTGGCTATGCCAATCACGTCAATGCTGAAAAGGCTCAGAAGGAACCGACTATCGTGCTGGGAACACTCTTTGTGAATTCAGTACTGGCCTCTGTTCTCTTCGATTCAGGAGCATCGCATGCTTTTGTTTCCCAACAATTTGCTCAGTCACATGAGTTATACCTGGAAGAATTACCCACTCCTCTAATGGTTCAGTCCTCGAGATCCAAGTGGCAAACCACAATGCTAAGCCCTCACAACCACATCGAGATTGGAGGTCTACTTTTTCCGGTTTCTCTCATTGTACTTGGACCTTTCGACATAGACATTATTCTTGGTATGGACTGGTTGACAGCCCATAATGCTTTGATTGACTGTGCTACTAAGACAGTCTAGCTCACACACCCTTCTGGTCAGGTGATCAATTACTCAGCCCGAATAGCTCAAGATGCTGAAAGCCAGATATATGTTCTGAATGCATTGAATGCTTCACCCCTTGAAGGCATCGAGAACATTCCAGTTGTTCGTGATTTTCAAGATGTCTTTCCAGAAGAACTTCCAGGAATACCCCCTGCTAGAGCTGTTGAGTTTGTCATCGACTTGAAACCTGGCACTACCCCTATTGCGAAGCGCCCTTATAAGATGCCTCCGCATCATCTTCTCGAGCTTAAGGAAGAAATTGACACGTCACTTAAGATAGGTTTCATCTGCCCTAGTTCCTCTGCTTGGGGAGCACCTTCACTCTTAGTTAAGAAGAAGGATGGAACTAACCGATTGGTTCAGGATTACCGGCCCATTAACCAAGCTACAATCCAGAATAAATATCCGCTTCCTCGGATCAATGATTTGTATGATCAACTTGCCGGTTCCTCAGTATTCTCTAAGCTTGATTTGAGATTGGGATACCATCAGATCCGTGTTCGTGAAGAGGATATTCCCAAGACTGCATTTGTTACTCGTTATGGCTCCTACGAGTACACTGTCATGTCATTTGGCTTAACAAATGCTCCAGCCACATTCTCCCGCCTGATGAATTATATTTTCATGGATTACCTCGACAAATTTGTCGTGGTATATCTGGATGATATTCTGGTATATTCGAAGAATAAGGAAGAACATGCCGAACACCTCCGTCTTGTACTGGAAAGACTCCGAGAACACCAGTTGTATGCCAAGTACTCCAAATGTGAATTCTGGCTATCTGAAGTAACCTACCTTGGTCATGTAATTTCCAAAGATGGCATTGCCGTTAACCCAGAACGAGTTCAGGCTATTCTTGACTGGACTCCTGCGAAGAACGTCAAGCAAGTGAGAAGTTTTCTTGGCCTTGCAAGCTATTGCCGTCGATTTGTCGAGAACTTTTCTAAGATTGCTAAACCTTTGACTGATCTGCTTCACAAGGGCGTTAAATTTGAATGGACAGAAAAATGTCAGGAAAGTTTCCAGACACTCAAAGACAAGCTGACATCTGCCCCAGTACTATCTCCTCCAGATACCCGCAAAGACTTTGTGATCTATTGTGACGCATCCCGTGAAGGATCAGGCTGTGTCCTAATGCAAGAGCGCAAAGTGATTGCTTATGGCTCTCATCAGTTGCGCCCACATGAAGAGAATTATCCGGTACATGATCTAGAACTAGCTGCTGTGATCTATGCATTGCAGTTGTGGCGACATTACCTTCTCGGTAATCGTTGCGAGATCTACACGGATCATAAAAGTCTGAAGTACTTGTTCACTCAACCATCTCTAAACCTCCGTCAGCAAAGATGGATGGAGGCCATTGCGGACTATGATTTGGGTATATCCTATACCCCTGGCAAGGCTAACATGATGGCTGATGCCTTAAGCCGCAAGTCCTATTGCGACAACCTCATGGTTAGGCGAGCTCAACCTCGTCTTTTTGAAGAACTGCGCAAGCTGAATCTGCGTATTGTTCCACAGGGCTCTCTTAATAACCTTGTGATACAACCAGATCTTGAGAAAGCCGTTAAGAATGCGCAAGCTAAAGATGCTGAAATTGATCTGATGAAGAAAGACCTTCACCTTGTAAAGTACAGGGATTTCTCGCTGTCTGAAGATGGAACCTTGTATTTCAGAAACTGCATTGTGGTACCTCGCTTCGAACTCATGACTGACAAGGTCATGAAGGAGGCACATGATACCCCGCTGTCTATTCATTCGGGTAGCACCAAGATGTATCGTGATCTCTGTCAAAGGTACTGGTGGTCTAAAATGAAGCAGGACATTGCTCGATATGTTGCTGAATGTGATGTTTGCCGTCGCGTTAAAGCAGAACATCAGAAGCCTGCTGGAATTCTACAACCACTTCCTATTCCTCTATGGAAATGGGATAAGGTTCACATGGATTTCGTTACAGGACTTCCCAGGTCACAGAAGTGTCACGATGCTATTCTTGTCGTCGTTGACCAACTTTCTAAAGTTGCACACTTTCTGCCCGTCAAAGAGACTATCACTGCTAGTCAATTAGCAGAATTATATATCTCCAGAATTGTATCACTCCACGGTATTCTGAAGGAGATTAGTTTGGACCGTGGCGGCCTTTTCACTTCCAAATTCTGGGAAAGTTTCCAAACAGCTATGGGAACTCATATTACCTGGAGTTCAGCTTATCACCCCCAATCTCAAGGACAAGTTGAGCGAGTAAATCAAGTGCTTGAAGACATGCTGCGAGCTTGTGTTATTTCTTTCGGCAAGAAGTGGGAATAATGTCTTCCTTATGCGGAATTCTCATATAACAACAGCTATCAAGCCAGCCTGAAAATAGCTCCCTTTGAAGTTCTATATGGACGTAAGTGTCGAACCCCTCTGAATTGGTCAGAAACTGGGGAACGACCGCTCGTGGGTCCGGATATTATTCAACACGCCGAAGAACAAGTTCGTATTGTCCGAGAAAATCTCAAGGCGGCTCAGGACTGCCAGAAGAGCAACTACGATCGCAAACGATGGGGTTTGACTTATCAACCTGGTGATCAAGCTTATCTGCGAGTCACTCCTATGAAGGGCACTCACCGTTTTGGAATCAAGGGCAAGTTAGCTCCACGCTACATTGGTCCTTTCCGCATAATTGCTAGACGTGGTCAAGTGGCGTATAAATTGGAGTTGCCGCCACAATTCTCTCATATCCACGACGTCTTCCATGTGTCGCAACTTCGTCAATGCTTCAAGGAATCTCCGCACCGAGCTGTGGATCACGAGGTGCTCGAATTGCAAGATGACCTATCTTATAAGGAGCATCCGATCCACATTCTCGATGAAGCTGAACGTCGGACCCGTCAGAAGGTTACCAAGTTCCTCAAAGTGCAGTGGTCAAATCATACTGAAGATGAAGCCACTTGGGAACGCGAGGATAATCTTCGTGCGGAATACCCCAAACTTTTTCCTTCTACCTCTTAATTCTCGGGACGAGAATTCTTCTTAGTAGAGGAGATTTGTAACACCCCCAGTGGTTAGCCACAGTAATCCCACTTTTGGTTATGCCATGTCATCATGTTTAACAGTGCATGATCATCATTAGCATTATATTGCATTTCAACTCCTAAGTCAAAATCCAAATTCAAACTAAAAGTGGAAAATAAAAGTTGTTCAAATTTGAAAAACAAAAATGTGCAGCATGTTGCAAATATTCCCAAAGCTTTTATAAAATTGATTGCAACATTTATTGGAATTGTAAAAGGACTCAAACAGCAAGGAACAGCAGCAAAATAGCACTATTTAATCCTTTTTCAATTAAATAAAATCCAAACAAAAAGATATGGACATCAAACCAATTTCTAGCAGTGACTAATGATGCACCATATTTATTTGGGCTAGTCTCATATTTTACAAAAGTGTTTTGAAATAAAAACAAAAGCCTAAACAGAAACTAAAAAGAGAAAACAGAAAAGAAATTAGAAAAAGAAAAAGAGAAAGAAGCCCACCGCTGCCTGGGCCGCGAGTGCACAGTGCGGCCCGACCCACCTAGCTCTTCCCCTACCCCGCACTGCTCACCCGCGCTGCCTCGTTGTCGAGCACCTGACGCGCGCACGCACGCCCGCGCCCCGCCCCCCCCTCTCCCGCTCGACAGCGCGCGCTCTCGCTCGCCGTGGATAAAGGGCAGCGCCCAGCGCTCCCCCGGCCCCCCCTGGCCACTCCTCAACTCTTCCCTCTCTGCTTCCCCCTCACCCGAGCGCCAACGACGCCATGGCTCCGGCGTAGCCACGGCCACCGCGCCCCATACGCCTCCCCAACGTGTCCCTGAGCTTCGCCGGCGGCCTCTACTTCGCCTGCGCCGACTGGACCGAGCCGAGGACCTCGGCATCGTCCCCAACTCCGTCGTCTTCAACCTGCGGCCACCCGCATCACCGCCGTCGATTCGCCGCCTCGAGCCCACCCCGAACCCACTTAAGCACACCTACAGGAGCGCTGTAAGCTGCCGCTTTTTCTCCCTCTCCTCGCGCCATCGTTTGCGGCCCCTAGCGAGCGCCTCCACCATAGCCAAATGCGCCGCTGCCCGCCTCGTCGCCGGCATGGCTCCGGCGACCAAACGGCCCCGCAACTGTGCCCGCTCGCTTCACCGCATCGCGCAGGTCACGCCTAGCCTCTTGGCTCGTTCGCACACACGCTGCTACGCCGTTCGCCGTCTCACCCGAATGCCACCGTCCGCCGACGAGCTCACCGTGCTCCGCTCCGACCACCGCAGCTAGCGCCGGTAGGCTAGATCGACGCGGCTCGGGATGCCCGATGGAGAGCAAGAAACGGCGCTCGATTTGACCCACTGTGCGTGAAACCCGCAGCTCTCCCGAGCCTCCGCCGCGTTTTCGGGCTCGCCGGCGTTCAGCCGCCGGCCAGCCAACGTGGCAAGGGTGGGCCCCGCCTCCGTGCCACTAACTGTGGGCCCCAGTTGACCCGGTCAGCCCGCTGATTGGGCTGGCTGTGTCACTGACACATGGGCCCCACCGCCTGTTAATTAATTATTTTGATTAAGTTAATTAGTTTAACCTAATTACACACTGACATGTGGGCCCAGTAGCCTAATTAGTTAATTAGTTAAAAATAAACTCTGTTTAGACTAATCAGAGGCTGACATGTGGGCCCCACTGGTCAGGTTTGACCCTGGTCAGCCGACCGTTGACTGCTGACATCAGCATTACGTCACAGTGACGTCACCCTGCTACTGTTTCGGATAATGTTGTTTTAATTAATTAAATAAATTCCATAAATTAATAAAAACTTTAGAAAATCATATCTTTTAAACCGTAACTCCGATGAAAATAAATTATATATGAAAAATGATCAGAAAAATGAGACGAATTCGAATACGCTACCCACATACCTGTTAGATGCCTCTAACTATCTGAACATGCAACTTGTTGCCTGTTTCAGATAAATGAATAGTGCATGACTTTAGTAAAATAATTCCAAACAAATTTCTAAAATAACTAAATGACTTAGACATGTCTTCAGGCAACCCTGCACTGCACGTTAGCGTAGCCTGCTCCGTGTTGCTTATGTTGCTCTATATTTATACTGTTTCCTCCCCATCTTCTCTCTCGATAGCCCCCGACACCGACGTCGTCCCTGAGGCCGACGCAGCTCCGGAGCCCGAAGACACCTTTGACAACCTTGCCCTTGCCGCCGAGCAACCAGGCAAGCCCCCCTTTTGATCATCCCGATATCGCCCATTCTATTTCTCATGCTTGCATTAGAATTGCTGCTGCTACCGCTTTACCTATTCTGATGCATAGCCTGTTTATTGTAACCTGCTGTTGATAATTACCTGCATATCCTAAACTGCTTAGTATAGGCTGGGTAGAGACCTATCAGTGACCCCACTTATCCCGACTGCCTCGCTGGATTATCTGAAGACCCGATCAACGGGATTGAAGACCAGGCCTCGACACCGCACATCACCCCCCCCCTTAGTTGTAACGACACTGCAGCGTTAATATCGAGTGCCGAGGGTGATACCTCGTGCAGCTGATGTTAACTCTGTAGAGTAGCTATTCGGTCGAGGTCATCGAGGGTGATTCCTCCTTCACCGCTTTCGATAACGACGCCGTCGTACAACACCTCAAGTGTGAACCCAGTGAGGGTGATTCCTCCGAGTTCACCTTGACGGAGACATCGAGTAGGAATCCAACGAGGGTGATACCTCGGATTCCCCTGATGTTATGGACACCCGGATACTTGGACTTTACACTGTTACTTGGATAGGCGGGTCGACCCTGAGGGGTACCCGCGTGCGCCTGAGAGGCGAGTGTTGTGAAGACGGGTGCCTGTATGGTGCCCGAGTGATGAATACGAGGCGCGGCCGGGCATTCTTAACCCTTGCAGCAAGTCCTCGAGACGGGGCGACGGGGTCACATCTTTCGTGAGTCTCTGCTCGTTACCGCAAGCCCTAGTCCAATAACGATTTGGATATTTGATCCGAGCAGGCCTCTGGCCTGATAGCACTAACCATCACGTGGGCATAGTATGGGCGTTCTGCATCGTAGCATCAGCCGACAGTTCTGTCAGACGTCCAGTTCAGCATTGTGGCACGGTCGGATCGTACCGACCCTCCGAGGCGGTGCTGGTATCCACCCTGCACACAACGACCCAGAGTGCACAGGGCGATGGCCCAAGACCCCTGAGTGCTTAGGATGTAGACCAGCGGGGACCTCTCTGCTGAGCTTTAGGTAGGGCTGCGGTGTGTTGTTTGGCCGAGGCCGGGCATGACCCAGGAAAGTGTGTCCGGCCGGAGTTAATCGAACTTGTTGGGTAAGTTGGTGCACCCCTGCAGGGAAGAAAACTTCTATCGATAGCCTGTCCTACGATAAAGGACACTCGGAGTTGTATCCTGATTGATACAATTTAGAACTGGATACTTGGATACTATGGCTCTGGGATTGCTTCTCGCAGGGAGTCGAGAAGGGATTTCCGGACGAGGTTGATGACTGTATGGCTCTGGGATTGCTTTCTCGCAGGGAGTCGAGAAAGGATCTCTGGGTGAGGTTGATATCATTACTGCTACATTATATGGTACTGTCTACACTCTTCTATTGCTGCAAGACCGATGAAGATGCTAGTCTTCGATAGGACTAGGCCTTCTCTCTATTCTGGCATTTCTGCAGCCCAGTCCACATATACAGCCTCTCTTTGAAAATGTTGCATATGTAGTGTAGATCCTTGCTTGCTGAGTACTTCTGAGTACTCACGGTTGCTTTGTTTTCTTTTTCCCCCATATCCGTTTGATGCGATCAGATGACGGAGCCCCTGAGACAGCTGCCCCCGCCGACGATCGCTACTACTTCTACCCCGAGGGTGGATACTACTACGAGTTGGCCGACGACCAGGAGTAGGATCGGAGGGTCCCAGGCAGGAGGCCTGCGCCTTTCGATCGTAGTGTTTTCTTTTGCCCCGCCTTCTAAGGGCTTATCTGTGTTTTCTTTTATATCTGTACTCAGATATCTGATGCTTCCGCTGACGCTTGTACACAAGCTTATGTATTCGAGCCCTCGAGGCCCCTGGCTTGTAATATAAAGCTTGTATGACTTTATTTATGTTCTAGAGTTGTGTTGTGATATCTTCCCGTGAGTCCTTAGGCTTGATCGTGTGCATTTGCGTGTATGATTAGTGCACGATTGAGCCGGGGGCGTCACATTGAGGAACTCCCCCTAAAGATGTGCATAAAAGGAAGTTGCTTTGGATTGAAAATGCACATGGCAGGTTGAAATTGTGGAGATCTCCCCCTATATTTTGGAATCCAATCATGCATGATCATAAGATATTTGAAGAATATGAATGCATGAAGAAAATTGGTGTCTGACGAAATTGTGCATGCATGAGCAGATGTAAATTTAAGGTCAGAGCATGCATATCAAGCGTAGCAAGAGAGTCAGATGACCAACAGTTATTAAGTTACAACTCATCAAAGAGAAAATCCAGAGAAGTTCAAGAGTTGCAACTTAAGCAAAAACAGCCCATATATAGACCCGCTTGGAGACTAACTCAAACTTCTCCCCCTTTGTCATCAGATGACCAAAAGGAGATGAAGCTAAGGACTAACGCCCCTGAAGAATATCATGGTGAAGTCGAGGGAGCGCCAGCATTGTCGCGGTCACGTGATACAGATGGACCAGCAGCAGTGTCTTCAACAGCTTCATTTTCATTAGTTGTGCGTGATAAAGACTCTGAACTTGGCATAAGAGGAGGAACTTGGGTTTTCTTGAACTTCTTCCTTGGTGGATCAGCCCAGTAAAAGTTCATTTGGAAATCCATAGCTGCAAGTTCTTCATCTATTTTGAAGTGAGAGAGTATGGCCCAAGTGCGATCAAATATCTCATGGACATAATTTCTATTCTTGCGGATGGCGTTATGCGTCACAGTCATGTTGTCTTGAATAGCATCAAACTGACGCTTAACCCATCAGTGATTTTTGTCAACCTTCTGATGCAAACTTATGAGCAACTCACGGTCAGTCATGACACGTGGTGCTTCAGGTGAAGAAGTTGGCCTTGAAGCTTTTGCTGAAGTGTCTTGGCTAGCAGATTCATCAGCATTGGAGCTTGAGATAGGATGACAGAATTGTCCATTAAGTGGACGAATTCCTTCATCAATAACGGTCTTGCCCTTGCCAGGAACTGTGGACAAAGTGCTTTGAAGAATTTCAACTTCAGGGAAATAGCGCAGATGATTCTGACGATCAGCCTTATAGTGAACTGAAGACCGGGATCTGATAAATCTCATTATCCATGGAGCATACGACTTCAATTCAAACTGTGACTATGCCACAGTGACCAAAGTCCTCAGGAAGAAATTGTGAATGTTGATGGGAGTACCATGAATGATGTGGAACAAGAAATTCTTCATAACTCCCACAACTTCTTCAGTATTGGAGTTGTGACCTTTAATTGGACTGCGAGTCTTGGCCAGAATGCGATAAACTGTCTTAGGCACATAGAGTAAATCCTTCACAAGGAAGGTTGTCCTTGGGGCTTCTCCTTCAGCCATAGGCTTCATTAGCACTTGCATCAGGTGGTTTGGCAGCTCAGTTTCTTCATAAATTTTTCTTGCTTCTTCTTGGGGTGGATCAACTGGTAGAGCACGAAGAAGTTCATCAATTGGTGCTTTGTAGTGAGTGTCTTCACACATCCAGTCCAGAGCCCATGTAGTAGTATCGTCAGCGTTGCCAGAAAAATGTACTATTGCATAGAATTGAACAATAAGTTCTTCATTCCAATCACAGACGTCAGAGCAGAAGTTGAGCAGTCCAACATCATGAAGAAAAGCCAAAATAGATCAGAAGCAAGGAATATACTCCATATACACATGAGGAATATATATGGCGATGCGGGAATACTTTGTTCTTGTCAAACAGAAGTGAAGCATAGCAGTTCATCTGTGACTTCCTCCAAAAACGCAGGCACCAAATCTTGGCTGAGTCATATGGGGACTCGCCAACAAAGAAGTTCTTCTCTTCGAAGAATTTGGCATTGTCAAAATGCGGTCGCCCAAGGACTCTGCCAATCTTTGGCAGGACAGGAACAAGTTGAAAATTGTGCTTCTTGGGTTGAACATCAAACACTGGTCGTGGAGACCCAGTGGAATCATTTGGATCAGTCATGGCAAGAGCTCTAGCAATTTCCTTAGTTGTGGCAGTTGGAACAGTATCTGTGTCTGCTGAAGGAATTGAGTCTGCATGTGAAGGAGATGTATTGACGACATCAACTATCGGATCATCTTGAGCAATTTCATCAGCTGTTGCAGCTAGAATTTCTTCAGGAATGCTTTGAAGTGATGGTTGCCTTTCCTCAGAGACTGTATGAATTTCTTTAGTTCGTGCATGCGATTGAGGCTCTTGAGTGAGGGGAGTGGTGAGAGGTGAATTTGGGTGAGCTGCTTCCCAAAAATCATCATGTTGAACGGGCGTTGTAGCACCATATATGTGCATGTCCTCTTCAGTTGCTTCACTACTTCTAGATGAAGTAGCAGCGTGTTCTTCAATCAACGGAGCATGTGAGGACTTCTGTGACGAAACTTGGTGAAGCGAAGCATGTTCTTCAACTTCGATTTCCTCATCCACTTGCTCTGTGGTAGCAGCAGAGTGGTTGTCATCATCATATTCATCATCTTGAGGGATTTCATATTCCACCCCATACAGAACAATCTGACGATCATCATTTGCAGGAGCAGGGGGCGCTGATGAGATTGGAATAACATCAATGGGAATAACCATAGAAGACAATGTTGCCATTTTCAATTTCTTCACAAATTCGGGAGCAGTGGGAGGAGCTGAAGCTTTTCTCTTTCTAGCTTCCTTGTCAACAGCCTTGGTCTTCTTCACTTCTGATGCAGTGGGAAGGGTGATGATCTTCAAAGATGAAGTCATTGGTGGCGCTACTGCTGAGGAACTTGATGGTTCAATTACTTTAGGAACGACAGATGCAGTTGCCCTTGCAGTTTCTTTAGGCACAACTTCTTCAGTTACCCTGGCAGTCTCACAAGGAGGAGATGAAGGCGCAGTCTCACTAGCCTGTGCAGTAGGACGAGTTGAAGAACTCGAGGGTGGCACTATGCCAAACTTGGCTACCTCACGCTGATTGTGGTCTTCAACAACCTTGTTGGATGCAGTGATGAACCTGTCACGCACACCACAATAGTGATTTGACTATCGTTCAAACTCTATAGATAGCTGTTGAATCTTGGACTGTAAAGTCACAAGCTGCTGAGGAGTTATAGAGAGCATGTTCTTTCGCAACTCCTTCTCTTTTTACAGTTGTTGTTTCCTCACTAGCTTTGCTTGTGCTATTCTGTGCTTCTCATCCAAGATGAATGCAGAAAGCACATGGCTTGGGCCCAGAGGCAAATTCAAATCATTAAGCGAAGTATCTGGCTTGGTGCACTAGATGTCAATGAAGTCTAGGAGCTTCTTGGGGTCCAGCAGCAATGGAACTGAGGATTTCTTTGCAATTGCAGCTTGCTCTTGCTTCCTTCTGAGGAATTCTGCAAGCTCATCTTCATCTGCCAGCCCATGTTCATCAACCTGAGGCACAAAGGCCTTGCTCTTGGGGCTTGGCCTAGTTCCATAGCCAGCAATGACCTTTTGCTTCAGCTTGGGCATGAAAGAAGATGGTTGCCCACTAGCTGAGGCACTTGATGCAGCAATCACTACAAAAAAAATACACTTCCGTGATGATACGTGTTTGTCACAGTAGGTCATGTTTTCTGTCATGCATGTACATCCATGGCGATTTTATGACAGAATCAAGATAGTCATACTTGTGCTGTCGTAGAAGTGTTCCATGACAATACCAAAATTATCATCATGGAATTGTCCACTTCCATGACGATACATGGTGCGTCATGGAAGTGCTTTTGTCAAGGGTAACCGACACATGGCATCCACCGTAATGGGTCGCCGTTAAGCTATCGGGTTCTGGTTTGGATCCGATAACCCGTTAACAGCCGGGACCAATGGGGATTTTCCACGTGTAAAATGCTCAATGGCCAGAGAAACCACGTGTTGGCTCACTATTGGGACAGATGTCATCCACTCACTGGACATGAGGCGCCTATGATACGTCGACATGTGGCACAGCCCAATAGAGGCCCATTTCAATGAAAAGGCTGGCCCGTTTTACTTGGTCAAAAGGTAGCGAGCCGGCCCACGGAAAGCCTGTTAACGGCCTATTCGCATATAGCCCATTTACAGCCCGCTAACTCACGGCCCGTTATGGCCTATCCGGATTAGGACCATTAGCGTCATTTGGGCCGTCCAATATGATTCCAGCCCGTTGTAACTTCCAGCCCATGTATGGCCCATGACGTCTTTCGGCCCATACGAGGTCCTTTGTAACTCTGGGCCCATTAAAGGCCCATAATGAACAGTGTATCCCTTTATACCCATTAACGGCCCATTATTCCGTTGGCCGTTTCTAGCCCGTGTTAACTTTCGGCGTTCTAAGGGCCCATTTATTCTTGGGCTCATTTCCAGAATTCGGTTACTTATGGTCCATTACTGGCCTGTTCCGCTTGTGGGCCAAATTCAGCCCGTGGTTACAGTCGGCCCGTTTGTGGCCCGTTAACCCGTTGGGCTGTTTTCATAGCGTCATCAAATACGGCCTATTAACGGCCCGTTATGGTCGGGCCATAAACAGATGATTTCCACTCTAGCCCGTTTATGGCCCATTTTGCGGACCGTTATTGGTCCACGAATAGTACGGCCCATATTTGGCCAAACGATTATATGGCCTGTAGAAGGCCCATTGATTATACGCCCCATAGAAGGCCCATGGATCCTATGGCCCGTAGGAGGCCCATGGTCACTACAGCATGTAGCGTGACCATGGTTACAACGGTCCGTAAGTTGCCATGGTTATTGTGGCCTAGTTATAAAAATAGGTTATTGTGGCCACTAGAAAAACGCGGAAAAATAACTGCAGTGACTACAAGCAAACAACAAAACAAGACAATAAGGAAATAAATAAGCAAGCAACTAACACTAGGCTATTACGGCTATTACACATACTACATCCACTGGGCATCAAAGTTCACCACCAGTGCAAATATAGGGAACAAAGCAGCATATTACATACACTGGCCGTCTAAATTGGCCACCAGTGCAAATAAACGCGGCAGCAAAACAAGTCCATAACTGAAACAACTTCAGAAGAGCTCAAGAAACGTTATCCTGGGTATCCACCATGCTGGCAATAAGCTTAGCAAGCTTATTAGCTTTCTCCTGTTTGGCGCTAAAATCCTCCAACGCTTGCTGTTGCACCAGAAAGTATGCATCTGAATTCTCCAGGGACTTCCGCAGTCCTTCGGCTTCTTGTCGCAGCACATCTGATCGATGTCTTTCAGCTTGTAGTTGAGACTCAAGAAACTGAAATGATTTAGACAGTTAGTTCGAATAGCTTGTGCCAGCGGTAGTGGCCAGTAACTCGAACACTACACCAAGACAGGACTTTGGGGTTGTCTCACTGTCTTCAAGATAGTTTTCCTTAGCTGTTTTATCAGCTTTGTTGGAGACCAACAAGGATGTCTCACTATCCTGAACCTTATTTGCATTACTTCCTTTACCATGGCTTAATAAGGTACTCTTCCCCAATATTCTGTCAGCATTCTAAAAGAAGAAACAAGCAGACACATAACAGGTTTAGTTCAAATCGTATCAGTTCAAGACAAAGCAGCATTGAAAGAATACAAAGCATGGGAAACTACACAGCACAACAAGATTTCAAATGGGTACCACGGGTCTACATGTAGAACAACACTATTGGTTCTGTTGTGATGCTAGTAATGAGCATGATATGAGAAGTCAACTGTATACACAATTGAAATTGAAATCAACAGAGCTATTTATAAGAGCAAACCTGTTAAACAAATGTGCTTAAACATACCTATTGTGCCATTGGAGTTTCAATTGGATCCTTCAATTTAAAAATAAGTTTGTATGAGTAAATACAATGATACAAGAGCAAAGCAGTATGCACGATAGCAATGGAATCTTAAATGAGAACAGTTGTTCTTCAGGTTTAAGCACTTGTTCTACACGAACAGAGTACAGTAAGAGGCAGGCATATAGTACTTAAAAATAAAAAATGAGCTCATAGACCTTACCACATTCTTGGTTCGGGACCAGTACAGAACAAGGCGTTCCCAGTCATCGTCCCGTAAATGTGTCTCAGGAGAACGTAAGGGAATTTGATGAGTTTCTTTGCCAGCGAAGTACATTTTCTTCAGGTAATTCTGATACTGCCACCAAGCATTCTTGAAGATAGTAGAGGTATTAGCACAGGTTACCTCATCCTGAGTTTCCAAATTGGTCCTTCTCTATAGAGAAAAATGGAAACATTTTCTGTATTATAACCATCATGGAGGTAGAATGTATGGGACAAAGCAAAGTAATTGCCATGAATAACATTACTTACACATAACTCCTGGACGAACACCTGCAACTGGCATTTTCCTTCATCTTCAGTATAATATCTCCATGATGGGAAGATACGCACATAGGATTTAGCAACATCAAATGCGATAGATGCTAAACTACGAATGGCTGGTTGTGCTTCCTCCACGGGAATAGGTGTACTAACTGGTGGAGTTGGGGTTCGCCGTGGTAGTACTGGCGCTTTGGGCACTGGAGCTACCTTACTAACTGCTCTTGTTTGGGAGCTTTGTGGTGGAGATGGTGCTGTCTCAATAGGAACTGGGTTACTATCTGCTGGGGTTGGGGTTAGATTGGGTGAAGCTGGTTCTCTGTCCATTGCAATAAGGGCACAATTTGCGAGAGTCTGGGTTATGTGTGGTAGGGCTAGTTCTCGTGCATGTACAACCGGGGTGCTATCTCCACCAAGAGGTAGCACTGTTTTATTTGAAGACCGTGTTTTTACTCCGCTAGATACCTGTCGGTGTACTAGAATAGGGGTACCCTAGTACCCCGTACTTGTGCACGGGCAGTAGTAGCATCCCGTGGCCAGGCTTGCGGAAGGACAGCCAGAGAGAAGCTCAAGATTATTAAGCCATTCAAGAACAAAGTATACAAAGCAAGAGTCAAGGCCCCGGCAAGAGGAGCTTGCCGGGAGGGACAGCTGAGGCCCAGCCTGGGGTTTGCTGTAGCAGAGTACTTGCCGCGGCAAGGTACTTGCCCCGGCAAGTCATTAGCTGCGGCAAGGTATTGCCTGCGGCAAGATAGCAGCTGCGGCAAGGTACTTGCCCCGGCAAGTTACCTTGCGCGGCAAGCTATGGGTTGCGGCAAGCTGTCAGGTGCGGCAAGGTCTTGCCGCGGCAAGCGTTACTGTACCACTGTGCTACTGTGCTGCTCCGGTGCCTCTGCCAGCGTGGCGCTCTGGGTCCTTCCAAGCGTGTGTGGCAGGGCACTGTGTAGACGGTGGTACACTGTAGCTAGCGATGCAGGAGCAGGTGGGATAGGCTTTTCCCACGTCCAAGATGTCCGGGTACATGTATCTGGACAGCTAAGGCATGGGCATTTAATGCCCTTGTCCCCTGCCGTCAGTGGTAGGTAGGACATGTCATCCTGGTAATAATGGCCTTACTGTAGCAACTTTCCACCTCTACCTTTACTGTTTGCCACCTGTTGGTGACCCCTTTGTGCATATAAAAGGAGGCCCATAGGCAACATGGAGAGGGGGAGGAACAGGGAGATGGAGAACTCCAGTATTGTACGCAGCTACTCGGTACTGTAGCGCTCCTGGTGCTAGAACAATCATACAGATAATAAACCAAAAAGCAGGAGTAGGGTTTTACGCATCCGTGCGGCCCGAACCTGGGTAAATCTCTCTCGTGCACTGTCGTGTTCTTCGCTAGATTTGCTCTTCGTGCGACCGTCTCTCCCTGCCGAACGTAAAGGGGTCCTTCCCTGGGTCCCATAGGTGATCGCGGATTCGTCCCCGACATCTTTGGCGCGCCAGGTAGGGGACGAACCTACGACCTTCCGCTTAGGAAACGGAAGGAGGTTGTGTGAACCTAATCTAGCGATTTGCGCGTTAGTTTTTGGGCCATCCTCCGTCTTATGGCTCCAAAAAAGAAGACTTCAGCCATCGGTGCGTCTACGTCCAACCCGCCTGCTCCCATGCAGGAGGGTGCCGACGTGATTGCGGCTGCTGGGGGGACTGGAGAGCGAGAGCTCCTATTACCTCCACCTGTCCAAAACCGGGCCAGCAACGCCAATCTTGGCGCTGCTGGGTCTGGGAACACAGCGCTGCTCGCTGCTGCTGGCCCTGCAAGCTCCAGGAACGGTGCTGCGCGTTCTGGAACGCCTGCGCCGGTTCAGACGCCGCGGCCTTCGCAAGAAGCCCGTGACAGGCAGCGTCCTGACGCCCCAGGTGCCAGGCGCTCCCTGGATAATGAACTTGCGCATCGATCTCGAGATGCACGGGGTCACCATACGCAACAACACGTTGGCGGGGTCGAGGTGCGGTCGCCTGGGCGTGGAGATGCTCCTTCTAACACTGTTAGGAGTAAGGGCATCCCACAGTCCTCACGCCACTCGATACCTCCCTCACCAGCAGAAGCGTTGGCACGTGCGCAGCTGCTCCTGAACTTCCCTCCACCAGCAGATAAGCTTGACGAGTGGAGGGCAACCATTCAGAGCCTTCTCAGCTTCGCTGATGCCGACCCGGTGCGCGCGGCCGACAAGAGAACTGGTGACAATGCTGTCACCAACAAGAACGGCGAGGGGGCAACAACCGTACACTCCCCACCCAGACGGCCTCGGTCGCCGACACGTTGAAACGACGCCCGTGGCGATGATTCCACGGCGTCGTCTGACCCGCGAGCTCGTCGTGACCAGCGCCTCGTTCTTCAGGAACGCAGAGGAGAAGACGCTCGTACCACTATCGAGCGAAGGAGAGAAGCGCATCGTCAGTCCGACAGACGCGCAGGGCCCGCTGTTGACATGCATGCGCCAGGGGATCCTGGCGACTTGCCGTACGCGGTAAGTTGTCCAGCGTTCACCCGTGAGCTGCGGCAGGTCCAGTGGCCCAATCGCAAGGCTTTCAAGCCTGACGTGCCGGAGAAGTATGATGGCAAGACACACCCGTCGGAGTTCCTCAGCATTTACACCATTGCGGTGCAAGCTGCCGGGGGACGAGACGACAAGATTCTTGCTAACTACTTCCCGCTCGTGTTAAAGCGCAACGTCGTCTCATGGCTCATGCACTTGCCGGAGAACTCCATTTCTTCATGGGCGGACCTGTGCCATCAGTTTGTTGGTGCCTTTACTGGCGGTCATCAACCTCATGGCCAGGAGAGTGATCTTCATCTCATCCCCCAGAAGGAAGGAGAGCCCCTGCGCAAATACATTCAAAGGTTCAGCCGCGTACAGTACAACATCCCAGATGTTCACCCCGCTGCGGTTATTAGCGCGTTCCATCAGAATGTGCGTAACCGCAAGATGCAGGAGGAAATGGCGATGACCAAGGTCAGAGACATTAGCCAGCTATATGCTCTCGCCGACAAGTGTGCGCGCGCTGAAGAGGGAAGGAAACTTCCCGGTGAAGGTGTTGGCGCAGGGGGGAGCTCTGACAGCGAAGGTACCGCCCCGGCAAAGAAGGGCCGGCGGCGGAACAACAGGAAGAAAAAGGGCAAAGCTGTGCTTGCCGTCGAGCAGTCCAGCGGCAACGGCAGCGCCGACAAGGCCAAAGTCGAGGGCTCCGGCAAGGAGATTGCCGCGTGCGCCAACTGTCAGGCCTTGGCGGCTGCCGACAAGCAGGACGGCTCCGACAAGCAATATTGCAAGATCCACCACACCAAGGGACACGATCTCCAGAACTGTCGACGAGTCGAGCAGCTTGTCGAACAGCAGAAAGCTGAGTATGAGAGGCGCGACAAGGAGAAGGCCCCAGAAGGTGCTGGCGGGTCCGGCAAGAAGCGCACTGCCCGAGGAGGGCGTCGCGGCAAGGCCAAGCAGCAGCAGAGAGACAGGCCTCCTCGTGGCCGCGACAAAGATGATGATGATGATGATCTAGATGATGAGGAATCCAGTGAGCACGAATTTCAGAAAGCCGCAGAAGTCTTATGTGTTGACGGTGGTGCTTCGTTGCATTCTTCTCACCGCCAACTTAAACAGTGGGCGCGAGAGATCAATGCGGCGGAACCATCTGTTGATGCCAGAAAGCTTCTGAAGTGGTCCGACACGCCTATCGTCTTTGACATTGAGGACCACCCTGACCGCACAACGGCGGTCGGGTGCTTGCCGATGTTGGTTTCACCAACGATCCGCAACCTCAAGGTCACGAAGATGTTAGTTGACGGTGGGGCCGGCTTGAATCTGATTTCACCCGCTGTGCTCCAGAAACTTCAAATCTCTGACGGCGAGCTTGAGGAAACTGGTACTTTCCAAGGAGTCAATCCAGGAAGGAGCAAGCCGAAAGGGAAGATCACGCTGCCAGTGACATTTGGCGGCGAGCTGAACTACCGGACCGAGAAGGTCACCTTTGATGTTGCCGATATTCCATTGCCTTATAATGGGATACTTGGCCGTCCAGCGCTCGCCAAGTTCATGGCAGCCTCTCATTATGCCTACAACGTGTTGAAGATGCCAGGCCCAGTAGGTGTTATCGCAGTTCCCTGCGACAAGAAGGATGCGCTTATTTGCGCCGACAAGATCTACCGGGAAGCAGCTGCCACAACTGCCGCCAAGGCACTTGCCGCTGAGGCTCTCGGGGGGGAGAACAAGAGGAAGTCCGGCAAGAGCTCCTGTGCCCACTCCGGCAAGCGCACCTCTTCGGAGTGCTGCGCTGCCGTCGAGGACGCACCAAAGAGCTCCACCGGCAAGTGCAAGAAGAACAAAGCCGCTCCGCCGACGACAAAGAAGGTGCCCGCCAAGGAGGACGGCACTGGTGGTTCCTTCACCATCAGTGCCACACTTGACAACAAATAGGAAAGCGCGCTCGTTGCTTTCCTGCAGGCGAATGTCGACGTATTTGCATGGCAACCGTCCGACATCCCCGGTGTTCCCAGGAAAGTAATTGAGCACCACCTTGCCGTTTGTCCCCACACGAGGCCCGTCAAACAGAAAGCCAGAAAGCAAGCTGTGGAGCGGCAAGAGTTTATTGCGGAAGAAATCAAGAAGTTGGAAGCAGCAGGCCTCGTCAGAGGAGTGCTCCATCCTACGTGGTTGGCCAATCCTGTTGTCGTGCGCAAAGCGAATGGAAAATGGAGGCTTTGTATTGATTTCACTGATGTCAATAAAGCTTGTCCCAAAGACCCATTTCCTTTGCCCCGCATAGACCAGATTGTTGACTCCACGGCAGGATGTGATTTGCTTTCATTTCTTGACGCATATTCAGGGTATCATCAAATCTTCATGGCTGAGGAAGATGAGGAAAAGACCGCATTTATCACACCCTGTGGCACATACTGTTTCGTACGTATGCCATTTGGTTTGAAAAATGCTGGTTCGACATTTGCAAGAGCCGTCCAGATTGCTTTTGAGCCTCAGCTGCACAGAAATGTGGAAGCCTATATGGACGATATAGTGGTCAAAAGCAAGGACAGGGCTACTTTGGTTCAAGATCTAGAAGAAACTTTTGTAAATCTGCGCAAGATCAACCTGAAGCTCAACCCCGAGAAGTGCGTGTTTGGAGTTCCCTCCGGCAAGCTTCTCAGGTTCTTTGTGTCTCAACGTGGAATTGAAGCCAATCCTGACAAGATCAAAGCCATTGAGCAAATTGAAGCACCGAAGCGCATCAAGGATGTACGACGACTTGCCGGCTGTGTTGCTGCTCTCAGTAGGTTTATCTCCAAGTCAGCTGAGCGCGCCCTGCCATTTTTCAAAATCTTAAAAAAGGCAAGTCCATTGAAATGGACTCCGGAGGCGGAGGCAGCACTGCAAGACTTGAAGAGATACCTCTCCTCTCCTCCAATACTTGTCGCACCTAAACCACAAGAGAAGTTGTTGCTGTATCTAGCGGCAACCAATCAAGTGGTTAGTGCTGCGCTGGTAGCGGAGAGAGAGGTGGATGAGGAGGCAGTAACTGCGGCAAGCACATCCAGCGACAAGCTGGGGGCTCCCCCGACAAGTTTTGCTGCCGACAAGGATTCGTCTGCGCAGTCAGGCGAAGTGATACAAAAGAAGAAAATGGTGCAGCGCCCGGTCTACTTTGTGAGCTCTCTTCTGCAGGGAGCTAGGTCAAGGTATTCTGGTGTGCAGAAGCTGCTTTTCGGCCTTCTCATGGCCTCGAGAAAGCTGCGCCATTACTTTCAAGCACATGAAGTTACCGTCGTCACTCGCTTCCCGCTGAAAAGGATTTTGCAAAATCCAGAAGCGACAGGCAGGATTGTCGAGTGGGCGTTGGAGTTGTCGAGCTTTGGTCTCAAGTTTGAGAGTACATCAACCATACAGAGCCGAGTTTTGGCAGAGTTTGTCGCAGAATGGACACCAACGCCAGACGAAGAAATCCCAGAGACGACTCTCCCCGGCAAGGAGACAAGCAAAGAGTGGCTTATGTACTTTGATAGTGCCTTTTCGCTGCAAGGCGCCGGTGCTGGCGTACTGCTTGTCGCACCCACCGGAGAGCACCTCAAGTACGTGGTCCAAATGCACTTTCCCAAGGAACAGGCGACGAACAATACTGCAGAATATGAGGGGTTGCTTGCCGGTCTCAGGATCGCGGCAGACCTTGGGATCAAGAAGCTTATTGTCAGGGGAGATTCGCAGCTTGTCGTCAGGCAAGTGAACAAGAACTACCAATGCACATTGATGGAAGCTTATGTAGATGAGGTGAGGAAGTTGGAGGAACGCTTTGACGGCCTACAAATGGAGCACGTCCCACGTGCTGAGAATGACATTGCCGATGGTTTGTCAAAGCGTGCCGCACTCAAATTGCCTGTGGAACCAGGCACTTTTGTGCTCCAACTAACTCAGCCATCCGTGACGCCATCAGTAGGGCAAGGCAGGAAGAGGAAGTTGGCTTCTGGCGACTACTTCCCGGCAGAGCTCCCCGAAGCCGCCGGCAAGAAGGCTGCCAAAGCCAGCGCCAAAGATGCAGAGGGGCAACTTGCTCCGACAAGGCCTCACGCTCTTGTCGTTGAAGCGGGTGCTCCTAGGCAAGAGGCAAAGGGGCAACTTGCTCCGACAAGACTTCGGGTCCTTGTCGTTGAAGCAGGTGCTCCTGATCGAAGCGCTGAGGAGCAAGATGCTCCGACGAGGCCTTGGGCTTCCGTCATTGAAGCAACTGCTCCCGACGAGCTTGTTGAAGGACAGCACGCTCCAGCAGGGCCCCAGGCTCTTGTCGTTGAAGCGGCTGTTCCCGCCAAGCTCGTCGGGGAACGGCCGGCTCTGGTAGAGCGACAAGCTCTTGCCGTAGGGCCTGATGTTCCCGCAGCAGAAGAAATGCCTTTAGTCCTCGTTGTCGAGCCACAGGCTCCAGCGTGGGCGCAGCAGATCGTCCGTTTCCTTCAGACAGGAGAACTTCCCGAAGAGCAGGAAGAAGCGGAGAAAGTAGCCCGACGGTCCAATATGTATCAATTTGTCGATGACATGCTGTGCAGAAAAAGACCAAACGGTGTGAAATTGAAGTGTATTCCCCGGGAAGAAGGACAGGAGCTATTGGCGGAGATTCATGGAGGCATATGTGGTCACCACATAGGGTCAAGAGCCCTTGTTGGAAAGGCTTTCCGGCAAGGTTTCTTTTGGCCCACCGCCCTCCAGGATGCAACTGCACTAGTAACCAAGTGTGAAGCGTGCCAGTTTCATTCCAAGCAGATTCATCAGCCAGCTCAAGCTCTCCAGACAATCCCTCTCTCCTGGCCATTTTCGGCCTGGGGGCTCGACATCCTCGGCCCCTTTCCCCGTGCCACCGGGGGCTTCGAGTACTTGTATGTGGCCATCGACAAGTTTACGAAGTGGCCAGAAGTGGAAGCAGTGAGGAAGGTGACAGCACAATCAGCCATCAAGTTCTTCAAGGGAATTGTTTGTCGCTTTGGTGTTCCTAACAGGATCATCACCGACAACGGTACCCAGTTCACGAGCCACGCCTTCATGCAGTATGTCGAAGACCTTGGCACCAAGGTCTGTTTCGCTTCTGTTGCTCACCCCCGAAGCAACGGTCAAGCTGAAAGGGCAAATGCTGAAGTGCTGCGTGGGCTCAAGACGAGAACTTTCGACAGGCTGCGCAAGTGCGGCAAAAACTGGATCGAGGAGCTGCCAGTGGTTCTTTGGTCGATCAGGACGACGCCAAATCGAGCTACTGGCCAGACGCCTTTTGCTCTAGTTTATGGAGCAGAGGCAGTTCTCCCCACGGAACTCGTATACGGGTCACCTCGAGTGCTCGCTTACGATGAGCTTGAGCAAGAGCAACTGCGGCAAGATGACGCTGTGCTCCTCGAGGAGGATCGTCTTCAGGCTGCTGTGAGAGCTGCTCGCTACCAGCAAGCTTTGCGTCGCTACCATAGCCGCAAAGTTAATGCCAGAAGTCTCGAGGAAGGCGACCTTGTTCTTCGGCGCGTTCAGTCGGCCAAGAATTCAAACAAGTTGATGCCGAAGTGGGAAGGCCCTTATCGGGTGAAACGAGTCACCAGGCCCGGCGCTGTCCGCCTGGAGACCGAGGATGGCATTCCAGTGATCAATTCCTGGAACATTGAGCATCTTCGTAAGTTTTTTCCATAAGGCGCGGTTGCCGGGCCCTTCCCCGGCAACCACCTTTTGTACAAGTATTGCCGCTGTTGCATGTAATCCTTTGTACAAAGCCAGGCGCAGACCCTATGCATAAATAAAGCTTTTGTATTTCGCAGTTTTTGACGATTTCATGTTTACTTTTATTTTGCATGATTATCTGACATACTGTGCAGTACAGCCTCCCCGGTAAGCATTAACGAGCCGTCAAGCTCCTATATCTTTATTTTCTCTTCTTTCTTTTTCTCAAAGAGACAGAAGCTTCCCTCGCGCACAAGTTTGCCAGGGGGGATGGGATAATGATATGGACCAGGCGTGGACCAGGCGTCGTTCAAAGAAACTTTGCCTTGCCGGGAAGAAGACAGCGGCAAGTAGTGACAAGACCTTGCCGCGGAGAGATCAGCGACAAAGCTAAGTGCCAAAGTTTGAACAATCAAATTCTTTTTTATTTTCAAGGTTATTTTCCTTGAACGATACTACTCTTTGTATGGAAAACCTGTGCGCGACGGAACCTAAGCGTAATCGGTCGCGCCCTTACCTTGTTTCGAGTCCGCTCAACAACCTAAGTGGCTGCACTGAGCGCGACAAGGTTGCTTGCCGGCAGCGGCACCGCCAGCAGGCTGCTGAGGTCTCGCACCCAGCGCTCGCGGCAATAGTGCGCGCACCGGCAAGTTCCCTATAAGCGTAGGGCAAGTACACACAAAGAAAGAAATTGCTCAAGGGAGATGACATGCATTAACTCCAAAATATTGCAAGTTATATTACAAGATAAGTTGCCGCGGCTTAAACGGATTGTTCTTTAACATGTCTAGCGGTGGCAAGGAGCGAGAAGAATGGGCTCTCTAATTGCGGTGCTCGCCTTCGACTCTCTGGATTTGGTCCACCCTCTCCACGATGGGCGCGACAAGGGCCTCTAGTGGCGCGGGGTCGTATCCCTTCGGCAAGCTTTTGAAGATGTTGCTGAAGTCGACGCCCGGGTTTCTGTATGCTATCTTCACCAACAACCTCTGGAGAACTCCCCGGCAAAGCCTGCGTGACTCGTCGGCTAGTTGAGCCTTGTGATTGACTTGGAGCTGTTGGAGTGCTTCTACTACTCCGTCGAAGAACTCGGCTAGCTTGACGCTAGTTTGCGTGTTCTTGTCGGTGGAGTACCCGAAGTCCGGCACCTTCAGGGCAGTCAGCTCCTTGTCGATGTCCTCGGCGGCGCTGGCAAGCCTGTCTGTGAAGATCCCCACGTTATCCCTGAACTTCTTGTGGGTTGCAATAGCGTCTTGAAGCAGACCCTTTTCCTTCTGGAGCTCTGTCATTAGAAGCCCTTCGCGCTTTCTGGTGGTGTCGAGCGTCTCCTTCAGCGTGGTCAGCTTCAGCTTCAGGTCTGCTCTGGAGTCGTTGGCGGCGGCAAGCAGATTGTTCTTCTTGGCTATGGTAACTTGCATCTCCGCCAAAGTGTGGGTCACCTTTGCCCTCTCACTTTCAAGCGTTGAGAGCTTGTCACCGTTTGCCTTGAGGGCGGCCTCTAGTCTTGCCACTTTCTCCTCCGTTTCCTTCCTGTTCACTTCTGCAGCAGCGACAGCGTTGGTGGCCTCCACCAACTTGCTGGCGAACTCCTGGGCCAAGGCTTCGATTTCCTTCTGGTGTTTTTGTGCCTGCCCCTGGGTCCGCTCTGCGACAAGTCTTGCCACCTCCTCGTCTTTCTGCTGGAGGGTTTCGGCAAGTTTCCTCTTGCGCTCGGCAAGTTCTTCTTCGTGGGCATCAAGGTCCACTTTCCGCTGGTTCAGATCACCGGCCTGAGCAGACAACTCCTTGGCGGTCTCCTCCTGTTTTTGTTTAATGTCTTGCTTCATCAGGAGGAGGGCCTGCCGTTCTTCGGCCAGCTGTGCTCGCTTGACCTCTAACGCATTAAGAGATCGCGCGCGGACGTCCGCCAAGATCTCCGCGCGCCTCAACATGTCAGCTTTGGCCTTCTCGATAAGCGCCTCCCTGGAAGCTAGCTTCTCCCGTCGGGTGCGATGAAGATTCAGCAGCTTTTGAAGCAGTTGCTCCTCTTCAGACGTGCTGCTGCTGCTGGCGCCTGGCGCATCCACAAGCTGGAGCCCGGCAGCGGCAAGGATCTCCTCGTCCACAACATCCTCCTCAGTTTGCGCTCTGGAGCCCACCGTCCAGGGGAGGCTGACGTAGACGTTCTCGCCGACCCGGATGTATTTGCTTGGCGGAGGCGAGTTGGGCGCTGCCGCCTCGTCAGTGGTTGAGGGACCCGTGGTCGGAGTAGCGCCTGGCGCTCCTGTGGCCTCAGGGCCGTCAGTACGACCACCGGCTCCCTCGCCGGCCTCCTCAGCAGCCTTCTGGGCGGCCTCAGCTTCAGCAGCCTTGGCGGCTTCATCGGTGGGCGCCTTGGCGGTATTATCCTCGGCGGCCTTGCCGGCCTCTTCGGCAGCCCTGGCAGTTTCTTCGTCGGCAAGCTTGTCGGCTGCCAGCTTGTCGGCCTTGGCAGCGGCGGCCTTGGCGGCCTCGTCGTCGACGGCCCCTGTGGTGTTCTCCTCGGCAGTAGAGTCAATGTTCATTGGCTCCACCGAGGAGGGCTCTGCCAACCCGAGAAGTAAAGCAAAAAGAAAGAAAGCAGAAAGAGTTTTGCGGCAAGTGGGTTTACCCATGTTGAGCTCAGGAGCGGTGGGCTCCCCTCCCCCGTCAACGTTTGTCATTGGGGTGGGGTCGCCAGCGCTGGTGCTTGGCACTTCGGCGCTTGCCGGCTCCTCTTCGTGGCTCGGCTCGCTAGTGGGAGCCCTTACCGGAGATCTTCTCCTTGGCGGTGTGGTCGAGGGGGGTGGTACTTCTGGAGCACCTTCAGATGGCTCCACTTGCTGCTCCTCTCCTACACGTCCAAAGATGTCAGTGACAAAATGCTTGTTCGTCAGCGACCGCCAGCGAAAGGTAGTTGAAATACTTACGCTGGGGGCTGCGACGAGGGCTGGGCTCCGAGCTGGTCGGGATGGTCTCAGACGCTCTCCCGGTGGTTGCCGTGGGCTCATCTTCGACGACCACCATGGTCTTGCTCGTCGAGACCTTAGCTCTCTTCCTTCTCCTCTCCGCCAAGGTTTCCTTCCTGCGGAAGCAAGGCCGGAGCGCTACAAGTGAGGACAGAAACAAAACCTTACAAAGATTGAGGGTCGCGGCAAGGGAACTTACTCTTCCTCGTCGTCCTCTTCGCTGAGAGCGGAAAAATCAAAGTCCGCCTCCGTGTGAGGAGGGGGAGGAGGGGGAGCTGGGCTCCTTGGCCGCTTGGCGGGGGTAGTAGCAGCGGTCTTTGATGACCCTGCTCCAGTTGCCGGGACCGCGTGAGACGCTCCCGCAGCACCAGCCCTTGCCGCGGTCGAGCGCGTCAAACGGCGCTCCGGCGGTTGTTGAACTTCTTGCCGCTCAGCCACTTTGCCAAGCCTGCGAAGGCGTTTCCTCCTCAGAGGGGCTGGGGACTCTGACTGCGGTGGGCTTTCGGTGCCCTCCTCGGAAGAGGAGCCCTCATCCTCTGAGCTGCCTGACTCGTCGGCAGGCTGGCTTGGCCCGACATCCTTGCCGGGTGCGGCGAGCTCACCCTTCCCGGCAAGCATCCCCTGCTCGGCAAGGCTCTCCTTTTGTGCCTCGTCGAGCTCCGCCAAAGTATAACCAAAATCGCCAGCTTCCCTGGCGAGCCTGTCCTCCTCCACTCTTCGAGCAATGAATTCTATTTCTTGCTCAGTGGTGTTGCGGACGAGCCACTCCTCCACCCGGACCTGCTTTTCGACCGTGGAGTCAAAGAATCGCCGCACGTCTTCTTCGAGCGTCACGTCCCAAGTTGCTTCAACGCTGTGCGCATTGCAGAGCGGCATCATAGCGATGATTGCACTCAATGCGGAGTTGTTGCAAAGGGGCACGATGTGCTTCGGCAGCGTGAATGCCTTGTCGCGCTTCTCTGGATCTGTCTCTTGCTTGAACAGTTCTCGCATGAAAAAGTCATGCTGCAGAACTATGAAGTTGTTGATCAGTCCAGGGCGCAGCCGCATGATATCGGCTGGGTTCTTCCAATCAGAGGCCGGCCTTCCTCTCTGCTGCAGAGGAGCAATGCGGCGGCGGAGGAAGTCTGCGCCAACCATCCCTATGGTGAGCCCGGCCTCCCTGAGCCGTATGATCCTGGTAGCGGCAATCTCCAGCTTTTTGTCCTGGGGATCCAGATCGCTCCAGTCTGTGCCACGCGCTGCTGGGGTCTTGCGAAGCTCACAGTATGGTGGCGGCTCGTCGTCAATGATCCAACACCATTCAGACCGGATTTCTCCCCATCTTGGGCGGAGATCCCCCTTCAGATAATGCTCCTTGGCGCCCAATCTTGAAACGAACGAGACGCCAACAGTGAGAGGCTCCCCCTTTTCAGCACGGGGAGTGAAGTAATGCCTGAACAGCGCGGTGTTGGGTGCGACGCCGACGAAGTTCTCGCACAGATGCGCAAATATTGCCATGGTGGATACGGCATTCGGTGTGAGATCCAGCAGACGGAGATTGAAGGTGTACAGGACGTCGCTGAAGAAATCCGAGTACGGTGGGCAGAGCCCGCACCAAAAGTAGCAAGCGAAGAAGGGGTACTTGCTCACTTCGCTCTCGTCGGTGGCTGGGCGAACGCGGGTAGCCGGATGCGCCTTGGTCCTCGCGGCCCACATGCCTTGGAACTTGGCCTTCAGATCCGCCCCCGTGAGCGTCGGAGCGAAGAGCGCGTACTTCTGCCTCTTCAACTGCGCCTGAGTCTCCGTCCTTGAGGACTTCCCCGTCTTCCCCTTTTCTCCTTTGGGAGGCATGGCGAAGGCGGAGCTGAGGACCGAGGGAGATGCGAACGCGCACGGTGGCGGAGGATTGGGAAACCGTTTTGTTTTGGAGCGGAGGAAGAAGAAGGCGGAGATTTGGAGATCGAGAATGGTGAGAGGGGTGTGTGAGTGCTTCTGCAGGTCCCTCCTTTTTATGGGGAAAGATGCGGAACCATCCGCCCCTTCGTCATTCGAGATAACTGCGCACGCTTCCCACGCTCTGCATTCAACGCGCGACGCGTGGGAGAGCGTGCAATTAAACAGCATAGAGACGTTTCGGCTTATCCCAGCCACGCGTGCCCGTGCACTGTTTGGGCCTGGCCCAACAACGCCCGGCACCGTGTGTGGCCCAGGCCCGGGGGCTCCTGTCGGTGTACTAGAATAGGGGTACCCTAGTACCCCGTACTTGTGCACGGGCAGTAGTAGCATCCCGTGGCCAGGCTTGTGGGAGGACAGCCAGAGAGAAGCTCAAGATTATTAAGCCATTCAAGAACAAAGTATACAAAGCAAGAGTCAAGGCCCCGGCAAGAGGAGCTTGCCGGGAGGGACAGCTGAGGCCCAGCCTGGGGTTTGCTGTAGCAGAGTACTTGCCGCGGCAAGGTACTTGCCCCGGCAAGTCATTAGCTGCGGCAAGGTATTGGCTGCGGCAAGATAGCAGCTGCGGCAAGGTACTTGCCCCGGCAAGTTACCTTGCGCGGCAAGCTATGGGTTGCGGCAAGCTGTCAGGTGCGGCAAGGTCTTGCCGCGGCAAGCGTTACTATACCACTGTGCTACTGTGCTGCTCCGGTGCCTCTGCCAGCGTGGCGCTCTGGGTCCTTCCAAGCGTGTGTGGCAGGGCACTGTGTAGACGGTGGTACACTGTAGCTAGCGGTGCAGGAGCAGGTGGGATAGGCTTTTCCCACGTCCAAGATGTCCGGGTACATGTATCTGGACAGCTAAGGCATGGGCATTTAATGCCCTTGTCCCCTGCCGTCAGTGGTAGGTAGGACATGTCATCCTGGTAATAATGGCCTTACTTTAGCAACTTTCCACCTCTACCTTTACTATTTGCCACCTGTTGGTGACCCCTTTGTGCATATAAAAGGAGGCCCATAGGCAACATGGAGAGGGGGAGGAACAGGGAGATGGAGAACTCCAGTATTGTACGCAGCTACTCGGTACTGTAGCGCTCCTGGAGCTAGAACAATCATACAGATAATAAACCAAAAAGCAGGAGTAGGGTTTTACGCATCCGTGCGGCCCGAACCTGGGTAAATCTCTCTCGTGCACTGTCGTGTTCTTCGCTAGATTTGCTCTTCGTGCGACCGTCTCTCCCTGCCGAACGTAAAGGGGTCCTTCCCTGGGTCCCATAGGTGATCGCGGATTCGTCCCCGACAATACTGCCATCACCCGCTCCAATTCAAATGGCTGATCAAAAGGAAACATAGTTGAATGTACAGACCTTGTATGAGAGACAGATGCAATAGATAGTGTGGAAAAAAGAGGGCATGAAATAGTTCACATGTATATTGTTTAACTAAAAAGGATAGCATGGCATAATTTCACATATATGATGTCTATCTAAACTGGATAGCATAGCATGACATAATTCAAAGATATGATAACTAACTAAACAGGATGGCATGAGATAATTATATGATGTCTTCAGTAAACAGGTTTACATGACATAATTCACATACATTTATCTAAGTAATCAGGATCGCATGATTTATTTCACATATGTGATTTATATACTAAGCAGATGGCATTCACATATATGATGTCTGAACTAAGAACATGGTGTTGAATATTGTGTATATGATGTCTAAACTATGCAATGCAAGACACCATATGCATGATATGAGCAGTATAACCATGCCAAGTTAGAGCATACACCTCGGTGGGGGAATAGGACTGGTCATCTGTCTCTGAATCCATCTCTGAGGAGCTATCGGGACCCATCAAGAGATCTGCTTCGACAGGTAGATCTGTCTGCTCTGAAGACCTTGTTTTCACTCCAGATTTTCCATCACCCACTCAAATGGCTGATTCACAGGAAGAGTAGTTGAATGTACAAACATTGTCGACAAATGGAAATGTAATGAAGAAAATGGTTGGCAAGATATCATTCAAATATATGATGCCTGGTTAAACAGGATGGCATTGCATATTTCATATATATTAAGGCTGGCTAAAAGAGATGAGATTGCATAATTCGCATATATGATATAGAAACTAAATAGGTGGCATTACAGAACATGTCTAAACTAAGCAGATGACATATATGATGTCGAAAGTAGGCACTGCAAGGCAACATATGCATGATATGACCAACATCACCATGCCAAGTTAGAGCAAACACCTTGGGGGGTAAATAGGAGTGGTCAGTTGCGTCTGAATCCACCTCAGAACAGATATCTTCCTCTAGATTACAATGTAGAGGGGGGCGGGGAGGGTTTGCCATTGAACCCACCATGGAGCAATGTCTGCATGACATTGTATTGACGCGCAAAACTCTTCTCTTTTTCTCTACATGTTCAACATGACTGTGTACAATATCTGACATGCATACGAAAAAATATAGTGAGATTATGTAAGGACAGCATGCAGAAATCTAGAGTGATGGTAACAACCAGTGGATGGATCCAAAGATAATGATAGCAGGCTGATGATAGCTTTAATTTAATAAAAAGACAGATGATGATTGCTTTAATATTTGTTTCCCACCCAAGATGAACAACATAGGCATACCCTAGGTGAACCAGATAATAGACAGAGATACTATTCATTGCTGCCTCGATATGTGCCCCACAAGTAATTTTAAAACTCAAGTTTGAACATTAATTTGGACCTGACTTGGAGTCTAAGAGTTGAACAGGACGATAAAGTAGCAGGTAATATTAAGCAATGCATTACATAAGCAGAAACGAAAGAGTGCGACCTCTCTTGTGGACCCTTGTACTCCTCAGGTTCATCTGTTGAGTAAATGATGGTGATGCAGTTGCGATGGGTGCCGGCGGCAGGGAAGGAGATCTGAGGTGGCGAAAGACGGTCAGGAGTCATGATGTCTGGTATGGTGGATGCTTCTTTCGATGGAGCAGCTCAGGTGAGGTGGACGACGTCACGGCAGGAGCAGGACAATCCACACAATGTTTTCTTCGACACCTATCTGTAACTGAAGTAATTCTCTAAGGGCTCCTTTGGCTTGCAGGATTCTAAAAATGTAGGGATAGGAAAAACACCAGAATAGGATAAGAATGCACGTGGGAAATAGAGCATTTCTAAACACATGATTTCTATCAACTTGGGTGTTTGGTTCACAGGAATTGGAAGAGCAAAGGAATGCAAAGAAACATGGCAACATTAAAGTGAAGCCATATGAAAGTGTGTACAGTTAGAATGTTATTCTACCACTAATGCACTTAGTCTTGTTTTCATGCATAGGATTTTGAAAAGTAGGTCCAGGTGGATGTTTTGCTCCATTCCTTTCAACGAAATGCATGAATAATTGAATCGTAGAGTGCCATAGGAAAATTTCCTATTGCTATGTTTTTCCTTCATTTTTTCCTTTGAACCAAAATAGCCCTAATGGATCGACATGAATGTAGAGTAATAAGTGATGCGACAAGTGTACAACCTCTTTGGCGTAGCCGTGTTGACCTCAGCATCATTGGGTTGGTCGCTGAAGAAGTTGCAGCAGAGGTGGCTGTCAGAGGTGTGGAGGAAGATCTGAGGCGTCTGTAGATGGCGTCCAGGGCACTGCTCTGTTGTGATGGATGGTTTCGTCGTTGGAGCAGCTCCGGCGAGCCGTAAGACGTCGAGGCTGAAGCAGTACAAGACATACATCATTAATCTCAAGTGGGATTCTAATAGCATCTCCAATAGATGATGTAAAATACATTACCAAAATGTGATAGATGTAAAATTTATATCACCAAAAAACACCTGACTACAACAGATGAGGTAAAAAATGTTGACTCTGAACTTAACTGTCGAAACTGAAATTTACTGTGGAATCTGAATGTTACTGTCGAAACTGAACGCACTGGTAGCAGAGAGGCACTTCACATGTAGTTTAGGCAGCTCGAGCACTAGTAGTAGAGAAACAGTGATCTAAATCAGTAGGCGATCGACGGGGAACACAGTAGCAGATAGCAGCCGGAGCAGCAGCGCCTGGAGGAGCAGCGCGAACTAGAGCCAGAGCAGCAACTCGTGTAGCTGCAGTAGCCTGTGTACCAGCATCAGCAGTGCGAGCGAGAGCAAGAGCGGAGCAGCAGCACGAGCGAGGGGGAGTGTAGAGCAGCAGCACGATCGAGTGAGAGACGGAGCAGCAGCAGGGCGAGCGAGTGAGAGCCGGAGCAGCAGCAACAACGAGAGCGAGAGCCGGAGCAGTAGCAGTAGCGCGAGCGAGAGCCGGAGTTGCAGCAGCAGATCCGGCTAGTATGGACGCCGCCGCTGAAGGAGCCTCGCTCTGGGGGAGAGCCGCCGTGGAGATGTCGCCCGCGGCGCCGGCTTCGAGGTAGCCGCGCCATGGGGGTGCGGGATCGAGCACAGTCAAAGCCGGGAGGTCGAGTTAAGGAGAAGGTGCGATGCGATGGGTGTACAACCTCTTTGGTGGCGCCGAGTAGGCCTCGGCTTTGTCCGAGGAGTCGGTGAGGATGCTGCGGTTTCGGTGGAGCAGGTTAAGGCGGCGCTGTGGGGATGGATCAGCCGCAATAGATGAGGCGATCATCGGAGCAGCTCCTTGGAGGTGGAGGACGGGGCGGCTGAACCGGCGGGACGACAAGATCGACGATGGATCCTCATCCGAGGAGGTGGTTGAGGGACGTCGAGCTGTTGCGGTGGATGACGTCGTCGGGGAAGAGGCTCCGGCTGGGCAGTGGTGCGGTGGCGGACGGAGGAGGCTGGGGTTTCGCAGCTGGAGCAGAGAGGTTATGGCGGCCTGGGATTTCGAATGGCGAAAAGGAGGTGATGGGAGGGGGGAACCATGACTTAGGGTCGCGCTTGTCCAAAATGTAGGGTGTGTTACAAAGGTACCCCACCGATTTGAACTAGCAGCCCTTTCATCTCAGGGTTAGAAGGGGGATTTCGCGTGTCGGGATTTGGCAGCTGGAGGGAGTTTTCGCGCGCGTTGTAATTTCGGGATAGCAAGGCGCGAGTTGTGAATGCGCGAGTTTTGGGAGCACGATATCTGAATTTTTGGGATAACAAGGCGCGAGTTGAATTTTATGGACAAGCCTAACATGTAATTATGTACGTACCAAATCAATTCGCACTTCCCTCAACGGAAAAAACGAAAAAAAATAAAACTATTCGCACCACACAAAGAGAGAGTCTTGTCCCGTTTTACTGTACAAATGCTATTCAAAGCTATGAATCCATGTTATGTCCAATTAAATTTTTTTGCTGGCTGTATAATGCATGTAACCTACTCATACGAACATTTTAGTGCATTCCAAATGTCTATACTACCGCTGCAATTCGAACTAAATTTGAATTCGTTTCTCTATTTGAATAAGAATCTACAATCATGATTGTTGCCAACTTAAACCATCATTCGTATATTATCTTAACAACACACCACATGATTACTATAGAGATAGATATGAACTATGTGTACTATATGAACTCGAATTCAAAACTTTGAATACACTTGATGTTGATTCCAAATAATAGTACATTTGATGTACTAACTAGATCTTCATAATCTTAACCATGTTTCATACGTACATTGTGTTTATCACACAAAGTATAGTGCCCCGCCCCCCTACATTATGACAAGTATTTAGCCCTGAGCTGCAAAAGCCACACATTATCACAAATTCAAATAAATGTTCTATATATTATATGTAGTATAACATGTTCATAACCACACCATGCGTATCACCATTATATATATTCATGCATGCGTCGGTTTAAAACACTATGATATCTTCTTCAAATATCCGAATCCACTTTTTTATGATGAATTATGATCTCTGTTCGTCTTTTACACCCACACAATCCTCTTCTCTTTGTAGCTAGCGCCAACTTTCTCTTGTGAATGCACACGCCCGCCCCCTCTCACCCTCCCTCAGCATCCCCTCCATTGCGCACATTCGTAATTTCTCTTTAGGTCGTTCACCCACGGTGTGTGTAGGCCCCCCGGATCCTTCTTTCCGGCACACACCAGTCGATATACCTCTCTAGCCAAGTGTGCCTACCACAAACACACACTTTCCCTCTTCTCTTCTCACCCTCCATGCCCCCTATGTCCAATACGGTTCCACGCAGGTGCACACTCCCACCCCTCTCTTCATCGATCTCATACTCGCACACTCCTCCCCCCTCGATATAGTAGGCCTCTCGCACCACCTCCTAGCCGCATCCCTCTCCCCCTGTCCGTCTCTCCGGACCTTATTTGCTTCTAACACATGCATGCATGTATACCTACCGATCTCCCTACATATAGCTAGGTCAACTATAAGTCTTTTTCCCCATGCACCAATCGACGTACCTCACTAGTTATGTCTCTCCCTTTCTCCGACACACGATGATTGATCTCCCTATGTAGTTACGTCTGCTTACCACAACCATATCATCCCCCCTCATCATCCTTGCATACCTCCCGACCCGTCTCTCACACGCACGTGCATAGACAGGCTGACATCCCCTCTCTTATTGATATTGCACTCGTACCCTCCGTTTGTCAGGTAGGCCTCTCCCACCATTTGTGAGAAGCAACTCCACCACCAACCCTCCGACACTCTACCTTTGTCTCTCTCCCAACCTTATTCCTCTGCTACACATATGCATGGATGCCGATCTATCTCCCTCAATAAATAGCTAGGTCTCTCTCCTTCTCCACACATATACCAGTCGATCTACCTGTCTCTAGTTTAGGGTCTCTGCGCCCCCCCCCCCCCACCCCCCCCCCCTTCCCACCCCGCCCCCCCCCCCCCCCCACAAACACCGATAGTAAACGTTATAGGTAGGTATCCATGCCACAGAGACAAACTGCACCTCTGCCCTCTCACATTCCAGTAGGCCAGCCGCCCTGTATCTTTGATGTGGGCAAACACAAATTCGATGGCACTCTTTATCGATCGCGCACCCACACACTTCATCCCTGTTTTCGATTCTATCGATATCTCACGCCTATGATCCCTCCACTCTATTCTTGTGGATCGCTCCCTTTGTATATGATATATCCATGACTCTGTTTCACACACATTGCATATGTTACATTTTTTTGTTTGAGATATCATCGACACATTGCCTCAGTTTTGCACAAACCATCTCTCTCACACCCACCCACGTACGTACCTGCACGTAAAGAAGAGGTGCATGCACAACGCACGTACTCACGTATCGTTCCCGGCCACACCCATGCGGGTACACGGTGGAGTTCATTTCTATACGAAAAGGCAGCCCACGTGATAATTTGACGCGCGTAGCGGTTGTTTACTCGAAGGAGGGTCGTGTACCACGCGTACACGGAACAAAGTTTGACTTGACGCGTTAGTATTAAATAAAGTTATATTCCTCAATGGCACGTACAGAATATAAAACAATTGTCATCGGGAAAAAAGAAATCCGCTCCACTATATACAATGGAGCCTGCCTGCCGGGGTTTGCCTCTCGTCACACTATCTCACACAAGGCGGCGGTGGCCTCTCTCTCTCACCGTTGGTTACTGATCCGGCCGCATCCCATCCGCCGGCGGAAAGGGAGGATGTGCATCGTTCCTCCGTTCGACGGCGTCGAGGTAGCACATCCCAATCTGCGGTACCTGCCATTCTCTCTAACCAAGCTTTGGCGTGGTAGGTCCTTCGCCACTTGCTCGCTGCCGCAGTATGGGAAGATCCCGCCTGCCGCCGCCCTCCTAGTTACATCCCGATGACCCCCAGGTACAGCTTCCTGCCCTCTGGCCTTACTCCACTGCCCATCTTCCCACGTCGCTGCATGTGGAAAATCTTGCATGTGGATCTTCCCTAGTTCTTTGCCTAGAACGTAGCTTGTCCGGCATACTTTCCATATTGCAATCTCATCCTCACACCATTTTAGATAAACAACCGTCCTATTATCTTCCCTTAGGACAAGGAATATGCTTCTTTTTTGTCGTCATTTGTGTCATCAACTGTTGTTGGCCAGTAATTGTTTCCTTTCTATCTCTTTTTTGCAAACAGGGCTATCCATTTCACCTCGTTGCTATTGTGACCTTTTGGTGAACTGCACAAATCACTTTTTTCTTAAGAGTGTTTTGTGCAGTTCTACTAAAATGTCACACGGGCAACGTCTCTATATTTCAATACGATTGCACAAAGCGAGATTGGTTTTGCTCTATCCTCCTCATCCAACTCTGAGCCTAATCTTCTCGAACTATTTGCTTAATCTTCTCCAACTAGTTAGTCTTAAGAGAGACTGCAAAGGTGACCGACTTCTATTTGTGTGTTTATTGTTTCATCAACAGTCCTCTATTATTGTAATCACACTTAATATCTTTGGAACAGGGATGCTCAGCTCTATTTTAGTGGAACTGCACAAAATGATCGGAATGTTACATGCTCCTGACAGCTACTTTTCTTCCCAACATGCCTTGTTGATTTAGACAGAGCTGGGGGGAAGTTGCTGCCAATGAAAGCATGGATCAATTTTAATTTAACACCTTCTCACAACTTTGTCTTCAGTTGTGATGTAAATATTAGCTCTGATCTGCTAATCATTGAGATGCATTAGCAAGGAAGTTAGTTTCCTTTCTAGTATTTTGATTGATGTTGTAATGAAACAACCTTCCAGCTGGCAAGACACATGAAACAAAAGCTGAAAGCTTCAGAGCATTGTACAATTTCATGTTGCTGGAAAATTATTTGTATATGTTAATTATGTAAACAAATGCTGGAAGCTTGATAGCATTGCCAGAAGCCATTCAGCATCCGGGTCCATGTGCCATGCACCAAATTATAGTGCACAACCGCATGGGAGACTCAGCCCGGTCGTTGCGCCGCACTAATAGTGAGTAATGAGCAGTCAAATCATAAGCCCCACCTTTCCCACTGTAAGTTGCTCGGAAGAAGCAACCATCAATACGCTCTTCTTTCAATCCGCTCATACTAGTATGAAGGTGCAAAGCCAAGTCCGCGTATGGCCTATCGGTCAACGCGCTTCCTCTTGGCATATCACTGACATGTGGGACCGGAGTGTGAGCAAACCGATCTCAATTGAGGAGGACGGCAAAATGGCCAACCCCGCTGCTCCTTGAGAGAGACGAGGAGCGAGAACACACAGACGGGCTCGCACGGAGGCCAAGATATATTCGAGCATGGTTGATCGATATTATCATTACATGTTTGATGTTTTTTAATTGTACTATTGGGCTGCCGTTTTCCGCACTTCTCCCGAATAAATGTGTACTTCATCAGAGATTAAAATTAAATAAGAGTACAGACGCTCCACCGTGCAGTTCCTAGTACCTGTATACTAGTAGTACTACTAAACCTTGCGCTTGGCTCTTCGCCTCTTTGGGAAGTCGAACAATGATGGTACTACAGTGTATGCCTCTGGCAATCTGACACCAAATGAACTGCTGCACGTCCACCGCCTGGGCAAGGGTAGGTTGCATTAGTCAAAAGCTTCTCCTCGTCCCGCGAGCCACCGCGCTTGAGGTAGACGAGGAGGGCGTAAGCAAGCTTCACCTTGTGCTGCAAGCTTCTCCTCATTCTGTGAGTTGACGGGACACACCAAAGTAGTGCTAGTCCATACTCCCTCCTTTTCGGTTAATATGGCTTAATATTTTTTACGGGTAAATGAGTGAGTTTTATTCATATATAAGCATTCTTAGGACAATCAGCCAAGAGACTGGTCACTAGGAAGCGAGGTACCCCGTGAAAAAAAATGAAGCGAGGTGTTTCATCAAGCCAGCTCTCGGTCACATTCAAAGTGCAGCAAGCACGATTCGCACAAAGATGCGCCGCAAGGTTTGCTGACCTGTTTACATGCTAAATAACAAAAAAAGAGAAAATATTACTGAGCGCTCCTATTTCTAACAGGATAGGAACCAGACTTAAGTGAGAATTGTGGCGAGTGTTCCATGCAATCAACTTCCATTATCACCTGCAAGAACTCTCGAAGAGAACAAATGTGTTGAAGATTGCTTTATCACAGATTAAAATAAAATAAGAGTGCAGACGCTCCACCATGCGGTTCCTAGTAGTAGTGCCTGTATAGTACTATTAGTACGTAATACTACTCGGAGTACTCTACTATCATAGTAAACTTTGCGCTTGGCTGTTCGCCTCTTCGGGAAGTCGAACAATGATGGTACTAGTACAGTGTATGCATGCTTCTGGCAATCTGACAGCGAATTAACTGTTGCACGTCCACTGCCTGAGCGAGGGAGAGCTTGCATAGTCAAAAGTTTCTCCTTGTCCTGCGAGCCACCGTGCGCAAGCTTCTCCCGTCCTGCAAGCTTCTCCTTGTTCTGCAAGTTGATGGGACACAACAAAGTAATGCTAGTCCATACTGCCTCCTTTCCGGTTAATATGGCTTGATTTGAAACGAGATAAATACACTGGTTGTCACTATATATTTGTAAAAATATGGTCAGTGGACTTCATAATACGCTCATTGCGGTCAATATATAGATTTTTCGGTGTTTATACGGTCACTAGCTCACCCTGGCTGAGTATGTGGGTGCATGCATGTGTAGGTTGAGCACTTGAGCGTGACCGTGTGTGTTCCATCGTGTGCTCAGACATGCATGCATTAGGGCGTCGCGCGTGTTTTTGCGTGCATGTGTACATGTGACTGTTGCACGAGGTTGTAGTCCCTCACATTCACATGTTCATATGTCAATGCTTTGTCAAAATGGTGCATGCAAGGTTTAATCATTCGTTGTTCATGCATGCATTCCCAATATTAATACGTTGGTAAAGACAATTTCTTGAGGAAAACGAGCCCATGAATTGAGTACAAAGGGGACCAATAAACCAGGACGGAGCGAGTACTAGTAGTGAACCGGAAGGAGGGAGTAGGTACTACGTAAACAACGTGCAGTAAAAAAATTCCTCTATGCGCATCCAGTCTACGTGTCATGCAAGAAAATAGAAATAAGTACAAGTGAGACTCAGGAACGGTCATACACGTAGGGGGAGTACGTGCAGGGGCCACTCAGGAGCAGTCAAATCACACAGTAAGTAAGTCGGACTAAGCAACCATTAAAAGGTTGATATGGAGAGAAAAAGAAAACCGCTCCACTATATATACACTAGCAGGAGCCTAAGCTACAAGCCTGCTTGCTTGGGTTGCTCTCTTCACAAGCATAGAACGATGGTGGCCACACCGCTGGTCACAGATCCGGCCTGATCCCGCCGCCGGGGGAAGCAGATAATGTTCTGCGAAGCAGCGGTCGACAGCGGCGAGGAAGAAAACCCACTGTACCGTGGTATAGGCTGATGCCGCCTCCCACCGCCCTTCTAGCTACACCCTGACATCCCAGGTACAACTTCCTTTTGGAGCCGGCTTGCTCCACTGCCGCAGCTCCCCACGTAGCTCCATCTCCATGTGGATCTTTCTCTACTTCTACCGGCTTCTATTTGTGATGAGTTTATGTCTCATGAACTAGTGCCACTACTATTATTCTAATCACACTTCCTCAATATCTTTCCCAACAGGGATGCTCAGCTCGATTTTAGTGGAACTGCACAAAAGCATCGTATGATCCGAGGGGGCCAGGCTTCTTTCCTTCGACAGGTTCTACCTAGCCAGGAAATTAAATCATGTTTAGGGTTTAGGGTTCAAGTCGTAGAGACCCTATCAGTAGTTTTTTTTGTACACACTCTCACAACTTTTGTCTTTAGTTGTGAAGTAAATATTGGCTATGATCTGTGAATCATTGAGATGCATCAGCATGCGTGTTAGTTTTCCTTTGTATTTGATGGAATGTTGTAACGGGGCAACCTTGGAGTCAGGATACATACATGAAACAAAATCATAAAGCTTCGTACTCCCTCCGGTCCTTTTTTGCATGCGTATAAGGCTACTCATAGTGGGGAGTATCATATACTAGTATCATGCATAAATTACATAGGGGACTAATAAACCAGGATAGAGGTAGTATGTGAGAGTGTATGGTGGGTCATGTGGTAAAATGTACTCCCTCCTTTCTGGTTTATTGGGCTCATATCATTTTCTTAGTCTTATACCATATTATAAGTCTTATTTTCACTTCTTTCCACCACATGTTCACATTCCAAGGTGCATTAAATTGATGCATGCAAGGATTAAAAGAAACCAACCAATGCATGTAACCATTCCTACTCATTTAGTGGTCATCCATGCATATATTCTAATTAATACAGATTAAAGTTTGAGTAATTTTGTAAAATACGAGATACATTTCTCCACTCATCATCTGCCTTGGTTGATGAGATTTCAAATTTAAGCCCTATATAAACCGGAAAAGAGGGAGTACTACACAAAGAAAAAAGGACCGGAGGTGTCGCAAGATGTCCAAGGAATATGGTGACAGTGGGAGGTGGGCTATGTAGTCACTGGGCTGCCGTGTTTCGTACTCCTCCAGTGTACGAGTGGAGAAAGTTAGTTTTATCACAGAATAAATAAATAAATAAATAAGAGTGCAAACGCTCTACCGCCGCAGTAATAGTGACCAATGAGCCGTCAAATCACATAGACCCGGTATAGTTAGTTGGACGGAAGAAGCAAACCATCACTCTATCTCTCTCATGCAGTACAGTATTCTTTTGGAAACCAACGTTTCATTTCATTGGATCGCACCATCGAGCAAAACCAACGTTTAAATCACGTCTGTCGCGTTCGTGTCTCACCCTCCTCCACCCCACACGGTCGCTCGGCATGCCACTCACCGCAAACCGAGTATACACAAACTTTCTCGCCTGCTTCTCGATGCATCGCACCATGGAGTACTAGCACTACTAGAAGATATAGACGAGGAGGGGGAGGACAGCTAGCTGTAGCACGGAATCCCAAGAACTTTTTTACATGCATGTTGTGGCCGGCCGTGGTGACATTTGAACGCGGAGCAGTCGCGTGCACCGGGAAGCGGCGCGGGTGGCGCTCCCTCGACCGGCGCGCCGCTTCAATGCCGGCGCCTGTGAGAGGTCGCATCTGCTTTGGTCGGGCATGAATGCGGCACTGACCGTTTCGGGCGGGAACCGTGAGCGGGTGATGAAGAGGGTTCGGGTTGTCCAGGGCGATCAGGCTGGACATACGTAAATATTGCTGCGTAATTAATAACATAAATAATGTGCCAGTTGGACAAATATGATTGGAGATGGAGATGGAGATGGAGAAGGAGATGGAGATGGTGATGGAGATGGAGATGAAAGTAAGAATTTGACGTAAACATGGATATGCATGCCTATGTGTGTGTGCGCGCTCACACACATAGTGACGACTCTCGCGACTACTCGTACACAACATCGATGTCTCGTTCTCCCTACATACACACAAACTTAGTACCGCCTCATTTTGTTCCTAGGATAGGAATATCATAGGAGTGGGAAACAATATGAAGTGAGATAAATGGAGTACTACGTACAAGAAGAAATGTACACGCACTCACTCTGCCTCCGACATACCCGGGAGTACATGATGGAGCGCATTTGTACACAAAGAGGCAGCTTACGTACGTAATAATTCGACCCTTTAATTTGTTCACTTAATAATGGAGGGTCCGGGACCACACGTGAGCGATACAAACTGCGACCTGGAAGCGGGGGCATGTTATTGATCGAGTTTTCTTTCTTGGTACGTTAAAACAATATTTCTTCGCCAGTTTTCGTTTCTTTTTTCCGGGAACGCGCGTATCTCTACTCTCTACTTCTACTTATACTCTTATTAAAAACTGAGTTGGTGATGATGGTGTGCCTGCCATCCTGCAATATAGACCGTCCGATCTATATCTGAGGAATAGAAAGCAAACTATGGCAATTTTGCAAAAAGATACCCGCACCCCTCTCCACATTTGCAAATAAGGCATTCCCTCATTCATCTTTGTCTCCCACAAGATAAACAACTCGTATGAATGCATCTTGATGTTCCGTGCAATGCATGGTCCTCTTGCTAGTCTGAACAAGATGACAGTGTCCACTCTATCTCTCTCCTCACCGGTGGTCACAGATCCGGCTGGATCCCGGCCGCTGCGGGAGGTGAGGAGGTCCAGCGTTGATGTTGTCGCCATCGGCGATGGAGGAAGCCAATGCGCACCATCCTCTCTGAGCCGGCGCCAGCGTGGACGAAGGTCCTCCGCACCCTTGTTCGCCGCCATCGTGTGGGCAGATCCCACCTGCCCGCCTAAGCCACATCTCGCCCACCTGAGGTATAACTTCTTTTGGATTTCATGCTTCATTGTACTCTGCATGCGGGTTTTCTTCTATACCACTACTCCCCAGCTCCCCATGTACAGTAGCTAAGGTTCGTCGGCTGGTCCAACATCACCTATTTTTTACTATTATAGATGAAAGGCCACTTCAAAAGTTGTCCTGGTTTATCATTTATGCATCGGTAGAGGTATACATGTTTTTTTTCGACAAAAAGTACATGGTGGTTGTGCGGTCATTGTCCATATGCTCCTGTTGCTGCTGCTAATCTAAAACTATCACTGGTAAAATGAAGCAATGCCCATGTAGATGCATCAAAAAATGCTTCTGTCCTGCTTTAGTTTTTTTGGTATCCTACTTTAGTTCCCATCAAGATAATCATGATGCTTCTATTTTTTGGTGTACGTTTCATTAATTCTTATTGACAATTAAGATGCCGCTATTAATCTTGTTCCACTACTAAAACAAAGTAATGACACTACTTAAATATTAGTTTTTTATATTTTTGGAAACAGGGATGCGTATCTCCATATTCGGACATGTCTGCCTCAATTTTAGTGGAACTGCACAAAATTGGATGGCCTATTGCTCAGCCTCACTGTCCTCTGCCAAGTGGTTCTTCCTTTCTCGAGCTTGATTACCGAGAAGAAACAAACCATACTGAAGATTGTCAAACTTCATTGGTGCCTGGCCCAAACTTGATGCCAAAATCGATGATGCATCACCACGATGACCTATCGATGCTCATGTTTGCGTCTCATGGTTGCATCGGCTCTTGAAGTTGATCGATGTTCAATGAAGAACGGGCTGTCTTCCACCAGTGCTCTTTGCTTGTTACCACAAAGACGATATCCTTCATCAGTTCATCTTGGAGCAGTTGTTTACGTTGGTGCAATTTTATCACACAATTGGATATGAACCAAATGTGTCCTCGAAGAAGCATCGACGTTGGTACTAAGAGCAAAAGTTTTGTATTGATTTCTAAGCCTTCTCACAACTTTGTCTTCAGCTACCCTGTAATTTTATTTGTCCAGCTTTTAACTAAATATGTGGTCAGACTTTGATTAAAAATATGGTGTGGACTAAACAACTGGATGGAGGTAGTACCCCTCCGTTTTTATGTACTCTGCATATTAGATTTGACTAAAGTCAAACTTTGTAAAGTTTGACCAAGTTTAGGCTGAACACAACAAACCATAATTATTGAGAGGGCAAACTGTACATAGTACAAAATAATTGAAATTAAATTTCTTTATTTGTACACACTCTCACACCTTTCCGATAATTTGGCGCGTGTGTGATTGTTCACTTAACGGAGGGTAGTGTACCGCACGTGAACGACAGGAAGTGCGACCAGCATGCGTGGATCGTTAGTTGATCGTAGTTTTCTTCACTGGCACGTTAAATAAAGAGTTTCGTTTTGTACACAATTTAAAACGACTGTTATGGAGAGAAAGAGGAAAAGAAAACCACTCCACTATATTAGTACTATATACGAGTACTACTATATATAAGTTGGAGCCTCAGCGCTTGTTCGCTAGGGTTTGCACTCTTCACACTCTCGCTACACTACACACACACACACACACACACATACACACACACACACATATATATATATATATATATATATATATATATATATATATATATATATATATATATATATATATATATATATATATATATATATATATATACACGCTGGAGGCTCAGCGTTCCTTTGCTAGGGTTTGCTCTATTCACAATCTCTCACCCTCTTCATCAGATCTAAACAAGACTGCGTTGGCCTCTCTCTCTCTCCCCCCTCACAGCTGGTGAATGAGCCGTCTGGATCCCGTCGCACCGGGAAGGGGAGGAGGTGCAGTGTTCACTCTGTCGCCTTTGGCAAGCGAGGCAATCCACTGCCGGCTACGCTGTTCTCTTTCACCCAGCACCTGTGCTGGAGGGCCTCTGACCACTTCTTCCTCGCTGTCATACATAGTGTGGGTAGATCCGGCCTCCCGCCGCACGCCTAGCCACATCCCGACGACCCTAAGGTATAACTTTCTTTAAAACCGTATTGCTCTAGCTGCGTGCAGATCTTTTTCGATTCTGTAGTCAAATCTAGGTCTTGGTTCAAAGAGGAAAGAAAGGGGGGTGGGGTGGAGCATGAATCTAGGACATGGTTCAATGAGGAAAGGAAGGAGGGAAAGTAGTACAGACTGGCTATCCAGCCGTTCTGTTGGTCGAAAAGGGAAAAGGGGGTTACCCTATACACACATCTGTAAGGAACCGATCTCTTTGTTGAAAAAGGAAAGAAACCGGGTGGTCCGGGAGTTTGTGCAGGACTAGATTTGCTGCCCTCATATAGGAAAAAGGTTCGAAGATAACAAATATGGGACCAACACAGATATGTTGCTTGGCAACATACTCTGCATCACCCATTTATACGTGTGGAGGCACATGGTGCTGGCATGTCCCATGTCCCATACAACTATTTTGCTATTGTTAATCTAAGAATACCGCTGGAAAATTGAAGCAATGCCACTGTTAAAAGTAAATTGCATTTTTAACGAATCTTATTTTAAGAGAATGTCTCTGTTAATATGAATCAATGCAACCGTTTTAGAAATGCTACTGTCCTACTTTGTTTTCCATCAAGATAAGGTAGATGCTTCTTTTTGTCGCCGTATGTTTCATCCTCCTTTATTGGCCAGTAATTGTTTCCTTTTTTGCCTCTGTTAAAACAAGGATATCTATTCAACTTGTTGCTATTGCGACCTTTTGCTTCGCTATGGGAAACACTTTTGTTTTAAGAGTGTTTTGTGCATTTCAACTTAAATGTCACACCGGCGACTTTGCTTGTTTTAGTTGAACTACACAAAATGAGATTGGATTTCCTATTCATGTTGACAGATTCGTAGTTGATCTTGACCGCATCAAGAAAGGTCAGTACCGGCCTTCATCCACATGATCGTGCAGTGTGCTTTGAGATGTTGTGCTACTTGTATTGGTGCTGTTTTAAATAAATGTTGAATTGAAGCTATTGAATTGATGTCTTTTACCATTAAGTGAACAAAAATGGGACCAACCCAGCTTTGTTACAACAAAACTCTGCATCACCCCCTTTATAAGTCGATGGAAGCACATGGTGTTGTTGCGCCCACTCTCCCCTGCAACTGTTTATGCTTTTTTGTAAATCTAATGCCACTGGTAAAATTAAGCAATGCCACTCTTAAAATTAACTACTGAATCTTAGTTCAAAACTGCAACACTTGTTAGGGATCGGCGGGAGTACCATTTATGTTAGTGATCGGCGGGAGTACATGTTTAAGAAATGTATTGTTGAGATAATGTCTCTGTTATTATATATCAGTTACGGTGTTTTACAAATGGTACTATCCTGCTTTGTAGTTCTTTCTACATGTTTAACCAAGGTATTGTTAAGATAATGTCTCTGTTAATATGAATCAGTTGCATTATTTTAGGAATGGTACTTTTCTGCTTTGTTGTTATTTATACATGTTGAAACAAGGTATTGTTAAGATAATGTCTTAGTTCATATGAATGAATCACACTGTTTGAGAATTGCTACTGTCCTGCTTTGTTTCCCATTAAGATAAGGTAGATGTTTTTTCTTCTGGGAGTATAAGTCATCAACCGTTATTTCTCAGTAATTGTTTCCTTTATACCTATTGTTGCATACAGGGATATCAAAACTTCTACTCGGTTCTATTTTGACTTTGATTTTAGTCGAACTGCATAAAAGGAGCCAATGTGTTTAAGGCAAACTGTTGCATTATTGGGCCCAGTTGGTCTTTCCACTTTGCAGAAAGAAGCAGTCACTGTTTGCACTACATTACACAAGGAATGATCGAGAAGCTTTACAGAGTGTTGGTAGACGCTGGTGACATGACCAGTCTATAGAGAGCATGGGAAACTCAACAGCACGTGGAGTGCAAAATTCACTCCACAAGGACAGGTATGACCAAGTCAGTGGCCGATGCAGCTATAACAAACGAGGTCAGTATCGGCCTTCATCCACATGATTGTGCTTTGTTATGTTGTGCTACTTATATTGTTGTATTGTTTTGAATAAATGTTTAATTGAAGCTATTGTATTGCTATCTTTTCCTGTTAAGATAATGAAGATGATTATAGTTGTGAGCGTATGTTTAATCAACTAGTACCACTATTATATTCATCACACTTTTTCTGTATTTATGCAGACAGGGATGCTCAGCTTGATTTCAGTGGAACTGCACAAAATGTTCAGATGGTTCGTGTCCTCCATAATACTTCATCATGCACAATACATTGAATGGTTCTCTAATCATTCATCGTCACCTTGAGCCACTAGACTATCTACTTGAATGGAGTTGCCAATGTGTTCAACGCCTTGCAACATATAAATACGAAATCCACCATGCTACGCAAGACATTGTTTGATTTTAGTGGAACTGCACAAAAAGATACGCTGGTTAATCCGGCTCCATGTGCTATTTCAATGTGCAAACTGATGACAATCATAGGCATTACATATTTTGAATGGGAAAAGCTTGCCAAAGTTTAATCATTGATGTTAGCAAGAAGACATTCATTTAATATATTGGAATTGGAAAACCTTGTCAAATTGTGCTCATTGATGATAGCCAGAAGACATGCATTTGATATTTTGGAATGGGATGCCCTTTGCTGTGAGCAGCGTCGATCATTTTTTCCTATTCGTGTGTTCAGTTCAGAAGTAAATATTTACTCTGATGAGATGCATAGTCATGAATGTTGACTTATGTAAGGTATTTTAAGAGTTTGTTCTGAATGTTGTCTATGAAATGCCAGGCCTTGTGAGTTTGATTGCAAAATTGAGCTTGGAATGTTGTGGCATGCGGCATCACGAGCTGCTCACTGTGCCTCCTGAGAATAATGCTTCGTATTGTTTTGCACGTTAATCTAATGCCAGTGATTTGCATGTTAAGAAGATCATCCTCTTCTGTTGTATCTGTGCTTAAGAAGTTCATCGTCTTATGTTTGATACTTTCATTCATAGCCTATACAACAACTCGGGTAGGTTAGAGGTGAAACGATATGATCTTCTGACCAACTCATCGTATTAGGCCGTGATTGGATTGTCGTTTTCCAACCAAAACCGCTTGTAAAACTGACGCTTGTAAATAAAAGCAGATGGTCTTGGGCGAAGCACTTGGTTGGTCATTTTTGACTGATAAAATATACACTGGTTTCTCATATTACATGCATAACTCGCCGGTTTTCGTTACAGACCTTGGGCCGTCGGTTTCATTACGCCTATATTTTACGCGTTGTTTCCGGTGACGAGTAAATTACACTTGTATCCTTAATACATGTGTGAAACAATCGAGAGCTCCCAAGCGCGGACTTACCATTTCATGTCGGCTCAGTCTCTCGAAGGTGCTCATAGGGGTCCTATGATCCTGGCTTCCTGAACGACCAGCGGGCGCTGTATCAGACCATCCGTAGGGCCCGCGAGGCCCTCTTCGTCGTCCTTCGAGTTGTTGCGCTCGTCATGGCGCCACCATCTCGCGTTGTCAACATGGTCAACGAACATGAGGAATCAGGAGATGACTTAACTTGGAGAGGATGACAGTGGGGACCCACCAGGGCCATAGCCGCACGTACGCAAGTGCCTCCATATTATATACAACTATATTTTTTTGCTTCCTCCTGGTTTCCTGACATCACGGTCCCACACCATTGTCAACCTATATAGTCAATAAATGAGAGAATTGCACAAGGAGCGGCCGAGAGCTTGGACCCAGCAGCTCGAGCAGTATTTGTTTTTTGAGGTGTGAGCAGAGTTTTTCTTGAGCGATATTTTTGTTGTTGTTCAGAGGAGCAGGGTATCAACTGGGCGGGCTATGGCCCGTCTGTCCCAGGCTATTATTTTATGTCAACCAAATATCCAGCCTAGATATTAATTTTTGAATGTGAAAATGGCTAGCCCAGCTATACTTTTTTGCGGAATACCCAACCCAGGTCAACTTGTTATTCTCAGCCCCGCAATAGACTTGCCAAGAAAATGGGCTTTAAGAAATAATAAATGGGTAGTAATTAAAAAAAATTGGTTGTAAATATAAAAAACGCACCGAACAGGTAAATTTTTTAATTTCATTACTTGTTGCGCGCGCAAAATTTTGTTGGATTTTTACCTAATACAAATTTATTTTGAAATTATATTTAATCTGACTCGAAATTTCTGGTTAAAAAATATTTCGGATCCCATCAAAATGTGGGAAATTTTCTTGAATTTTTTTGAGCGGTTGGTTGAAATTATTAACCGTTGTCCTGGCTAGAAAATGAGCTGTAATTTTAACAAACAGTAAATTGGCTGAGTAAATTCCATTAGAATTAAAAAGTGGGCTGTACATTATAACAAATTGCAAATGGGCTATATGTTCTCTGCCACAGATGTGATGGTCACTTGTGGGCCTACTAAGTTGACGCGTACGCAAGGCTTTGTCAACTTATAGTCAATACACGATTCTAGTAGCAGTGGCCGTTGGATGTCCATCTAATGGTTGTGGTGCTTCTTCAATCTCGGATATTCATGCTTCAGCTGCCCAAACCACCACCGGTGGTACCGCCTGCTATCGCCTCCTGTGGCCGGCTGTGCTGCCGCGCAGGCCTCACCGGCCCACCCTACTCCCATCGCCGTCTAGGCCATTCCTCTACTCACCAACACCTCCTGTTATTCTTTGGCGACGGCAGCCTCACACCGCAGCCGAAATAGTGAACCCTCATACTCCCCTCTGCATGGGCATCCACTGTTGTGTCTTCGCCAGCTCCGGGTCGTTCCCTTCCTAGGCCTCGCCATCATACACCACGTTGGTTCTCTCGGCGTGGCGTGGTCAACTTTGTCAACAAACGACAACCATCAGAAGAGGCATGTACATGGAGTGGCTGATAGTAGGGACCCGCATGGCCCATGGCCGCACGCGAGCAAGTCCCTCCTTATTATGCGAAAACAAATGATTTCTCCCCCTGGCAGGTTTGAGCCACCAGCTACATCTTCGCACGCAGGGAAGTGTTTCCTTTATTACGCGGAAAAAAAAGTTACCTCTCCCTGACAGCTAGGACCCACCAGCTTTATTGTGATCCATTTCGCGAAAATATAGATTGTACCAAAGATGCTAAATTGCTTTCTTTGTATTCTAACTCGAAAAAGAAGAAATTAAAAAAACCAGAAAACATCTTCGCACGCAAGGAAATGCCACCTTATTACGAGCAAAAAAATGATTCCCCCCTGCTAGCTGGGAGCCACCAGATTTGGAGGTTGACTTGTGGGCCAACTAAGTAGACGCGTACGGGCTTTGTCAACTTAGTCAAAACGGTTCTAGTTGCACTGACCGTTGGATGTTAAATCAACGGCCGTGCTGCGTCTTCAACCTCTGGTCTTCTTGCTCCAGCTACCCAAACCAGGCACACCGTACCGCCTACTCCAGCCTCCCGTGGCCGGCTGTGCTGCCGCGCAGGCCTCACGGACCGACCATACTATGACTGGCCAGGCCTTCCCTCTACTCACCCACACCCCCTGTTATTCTTCGGCGACGGCAGCCTTACGCCGCAGCCGAGCTAGTGAACCCTCGTACTCCCCTCCGCGTGGGCATCCACCCGCCTCGTCTTCTCTGGCTCCTCATCATTCCCTTCCTAGGACTCGCCGTCGTCCACCGCCTTGATGCTCTCAGCACCTCGTGGTCAACGAGGTCAACGAACGATAGCCATCGGAAGTGGACTTTTAGGCTGTGAGGCTGACAACTGGACCCACCAGCTACATCTTTGAACATAAGGAAGTGCCTCCTTATTACTCGTAAAATAAAAATGATTCCTCCCCCTGACAGCCGGGACCCACCAGCTATATCTTCGCACGCAAGGAAGTGCATCCTTATCCTCCCTGACAGCTGGGACCCACCCGGTCGAAGCGTACGTAGCATTGTCGCGAACGTGTACATACATACTGGTCGATCGGTCTCTCCGCAACGATGAACCATGGCTGAGCAAGCAGCGACACGTGTAGTAGTAGAGCCCCCGATGTAGTAGTTCAGGCAATCCCTTCTAAACCGTGTACACGTACGTACAACCACATGCCGAAAAATACGACCACGTACGTACATACGGGTGGGGTCTCGAAAGCCTACTCACACATACGTACGGCCAGGGCTCATGTACATGGAGAGACAACGGACGGCAGCAATGACGTCCTGTTCATCAGAAGCCAACCGGCTAGGTCGGAACGGAGAAACTGCGTGCTTTTCATCGGGAGGCAACGGAATGCATCGTGTTCATCGGGAGGAAACCGGCTTGGACGGAACAGCCGAAACGGGGTCTGGCGTACCGCAGTACGGAGGAAACGGCCTTCTGCTATGATCGAAACGGGATCCTGTTCATCGAGAGGGGTCTGGCGTACCGCAAAATGGAGGAAACGGACCTGTGTTCGAGCTCCTACGGTCAAAACAGGGTGCTGTTAATCGGGAGGGGTGTGGCGTACCGCAAAATGGAGGAAACGGACTTGTGTTGGAGTGCCTACGGTCAAAATGGTGTCCTGTTCATCGGGAGGGGTGTGTCGTACCGCAAAACAGGACTCCACGGGCTACTATTCATCCACCGTCTACTGCCTCGCTCCACCCTCCATGGGCTACAGTTCATCCACCGTCGACTTCCTCTGGCCTCCACCAACTACTGTTCACCACGGGGTCCTGTTCATCTAGCCTCCACCGGCTACTATTCAACCAGCCCTCCACGGGGTCCTGTTCATCCACCCTCCACCGGCTACTGTTCATGGAGCCTCCACGGGGTCCTGTTCATCCACCCTCCATCGGCCTCCTCGATCGGGGTCATGTTCATCCAGCGGCAACGGCCTCTACTACCACGGGTCCTGTTCATCCAACCCCCACCGGGAACTCTTCATCCAACCCCCAATAATGGTCACTGTTCATCAAGAGGCAGCAGGTTCGATCGGCTTCAATTAGCAGCAGTAGCGAAGGAATCGCTCGAACTGGTTCAGTTAACAGCAAGGGATCGATCACTCGGGTTCAGTAATGCGTAGCTAGTGCAATCGCTCGGGTTCAGTAAGCGAACGCCTCGCTCTCGGGTTCAGTTAGATCCCAATGCCTCGCACACATGCGCGTACGTGTATGAGAGAAACGCGCAAACCCTTCGTTCATCGCTCGGCCCCGACCACCCACCATAACCGGGAACTCCCCGAAATTTTCCTCGCCCTCGCTTCTACCATGATTTTTTCCGTCATGGACAGCCCAAAGAATGTCATGCAGGTGCGTCCCCGGCCCGCCCAGGACGAAAAGCCCATTTTCTGTCATGATTTTTTGTCATAGAAGTAGGAGCCCACCACATCTATGATGATACGTGCTTTTGTCACAATTATCGTCATAGAAGTGTCATAAGCATGACAGAAAAAATTTCATTCGGCCCAAAATGTCACGGATGTGTCATTTTTTTGTAGTGAATTGAGGCTATTGAAAATCCCTCAGTGCGCTAGCAAGATGCGGGCACGACCGGTGTTGAAGCTCTTGCTGCTGCCATTGAGGAACTTGAAGCAGGAGGAGGCACTATAGATTTTGCAATCTTGGGTGCTGTGGCCTTTGAAGCTTTTGGCTTGGCCTCTGAGGGCTTTGGGTCAGACGGCTTGGGCTTAGTAGCAGGCTTCTTTTGCATAGCCTTCTTGGGAGCACCAGCACTGCCACTACCACTTGCACCAGCTTTAGCTGACGCCTTTGTAGCCCTGTTGAATTCTTCAACGGCTTTCTTGGCCTGTTTTGCCAGTTTAGCTTGACGCTTTTCCCATTCTTTGAGGAAATCTTCACCCCTTCTGGTACCTGTAGGATCAGCCAATTGACGAGGAGCAAGTGGTGGCCTATTGCACGGAGGCTTCAAACCAAAGTCCGTCATATACTTGGGAGTGAAATTTTTGTACTCTCTCCATTCGTACATCCGGTACCTCTTGATTTTCTGTGTGAGTGTTTTGCGCTGCTTCTTAGTTTCTGGGCCATGAAGATTTTCATCTGGTGTGCAGTACCCTACATATAAGTCATCAAGAATTTTGAAAGCAGTCTGTTCCTCTTTCCTCTTGCCTCCTTTCTGAGGCCTCTTTCCTTCATCCATTTTCTTTAACTGAGGTTTTTGAACACATGAGGACTCTGATGAAGTTTGAAGATTTTCCTCAAGTAACGCTGCAAATGAATTAATTTGATGAGAACCAAGTGATTCGTCGGCAGACATTGTACCTGTGAACAGAGTATAGTTGCGAGGAAATTGGGAAGACTCACATGCGTTATCAGAGATTTTTTAAAACATAAACCAGTTGAAGAAATTGACCCTTATCGTCTTGACGCAATTCACTAAGTGTTCTTGACCTAGGTTCCAGAGTTGTACAGATTGAAGCAATTGCACAATTGAGGAATGTAGTTGTTAAGCATAACTTAGTAGATATACACAAGACTGGCCAAAAGGAAGTGCTGAAGAATTGAAAGAGTGGTAAAAACAACACTTGAAGATTTTCAAGTAGAGTGAAGATCAAATGGGGCGCTAAATTAGCATTTAATTACCCCAGAGATGAACTCGATGAACTGGATGACGAAATGAAGGAAATCGTCAGTTTAGATCTTCTGTGCCCTAACTTGGCGACGAAAGACGGCTATGGTGGCGACGGAGGTGAAGAAATCCATGTCTGGCGACAAAGAAGTCGAGGCAGTGAAGCTCTTCTTCTCCGGCGGTGATGAAATCCAGCAGCGGCGCTAGGGTTTGAGGTTTGAGAGCGATGGGAGCAGAGAGGCGAAGTGAATTAACATTTACGGGGTCAAGGCTATTTATAGCCGCCGTGAAAACTAAGGGGTCCGAAAATTTTGGACGGATAAGCCCCTGACTGTTCCCATCTCAGTGACATGCGTCACACATTCACTTTCACCCTTATCCATTCGTGTGAAGCGCGGGATGAAGTTACTGTGGCAACCGCCAAAAATAAATTTTTGAGATTTTAAAATGTGTTCGCAATTTCTTCAGTTGTCAAGGACACAGTGAAGACTTTGAACTGTGTCAAGTAGAATGCATATGAAGAATTTGTGAACAGAGTGGGTTGAGCTTAGCATAGAGGGGAGCGGGTTCGATCACAGCCACATAGATGAAGAAATCAATCCGAGGAATTAGCAATATGTGGATGTTGTTGAGGACATGAAAAGATCTAATATATATATATATATGATCAACTCAAGTAATGAAGAATAACCTCAAATGACGAATTTTAAAAGTTTGATGAAATTGCAATTGACGAAAAACTCAAATTTGAAGATCAGAAAGAGGTGGTGGCGTTATCCACCGTATAAGAACTATGATGACTACAGACATCGCGTACAATTATCGTAGGGTTCTGAGAGTCAAGTTCTTCATTAATTTCTTCACACTTAGAGGGTAAGTCTTCATTGATTGAAGAAATATGTTACTTCGTGTGTTGTGCATCAAAGTCATCAAGAATGCATAAGCATTAGAATGTGTGTCCACTTCAGAGGACATTCAAAGATTCTAAGATGTTTAGCTCATACCGCAACTTGCAGAACCTCTTTTCATCCAAGGGCTTAGTGAAGATATCGGCAAGCTGGTCTTCAGTCTTCCACGTGGTCGATGACAATGTCTCCCTTCAGCACATGATCACGAAGAAAGTGGTGACGAATCTGAATATGCTTCGTCTTGGAATGTTGCACTGGGTTGTGGGAAATCTTGATAGCACTCTCATTGTCACAGAAGAGAGGGACTTTCTTCATGTTGACACCATAGTCCCTGAGGGTTTGCTTCATCCATAGCAACTGTGAGCAGCAGGCACCAGCAGCAGTGTACTCAGACTCGGCTATGGAAAGTGCAATGCTGGTCTACTTCTTTGAGGACCAACAGACAAGAGATCGTCCTAGGAAATGGCATGTTCCTGATGTAGACTTGTGATCCACACGATCTCCAGCGTAATCAGAATCAGAAAATCCAGCTAGATCAAAAGATGAGCCCTTGGGATACCATAATCCAAGTGTTGGTGTGTGAGCTAAATATCGAAGAATTCGTTTCACAGCCTGGTGGTGTGATTCCTTCGGTGCCACTTGAAATCGGGCACATATGCAAACACTAAGCATAATATCTGGCCTAGATGCACATAGGTAAAGCAGCGAACCAATGATGGAGCGATATACCTTATGATCAAAATCTTTACCATTTTTGTCAGTGCCGAGTTGACCATTAGTAGGCATTGGAATTTTGAGGCCTTTGCAATCTTGCATACCGAATTTCTTCAGGCAGTCTTTGAGGTATTTCTCTTAAGAAATGAAGATGCCATTGGGTTGTTGATGAATTTGAGGAGCAAGGAAGAATTTCAATTCTCCCATCATAGACATCTGATATTCTTCTCGCATCATATATGCAAATTCGTCACTGAAACGCTTGTTCGTGCAACCAAAGACAATATCAACAACATATATTTGGCATATGAACAGTTCACCATCATTAGACTTTGTGAAAAGAGTAGGGTCAAGTGAACCGGGTTTGAATCCCTTTACTTCAGGAATTCCTTCAGAGTATCATACCAAGCCCGTTGGGCCTGCTCGAGGCCATAGAGAGCCTTGTTCACTCTGAAGACTTTGTCATGATGCTTTGGATCCTCAAAACCTGGTGGTTGAGCAACATATACTTCTTCCTCAAGCTTACCATTGAGGAATGCACTTTTCACATCCATTTGATATAAGAGAATATTGTGATGGTTAGCATATGCAAGCAATATATGAATAGCTTCAAGCCTAGCAACAGGTGCAAATGTTTCACTAAAATCAATACTCTCAACCTGTGTGTAGCCTTGTGCTACAGGACTGGCCTTATTTCTTACCACTTGGCCATTTTTGTCTTGCTTGTTGCGGTAGATCCACTTAGTGTCGATGATATTGTGCTTGCGTGGACCAGGACGTTTCACAACCTCCCACACATTTTTGAGCTCGAATTGTTGCAATTCTTCTTGCATGGCTTGAATCCATTCAGGCTCCAGAAATGCTTCATCAACTTTGGTGGGCTCTGTGATAGAGACAAATGCAAAATGCCCACAAAAGTTAGCTAAATGTGAAGCTCTTGAGCATGTGAGGGGACCAGGTGCATTGATGTTGTCGAGGATCTTCTCAATCCGCACTTCATTCGCCACTCGAGGATGAGCTAGACGAGGGCTTTGTTGAGGTTGAGCATTTTCCTTAGAGTCATTTCCTTCAGGATAAGCAGTTTTTTCACGACGAGGAATGATCACTTCTTCTTCGGCTATTTCTTCACTGGGCACAATTTCACCAGTGCCCATCAGCTTGATAGATTCCACAGGAGGCATTTCATCTAGCACAGGAGGCAGGTGCTCTCTTTGTGAGCCGTTAGTTTCATCGAACCACACATCTACAGTTTCAATAACCTTGTTGTGGTAGGTGTTGAAGACTCTGTAGGTGTGCGAGTCCTTTCTGTAACCAAGCATAAAACCTTCATGTGCTTTCGGTGCAAATTTGGAATTGTGATGTGGATCTCTAATCCAGCATTTAGAACCGAAGACTTTGAAATAACTCACTGATATGTCTCCAACCTATATATAATTTTTGCTTGTTCCATGCTGTTATATTATCAATCTTGAATGTTTTACAATCATTTTATAGCAACTTTATAGGGACTAACCTATTGACATAGTGCCCAGTGCCGGTTGCTGTTTTTTGCTTGTTTTTTACATCACAGAAAATCAATACCAAATGGAGTCCAAACGGAGCGAAACTTTTTGGAGAATTTTTCTGGACCAGAAGACACCTGTTGGGCCAAAGAAGTACCCGTGCGGGGCTCCGAGGGGAGCACAACCCACCTGGGCGCGCCTGGGGGCCCAGGCACGCCCTAGTTGGTTGTTCCCACCTCGGCCACCTCCCACACCGCCTCTTTGCTCTATGAATACCCCAAAATCTAAAAACCTTGGGGGAGTCGACGAAACACAATTCCAGCTGCCGCAAGTTCCAGAACCACCAGATCCAATCTAGACACCATCACGGAGGGGTTCATCATCCTCATTGGTGCCTCTCCGATGATGCGTGAGTAGTTCATTGTAGACCTACGAGTCGTAGTTAGTAGCTAGATGGCTTCCTCTCTCACTTTTGATTCTCAGTACAATGGTCTCTTGGAGATCTATTTGATGTAACTCCTTTTGCGGTGTGTTTGTTGGGATCCGATGAACTTTGAGTTTATGATCAGATCTATTTATCCATGAAAGTTATTTGAGTTTCTTTGATCTCTTATATGCATGATTACTTATAGCCTCATATTTCTTCTTCGAATCTTTGGTTTAGATAGGCCAACTAGATCGATTTTTCTTGCCATGGGAAGAGGTGCTTTGTGATGGGTTCGGTCGTGCGGTGTTCTTTCCCAGTGACAGAAGGGGCAGCAAGACATGTATTGATCATTGCTATTAAGGATAACAAGATAGGGTCTATTCCTACATGAATAGATCTTGTCTACATCATGTCATCATTCTTATTGCATTACTCCATTTTTCCATGAACTTAATACACTAGATGCATGCTGGATAGCGGCCGATGTGTGGAGTAATAGTAGTAGATGCAGGAAGGAGTCGGTCTACTAATCTTGAATGTGATGCCTATATAATGATCATTGCCTGGATATCGTCATCATTATTTGAGGTTCTATCAATTGCCCAACAGTAATTTGTTTACCCGCCGTATGCCATTTTTCTCGAGAGAAGCCACTAGTGAAATCTAAGGCCCCCGGGTCTATTCTTTATCATATTTGGTTTGAGATCTATTTTAATTTGCCTTTGTTTTCAGATCTATTATTCTAAAACCCCAAAAATACCTTGCTGCACTTTTTCTTTATTTAATTTATTTTGTGTTATCGAGAGATCTATTTATCCAAAATCATGCAATCCAATCTATCTTTTACCCGAGAGGGATTGACAACCCCTCTTACGCGTCGGGTTGCAAGTATTTGTTCTTTGTGTGCAGGTACCGTTTACATAGTGTTGCTTGGTTCTCCTACTCGTTCGATAACCTTGGTTTCATAACTGAGGGAAATACCTACCGAAGCTGTACTGCAGCATCCCTTCCTCTTCGGGGAAATACTAACGCGGATACGAGCCATCAAGAAAGGATTTCTAGCGCCGTTGCCGGGGAGACATCATCAACATCTATCAGGTTCCTAATCACAAATATTATCTCCTTGCAATTTACATTATTTGCCATTTGCCTCCCGTTTTCATCTCCCCCACTTCACAAAAAATTGCCATTTTATTCGCCCTCTTTTTTTTCGTTCGCCGTTTTCTCGTCAGATCTGTTTTTGTTTGCAATCTTGTTTGCGTGGTCACGATGACTCAAGAGAACACCAAGTTGTGTGATTTTTCCAATACCAACAACAATGATTTTATTAGCACTGCGATTGCTCCTCCCGCCACTAGTGCGGAATCTTGTGATATTAATGTCGCTTTGTTGAATCTTGGTATGAAAGATCAGTTTTCAGGTACTCCTAATGAGGATGCCGCGTCCCATCTTAACACATTCGTAAAATTATGTGATATGCAACAGAAAAAAGATGTGGACAATGATATTGTGAAGTTGAAATTATTTCCGTTTTCTTTGCGAGATCGTGCAAAAATTTGGTTTTCTTCTTTGCCTCGCAATAGTATCGATTCTTGGGATAAATGCAAAGATGCTTTCATTACTAAGTATTTTCCGCCCGTGAAAATTATTTCCCTTTGAACTCAGATCATGAATTTTAAGCAACTTGAGCATGAACATGTTGCACAATCTTGGGAAAGAATGAAGTTGATGCTAAGAAATTGTCCTGCTCATGGTTTAAATCTTTGGATGATCATACAAAAATTTTATGCGGGGTTGAATTTTTTTTCTAGAAATCTTTTAGATTCTGTCGCGGGTTCTAATTTTATGGAAATTACTTTGGGTGAAGCTACTAAATTGCTTGATAATATTATGGCAAATTATTCACGATGGCATACCGAAAGAGCACCTACTAGTAAAAAAGTTAATTCGGTTTAGAAATTAATTCGTTGAGTGAAAAAGTTGATGCTCTTATGAAATTGATTGCTAATAAAAGTGCTCCTATTAATCTTAATGATGTGCCTTTGTCTACTTTGATTGAGCAAAATAGTGATTCCGTAGATGTGAATTTTGTCTCGCGAAACAATTTTAATAACAATGCTTATAGAGGTAATTTTAATCCTAGGCCTTTTCCTGGAAATTCCTCTAATAATTATGGTGGTTCTTATGGTAATGCTTCTTATAATAATAATAGGACCACCTCTGATCTTGAGAATAATATTCAAGAATTTATCAATGCTCAAAAAGTTTTCAATAATACGATAGAAGAAAAGTTGAATAAGATTGATGATATGTCTAGAAGTATTGATAGAATTTCTCATGATGTAGAAGATCTCAAGTTGAAAATTTTTGTACCCAAAGTTGCGGAATCAATTAAAGCTTTGTATGTTTTATGGATGAAAGTAAGAAAAGAACCGCTATGCTTAGAGCTAAAAGAGAATTTTTAGAAAGAGCATTTTCTAGTGATTGCTTTCATAAAAATGATGAAGATCTTAAAGTGATTGGTGTTTCTTCTATTGATTCCTTGTTTAGTAAGATTAAAATTGATGATAAAGGGACTGAAGAAGAGTCAACTTTAGTTAGAAGGCGTCCTGATAATTCGGATGGTAAAAATCTTGATGAAAAAATTGATAAAAGTGGGTTTGGGGAGGTCAAAACTTTAACTAGTGATGTGCCCACTCTTTTGTATTACAAAGACTTTAATTATGATAGTTGTTCTTTGACTGATTGTATTTCTTTGTTGCAATCCATGATAAATTCACCCCATGCTTATGAACAAAATAAAGCTTTTACTAAACATATTGTTGATGCCATGATGAAAGCTTTGGAAGAAAAGTTGGAATTAGAGATCTCAATTCCTAGAAAATTACATGATGAATGGGAACCTACCATCAAAGTTAAGATTAAAAATTATGAGTGTTTTGCTTTATGTGATTTGGGTGCTAGTGTTTCCGCAATTCCAAAATCTTTATGTGATATGCTTGGTTTTACCAATATTGAAGAGTGTTCTTTAAATTTGCACTTGGCGGATTCAACTATTAAAAATCCTATGGGAAGAATTAATGATGTTCTTATTCTTGCAAATAGGAATTATGTGCCCATAGATTTTATTGTTCTTGATGTTGATTGCAATCTGTCTTGTCCTATTATACTTGGTAGACCTTTTCTACGTACTACTGGTGCCGTGATTGATATGAAAGAAGGCAATATTAAATTTCAATTTCCACTTAGAAAGGGAATGGAACACTTCCCTAGAACAAGAATTAAGCCACCATATAAATCAATCATGAGGGCATCCTATGGATCTAGAACTAAAGATGACAATACTTAGATCAATGCTTTATGCCTAGCTAGGGGCATAAAACGATAGCGCTTGTTGGTAGGCAACCCAATGAATAAAATTTATTTTTCCTTTTTCTTTCTATTCTCGAGTGTTTGCACAATTATGCCTCTGTTATGATTGTGTTTTTATGTTTTAATTAGTGTTTGTGCCAAGTAAAGCCTTTGGGATAGCTTTGGTGATAGTTGATTTGATCCTGTTGAAAAACAGAAACTTTTGCGTCCAGTAAAATAATTGTATAGATACACAGTAGTGACAAAATTTTCTGAATTTTTTACACAAGATTGATATACGAATTGCCTCTGTTTTTTAATATTTTAGAATTTTTGGAGTTACATAACTATGAGTAAATTCGAGTCTCCATAGACTGTGCTGTTTTTGACAGATTCTATTTTCTTTGCATTGTGTGCTTCTTTTGATGAATCTATGGATTTTATCGGGGCGTATAAGCCATGGTAAAGTTAGAATACATTATATATAATGAAATAATGAAATTTGGATGGGTTTTCTATAGTACTTAAAGTAAAGATTGGTTTTCTTATACTAACGGATCTCACGAAGGTTTTGTTGAGTTTTGTGTGATTGAAGTTTTCAAGTTTTGGGTGAGATCATGATGGATGAAGGAATAAGGAGTAAGAAGAGCCTAAGCTTGGGGATGCCCATGGCACCCCAAGGCAATATTCAAGGAGAAACAAGCGGCTAAGCTTGGGGATGCCCCGAGTGGCATCCCCTCTTTCTTCTAACGACCATCGGTATTTTACTTGGAACTATATTTTCATTCGTCACATATCATGAGTTTTGCTTGGAGCGTCTTGTATTATATGAGTCTTTGCTTGTTTTGCTTTTTAGTTTGCGTTAAGTATCCTTGCTGTCAAACCTATTTGAGAGAGCCAAAATTATGCTATGATTTGTTAGAATTGCTCTATGTGCTTCACTTAATTTTTTTGTGCTATGGAATTGCTCTAGTGCTTCACTTATATCTTTTTGAGCACGGTGTGCTTTAATATTTTTTAAGAAATGCTCTCATGCTTCACTTAGATTTATTTCAGAGTTAGTAAATTCTTGAAGAAATTCTCTCCTGCTTCACTTATATTATTTTGAGAGATGAAAAATTTATGCTCATGTTCTTCACTTAGATTTGTTTGAGCTATTAAAAGCAACATATGAAACTAGTCCCAAAGTGATAGATATTCAAGAGGGATATAATAAAAACTTCCATGAAGATCATTGGATAAAATAAACTTGATTCTTTGTAATAGTTTTGCGATATGATGATAGTGATATGTGAGTCATGTTGGTGAGTAATTATGCTTTAGTAAGAATATTGGTGTTAAGGTTTGTGATTCCCTATGCAAGCACGAAAGTCAATAGTTATGCAATGAAATTGCATCCTACTTCTGGTGCATTATTCGGTGTTAGTTATGCTCAATGCTCGCTTATGTGATTTTTCGTTTCTTGGTTGGATGCTTCTCAAACTTTTTGCTAGCCTTCACTTGCACTAAGTAGGAATACTACTTGTGCATCCAAAACCCTTAAACCCAATTTTGCCATATGAGTCCACCATATCTACCTATATGTGGTATTTCCGTGCCGTTCTAAGCAAATTTGTATGTGCCATCTCTAATTTTCAAAATAAATTTCCTTTTTGTGTGCTCGTACCGCTCATGAAACGGTAGGGGGTGGCTGATATTTTTCCATGCTAGATGTGTTATTCTCAAGATGAGTGTTTATTCACTTGTCATTGCATGAGAGTACGGCAAAGGTATTAGGGATGCCCAGTCCCGAAATCAAAATGAATTTACTTTATGTTATCAAATAATAAATTCCTTGGAAAGTGTTGGTATGGACGGTACCCGTGGATACGGTTAGCCGTGGAATGTGAAAGTATGGTGGAAAAAGGAATAAACTTTATTTTCTGTTTGGGAACCACCTATGATATATCTAGCATGGAAAGTATTGGGAACTACTCGATCGTTTTCGTTGACAGGAAAAGCATGCCACCCAAAATGTTTTATCTCTATCTTTTTCGCTTTGAGCTCTGGCACCTCTACAAATCCCTACTTCCCTTTCCGAAGGGCCTTTGTATTTACTTTGTGCAATTTTTATTTTTTGAGTCTCCATCTATTCTTATAAAGCACCAACTAGGGGGCACTATGATCGTACTTGAGCATTGGGTGTAGCTAATATGCGAGTGTGTTTCATGAATGGATTAATGATTGAGCATAATGGGCTAGGGATAACTTGCTTTAGTGTTGATATTTTGAAAGACATGGTTGCTTGTTGATATGCTTGAGTATTGAAATCTTCATGTCAAAACTAGACTATTGCTTTGAACCATATAAAAGTCCAAATGTCCATGCTACAAAAGAAAAGAATATGTGACGAACATGTTAGGCAGCACTCCACATCAAAAATTCTGTTTTTTATCATTTACCTACTCGAGGACGAGTAGGAATTAAGCTTGGGGATGCTGATATGTCTCCAACGTATCTATAATTTTTGCTTGTTCCATGCTGTTATATTATCATTCTTGGATGTTTTACAATCATTTTATAGCAACTTTATATCATTTTTTGGGACTAACCTATTGACATAGTGCCCAGTGCCAGTTGCTGTTTTTGCTTGTTTTTTACTTCGCAGAAAATCAATACCAAACGGAGTCCAAACGTAGTTAAACTTTTTGGAGAATTTTTCTGGACCAGAAGACACCTGTTGGGCCAAAGAAGTACCAGAGTGGGGCTTCCAGGGGAGCACAACCCACCTGGGCACGCCTGGGGGCCCAGGTGCACCCTGGTGGGTTGTGCCCACCTCGGCCACCTCCTGCACCGCCTCTTTGCTCTATAAATACCCCGAAAATCCAAAAACCCTGGGGGAGTCGACGAAACACAATTCCAGCCGCCGCAAGTTCCAGAACCACCAGATCCACTCTAGACACCATCACGGGGGGGTTCATCATCCTCATTGGTGCCTCTCCGATGATGCGTGAGTAGTTCATTGTAGACCTACGGGTCCGTAGTAGTAGCTAGATGGCTTCCTCTCTCTCTTTTGATTCTCAGTACAATGGTCTCTTGGAGATCTATTTGATGTAACTCTTTTTGCGGTGTGTTTGTTGGGATCCGATGAACTTTGAGTTTATGATCAGATCTATTTATCCATGAAAGTTATTTGAGTTTCTTTGATCTCTTATATGCATGATTACTTATAGCCTAGTATTTCTTCTTTGAATCTTTGGTTTAGTTAGGCCAACTAGATCGATTTTTCTTGCCATGGGAAGAGGTGCTTTGTGATGGGTTCGGTCGTGCGGTGTTCTTTCCCAGTGATAGAAGGGGCAGCAAGACACGTGTTGCTCGTTGCTATTAAGGATAACAAGATGGGGTCTATTCCTACATTAATAGATCTTGTCTACATCATGTCATCATTCTTATTGCATTACTCCATTTTTCCATGAACTTAATACACTACATGCATGCTGGATAACGGTCGATGTGTGGAGTAATAGTAGTAGATGCAGGCAGGAGTCGGTCTACTAATATTGGACATGATGCCTATATAATGATCATTGCCTGGATATCTTCATAATTATTTGAGGTTCTATCAATTGCCCAACAGTAATTTGTTTACCCGTCGTATGCTATTTTTCTCGAGAGAAGCCACTAGTGAAATCTACGGCCCCCGGGTCTATTCTTTATCATATTTGCTTTGAGATCTATTTTTATTTGCCTTTGTTTTCAAATCTATTATTCTAAAAACCCAAAAATACCTTGCTGCACTTTTTCTTTATTTATTTTATTTTCTGTTATCGAGAGATCTATTTATCCAAAAACATACAATCCAATCTATCTTTTACCCGAGAGGGATTGACAACCCCTCTTACGCGTCGGGTTGCAAGTATTTGTTCTTTGTGTGCAGGTACCATTTACATAGTGTTGCTTGGTTCTCCTACTGATTCGATAACATTGGTTTCACAACTGAGGGAAATACCTACCGAAGCTATACTGCATCATCCCTTCCTCTTCAGGGAAATACTGACGCGGATACAATCCATCACTCACATTGGCTTTCTTGTCTGTGAGGAGCTCATATGAGGTCTTCTTGCGGAATTTGTGAAGATATATCTGATTGATGATGTGACAAACAGTATAAATTGCTTCAGGCCACCATCGACGAGAAGTCTTGTATTCATCAAGCATAGTGTGAGCCATCTCAATGAGTGTCCTATTCTTGCGTTCAGCAATTCCATTCTGCTGAGGAGTATGTGGAGCAGATAGCTCATGAGTGAGACCAAGTTCGTCAAGATCGTCATCAAGGCCTGTGTTCTTGAACTCGGTGCCATTGTCGCTTTTGATATTCTTGATCTTGATGCCATAATTCGTCATGGCCTGATTTGCGAACCGTCTGAAGACACCCTGCACTTCAGTCTTGAAGGTAATGATATGCACCTAGGTGTAACGAGAATAATCATCAACAATTACGAATCCGTAGAGTGATGCTGCATTGGTTAGTGTGGCATAATGAGTAGGACCAAAGAGATCCATATGAAGTAATTTGACGAGTAGTGGTCATGATTGTCTTCACGGAGTGCTTGGATCTGGTCATCTTTCCAGCCTCACGAGCACTGCAGATGTGATCTTTGACAATTTTGATGCCCTTGACGCCAATGATATGCTTCTTCTTGACGAGTATGCTCAAATTCCTCATGCCAGCATATCCAAGTCGTCGATGCCACAGCCAGCACTCTGAAGCTTTTGCCAGTAGACACGTGGCCGGTTGAGGACCTAGAGAGAAATCTACAATGTACAAATCACCTCTCCTAAAGCCTTCATAGACTTTGGACTTGTTAGATTCCAATAGCACAATGCATCTATATTTGCCAAAGATGAAAATCATATCAAGACCACAAAGCATTGAGACAGACATGAGGTTGTATCCTAGGGACTCGACAAGCATCACCTTTTCCATGTGTCGATCCTTTGAGATAGCAACCTTACCTAGACCAAATACCTTCCTTTTTCCTTTGTCAGTGTAGGTGATATGCTTCAGATGAGATGGAGTAAGGGGAGCATTGGTGAGGAGATTATTGTCACAAGTCATGTGATTCGTGCAGCCACTGTCCAGGACCCATTCAGTAGCTTTTGGAGTATCATCCTGTAGAAGCACTAGTCTCACTTACAAGTTCATATACTTCAGTTTGAAGAATATGATGATCAACTTCGTCAGTGAATTTCATCAGTGAAAGATCGTGGATGTCGCCTAGAGGGGGGTGAATAGGTGCTTTAAAATAATTATGGTTTAGGCTTGAACAAATGCGGAATAAAACTAGCGTTTAATTTGTCAAGCACAAAACCTAAAACAACTAGGCTCACCTATGTGCACCAACAACTTATGCTAAGCAAGATAAATAACTATGTGATAGCAAGATATATAACATGAACCACTATGGCTATCACAAAGTAAAGTGCATAAGTAAGGGGCTCGGGTAAGAGATAACCGAGGCACACGGAGACTACGATGTATCCCGAAGTTCACACCCTTGCGGATGCTAATCTCCGTTTGGAGCGGTGTGGAGGCACAATGCTCCCCAAGAAGCCACTAGGGCCACCGTAATCTCCTCATGCCCTCGCACAATGCAAGATGCCGTGATTCCACTAAGGGACCCTTGAGGGCGGTCACCGAACCCGTACACTTTGGCAACCCATGGGGGCGGTCATCGAACCCGTACACTTTGGCAACCCTTGGGGCGGTCACCGGTACTCGTCAAATTTCTCGGGGCGATCTCCACAACCTAATTGGAGACCCCGACGCTTGCCCAGAGCTTTACACCACAATGATTGAGCACCGAAGCACCACCAACCGTCTAGGGCGCCCAAGAACCCAAGAGGAACAAACTCAAGGGTACCAAGCACCTAAGAGTAATAAGCTTATCAACTTGTAACTTCCATGTTTCACCGTGGAGAACTCAAACCTATGCACCAAATGCAATGGCAAGGGCACACGGAGTGCCCAAGTCTCTCACTCTCAAATCCCACGAAAGCAACGAAAGCTATGGAGGAAAATGAGAGGAAGAACAAGAAGGAGAACACCAAGAACTCCAAGATCTAGATCCAAGGGGTTCCCCTCACAAATAGGAGAAAGTGATTGGTGGAAACATAGATCTAGATCTCCTCTCTCTTTTCCCTCAAGAACTAGCAAGAATCATTGGAGGGATTGAGAGTTAGCAAGCTTGAAGAAGGTCAACAATGGGGGAAGAACACGAGCTTAAGAGATAAGGTTCAATGGGGAAGAGGACCCCCTTTTATAGGTGGATAAAAATCCAACCGTTAAGTGCTCAGCCCGCACACGAGCGGTACTACCACTCCAATGAGCGGTACCACCGCTCGGGCAGTAGAACAGGAAAATAGAGCAACTGCATGAACCTCGGGGGCGATAGTGCCACCGGAGCGGTACTACCGCTCATCCCAGCGGTACTACCATAGGAGAAGCAGAGGAGGAGGGCAGAGCAGAGCATGATGGTAGTACTGCTGTAGCGGTACTAGCGCCTGACCAGGGTGGTACTACCGCTTATAGGAGATACTGCCGCGCCTCACTACCACCCTACAACCGCTGAACCCGACACGAAAAGCAGAACCCCCAAAAAAAGCAGCGATAGAAGCTGCGGAACTAGACAGCAGAAGTACCGCTTACAAGCAGTACTACCACCTGACAGAGATGATACTACCGCTTACAAGCGGTACTACCGCCACCCAGAGCGGTACTACTACCACAGGGGTGCATCAAGCAAGCCCCAAGCAAAGAAGATGCAACAAGAAAACCAGAACTACCATAACTTCTGCATATGAGCTCTGAATTGAGCAAACTCAAGCTTGTTGGATAGATGACGACGAGTAGCATCCAACAGCAAAGAGGCAGGGGAGGTATTCCTAAGATATAGAGGAGTGAAACCTCCAAAAGAGAAGAACCGGCATAACCTCCAACATTGAAAACATCATAGAAGATGCATGTGAACTCCGTTTTCGATGAACTCGAGCTTGTCATGAAGATGACCCTAAGCTCTAAAACTCACAAAGAGAAACACCAAACAAGAACCAAGAAAGATGATGCAAGAATGCAATGGTTTGAGCTCTCTATGAACGATACGATCAAGCTACCAACTTGAGAGCCTACCTTGATAGTACGACAATCGATCCTATAACCCGGTCTCCCAACTACCACCATGAGACCGGTAAAATAGAAAACCTATCATGGACAAACCTTTGCCTTGCGCATGATCCACTTGAGCTAGATGATGACGATCTTGTCCTCCTCAAGATGGGCCGCCTTTCTTGATTGTGTTGGGTCGATGAAGACTAGTTGATTGCTCCCCCATACTCCACTATGGGTGAGCCACTCTTCAGCACATCTTCACAAGTCCATTGTCACCACAGTGGACGGCAAGCTTCAAGCACTTGATCTCTTCGTGATGCTCCACTTGAACTTGCACATGACAATCTTGATGATGATCACCACTTGATGTCATCCTCCATGGGTTTTATGGGATCTTCCTGTTGAAGCAAACCCATGGAAACATACCTAACCCCACATAAAACTCTCACGTAGACCATGGGTTAGTACACAAAGCGTAATGGACAATACTTACCATACCGTGGGATCACATGATCCCACTAGGTACATCTTCTACGCTTTGTGTGTTGATCAACTTGAATCACTCTTTGTTCTTAGTCTTGATCAACCTTGAATCTTTCCAACTCTCTACATTTGGATGATGTCTTGAAGGTAAACATGAATGATCACACAATCTTCTTCTTCAAGACATGTTTGCAATAAGCTCAACTCTGACATGACCAATCTTTGGATAATTCCTTGAAAAGCACCTTGGTCAATTCATTAACTCCTTGAAACCAACACATGGACTTCAAGAAAAGCCTATGGACAAATCCTTGGAATATAACTCAAGGCAATCATTATTCCATAGAGATTGTCATCAATTACCAAAACCAAATATGGGGGCACCGCATGTTCTTTCAATCAGTAAGAATATAAATAGCAGCATAGGGGATGTGCAAAATAAGGAATTCATTTCATCATGATTAGCTTGCATCCCAACAAGTAATATGTCAGGTCTTCAGCAAATTCATCAGACATTCATTGAGTCTGAAGACCTGACCCTACAGAAGAGATTAGTTCTTCTTCTTAACCACCCACATCTGAATGGGTGCCTGAGAAGCAATGTAACACAAGGCATTGATAGAGAACTTAGGCATTGAAGAATATGCATTTCTCTTCACAGGAGGAGTATAGTACTCATAAGAATAAGCGGAGGAATTCTTAGAAGTTTTGTGCACATAGTGATTTAAAGAATAATGCACTTATTCATCAGAACGCTGTTTGTTTCCCTGCGAAGAAGGGTTAGTACGAGCATGAGTTGGCCTGCGTCCATTTGACGACTTTGGTCCAGGTGAAGAATTTGCCCTGGGGTTGTTCCTTTTCTTCGGTGGTGTCATGATGACACTCACCTGAAGATTTTGAAGAACTCTTTTAGGCACCTAGATTTTCTTCACTGGAGGACCATTCCTGTAGTTAGTACCAACAAATCTAGCAAATACTTCACCATTCTGATTTTTTAATAGCTTATAGTTGGAGTCGAATGACTCATCAGAAGAATGTGGAGTATCACAATTGTAGCCAGATAGAGTGGATGGATCAAATGGAGGTCCTTTTGCAGCAACCCATATGGTTTGGGGATACTGCTTAGGTTTCCAGTAGGATCCATCTGCGTTCAACTTTCTCTCAAAAGCAATACCGTCTTTCCTAGGGTTCCTATTCAGAATCTGCTTCTTGAGCACATCACACAAAGTTTGGTGCCCTTTGAGGCTTTTGTACATGCCTATGACGTACAATTCCTTCATACCTGCATTTTCGTCAGTAACACTTCTGGTCTCCTCAGATGAGGGGATTGAAACCACAAAGACATGTGAAGATATAGCAGCAGTTGAAGCATTTGAACATCCAGCTGAAGAATTTGCATTATCATGTTCAAGACATTTTAAGCATGGAGCAACAAATTCTTCCTGAGCGGTGCTAATTTGTTGAGCGAGTAATGAATCATTGTCTTTCTGAAGATCATCATGAGACACTCAGCTTCTCGAGTTCTTGCTTCCTTTGAAGAAATTCATAGGACAGATTCTTGTGTGCGGCTGAGAGGGCCACATGATGACTTTCAAGTTTGCCATACTTTGACTGAAGACGCTCAAGGTCGCCAGTCAGAGTTTGACTGCATTCCATTTCATTGTTCAAGAGATCATCACTTTTATCAAGTAGGTTTTGAATCCTTTCCATGGCAGTTTGCTGCCTTGTGGCAATATTAGCAAGTTTGGAATAGCTAGGAGTCATGTTTTCATAATATTCATCTTCACTTGAGAAGGGTGAAGAACGGTTGAGTACCTTGGTGCCCTTGGCCATGAAGCACGATGCTGACGAAGATGAATCATGTTCGAAAGTCATCGTTTTGAGTTACTCCTTGAACTCGAGGAACCAGGGATCCTGACAGGTATGTTGCCCTTCATAGACATCAGAGATCCGGTCTCAGAGGAGCTTCGCATTGCAAAGATGCATGATCCGGTCTCAGAGGAGCTTCGCATCTCAGAGGAGATCCGGTCATCTCTGGACAGACTGAAGTAGATGATAGCCCTTGCACGTATATCCAGCTGAGTATACTTGTGAATGTCATCAGCATTGGCCATCTTGCAGAGGTCAGTCAATCCTATCTCAGTGACGGTCCACAGCTCACTGTTCATGGATACGAGACACTTCCGTATCATAGCCTTCCACTTGGGATAGTCTGTGCCATTGAAGATGGGGCACGAAGTGGATACCTTCTTTATACCTGTGGTCGACATAACTAAAACTCCAGGTGGTTAAACCAAAATCACACAGAACAAGGGAGTACCTTGCTCTGGTACCAATTGAAAGCGCATGTTCACTCCCAGAGGGGCGAGGTGAATGGGAGATTTTAAGAAATTCGTTAAACTCTAAAGAATTTGACGAAGATCAGAGTGAAGAAATAGAAACGTGAGGGAAACTAAGTCATCATTGAATCAGAGTACATGCATACAGGATACATAAGAGTGAAGAACATACAATCACATAGGCATTCAAGCATGAGGAACATAAACTAAGGAAATGAAATATAGCATGATGAAATTCTTCAGTTCAAATTCATCAGAAGATAGATCACAATTTCTTTAGCAGCGGGATAATGTAAGAGAGGGTGAGGAATTTGAAACCAGGTTGGCTCGATGAAGACAATGCAATTTGGTAGACAAGTTCCAATTGCTGTATCAACTGTACATCTGGTTTAGGCGGCTGAGTCGCAACTCAGAGGACACACAGTCCTCACCGTATTCATCTTGAGCTAAGGTCACTTAGTCCTCGCCCAATCACTCGTGGTAAGTCTTCAAGGTAGACTTCCAAAACCTTCACAGACTTGTTCACCGGCACACCATAATGACTCTTGGTGTACTCAGAGCTTGATGCCTAACCGTCTGGAAGAATGACAGTCTTCAAAGGTAATAGGCGTCAGATCACACAGATCAATCTCTTCAGTGATGCTCAATCACTTTTGGCTCTGGGTTTTTCCTCACTTAGGATTCTCTCAAAGTCATCATAGGATGGGTTGCTCTCAAATTACAAGTGTCAAGTTCTCTCGGAGCAGCCAACCAACAAGTGGTTGTGGGGGCTGCTATTTATAGCCAGGGCAACCTGACATGAATTGTCATAAATGTCCTTCTCTGATTCGACCGTTGTTAGGATAAGGATCCACTCGACAGCTGGCCCGCGACGCAGCAACGGTTGGAATTTGAACTCTCAAATTCGTCGGGGCACTCAATTTCCTCACTTTTAGGCAGGTCACCCTGGCGAAATCCTAACTCCTCAGCATGACCAAATTCGTTAGCGACCACTTGAACTTCGTCACTATCACTAGCAAATGCGTCAACTGTACTGGAGATTTCCAAAGGCTTCACTCGAAGCGGCTAGAGTAGTATAGGTTTGAGTAAGTTTGAGCATCACTTTGGAAATGTGAAATATGTTTCACCTAGACCCCCTTTTTACAGTACGGTTTTTTCTATGACTCAAATAAGATGAAAAGAAACTACGAAAACAAAAGTCTTCAAGCTTCAAAGTCTTCACATCAATTTCTTCAAAGGCCGTACCAATTTCATCACCAAATTCTTCACTTGAAGAATAACATTTTTAGGGGTCGTCTTCCATGTGTTAAACCAAATCTTCAAGGACTCTTTCTCCTGTGTATACTCACAAACACATTAGTACCTCAACCTATTTGTCTTCAATACTCCAAAACCACTAAGGGGGCACTTGATGCACTTACAGAAACAAATTCTCATCATTGTTTCAAAAATTTGCAAGTAATATGTCATATCAATAATGGGTTGCGTATGTGTAAAATTAAATAGCATACAATAGTGTATATTCTATCTACTGACAGGAAGTTACATATACTTTACTTGTGCACATCATATCTTCGGAAGTTCAACAAAATGGGAGAACATGTGCCTTCTTTTTTTCAGTGCAAACATTCACAATTGTTGGTTGTTTAGAATAATAGTGGTTTATTTTGAGATTGTGAAAGTTCTAGCAATTAGTCAACAATGATTGGTATCATAAAATTGATTATCTTAAATCTACATACATGAGTTTGATAGTAAGATATATAGTTGTTGATATTCGTGAAATTGGTGTATCTTTCATTTTGCCACTTTGTCCATAGCAGTGCAAATCTCAAGCAAGTGAATCAAATTTTTGAAATTGTGTGTGTGCTACTGCTGACTTCATCCACTTCATTATAAAGTAGATACCCTTACGTTCAACTAGATATAAAAACTAGAACTAAAAATCTGAGCAAGGCCCAGCGACCGAATATTAAACACCTAAGATACATACTCATTTTACACATTTATCAAGAGAAAATCTGAAGCTATAATTGGTACAAAGGCTCAAGTATGGTGTAAGTGCTTAGATATTGATATCTCCTTTACTACATGGCAACATTGGGGTTTTGATACATCTTTGTGCAGCATGTCTTGATTCTTTATCTTGGAGCTCCTGTTTAATTCATGTGACACTGAATTATAAGATCAGAATATGTACAAAAGAGTTTATGTTTATCTCATCCATTGAAAATATCAAGCTGATTGTTTGTGTGCTGTCCTATAATTAGATTGCAGGGATAAGTTACCTGAAAGGATAAACTAATTTATTACACTGAATGGAACATCGGTATCTTCTTTGTTCAGTTCATGAAGTACCCACTCTGGGCTACACTTAATGCAAGTAAATTCTCTTGAATTTGCTTCCCGTACATTTTGAAGCCATACTTTTATATCACTTTCCCTACTTTTACATTATTTTCCAAAGGCAGGCCGACATGACTATCTTCTAAACCTTCTTATACTTATTTAGTGAAACAATTTCTTTGTTTAAAGAGTGGACATGGCTCCAGCCTATAGATCGTAAGATTTTATACTTCTTCAAAATGACTACATGGCTCCAATATGTGGATTTCAGTGGAATGAATATTTTCTTGGTGATATTTTGCAAGGTGACTAGAATGGTGGAAGAATTGCTTGCATGTTGAAGGTGTTAGCACACAAATTGTTAAAGACCATGAGAAGATTATTCATTCGGTAGTTTAGTAGTTTATTGGCGGCTTTCACGGGAATTTGAGGTAATTCTTATTGGAACCCCTTAGTTAGAGTAGGCCAACCCTAGGCTTTTTGGTAGACTATGACATCAACATTAAAAAACAACAATGTAGCTCAGTCAAAATTTTACCAATAAAGAAAACTACAAAGTACCTAATCTTGAACATTAACATTTCATTTGATTTTGGAGACTTTATGAAGGGCAATTTTATTCCAGTAGTATCAATATAGGATGAGAGGTTCACTTGGTTATATTCATTTGCATTGAACAAGCTCAACCAGGATGTTGGCATTAGATCATTGAACCATCTACCAAATGCATGGTAAAAATATGCGCAATGCTTATTGTTGTTCTCATTAGAAACTACACCCATAGATAGATGAATCATGGTCTGGAACAGATCAACAAATAGGTTGAATTTTTTTCTGTATTATTTGAAGTGACAATACATAACAGAATGAGAAAAGGCTAGGATATACAACAGAGCAGGAGCAGATTTACATGTTTGTATTTCTGCTTTTTTCTATCACGGATATAATCCAATGAGACATAATTTATTAGGAGTTACTGCCCTTTTCATTTGTGCTTCATCGATAAATTACTTTGCTTGGTCAAAGTTTAGAGTGCATGACAACTTAACTTGCTGCATGGGAGGAAGGTTGACTATAAGTAGGCGAGGTACAAAAGTAGGCTCCATCTCTGTTACATCTGCTCAGGCTACTAAATTTGGTCCACTTACTCATTTCAGTTTCACTTGATGTATATGAAATAAATATTTTATAAAGCTTTATTTTTAGGTTTCAGTTATTATCTGAAAGCCGAGTAGAGAATTAGAAGCGTTGTAGTCGGAATTTAAAAGCTACATCTGATTACCAATTAGAACTTAAATGCTTTTTCATTATCTTTCCAATTGCACTATCAATTGGTTTTAAATTTTAGATAAAGCGTAATCTTGATTATTCACATATGCTTCTATTTTTTTATTCGTCATGATAACCCTGCCATTGCTATGGTTTTGATTCTTGAAAAAAATTCCATGTCTTCAAAGGTATCTATACCCTTTGTACAGGTTTACTTTTAGTGTGCGGATCATGGTAGAATATCCATTTAGCTCCCTGAATATTTTAGATGATGAGCAGATCAATTGCATTCTTTGTAATTGAGTTTGCACACATTTAAAAGCTAATGTTAATAGCAGTTGCAGGTGCAGTCTCTAACTATTACCCTTTTCATTAATAACAAGGCATCAGTGGTGGAAGAGCTATTGCTCAAGGACTTGGCAATAAACAACGACGGATTTTTTTTTCGAAAAGGAGGACTACCCTCGGCCTCTGCATCAGCATGATGCACACAACCATTTTTATTAATTATTCACCAGAGTTTGACAAAATGAATACAAGGATCAACCTGAAGCACCATGTCAGCGTTCTGGGACCAGGGGTTGATGCGTCTCCAACGTATCTATAATTTTTTATTCTTCCATGCTATTATATTATCTGTTTTGGATGTTTTATATGCATTAATATGCTATTTTATATTATTTTTGGGACTAACCTATTAACCTAGAGCCCAGTGCCAGTTTCTATTTTTTCCTTGTTTTTGAGTTTTACAGAAAAGGAATATCAAATGGAGTCCAAACGGAATAAAAGACATCCACGAAGCTTGGAGAGGGGGTCAGAAGATGACCGAGGAGGCCACAAGCCTGCTAGGCGCACGGGCTTGTGGGCCCCTCGGGGGTCTCCTAACCCTAATTCTTGCTGTATAAATTCCCAAATATTCCCAAACCACCAGAAGCGTCCACCAAAATACTTTTTCGCCGCCGCAAGCCTCTGTTCCCATGAGATCCTATCTTGGGGCCTTTTCCGGCGATCTGCCGGAGGGGGATTCGATCATGGAGGGCCTCTACATCAACCTGGTTGCCCTTCCGATGATGCGTGAGTAGTTTACCACAGACCTACGGGTCCAAAGCTAGTAGCTAGATGGCTTCTTCTCTCTCTTTGATCTTCAATACAATGTTCTTCTCGATGTTCTTGGAGATCTATTTGATGTAATACTTTTTTGTGGTGTGTTTGTTGAGACCCGATGAATTGTGGATTTATGATCAGATTATCTATGAATATTATTTGAGTCTTCTCTAAACTCTTTTATGCATGACTAAGATATCTTTGTATTTCTCTTCGAACTATCAGTTTGGTTTGGCCAACTAGATTGGTTTTTCTTGCAATGGGAGAGGTGCTTAGTTTTGGGTTCAATCTTGCGGTGTCCTCACCCAGTGACAGTAGGGGTAGCGAGGCACGTATTGTATTGTTGCCATCGAGGATAAAAAGATGGGGTTTTCATCATATTGCTTGAGTTTATCCCTCTACATCATGTCATCTTACTTAAAGCGTTGCTCTGTTCTTATGAACTTAATACTCTAGATGCAGGCAGGAGTAGGTCGATGTGTGGAGTATTAGTAGTAGATGCAGGCAGGAGTCGGTCTACTTGTCACGGACGTGATGCCTATATGCATAATCATTGCCTTAGATATCGTCATAACTTGGCGCTTTTCTATCAATTGCTCAACAGTAATTTATTCACCCACCATATGCTATCTTCAAGAGAGAAGCCTCTAGTGAAACCTATGGCCCCCGGGTCTATTTTCCATCATATATTTTCAGATCTATAAACCAAAAAACCCAAAAATACCTTGCTGCAATTTATTTGTTTTTTACTTTGTTTTACGTTTTAGTAATCTTTTATACCTATCTCTATTAGATCTCACTCTTGTTCAAGACCGTGAAGGGATTGACAACCCCTTTTTCGCGTTGAGTGCAAGTGTTTGTTAGTTTGTGCAGGTGCATAGATTGGAGACTTGCTTGTGCCTCCTACTGGATTGATACCTTGGTTCTTAACTAAGGGAAATACTTATCTCTACTTTGCTGCATCACCCTTTCCTCTTCAAGGGAAAAATCAGCGCAAGCTCAAGAAGTAGCAGGAAGAATTTCTGGCGCCGTTGCCGGGTAGGTTCTACATCAAGCCTACCAAGTACCCATAATAAACTCTCATCTCTTGCATTACATTATTTCCATTTTCCTCCCGTTTTCCTCTCCCCCACTTCTAAAATGTTTTCAGAAAAACATAAAAAGATTTGCCTTTTTATCCGCCCTTCTTTCGTTCGTCTTTTTCGCTTGCTTTTTGTTTGCTCGTGTGCTAGATCGCTTGATTTGCTATCATGGATAGTCTTCCTACCATTGCTAGTACCCCTGAAAGTGAGGTTCTCAACTTTAAACAAAGGGAGGGAGAAAATTTAAAAGATGCTTGGTATAGAATTTGCAATGCTCAAAATAGATCTACTCGTAAGCAATCTACTACCGTTCTCCTCCATAATTTTTATGTGGGTGTTACTACTTGGCATAGATATGTTCTAGATACCATTACTGGAGGTTATTTCTTGGGGAGCCATACCTTGGATGCTTATAATGCTATGATAGAATTGGTAGGCTCACCACCACTCATGTTTAATGAAACAGTTTTAACTTTGGAAGATGTGATGCAAAGGCTTGATATTATTGAGAATAAAATTGCTACCGTAGAGCTTATTGAAAACTTGGATAAGAAGATTCATAATCATATTACTAAATTTGGATCAAAGGTAGGAATCACTTTAAAGAATCTAAAGGAAAAAGAGTCAATAGTTAATGAGAAGATAGATGAAGGATCTACTAGAATTTATAAGCTAGAAGATATTATTACCAACTTGGGTTCCGCTTTTGCCTGCGTTAAAACCACTCCAATTTTTCCTCCTACTAAAGCTACTAAGTTTATTTATGTTCCTAAAAATAAGGGTGAATCTTCTAGTAAGGGAAACGAAGATCTTAAGATGATAAGGGTCCACCCTAACTTTATCAATATTATTAAGGAACCAATTGCTACGAGTGAATTTCTTGATTTCTTGCCTAGGAGTGTGATTATTAATAAAACCCAAGAATCTCCTAGGGGTTATAAGTGAGCAATTGAAGAATTCCATACCAAAGATGACAATACCTAGATCTATGTTTTATGCCTAGCTAGGGGCGTTAAACAATAGCGCTTGTTGGCAGGCAACCCCATTTTATTTTTATGTTTTTTGACTTTGGTTCAGCTTTTCAATAAATACACATTATTACATCTGTAGTAATTGTGTTTTGGTGTTTTAATTAGTGTTTGGGCCATGTAAGACCTTTGGGATGGTCTACGGTGATAGTTGATTTGATCTTGCTGAAAAACAGAAACTTTTGCGCTCATTGCCAGAAATTCAATAAATCACAGAAACATGATTTTGATCTGAATATTTTTACACAAGATTGATATACAAATTTCCCAGATTTTCTTAATTTTTCAGAATTTTTGGAGTTACAGAAGTATAAGAAATTTCCAGATTACTACAGACTGTTCTGTTTTTGACAGATTCTGTTTTGTATGTGTTGTTTGCTTATTTTGATGAATCTATGGGTAGTATCGGGGGGTATGAACCATGGAGAAGTTGGAATACAGTAGACATTACACCAATATAAATAAATAATGAGTTCACAATAGTACCTAAAGTGGTGATTTATTTTATTATACTAACAAATCTTATGAGTTTTCTGTTGTGTTTTGTGTTGTGAAGTTTTCAAGTTTTGGTTAAAGATTTGATGGACAACGGAATAACGAGTGGCAAGAGCCTAAGCTTGGGGATTCCCAAGGCACCCCAAGGTAATATTCAAGGACAATCAAGCATCTAAGCTTGGGGATGCCCCGGATGGTATCCCCTCTTTTGTCTTCAATCCATAGGTAAATTTACTTGAGGCTATATTTTTATTCACCACATGATATGTGTTTTGCTTGGAGCGTCTTGTATGATATGAGTCTTTGCTTTTCAGTTTGACACAATCATCCTTGCTGTACACACCTTTTGAGAGGGACACACATTAATCATGAATTTTTTAGAATACTCTATGTGCTTCACTTATATCTTTTGAGCTAGGCAGTTTGCTCTAGTGCTTCACTTATATCTTTTTAGAGCACGGCGGTGGTTTTATTTTATAGAAATTGTTGAACTCTCATGCTTCACTTATATTATTTTGAGATTCTTAAACAGCATGGTATTTGCTTAGGTTATGAATTTAGTCCTAATATGATGGGCATCCAAGAGGGATATAATAAAAACTTTCATATAAAGAGCTTTGAATAAGATGAGAAGTTTGATTCCTTGCATTTGTTTTGAGATATGAAGATGGTAATATTAGAGTCATGCTAGTGAGTAATTGTGTATTGGTAGAAATACTTGTGTTAAAGTTTGTGATTCCCATAGCATGCAAGTATCGTGAACCATTATGTGATGAAGTCGGAGCATGATTTATTTTTTGATTGTCTTCCTTATGAGTGGCGGTCGGGGAAGAGCGATGGTCTTTTCCTACCAATCTATCCCCCTAGGAGCATGCGTGTAGTACTTTGTTTTGATAGCTAATAAATTTTCGCAATAAGTATGTGAGTTCTTTTTGACTAATGTTGAGTCCATGGATTATACGCACTCTCACCCTTCCACTATTGCTAGCCTCTCTAGTACCGCGCAACTTTCGCCGGTGCATTAAACCCACCATATATTTTCCTCAAAACAGCCACCATACCTACCTATTATGGCATTTCCATAGCCATTCCAAGATATATTGCCATGCAACTTCCACCGTTCCGTTTATTATGACACGCATCATCATTGTCATATTGCTTTGCATGATCATGTAGTTGGCATAGTATTTGTGGCAAGGCCACTGTTCATATTTTTTTATACATGTCACTCTTGGTCATAGCACATCCCGGTACACCGCCGAAGGCATTCATATAGAGTCATATCTTATTCTAGTATCAAGTTGTAATTTTTGAGTTGTAAGTAAATAAAAGTGTGATGATCATCATTATTAGAGCATTGTCCCATGTGAGGAAGGGATGATGGAAGCTATGATTCCCTCACAAGTTGGGATGAGTCTCCGGACTTTACAAAAAATAAAAGAGGCCAAAGAAGCCCAAATAAAAAAATAAGAGAAAAGAGAGAAGGGAAAATGTTACTATCCTTTTTCCACACTTGTGCTTCAAAGTAGCACCATGATCTTCATGATAGAGAGTCTCCTATTTTGTCACCATATACTAGTGGGAATTTTTCATTATAGAACTTGGCTTGTATATTCCAATGATGGGCTTCCTCAAAATTGCCCTAGGTCTTCCTGAGCAAGCAAGTTGGATGCACACCCACTTAGTTTCTTTTTGAACTTTCATACACTTATAGCTCTAGTGCATCCGTTGCATGGCAATCCCTACTCACTTGCATCGATATCGATTGATGGGCATCTCCATATCCCATTAATTTGCCTAGTTGATGTGAGACTTTCTCCTTCTTTTTGTCTTCTCCACAACCACCATATTCTATTCCACCTATAGTGATATATCCATGGCTCACGCTCATGTATTGCGTGAAAGTTGAAAAAGTTTGAGAACACCAAAGTATGAAACAATTGCTTGGCTTGTCATCGGGGTTGTGCATGATGAAATATTTTGTGTGATGAAGATGGAGCATAGCCAGACTACACTAAAAAAAAGACACATCCGTGACATTTTGGGCCGAACGAATTTTTTTTCTGTCATGCTTATGACACTTCTATGACGATAATTGTGACAAAACCCGGTATCATCATAGATGTGGTGGGCTCCTACTTCTATGACAAAAAATCATGATAGAAAATGGGCTTTTCATCCTGGGCGGGCGGGAGACACACCTGCATGACATTCTTTGGGCCGTCCATGACGGAAAAAATCATGGTAGAAGCGAGGGCGAGGAAAATTTTGGGGAGTTCCCGGTTACGATGGGTGGTCAGGGCCAAGCGATGCACGGAGGTTTGCGCGTTTCTCTCGTACACATACGCGCGTGTGTGCGGGGCGTTGCGCTCTAACTGAACCCGAGCGAGGCGTTGGGCTCTAACTGAACCCGAGCGATTGCACTAGCTACGTTACTGAACCCCGATCGATCCCTTGTTGTTAACTGAACCAGAGTGATTCCTTTGCTACTGCTGCTAACTGAAGCCGATCGAAGCTGCCTCTTGATGAACAGTCCCCGGTGGGGGTTGGATGAACAGTTCCCGGTGGGGGTTGGATGAACAGGATCCCGTGGTAGTAGAGGCCGTTACCGCTGGATGAACAGGACCCCGATCGAGGAGGCCCGGTGGAGGGTGGATGAACAGGACCCCGTGGAGGCTCCATGAACGGTAGCCGGTGGAGGGTTGATGAACAGGACCTCCTGGAGGGCTGGTTGAACAGGAGCCGGTGGAGGCTAGATGAACAGGACCACGTGGAGGGCTGGTTGAACAGTAGCTGGTGGAGGCTGGATGAACAGGCCCCCTTGGATGAACAGTAGCTGGTGGAGGCTGGAGGAAGTCGACGGTGGATGAACAGTAGCAGGTGGAGGCTGGAGGAAGTCGACGGTGGATGAATAGTAGCAGGTGGAGGCTGGAGTGAGGCAGTAGACGGTGGATGAACAGTAACCCGTGGACCCCGTTTCGACCGTAGGTGCTCCAACACAAGTTCGTTTCCTCCATTTTGCGGTACGCCACACCCCTCCCGATCAACAGCACTCCGTTTCAACCATAGGCACTCGAACAGAAGGCCGTTTCCTCCGTTCTGGGGTACGCCAGACCCTTCCCGATGAACAGGACCCCGTTTCGACCGTACGTGGTCGAACAGAAGACCGTTTTCCTCCGTTCTGCGGTACGCCAGACCCCGTTCCGGCTGTTTCGTCCAAGCCTGTTGGCTCCCGATGAACAGGACGCGTTCCGACCCAGTGGCTTGGCTCTCGATGAACAGGACGCATTCCGACCCAGTGGCTTCGCTCCCGATGAACAGGACGCTGTTTCCTCCATTCCGACCCAGCCGGTTAGCTGCCGATGAACAGGACAATGTCTCCGTTGCCTCTCCATGTACACGAGCCCTGGTCGTACAAATGTGCGAGTAGGCGTTCGAGACCCCGCCCATATGTATGTACGTGGCCATATTTTTTGGCATCTGGCTGTACGTACGTGTACATGGTTTTGACTGGACTGCCTGAACTGCTACGTCGGGGGCTCTACTACTACACGTGCCGCTGCTTGCTAGGCCATGGTTCATCGTTGCAGAGAGACCGATCGACCAGTATGTACATACACGTTCACGACCAGAATGACAACGCTACGTACGCTTCAACCAGGTGGGTCCCGACAATCAGGGAGGATAAGAAGGCACTTCCTTGCGTGCGAAGTTATTGATGGTGGGTCCCAGCGTTCAGGGGGAGAATCAAATTTTTTTGCCCGTAATATGCACGCACTTCCTTGCGTGCGAAGATGTAGCTGGTAGGTCCCAGCTGTCAGGGGGGAAACATTTTTTTTGCAAAATACAGAGTCCCTTCCGGTGGGTCCCCGCTGTCAGGTGGAGGAATAATTATTTTACCCGTAATAAGGAGGCACTTCCTTGCTGCGGCCGTGGACCCAGCTGTCAGCCTCTCCACGTACAGTCCTCTTCCGATGGAAGTCGTTCCTTGACCACGTTGACCACGTCGCACCGAGAGCACCAAGGCGGTGGACGACGGTGAGGCCTGGAAGCGGATGACGCGGAGCCGGGGAAGACGCGGTAGTGGATGCCCACGCGGAGAGGAGTATGAGGGTTGACTGGTTCGGCTGCGGTGTGAGGCTGTCGTCGCCGCGGAATAACACGGGTTGTGGGTGAGTAGAGGGATGGCCTGGCCAGCGGTGGGAGTAGGGTGGGGCGGTGAGGCCTGCGCGGCAGCACAGCCGGCCACTGGAGGCAGGAGCAAGCGGTCTCGCCGGCGCTGGTTTGGGCGGCTGGTGCAAGAACAGCAGCGATTGAAGAAGCAGCAGGACCGTTCAATTAAAATCCAATGGTCACTGCTGCTAGAATCGTTTGTTGACTAAGTTGACAAAGCCCTGCGTACGCGTCGACTTAGTAGGCCCACAGGTCAGCCTCCGAACCGGTGCGCCCCAGATGTCAGGGGGAGGAATCATTTTTTTTCATGTAATAAGGAGGCAGTTGCTTGCGTGCAGCCATGGACCATGGGGGTGCCTACTGTCAGCTTCTCCACGTACATCCCTATTCCGATAGCTATCGTTTGTTGAATGTTGAGCACGCAGCGCCTAGAGCACCAACGCGGTGGACGATGGTGAGGCCTAGGAATGGAACGACCCGGAGCCGGCGAAGACACAGTAGTGGATGCCCACGCTGAGGAGAGTATGATGGTTGACTGGTTCGGCTGTGGCGTGAGGCTGCCATCACCGGAGAATAACAGGAGGTGCGGGTGGGTAGAGGGATGGCCAGGCCAGCGGAGGAAGTAGGGTGGGCCGGTGAAGCCTACGCGGCATCACATCCGGCCACAAGAGGAGGGAGCAGGCTGTCCTGCCGGCGCTGGTTTAGGCGGCTGGAGCAGGAAGATCAGAGATTGAAGAAGCACGTCGGCCGTTGGATGGACATCCAACAGTCACTGCTGCTAGAATCGTGTGTTGACTGACAAAGCCTTGTGTAAACAAGTCAGCCTCGAAATATGTGGCGTGTACAGCCCATTTGCTATTATTTTTATAATTTATAGCCCATTTGCTAATTCATATGGAATTTATTACAGCCCATCTTCCAATTTTAGAATTGCTGCCCATTTTCTGATCAGTGCCAGGGTTAAAAATTTGAACTAAAAAATATGCAAAATTTTAAAAATTCGCATATTTTTGCTGGGGAACAAAATATTCTTAATCCAAAAATTAGTAGTCATACTAAAACAAATTTCAAAATAAAGTAGTACTATGTCATGTTAAAATCCAATGAAATATAAAATATCAGTGAAGAACAAAAACAAAAAATGAAACTAATTGCCCATTTGCTATATATTTTTTTAATTTGCAACCCCTTTCATATTACATTTAAGATATACTACCCATACTCTTTGGCCAGGCCGGAATGCATCCCTCCTCGTCTTGAAAGATTTGCAGCCCAGTAAGTCGGAGAAAACAAATAGGCCTAGCTTGGGTATTCTTCAAAAAGAAATAGTGGGCTACCTATTTTCCCAAAGAAAAAACTACTGGGCTGGTCATGTTGTCAGACGGGCCACAGAGACCGCACAACCCAGTTTATAGCCTGCTCCTCTAAACAAATCCTCAAAAAAAAAGTTGTGCAATTCTGTCATTAATTGACTATACGTTGACAATGATGTGGGTCCCAGATATCAGCAGGGTGGATTAGAGTAAAAAAACAAGGGGTGCATCTGAGTAGTAAAAGAGGAGCTTGCTTGTGTTCGGGAGTGGACCTGGTGGGTCCGTACTTACATACTCACAACTACAGTCCTCTCCCGATTCACTATGTTGACAGGGCCGGACGGCGGCGCCGCGGCGAGCGCACCTAGGCGACGGATGACAGTGAGGCCTCGGACGGGAATGAACAGGAGCTAGGGAACATGCGGCAGTATGGCCGTAGGCGGAGGGGAGTACGAGGGTTCACTGGTTCTGGTGCGGGGTAGGCTGCCATCGCTGGAGAAGAATAGGATGTTGGGGGAGTAAAGGGATGGCCTGGCCAGCATTTCAGTGTACGACAGGGCGGCGATGCATGCACGTCAATGCAACCAGCCGGAGAAGGCGGGAACATGCGCTCCCACCGGCGCAGGTTTGGTTTTGGCGACTGGACCGGTCAGACGCAAAAACTCATTATGCTGGATTATAAGAATTAATTTTATATGGCTAAAACTTATTGTAAAATGTTGCGGAGCACCTTTTTCTTCTTGAGGTTTTTTTTAGACAATTTTCTTCTTGAGGTGTGAAGCCGAGCACATTCAGAAGCCCTGTGATAAAGTGGTGTCGCCAATGTGTTGGGCTGGGTTGGGCATTCTTATCAAAAAATAATAATGGACCGGAACTATTTACGACATTGACTACGATTTGCATGGGTCCGCTGGTTGCAGGAAGAAAATGATGGGAGAAAAAAGACTGGTCGCTATCATTGCCTAAGAATAATATCGACTGAATGTAACGACACTCTCATAGGAAATAATATCCTCATGTTAAAATTTGACTTTTCAAATCATAAATTTAAAGAACTCGTGCATGCGCATTTAGCTTTATTTATTTATTTATTTATTTACTTATTTATGTTTAGGGGACCATGAGCATGTACCTGGGCTGGATTCATGTGAGAGCCTCCCTTCCAGTTAATTATGGGCTCCTCTATTGGGCCTTCATCAGTGGGCTGCATGTTATTGACAAGTGGAAAATGTGTTCCGTACCAAAAATAGTATGCGCTACGTACAGGGCACTAAAGGATCGGACCGTGCAATGACTTCCAAAACATTGTGTTTGTCGTTCTAACAACACATTTATTCAACCAACAGACAAAATATACTACTGATTGTATATTGAAAACAGCAGCAGCAACAACCAGGGCTGGGGGTGCAACAGAAGCAGTAAGCAGGCCAGAAGAGTAAAGACGCAGCTCTCTCTTCCAAACCAAACATCAGCCATCATTACAAAAGGGCTACCAAAAAAACAAGTGTATGCATCAAACTAAATAAAGATCCTACTACACCAAGTGTACGCATCTAACTAACTGGCTCAGTTAGATGTTACTATTTATTAAGCTGTGGAGATTGGCTGACGGCTTGAACCGGATGGGTGCCTAATGGGGGAAACTCTAGCCAGCAGGTCGAAGTCTGATACTTGCGACCCTCTCTCCTACTTTGGGCTGCAGAGCGTGGCGGCACATATCAGGGTATGGTGCATGGAGAGACGCATGGTACGCTGTGTACACACAGTTTTTCCTGATGAACGAAACCGCGCTGCCATCATGATCCTTGCCGTCGGTTATCTCCTGGTTAATCGGATAATTCAATCTGAGAAACAGAGAGCGTGTACCAAGGCTACTTACCAGCCTCCAGTCAAACATTCCTGAAGGCCCAGAGAAGCTGGGATCCTGCTCAAAGACCTTGCAGTGACTGTGATTGTATTCCGCAAAACAACACGTCCGGTACGTGTGAACGATCATCAATCATTTGTCGTCATCTGATCGAGCCAGGAACCACCTGCAACTGCCATGCCGCTTTTCTATGAATGGTTCTGGGGTTAGGAAGGGTAGGGACACCAGACGGCCTACAACATCATATCAAGTTGGAGTCAAATAAAAAAGGGCTCGTACTGTAGTCAATCTTAAGAACAGCATGTTATGAGCATGAATATTTTTTCAGTAAATGTTGACAGTAATATAAGCAAGCCATCATGATATCATAGGAAAGTAACATACTGCTGTAACAGCCATTTGTAGCGAGGACTAGAGTAGGCCAGCAATACATCCAGCCATAGAAGGAGTCCACAGCGTAAATGAAGCCCTTGTGTTCAATGGCATCAGAGAACCATGGAGGATGTATGATCCTGCGATGGACGTGCAGATTTATCCACTTACCGCAGTGACCTGTTAGATAGGCGAGACCGCAGTTGAAGAACGCAATTAGCCTGAAGTCTTTATAATTCGCAGATCTTGTGGGCACTTGGCAGATTACAACCTTGAGCAAATCAAACTTGGTATCATGTTGGCTACTGTAAGATTTCGAGTATTCTAGGCCACGGTGCCAAAGTAGTGCAGTGTTAATCAAAGGAAGGGGGATCAATCACCAGGTGTAGACCTCCACGAGCATCCAGCTGTCGCGACTGTCGACGAGCACCATCCAAGACATGTTCATGCCGACCCAGTACATACCGTTAATGTAGTTGAGGGTGACGGGGATCGGATCGCAGTCGAGGGGGTTGATGCTCACCACCCTACGATCATTATGCTATGTGACACGCCATTTCTGAAGATCAGGCGGCATCAGCAAGCAGGGAGCTGGCTTAAAAAGCTCCGGCCTGAGGGCTTTGAGTAAACGGTACAGCCCCGACGAGCACGTGGCGAGCGGCATGGTACTGAGATTGTCCACACGCGAAACAATGAGCTTGATTACCTCTATGGGGAGCAAATTCCAGCCACTCTTTCGGCGGACGCTGCTCGGTTCTGCCATTGTTAGTGCTTGGGTTCCGGAAGAGGGGGGAGGCGCCTTAGCGGGGATGGAAGATTGGACAATTATGTGCGGACGAGGATGGAGAAGCGAATATGTGTTGCGGGAAGTGGACAGGTGATGATGACAACAGCACGCCGCTTGACTTAGGAGACACATCCCAGCAGCGTAGGGTCATATCGATGCCAGACAACTTGCTTGAGTGATCACAGTACTAGTACAATAAACTACAGTACCTACTACTATGCCCTAGTTTGCATATAGTGGAGTAGGACTCTGCTCTACTACTAGCACCGGAGGAGTAGTATATTCTAAAATAGTTACAAACTTCAATGCCCGAGCGTGGAATGACTACGAACCGCCATCGGTGCTAACTCCAATCCCCAGCAAACGTTCGCTGGGAGACATGGCAGTTGCAAACGCCCGCGATGCAGTTACAGTACATGTGTAAGGGTGGCGGTTTTGTCAAATACTATGGCTTAAAAACAGGCCACCGTCGGATGGAAATCTGACGGTTATGTGGGATTCGCCAGGATTGGGCTCGTGGCGAACAATCGCCAGATATCATTACTAAAAAAAAAGTTTAAAACACCCGGGGCTATAACTTGCACCGGCTGACCACTAACAATGATACTAACATAGTTGTAAAATGGTCAAAGAATGTGTCTACGTGGTGTTTGGAATTATATGCAAACTAGCAAGATGCCCGTGCATTGCACGGAACATCAAGATGCATTTCTTTACAAAACACCTGTTGTGATTGACCCATGCAGGAGTAATCCCATGTGTAAAAACTAATGATATCTTGAGAATTTCATTGGAAAAATGGTATCTCAAGAATTTCATGAAAAAATGATATCTCGAGAAAGATGAGAGATAAGGTGAGGAGGAGTGGGGCGTGGTGGTGACTGGTGGTCGGACTGGGCAGAGGCATGGGGATGGACGGCGCCGGCAGCGGCCACCATGCCAGATTGTTCCAGAGACTTCCTTTTTTAATTGCTCAGCAATGAGGTTGTGGGAGATAAGGATGAACGAGGCAAGGCCTTATTTGCAAATGTGGAGAGGGGTGTGGGTATCTTTTTGCAAAATTGCCATAGTTTCCTTCCTATCCGTTAGATATAGATCGGACGGCCTATGTTGCAGGATGGCAGGCACACCATCATCACCAACTCTGTTTTTTATCTAGGGAGTACTAGTAAGGACACCATCTACTGCTTCGTGTGCTACTCCTGCGCTCCATTCGGCGGGCGCAACGTCCCCTACAGCCACTCCCTCCTGCGCTCCATTCGGCGGGCGCAACGTCCCCTACCGGCACTCCCGTTTCATGGACGGCTTGGTTGATGCCTGCAAGGTGCCCTGCATCTACAAGAGTTTCGGCTGCGAGAGGTACGTCGACCAGCACTCGCTGGCGGAGCATAGTTCTAAATGCGCGCACGTGCCCTGCTACTGCTATGAGTGCACACCGCCATTTGAGGGCTCGCAAGCGATCCTCGTGCATCACCTCACGGCACCGTCCGTCAATCACTACTAGCCCGCGGCGGTGAACATCAAGTACGAGACGTGCTACCCGTTCACCGTGCCGGAGTCGCTGGAGGATCACCGCCGCCTGCTAGTCGTGGAGGAGGACGGCAGCGTCTTCCTCTTGGCCGTGGGCACCGGCAAGGCCCGCGCAGGCCGCCGCCCCGTCTCTGTAGTGTGCATCAGGGGCAACACCGCTGATGCTGACACGAGGCCGGTGTACGGGTGCTTGCTCACTGTTACTGCCCCTCCAAAGTACGAGGGCGCCCACGCCGCCTCCATCATGCTGACTGGGAGTGTGCCGAGCTGCTCCGTTCCCGGCAATGTGGACATGGAAGACACCTGGTATGATTTTCACCCCAAGATGGTGCACGGGGACTCCAAGGAGGTTCACCTGGTCATATGCATTACCAAGTCAACTGTTCATCATTAGTCTTCGCTCAATGTAATCCGATGTCTAAGCATGTGAAGACTTCTTATTTATATAGTATAGAACCTTCCATGCATGATCTTGCTCTATTAGAGTATCGCTTGAATAAAAGTGTATGCATTTATGGTTTAGTCTAGAATCTTCCATGTATGCTTTTTCTCCATTAGAGTTCTCGCTTGCCATTTATGAGATTAATTGAGAATTTTTACTATAGTAATGGTGAAAGACTTCTGATGAACCATTTCTTACATCTCCTCTGCCCCCTTCCAAGTCATCCTGATTTACTCCCTCCGTCTAGGTGTATAAGAGCATGGTTAATAGGATAGCCAACTGTTGACTATAAGAAGGTGCCATGTCATCTATAGCCAACTTATAGCCAACATGTATAACAATTAGCTATAAGTATGTGCTACTTTATTAATACATGGCCCACTTTCCACTCTCACATAGTGCCTAGGAGCCCATGCTGCAGCTGGCTCTTGCATGAGAGCCCGCTTACATTCTCTCTCCTATCCTCTCTCCTCCAACTAAGCATTAGAAATATTACTTTACTTCTTACAGCCTGCTGACTGTACCTTATTGTACTCACTCTAAGTCACCTTACGAAAACCAAATAATCCCAAAACACTTAGGCGCGGTGCATTAACTCCCACCTCGTTTCTTGTTTCTTGACATATCAACCAATAAGAGATGTGGGGCGTGCATGTTTTCAATGACTCAAGACTAGCAAACACGACATGCAGTGGTTAGTTCATTGCATGCAATGCTATTAATTAGCAAATAAATATTAAGTTCTCTCATTTTCCCCTCCTTCTTGGTCACGGTGCACAACCTAAGATGATCTATTCACCTAGACGGAGGGAGTAGTCGGGATTGACCAAGGAGCAAAACCAAGTGGTAGGCTGCTCCTGTCGTGTTGGCGTAGCAACTCAGTAGAGTCACGGTGCACAACCTAAGAAGACTTATTCACCTAGATGGAGGGAGTACATTCATGGTGGTCTAGAAAAAATAATCAAAATCGATACTCAAAAACTAATTCTTAAAGATCATTTCTTGCAAAGCACAATAAGTGTTATTTCTTCACAAGTTTTGGATGCAGGTTGAACAGTTGAACGCTTTGGTTTGCAAAAGTACTTTTTTATCTATTTAGCCTACATTTACTATTCACCCGGATGCTTGTGATCTCTAGAGAAGAAATAATATCCGAAGAAACCTATCGATACTCGTTACACATGAGATGACCCCCACATACTTTGTCAAAATAAACAACTCCCCGATCAATGCATTTCACTGTTCCGTGCAACGCACGGGCACCTTACTATATATAGTACGACCATAAATTTAACTAACATTATATATAGTACGATAAATGCTCATGCATGTCACCAAAAATTATATCATTGAAAACTATGTTCAAATACGAATCCAACGATATAGTTTTTGTTGACATGCACTAACATTTTGTCAGTTAAATCTTCAGTCAAATTACATGGGGGACTAATAAACCACGACGGAGGTAGTAGTACTAGTGTAGAGGGCGGCGCTGCATGGGAGTCTCACCCTGCTCATGGCGCGGCAGTAAAGCCGTCATATCACAAAACCCCACCACTCCCAGTAATAAGTGGCCTGGTAAAATAAACGGACAAGCAACCATCACATCCCTCTGTCTTTTTTGCATTTCATCTTTCTGCATTTACTTTGTCCGGTTCATCTCGCACACTCGATCCCTAGCTACTACTCCTAGTATCCCTAGCTACTACTCCTAGGGCCAGTTCTTTTGGCGGCTTAAAAAATAAGCCGTCTCTTCCCCAGCTTTTCCCATAAGACTATAGTCACAGTGGAGAGTAACATAAGGCGCCTCACTCATTCATTTGGGCTTCTAAACTACTACCTTCGTCCTGGTTTATTAGTCACAATTGTAATTTGTGCTAAATTTTGACCAAAGATTTAACAGATAAATGGTTAATGCATGTCAACAAAAGTTATATAATTTTTGGTGACATGCATAAACATTTCATTAAATTTATGGTCAAAATTTGACGCTGATTACAATGGGGACGAATAAACCAGGACAGAGGTAGTAGTTATGGGATTACTAATCTAGAAGCCTAAAAGAACTGGCCCCTGGTACTCCTAGTAGTAGTACTCAAGTTGGAATTCCAATTGCACGGCACAACTTGTTAGGCAAAAAATTCGATACAGGGTGTACGAAGCGGTTTGGGAATTTGCATGCCTTCCCGACCAGTGAGATACTCCGTACAAAGTACAATCGAGAAATAACCACAGAGAAGGAAGCTAAAAGTAAACAATCAAACGAGCATTTTTGCATTTCTTTTGCATTGAATCGTTTCACAAGCTTGACTAGTGTTGTTTTTCTACTTTTACAAAAACTGAATCGTAATGTTAAAACGTGCATTTGCACGTACATAAGTAATAGTAGTAGCACAGTCTGCAAGCATATATAGACAGAGACGTGTAGTGCGATATATAGTTAAGTTTGTGATATATGCACGTACTTACAAAATGCGTACGGATACACAAGGTTTCCAAACTTTTCCTTTTACATACTTAATTAAGGACACTAATAATTCCCGAATGTTCGGGATTTATCATTTGCATCCCAAAACTAATGAGATCGCCTTACGAAATTAAATTATTCCTAATAAAAGCCACGGTGCTCACACGAGCGCTTACGGCACGCCACGAGTGCCCTGGTGCGCGGCTGTTTCCCAGCGCGCCGACACAATGCCTCTTCCTCAGCCTCGCAACTCGCGAGGTGCTGATTGGCGGCTTGCCGGTGGGCGAGCGCGATCTCACCGGTGTGGTGATCCGGCGCCAACAGGTACTCCTCCTCGCTGGAAGCGTGCACCCGGTCCATGTACCGCCAAGCGTAGATGAGGCGCTTGGGCCCGACTACACTCAGGGCTTTGGCACGGGCGTCCTCCGCCATCCTCACGGCCCTCGCATGAGCCTTCTGCCAAAGAGCCAATTGCCTGACTCTCTCGGACGCGACATAGGCCTGCCAGGCAGCATGCCTCGCGGCGCGCTTCTCTTCCTCGGCGTTCTTCTCCGCCTCTATTTTGGCGCGCTCTGCCGGAGGCAAAGCCTCCCACAAGGCGACCTCCATTTCTTTCCAAAGCTCCTCAAGGCTGGGGGGCTCGGCGGGCGGCGCGACGTTCTCCTCGTAGCGGGGAGCCGACGCGTCCTCTGACGCGCATGCTGGCAAGACTGGGAATGCTGACGCGTCCACCTCGACGCGTCGCGGCGAGGAACGGAACGCCGACATGTCCACCTCGATGCGTCACGGCGAGGAGCGGAACGCCGATGCATCCTCCTCGACTAGTGGCGGCGAGGAACCGAACGGCGACGCGTGACCCTCCGCGCGGTGCAGCGTGGGGCGCCTAGGGCTTGGGAGGGGCGATGCCATGGTGGTCGACGTGAGAGGGAGGGGGAGGAGATAGCGACGAACGTGAGCTTTCTTTCGAATGCCGTGGGAGGCCCAGTATTTATAGCGAGCAATGGCACACCTACGTAAGATATGTTGCGTGATTAACGTAACAGCTACGTGGGCATATTTGTTGGAGTAAATCACGGGGGAGGGAAGGGGTGGAAAGATTGCTGATCACAACGGATTGGACGAGCGCGGGGGGAGGAGAGTCATGCATGCAGATTTTTTCCACACGGGGTGGAGTGGTGGGACTGCCGGAGGGAGAAGGAGAGTCAAGCAGGCAGATTGTTTTCACACATGGAGAGGAAAAGATTTGGAGACGAACGGGCTTCCTGCAGGTATGGGGAACGGTGCATACTAAGTCATCTTACATGCAATGAACTGACCATTGCATGCCGGGCTAGGTATAGTCTGAAGTCATTAAAAACATACACGCCCCACACATGTTCAGATTTCAAGGTGCACTAAATTATTGCATGCAATGATTAAGGCTGGCCATAGTGGTGGTATCTTAGCTGGTATCATGCACACAGGAATAGCAAACATGCTGATGTGGCAAAGAATTAAAGAAGAGAGGGGGATTAGAGTAACATAGGTAGATACCGTATCGTATTAAATACTATGCTACTTTGTGTCATGCATGGCACTATAAAGGTAGTCCCGTATCATACACTAGTATCATGCACATGATACTAGTATATGATACTTTCCACTATGAGTAGCCTAAAGAGAATATTGACTAATGCATGTAAAAATCTTTGTCATTTACTAGTGTTCATGCATGCATGCAATGCGATAATGCATTGGTAAACACATTTTTTTGTGAAGAACGAGAGCATTAATTGAGTACTTTTGCAGACTACAAAAACTATTCCACCGCCTCTATCTTGGTATGACTAGGTGAAAATTTTGAATCGAGCCCTTTAAACTAGAAGGGAGGTAGTAGTACTCTAATAGCTAACCTTGTTGTGATGACTAGATAGGACATGGCACGCACCTGGACGGAGGAACTAGTCTGCATTGTGCATATAAGTTTTTTCTGAAGTCAATGTACCTCTACTCTGACCAAACTTATACTCCTAGAAAAATGTATCAACATTCACAATGTCAAATCAATATTTTTATACTCATTATGAAATGTAGTTTCATAAAATATATATTTGGTATTGTAAATATTGATATTTTTAGTATAAATTTGGTCAAACTTTGCAAACTTTGACTTGACACAAATCTTACGCGGAGTAAAAAGGACCAGAGGGAGTATCATATGCATGCGGAGTAGGCAAAAAAATTGCTCATTTATAGCCGTCCGAAGTCTCAAAGGGCGCGACCGCGCGAGGGAGGCAAAGGTCGTGGGAGGCGCGACGGTTGATCTAATTAAGTGAAGTTACATGCACGCGCCAGCATGGCGTGCGAACGCGCAGAAGCTATACCGTCAGGCCTATGATATGGGTCTAGTAGACATGACATCTAGTGGGTCCCGCATAGTACTCGAGAACTCTTTGGGGGCATGCAGCCATTTATCCACCGGGCAAGCCACCACCCCACGCTGTTTGCACGCCCTACTCGTCCCCGTCTTCTACCTTACAACAGTTCGCTCCCAATCGTCCCGTCCTTTCACATTACACCAGTTCCACTTCTCCAAACCCGCCTCCAAAATCCATGGCCTCCCAAATCTCCATGATCAGTGGTGAGTACAAGGTTAGAACCATCACCGGCGATGAGTTCATTGTCATCTACAACCATAGATCCACGACGGTGGAAGCATGCCTTGGTCGCTTCCTACACATGTTCAAAAGTTCAAAGGATGAGTGGGTCGCTGGGCTAGATGTTGAGTACACCACAGTCCTGGAAAGGGAGAAGCTTCTAAAGGAGGTAGAGATGAAGAAGCCCATCGTGATCCAGATTTGCGTACATAACATGTGCTTGGTCTACCACATATGCCATGCCGATGTTAGGTGCCAGGATTTTGAGTTCTTCCTCGAGGACAAAAGAGTGAAATTCGTTAGTGTAGACTTTACGAATGACAGGAGAGTCCTGGGTCGGATAGGCCTCGTTGTAGGCCAGCCCTTCGATCTCCAGAAGGAAAGCCTGGTGTCCTCCTCTCAGCCTTCAATGCTGACCCTGGCAGCAGCCATGATTGATCCTGCATACGCTCAACTGAAGAAACCGCACCCGGAGTTTCATCATGCATGGGAGTCGAAGACAATAGATGAAGATCACATCATGTACGCAGCAACGGATGCCTACCTTTGTTTAAATATCTACAAGGGTTGGATTTAGAAGCAGAGCCCAGTGTCCGGTTCAAGCAAAGAATGTCGGCGAAGAGGAAGAGGAAGAGGGACGAGGACGAAGTCGAGGACGTGGACTCGGACTCCGAGTAAGGTGGCAGTGCTGTTGCTCATGCTGGTTCTACTGCAGTGTCAAGCAGACCAGTTGCTTAGTTTTATTTCAGGGGTGTGTTGTGCTGAGCCCCCAGCAGAACTATGTTTATGTTCTTTCTCGTTATTTGAACTCTTTAGTATGTATAGTACTAGTATGTCCTACTACTGTTCTTCTTGTAGTTGGTACTACTACTCGTATCTTCGCGTTCCTACTGTACTTAATACGTACTAGTAGTATAATTTGGGTCAGTCGATTTGTGAAAGAAGTTCGACAGAGCAAAGGTAGAAGACGACAGAGAAGCTACCCCAGTATCTATATTAGGGTGGCAGGGTGCCCATGATCTATCTTATGAGTGTTGGGTGTGGAATGCAGTTCGCCGGAAAAAATGGATCGTGCCCGGGGTTAAACGAATGGCGGGGGTGGGGGGAGCATGGCGGTGGCAGGCGGTTCAGGGGAGGGCGGGGCGGCGGCGGCAGGCAGTTAGGCCTGTGGCGGGCTGGTGGCTCGATGCCTGAGAGAGAAGATGAACAGTGCAACAATTTCGGAGATTGAAGAAGCCCTTCTGGCCGTCCTTGTTGCATCCAACGGCTCACAAGAGTCGACTGACCCAAATTGTTCCTTCAAATTGCAGGATCCACGTGGCATTCAAGGTCTCGAAGGTAGATTCCACATCCGCACCCGGTTTGCGGGCTCGGTAAGGGCGCGACCGGCTTCTGCCGCGACAGCCACCATGCGCGCCTCCTCTGCGCGGGCGGAGATGACAATGACACTCTAGCTCCTCCTCGCCGGCATGCTGGAGCACGCGCTCGTCCTCCTCTTTGTACGCTGCGGGCATAGACGCGGCTCCACCTACTCGCGTGCTTGGCTATGTGGCGGCATCGCGAGGAGGGACTGCAGACGACGTGAGCGGGCGAGCCTTCGGCTTCATGGCACAGGGATGGCGGGGACATGGCGGTGATGGGCGAGAAATGGTCGGCCGGAGCAGGCGGGCGCCGGCATGCGCAACGGCGGCGGCGGCATATTGATGAGTGCGCGTATGGGAGCTTAGTTTAGTTTTATATAGGGTTGGTCAAACTTAAAAGAACACCATAGTAGTACACATAAACATTAGACTGAGGCAGCGCTTATACTACCACATTAGTTAGCACAGCATCGCTAAGGAATCCTGTGCAAGCGCGTGCACCGCGGCCGCGCGGTCGATCGAACGGTGCGTCACCGTGTCGCGCTCGAAGGACATCCACCGAACCTTTTTGTGTGTGTGAAAACAATCCCTGAATATTACTCTACTTTTTTTTCCTGGAAAAGTTCTTCACGCTACAATATTTCCATATATTTGAATTTAGCTTCAGTTCGTGCTTATTTGGATTTGGACGTTTTAGGTGCGCCCTAGACTTTTTTTTTAATACTGATTCTGTGTGTGTGACTAAGAGAGAACGCGTGTATGTGTCCATATGTGTGTTGTGGCAGAAGGGCAATGTGGAGACGGTGTGCATGTGATAGAGACATAGAGAGGTGTGAATGTGCAAATGATCATGCATGAGTGAGATATAGAGAGATGCCGATATGTTGTGTATACATGAGAGAATGGTCTTCTATTTGTACTTGTGTGTGCGAGAGAGAGAGAGAGAGAGAGAGAGAGAGAGAGAGGAGCATCCGTAACACAACAACCATCTCTCTCGATTCGTCCGTCCCTCGCACGATCGCATGTAACACATGCATCAACACACACATTTTGACACCCTCACCCGGCCCCTGCCCACCTCAAGGCCCGCACATCGCTCTCTATCTCGCACGCACAATCTCTTCATGAAAACCCTATTTAGCATGTAGCTTTCCGTCACATACACACAGATTCTCTCCATAGGTTTGATTTCTCTCAATATCACACACACACACACTGCAAACACACTCCCCCCTCCCCCGAGCACACAATTTATCCCCATCCAAGTTTATATGGCGACCACTCTCGCTTGTGCTTCTCTGCACCCCAGCATGCACACCACCTCAATCTTCAAAGAGGGCATCGAGGAGATCGAAGACGGCGACCACATTGCACTAGAGAATGTGGGGCCATTTGGAAGCAGGATGATGTGACGACGGCTGACTGACTCCTCCCCCCCTCTCTCTCCCGCACAAAATTATCAATCCCTCAACCCACGAGATCATTCCGCCTCGTCCACATTTTTCTAGCTCTCTCATCAAACCCGTTATCTCTTCTCCTTCCACATGTACAAACTCCGGATGCACACGCATCTCACGTATATTACATGTCTCCATCTTTCTCACAGACCTAACTTCTTTCTCTCTCTCTCTCTCTCCCATTAGGTTTGTATCCTACTCTCTCGCCCACATACATACAATCTTTCCCACCCTATTTGCTCCATCTTCGCAAGCTCTCTCTACATGTTTCATTCACACATTGGGATGTGTTCAAAATGTTGCTTTATAATGGATCATGTAGAGTTATGGTTGGTTTTGTTGCATCCTACAAAATAATAACTATGAAATGCATTTAGATTTTCATTTGACTGAGATTATGTGAGTTTGAGCATATTGTGAAGTACTATAGACCTCATGTACATCTTGGAATTCAACAATGATTCTAACTATTGAATTGTATAAACCATTACATTCGAAGTCAGTAGCCTAATATATTTATTTCACGGTTACAATAAATGATTAATTCTACTACAAACTAAGAAAACAAACGTGTACTCCCTCCATTTTTATTTAAGTCCGCGTATTAGCATTGGTCAAAGTCAAGTTTTGTAAACTCTCACAAAGTTTATAACAAAAAATATTAACATATACAATAACAAATAAATACCATTAGATTCATTATTGAATGTACTTTCACATCATACATATTTGCTATGGTAAAATGTTTATATTTTTCTATAAACTTGGTCAAACTTTAGGAAGTTTGACTTCGGTCAAACCTAATATGCAGAGTTAATAAAAATGGAGGGAGTACTAGTAGTTACTAGTACTACTCGCTAGTTGCTTAGCCCAATCACCCAACACGCCAAACGGGGAGTTCAATGTTACAAAATTTTGAGGTCGGCAGGAAAATCTCCCGCGACCCTGATTCGACCAGTGCGAATTTACCATCATACCCTTCGGAACAGGCCTACGGATGCTGGTGGGTAGGGGGCTGTTTTGGTAACTTTAGGTTCACCCTACCCAGCCAACCCCACCCCGGCACCCAGAGTAGTACACCTGAATACTCCCCATTTTCTATCCCCACCGCAAAATAGACTTCTCCACGGCACCGCAGCCTTCGTGCTCCTCCCCTTCTACATCAGCGCACTCATCCACCGCAGCGCATCTGCCTCATCGATGACGTCGTAGACCGCACTGGAGCCGGTCCACCGTCGTCGTCGTACATGGAGCCTCTTCCCCGGCACCATCTTCAACGGTCTCGGATCTGCTTCCCAGAAACCGACTCCAAGCGCAGAAGCACCACCGTCGTGGACAATGAACTGACTCCCGTTGCCGACCATGATGCACAGAGGCCGCCACGACCATCGTACTCCTCCTCGATTGGTAATGTGTATGTTGAATCTCTTAGCAGTACATGTGCAGTTCCAATTTTGTTCATACCTACCCTTCAAATTTCCTGGTTGCTATTGTTCCCGTAAAAGTAATTGGTTATAGCTTGCATTGTCCAACATAATATCACCTTGTAATTGTACGTCACTCCTGTATTGCGCTGTGCTTGGGTAGGTTCTTCATTTGCAACCAGTAGTGTGGCAAATGATGGAAAGTTTTTTAGAACTAGCAAGATGCCCATGCGTTGCACGGAACATCAAGATGCATTTGTATGAGTAGTTTATCTTGTGGGAGAGGTGCGGGTATCTTTTTGCAAAATTGCCATAGTTTCCTTCCTATCCGTCAGATATAAATCGGACGGCCTATATTACAGGATGGCAGGCACACCATCATCACCAACTCTGTTTTTTATAAGAGTAGTGATAAATATAAATATAAAATAAATATAATATATATATATATATATAATATATATAAGAGTAGAGAAGAGAGTAGAGATAGTAGGGACGTCGGGAAAGGATCGCGCGCGCGAGGGAAAAAGCGACCGGGCGCGCGCTAGTTTTGGCGCGTGGCGTCCGGCACGCTTTATAAAATCCAATGTCCTCCCACCGCTCTGTGCCTCGCCACCGCTCTCTCCCCGCTCTTTCTTGCCTCGCCGCCGCCGCGCCACCATGACGCCGCGCCGCCGGGAAACTTGGGGCTACCGCGGCGCTCGTGCGCGCCCCTCCGGCGGCTTCTCCGCCGAGATCCGGTTCCGCGAGATGCGCCTCGGCCTCGGCACTTTCGACACCGCCCACAAGGCCGCCCGCGCGTACAACGCGGCGGCGTGGTGCCTCCGGCGGCCTCGAAGGGACATGAACTTCCCCAACGTGCCGACGCGGGAGCGGGCGCAGGAGCTCTCGCCTCTGCCGCGGCTTATAACCGATGAGGATCGTCGCGACAACCGGAGGCGGGAGCACCGTCTCGGCATCGCCGAGATGGATGAGGAAGCCATGGCGCTGTGGCGCCAACGCTTCTCGTAGTACATCATCAATGAGCGCGAGTTCTACGCACAAAGGAGGGCGGAAAGGGAGAAGAGGAGGGCGGAGCGAGCCGCCTATCGCGAGGACAGGCGTACGCAGAAGGTGGCCGCTCAATTCAACATCAAGCTAGGAGCAGCGTCGCCCTAGGACTCCGACGACGATCGGTATCTTGACGCCTACATTGAGATGTCGGAGGAGGACGTCACCGAGGCAGAGTCGGACGACGAGGAGTAGTTGAACTATCTATTTTTTATCTATCTATGCTATATCTATGCTGAGAACTATCTATGTATCTATCTATGCCAGTATCGACTCGGAGTCGAATGTGTATCGAGTCAGAGTAGAAAGGAGAAAAAAATATAGCGCGTCTGCTGGAGCGGCGCGCGCGCGCAATTTTTTGCAGCGGCCGCTGGAGCCAGCACTCCACGGCCCGCAAAAACTGGCTATTCCGGCGCTGTAAACGCTTTTTTAATGCACCGTGTGTTGCGCTTCTGTTGGAGATGCTCTAACATGGCAGATGAGTGCTTTAATGTTGCCCACAAGATGCGTGAGTATTACTATATTTTTCTTGCCATGTTGAGATTTTAAAACTACGAGTGCGAACATGCAGAGGAGCAATGAAGACCAAACACGGGATATTGGGGACATCTTCATGGAACATGGCAAGTAAAAGAGGAGCTGCACCGAACCTGTAAAACGGGCTTTGGTAAGTAACACCCTTTCAATTACTTTCGTTTAGCCTCGTGTTCTTCGATGTGTATATGTTGTAGTTTCTATTTCTCTTAGCCTCGTGTTCTTCGATGTGTAATAAGAAGAGTCTTAATCGTCCTAATGCTTTCGTTTTTAGCTTGATGTAGGAAGTGGGTGTTCTCACCTTGGAGTGGGTTTTTATATTTCTCCTTTTGAATTCACTTCTCCGAGTCCTATTTATCTGGCTTCTACTAAATGGATCTGGGTTGCTCTGACTATTGATCTAAAAAAGAAGTAACTTCATGTCAGGATGCAGTTCCTGCGAGGAGGGAAGTATGGTCAACCTCGAGATCATGTTTCCAAAATGAGGCTGGATTACACACAAGGTGCCCGTTCCCTAATGATGCTGGATTAGACACAAGGTGCAAATTCCCAGATGATGCTGGATTACACACAAGCCAGGTGGAGTCATCAACTGTTCATGTCCTCGTGGCTCTAGTAAAGGCTAAAAGAAAGCGTGCAGCAGCCCTTGAGAATGTAGCTGAGTTCCTGAAGAAGCGAAAAGAGCAATCAGATGATCTCTTCACCCAACCAAAGAAGAGATGGAAGAAGCCAGAAAGAAGCTAGCAGAGGCAGAGCAGGCTAGGCGTCTCCTGCTATCTAAAACTGTTGTCAATACAAATTTTCCTTCATAATAGCTAGGTTCATATGTTTATCCAGTCAGCATGCCTGTTGTGATGTCCGTGCATCTACTGATGTGGCACAAAATAAAATTTTTTCGGGTCATGTAATAACAGCAATTACTTTCCAAACAATAATAGACGAAGCATTGGACATGGTATAGTTCACACGCAAGCCCAACATTCCAAGTTCAACTTCCACATCAAACTCATGTTCACAGATATCTGCACATTCATAGATAATGTCCACAACCATGATTCACTTCAAAGCCAAAAAAATGTGAGGAGAGTTATAAATAAAGAAAAATCTCTAGTTCCTACTACCAGTGCGAGCACAACAAGTCAAGACCATACATAATTAATTATATTTTGGACATTTTTTAACTAAACCCGAATAACTTCTGGAAGCAGGAATAATTTCTAATGCCGGCCGCGGCTGGGATCCATGATGTTTTGAGCCAAACCGGGCAACACACCGGGTGTCTGCCGGCGACGCGGTGGTCGTAGCATTCGTGGGTTCAGAGCGGCGGTGGCTCCCGTGGTCTACTATTCCTCGGTGTCGGCGGTGGCCACAGACATGTTTGCTACCTCTGCCAGCATGTCGCGGTTCCGCCAATGTTTGCGTCGGATGGTGCGGCCAACCACGGTGCACTGGACGCCGTGGTCCCCCGTGTGCTGGCGTGCAGCAACTGGCCACTCCTCTGCGAGCAGGCTTGGAGCGTCGAGTTGATGCACCAGGGGCCAGCTTGGAGCGGCGGCTTGCTCCTTCGCTTGCCCGCCTACAGCATCGCCCATGGTACTGATGGCCTGGGGCGGGGAGGGAGGTGGGGCAGTGAGTTGCCTGGCTCGTCGGGGCACCCAGCCGGCTTTTATGCCGGAGAACTCGTCTTCCTACTCACCGGATGCTATGGAGAGTGTGGAGAAAATGGTGCAAGGAGGATATGGGGAGTGGTGGTGTGGTGCGGTTCTTGCCAGGCGTCTGGCCTCGTTTAAATAGAGGGCGGATGAGAGGAGCCAACCGGCGTTGTGTTCTAAAATGCCGGCTGGCTCGCGGAAGGACATGTTGCCGGCACACGCGCAGATTCAATGGAGGCAGGCGGGGCAGTCTGAAGCCGGTTGCATGCGGCGAGGAGGCGTGTTCAGCCTGGCCTGCAGCGAGTGGGGCCCTCTTGGCTGGCGCGCCGGTTCAATGCCTGCGCTATGAGAGGTCGCGTCCGTGTCAGAGCAATCACTCCCTCCAGTCCTTTTTTGTTTGGGTATAACAAAATCTCATTTTCCATTCACATTTTACAAGTAAAATTCGTGGACAAACTTTGACCCAAAATACGATGGGGACTAGTAAAGCAGGATGGAGGTAGTAGTTATGAATTCCATTTTCGTACCATACCAATCGTTCTAAAAACTAGTATAACGCGCCATTGAAAATCAGAACTCTTACCCCGCTAAAAATGATATTTTAAACACGGCTACTCGATCAGTGGCGACTGGCGAGCCACCGCCTCTAGGTCGTTCACCAGTGGTCCCGACCATCAACTATTATGGATCAAATTATCACACGAGCTGACTATTCCTACAAAGGTGCGCTCCACCACATACTCGGTACCCGCGCATGCAGCAATCGTGCACCTAGGGTTTTAGGGTTTATTTTGTTTACGGTGCCTTTACGTAACTCTCATGTGTGCGAGACAGCGAGAGACCGACTGCGTGCGTGCGCCTCTTCTCTTCGTATATGTACTCCACCGTTTGTCTGGTGTCCAAAAAATTATACAGTGGTAATAACTAGCAATGTGCCAATGCGTTGCCACACGTTCAAAGTAGATTAATACATATTCACCGATTTGATAGAAAAGAGTCTAGTTTTGAAATACGAATATCACTAAAAATATGTTATGTTTCACTCAAAATATATTCCTTTGGCGGTTTTGATGAGATAAGGGAGGAATGTGGTTGGTTTCAAGATTCGAGAAGTGGTATATTGTTGCAAAAAGCCCATGTGTGTGTGTGGTGTGTGTGAGAGAGAGAGGGAGAGAGGAGGAGGACGGAGTGCGGGTGTGACAAAGACACAAAGAGTGTGTGTGCGAGAGGTATCACCATAAAATGAGGCGATAGTGTGTGTGTGCACGATCAAGAGGGCATGTCTCAAGAAGGGACGAAAAATCTACATAGATACAAGGAGCGCGAGAGAGACATGTACGAGATAGTGGAAGCAAGAGTGTGCGGATGTATAAACCTATCTGGAGGCTAGTCGATCAATGTTTGTGAGAGAAATACAAGTCGGGGGTGCGAAAGCGAGAGTTCTGTGTGTGAGAGAGAGAGATGGTAGTCGGGAGGGGGAGTGGAAGCAGGAGTTATGTGTGTGAGAGAGAGAGAGAGAAAGGGGGGAGAGTTTGTCTGATCGGTAAACAAATGAATAATGTCAGTTTTATAACTGAGATGAAGACGAAAAGGAGACCGCAACAAACGTTGTGTGTGCGGGAGAGAGTAATTTTAGTGGTAGGAGTCATATCTAGAAAGATATAGGGTGCGTGAGAGAACCCTAGAGATAAAGACAAAGTGAAAGACGAGTGAGTGTGTGTGTGTGGCGGTGAAAAAGAAATCTTAGGTACCTAGTGATACTAGAGAACGATAGAGACCTGAGAGATAATGAAAACCGTGTAATGTATAATGATAGGGAGAGTGTGACACTTCTCAAGTGAGACATCGAGAGACCATGTTTGCGAAAATAGGAGAAACATGAAGTGAGCATGCGGGTGAGCTGGAGAAAAGAGAGTGATAGCTACATGAAGGAGCACGCGAGAGAGATGGGCGTGAAAGGAGATTCAAATATTTAGTTGCGTGTATAGAAAATGACAACATAAAAGGAATTCAAATATTTGAATTTGAGATGATGATACATGTAATTCATACTCGAACCAAAATTGATCTATCAAACATGCATACTCATATGAATTCACGCGCATCTATGTTACTTAATATCTAGATATAACTGATCCATACATTTGAGTAGAACATAATTTGGTTTAAATTTTTTGAATTCAACTTATGATTTTGAGATCATTGTATTTGTAAATCATATTATATATATAAAGGAGCAGAATTCTTTGTTGTGCTTTTGAAAGTATATATAAAAAAATGATGTATATAGAATTTTATTCAAATCAAAAATGGATCCTGCCCGAAAAAAAAGAATACAAAATGGATTGGAATTGAGTTGGCACGGTAAACGTGCAAGCTTTTCCTCAAAAATTTGAATGAAGCGGCCAAACTCTCAGTAACTGCCCGAAACCAAAATATGGGAGATGGAAATTACTGCCTGTCCCTGACATGCAACACATGTCGGCTCGATTTCAATAGGTCTTGATAGGGGCAGGTTTGTAATTTCACTCAAACATGACATAACCGCCTCTCACCCGGATTCATACACGGTGGGCGCCAAAACAAACTCTCCTCGGCCAAAATCTCCATCGACAAATATTCGGTGTATGCGAGATTACCGTCCTATCCCCAGCAGCCCAATATTCCTGTGATGTCTGAAATTTTAAATGGGGGATAAGTTGGTAACCTTCCCTGCATTTGAGACAAGCGCTTCCCAAAGACATGGTTCCCCCCTACCTCTCTCCCTCCATTTCCCCATTCGTACTCCATGGGCGCCAAAACACCCTCTCCACCCCTGCCTTCTCCGTCCGCCACCCCATCCACCGCCGTCCTCCTCCACCATGCTGGAGCTGATACCCCGACGCCATCGTCCATTACAAGAGATCGACCTCTCTCATCCACGGCTTCGGACCAGGATCCTTGCATCCCGTCCTCTCGCTTCATCCCCGCCGTCGTCCACCTTGCCGGCGCCGCTCCTACGACCGTCTCATCCACTGCGCCGGGATATTTCCCCCGCCGCCACCGTCTACCCTCCTAGTTCTGCTTCCACGCCGCCGACAGCCATCTCTACCGCAGCACCGTCAAATTCTCAGCAGATGCATACACGGCGCCGCACCAGAGGCGGTACTCTTTCGTATCTGCTCAACTTATTTATCGCAGCAATAGATTGCCACTGCTTTACTGTGATTTCTTGTCCATCACTTAGGATCTTACTTGTTAGTTGAAAGCAAACATTGGTTGCGAAGTTGCCTTTGTCCGGTTTGCACCTTCAGGTCCGCCATGGCACGCTCAACACTATACTCGCAATGCTTATGGTTTTCCCCTTTTATATTCCACACTAGTTAAATGACAGTAGACTAAATTTCAAAATTGGGTCAGTCAATTTTTGAGAGCTCGCCGGAGTTCACCGGAGGGAAGGAAGGGGCTCAGGTGGGGACGGTGGCCTGGCGGTGGTGGGGCCTCGCCGAATGAAAAAAACTCAACGCGGGTGGGGGCGGGGGTGGGGGGTGGGGGTGGCGGAGGAACACAGGCGGTGGGGGCGGTTCAGGGGAGGGTGGGGGGGTCGGGGCCAGTGGTTCGGCCGGCGGCCCGTGCGGTGTTCTGTAGGGGAAGAATCAGAGACGAGGAAGAAGAAGGGTTAAGAGACGTAGGATCTTCATCCAACCCCCTGAAATGGTCGACTGACCCAAATGACGAAAGTCACGCGACTTGCATGCAGACATTCCTTTATATTCAGTACCATCATCGTAGCTGCTTAGCACTGCTCCTCAATCCATCAAGCTAAACAACGTGCCACTCATAATTCCAAACTTGTTGCTCAAATACGAATCTGATATGATGCTGATATTACTAAAACAGATAACGTTTAATTGGTCAGCTAATGTTCCTACTTTACTTTCGAAAAGCACATGCACCACATATAGAGAGATAGCAGGGAGTTGCATTCTTAATGCACTCTGGTTCATCATGTGTGGGCACTGTGCAACGAACATTTTATTATCCAAAATCTGCTTGCTCTTCTTTAGCATGTTCCTCTTCTATTCTTCTTTAATAAGTACTCTCTCCGTTCCTAAATACAAGTCTTTGTATAGATTCCACCATGGACTACATATGGAGCAAAATGAGTGAATCTACACTCTAAAATGTATTTGTATACATCTGTATGTGATCCATAGTGGAAATCTCTACAAAGGCTTATATTTTGGAATGGAGTATGATAGTAGTACAGTATGTTCCTTGTAGTGAAGAGGAGCAGGGACATGTGCAGTGTAGAGGTCTATTCGGTCGGTTGTGATGGACACTTTCAACTCTTCGGGCCTCTTTGATTTGTAGGATTTTGTAAACATAGGAATAGGAATTGTAGTGGCCTGCCCACTTGAATCCTATAAGATTAGCAAGGAAATGCGGGGAGCTGTGTCGCCTTTGAGAGTTACACTGATATTAACAGTACCGCACCTTCAGTTGAAGAGAACTGGTATCTGAAGCCTTTCTAGCTGTACCGGCAATAGTAGCCCATATTTTCCAGCAAGTTCCACTTTCCAGATTTTACTTGTGATGCTTATAGTTTTCCCGTTATATCTACACTATGATCTGTGTAGCTGCTTTGTGTCGCACTAGCAACAGTCCACTCTTGAAGCTAAACAACACACCAATCATAAGTCCAAAGCTTACTTCTTCAAATACGAATTGTGATATGATACTGATATTAGTTAACAGACACACATTTAATTGGTCAGCTAATGCTCCCACTTGATTTTCCAAATGCGTGTGGCCACATATAGAGAGACAGCATGGAATTGCATTTCTTTGGGCACTGTGATTCATCATGAATGGGCAACCAACATTGTATGGAAAGAAGCGGAACCTCAAGAATATGCTTCCTCTTCTGTTCTTTAACATGTTCCTCTTTTGTTATTCTGTATTTACTACATACAGTATGTTCCTTGTCAGGAAGGGGAGCAGGGACATCTGCAGTCAACAGCTGATAGAGCTGGCCTGTACGTGATCGATAGGCTTTCAATTAGTAGCGGCAATACAACACCGTATTTTCCAGCCAGTTCCACTTTCCCGATTTATATATGCTGGTTATGGTGTACCCCTTTTATGTACACTACGATCTGCCTAGTTGCTGTGTGCTCTTGTTATCATGGTTTGGCAATAAACTCTCTATACAGTATATTATGAACCTATCATCTGTCAACTATCCTTACTTCTGGAGCCTATTTTTTTGTGTACATATGCCAGATTATATTAATGCACGCACCATATTACAGCACACATGGGCTCTCTCATCAGAATCCAGTGATAGCACACAAGGGTTTACAGGGAGCCCCTATATTAGAATATCCTCTGCATTACAAAGATAATCTCACTACTATTTATGTTTTCATGCTTCTCAGATATTGTACGTAATCACAATGAATATCAGAATGCGCGCATCAGAAGAATATTGTGGAACACTGCAATGACTAACAAAATTGGCACCAAGGCATTGAGTTCCATTCTGGATGCAATGAAACTCATACGCTCCCCACCTGTAGATTCTTGTTCAGAATATGATCCTAATGACTATTCTGACCTCGAGGAGTCGAAGGCAGATGGCCTGTCCTGTTTACCCATCAAGGTGCCTGTTCTAATTTGGCAAGGTTTTATTGATTGTGCGTATCTTGCATAAGGTGTCTTGCATTTCTTCTACTTTGTTGCACCGCCATCTGCTTAGTTTACTCATCATATATGTCAAGATACCATGCCCATCCATTATCAATACATATTCCATCTGTCATCATACCATGTTTTTTCACTCAAATGTTGTTCTTGTGCATTAGACATCAAAAAGGAATAGGGTGATTGCCGAACCTGAAGGAACACCAGCAAAGTCCTTGAAAAACATGGTGGTGCCGGAGAAATCAGATAGCACCCCACTTATATTGGCTCTACAACCAGTGACACGAAACGTAGGACCAACTCCAGCAGACTGTACCCATACTTCACTGGCCACACCACTAGCCCCACCACCCAGGACCTGCACTCCAGCAAAAGGTATGCCGATTTCAGTTGCCATAGCACCAGCCGTACCACAGAAAAATCCCACTCCAGCAAAAAGTACAACAAGTCCACCGGCCGAAGACCTATCCCAACTGCAGAGACGGCCAATTCCTGCAGATTGCAACCCCATTCCTATTATTCCCATTTTAAAAGACAATGCTTTCAATGTTGTTAGGGACTATGTGCATATATTCCCATCATGGGAAGATTATAGTGAAGACAAACACCATTTTCACATCTTCCTGTCCCACTTACGTGTAAGTGCTATTATTCATGGTGATTATTTTCCTGTTTTCTGCTGATTGAACACATCAATGATTTACATTACACTGTTGTAAGTAGGCGAGGGTCAATCTGGATAGTCGTGACAAGCAAAGCTTGCTTGCGCTTTTCAAAGAAGCGTTGCAGCAGTATCGGTGTTACCTGAGGAAATCACACTTTGATGGCAAGTCTATAAACGAATTTCCGGTGAAGTCTCCTGTGCTAAATTTAGAAGACATTGAATGGAAAAACCTTGGTATGCACTGGTCTCGTTCCCAGGATGAGGTACTGTCTATGATATCACATGACAATTTGAACTTCTACTTTTCCTCATGTGCCTTACGGATCTCTTTTGCAGGAAATCTGCTCGAAGAAGAATTCTGGTTTGAAAAGGACGACAGGATATCGCAAATATGCTGCCCGCTGCTTTGCTCTTGTTAGTACCTGTTGTCCTGTATCACTGTACTTGCATTCATACCTGGTTCATTATGTGACAACAGTATGCATGATAGCTTGCTTATCAATTGTTCGCTCCAAATTATCAGATATGTATTAATGGTTACATTAATGTAGAATATACCCAATGCCAATGAAAAAGTTTAGCTCTGCATTGTTCTTGTAAGTACCTGCTGTCCTTTATTAGTGTACTTATATTGACAGCTAGTTGTTCATGTACCATCACTCTGCAACTTATTTTCCTTTGCCCTCCATTTTCTACACATCAGATTTGTATTTACTCTTACCATAAGGTTGGATAACACCAATGGTACTGAAGAAGTTTAGCTCTGCATTGCTCTTGGCTGTACCTTTTGCCTGTATCGTTGTACTTACATTTATAGCTACTTGGTTATGTAGCATCACTCTACATCTTATCTTAAATATTCTCCATTTTTTCTTATATTATCACATCTATATTTACTCTTAACAAAATGTTGAATGAAGGCAATGCTTATGAAGAAGATTCTGTGGTAAACTTCTTGAATTCCCCCCCCCCCCCCCCAAATCCGCATGGACAAGGGCTTTATAGAGCCGGTCTTCACCACTAATGTAAGGTTGTCCTTCTCAAGCCTTCAAACTTTGTTGTGTATATTTGGTTAGGCATGACTGCAATAGCTGTTTATTTTTGGTGTTTGCATCAAATTGCATGTTTAAAGTTTATTATGAAGTTCATAAACAAAAGTTTGTCCTTCTCAATTTAAGTTTTCAGTTGTACAACCAAGTTCCTTCTTCATACCATGTAAATTAAACTATATAGAGTAAGTGATCTTCTTTTTCACTGCATGTATGCTTCTGTTCTTGATCCGTAATCCAGTGGTGTGGTGAAACTACCCACTACAGCACAATGTCATATTCTGCAATGTCTTAACTATGAACAATGTCATATCATTCTACTATTATTTAAACCGTCTCTTTATTTGCCAATCTGAAATGGGATAAATTGACAGCACACTAACCATTGATACTTATGAGTTCTTGATCTGTAATCCAGTGGTGTCGTGCAGCTGCCAACTCCTTCACAATGTCATTTCCTGCCATGTCTTAACCTGAACAATACCATATTGTGTTAATGCTATTTTAAACTGTGTCACTTTATTCACCAATAAGAAATGTGATGAATTGTCAGCACTGATACTTATATGTGCAAAACCTGTCATCTGTCTGCTTGTTTCTCTTTCAGAGTGAGGAGGATATAAGCGTCAAACAAGCGCAGTCTCATCAGCTTGCTCAGCTGCTTGCGCTGCAGCTCCCGAGCAGGGCTAACCTTTCTTGAACTCTATTGAAGTGCTGTCGGTTTTGTATATTATTTTGTCAGTGTGTTTATTTGCACTGGTGGCGATCTTTGATGCCCAGTGTATGTAATCTGCTGTCTGCTTGTGCTTTATTATCATAGTGGCGAACTTTGATGCCCAGTGGATGTAATATGCCGTAATTTCTTTATTGTATAGTCTAGGTTTTTTCTTATTCACGATGCTGCAGTTATTTTACTGTATATATATCCTGTCTTTGCTCCATGAAAAGTAAACCGGCCAAACCATAAAATTATGGTACATAATCGGGTCGTCATGCAAATCACTATGTATGGGCCGCATCATGGGCCCAGTCATCTTGGTCCGTTAACAGGCCTAAATGTAAACTGGCCCACTAGTAGTTTCGGGCCTTTAATAGGCCGAGTAAACCGCCAGCCCTATTTTGGCTAGAAAATTCAATGGGCTTTTAGTAGCATGAAAAGTAGGTTGGGCCTGAATCGTGCCGAACAGCTCACGGGCCGACAGCAGGCCGAAATAGACCCCGGCACATGATTGTGCCAATCACATCACGGGCCATTAACAGGCCAAAATTGTCTCAGTCCTTGTTTGGCCCAATCAGATTATCGGCTATGAGCAGGCCGGATGCAAAGCGGGCCATAATTAGGCCCAACTATATGACGGGCTTTAAACAGGCCGAAATGTTAAACGGGCCTTTAACAGGCCGAAACTAATATCAGGCCATACTATTAAATGGGCCTTTAGCAAACAGAAATCCTAACCAAGCATCAAGTGGGCCCAAAAGCACAGCGTCCAGTTGACGGGCCGAATCTGATATGGGCCATAATTTAGCCCAAAGAATGAAAGGCTCTTAAAGGGCCGGATCTGATATGGGCCGTAATATGGCCCAGAACATGGTAGGCTATTAACGGGCTGGATCTGATATGGGCCCTTATTAGGCCCAGAACGTGGCAGGCTGTTAATGGACCGGATCAAATATGGGCCGGCATTTGGCCCAAAACATGACAGCCTATTAACGGGCCGGCCCATTATGGTCTGTAAAATCTTGTGGGCCTTTATCTGGGCCGGCCCATTATGGTCTGGAAAATCTTGTGGGCCTTTAGCTGGGCCCGCCCATTTAATCTTTATGGGCCACTTTTGGGCCGGTCCACGTGTCAACATATCATAGGCGCATCTCGCCCATTGGATGAGTGACATCTGTGCCAACGCAGAGCTGACACGTGCTTCCGTCGGCCAATGAGAATTTTACACGTGGAAAAATGCCATTGGTCGTGGCTGTTAGCGGGTTATCGGATCCAAAACCGGACCCGGTAGCTTAACGGCGACCCGTTATGGTGGATGTCACGTGTCGGTTACCCTTTACGAAAGCACTTCCATGACGCGGCATTTATCGTCATGGAAGTGGACACTTCCATGATGATAATTTTGGTATTGTCGTGGAACACTTCTACGACAGCACAGGTATGACTATCTTGATTCTGTCATAAAATCGTCATGGATGTACATGCATGACAAAAAACATGACCTACTGTGACAAACACGTATCATCATGGAAGTGGTTTTTTTTGTAGTGCTATAGGATTTTGTAGGGATAACTTTCTTTGGCCATGTTATTTTGAGAAGACATGATTGCTTTATTGGTATGCTTGAAGTATTATTGTTTTTATGTCAATATTAAACTTTTGTTTTGAATCTTATGGATCTGAATATTCATACCATGATAAAGAAGATTACATTGATAAATATGTTAGGTAGTATTACACATCAAAAATTCTGTTTTTATCATTTACCTACTCGAGGACAAGCAAGAATTAAGCTTGGGGATGCTTGATACGTCTCCAACGTATCTATAATTTTTTATTGTTCCATGCTATTATATTATCTATTTTGGATGTTTTATATGCATTAATATGCTATTTTATATTATTTTTGGGACTAACCTATTAACCTAGAGCCCAGTGTCAGTTTCTGTTTTTTCCTTGTTTTTGAGTTTTACAGAAAAGGAATATCAAACGGAGTCCAAACGGAATAAAACTTTACGATGATTTTTCTTGGACCAGAAGACATCCACGAAGCTTGGAGAGGGGGTCAGAAGATGATCGAGGAGGCCACAAGCCTGCTAGGCGCGCCCCTGGGGGGCACGCCCTGAGGGCTTGTGGGCCCCTCGGGGGTCTCCTAACCCTAATTCTTACTCTATAAATTCCCAAATATTCCCAAACCACCAGAAGCGTCCACCAAAATACTTTTTCGCCGCCGCAAGCCTCTGTTCCCGTGAGATCCCATCTTGGGGCCTTTTCCGGCGATCTGCCGAAGGGGGATTCGATCACGGAGGGCCTCTACATCAACCTTGCTGCCCTTCCGATGATGCATGAGTAGTTTAGCATAGACCTACAGGTCCATAGCTAGTAGCTAGATGGCTTATTCTCTCTCTTTGATCTTCAATACAATGTTCTCCTCGATGTTCTTGGAGATCTATTCGATGTAATACTTTTTTGCGGTGTGTTTGTTGAGATCCGATGAATTGTTGATTTATGTTCAAATTATCTATGAATATTATTTGAGTCTTCTCTGAACTCTTTTATGCATGATTAAGATATCTTTGTATTTCTCTTTGAACTATCGGTTTGGTTTGGTCAACTAGATTGGTTTTTCTTGCAATGGGCGAGGTGCTTAGTTTTGGGTTCAATCTTGCAGTGTCCTCACCCAGTGACAGTAGGGGTAGCGAGGCACGTATTGTATTGTTGCCATCGAGGATAAAAAGATGGGGTTTTCATCATATTGCTTGAGTTTATCCCTCTACATCATGTCATCTTACTTAGAGCGTTGCTCTATTCTTATGAACTTAATACTCTAGATGCAGGCAGGAGTCGGTCGATGTGTGGAGTAATAGTAGTAGATGCATGCAAGAGTCGGTCTACTTGTCACGGACGTGATGCCTATTGATACTTCTCCGTCGTATCTACTTTTCCTAACACTTTTACTCTTGTTTTGGACTCTAATTTTCATGATTTGAATGAAACTAACCCGGACTGACGCTGTTTTCAGCAGAACTACCATGGTGTTGTTTTTGTGCAGAAATAAAAGTTCTCGGAGTGGAACGAAACTTCTTGGAGAATTTTTATACAATAAAAGAAAAATACTGGAGCCAAGAACCACCGGAGGGGGGTCCCTGGGGGAGCACAACCCACTAGGGCGCCCCCCTCCTGGCACGCCCAGGTGGGTTGTGCCCACCTGGTGGCACCGCTGACCCTATCTCCGACGCTATAAAATTGTATTTTTGGAGAAAAAATTAGGGAGAAAGAATTATCACGTTTCACGAGACAGAGCCGCCGCCACCTCCTATTCTTCATCGGGAGGCCAGATATGGAGTCCGTTTGGGGCTCCGGAGAGGGGGATCTTTGATCTTCGTCATCACCAACCCTTCTCCATCGTCAATTCCATGATGCTCCCCACCGGGAGTGAGTAATTCCTTCGTAGGCTCGCTGATCGGTGAGGGAGTTGGATGAGATTCATCATGTAATCGAGTTAGTTTTGTTAGGGCTTGATTCCTAGTATCCATTATGTTCTGAGATTGATGTTGCTATGACTTTGCCATGCTTAATGCTTGTCACTTTGGGCCCGGGTGCCATGATTTCAGATCTGAACCGTTTATGTTATCACCATTATATCTATGTTCTAGATCCGATCTTGCAAGTTATAGTCACCTATTATGTGTTATGACCCGTAAACCCCAGAGTGACAGTATTCGGGATACTTTCCGGTGATGACCGTTGTTGGGGATATTACTACTGGGTATAAACCGGCCAGGAGAGGCCAGGGTTATCCCCATAATGAGTTATTATACTTGAAGCCCACGAAGATAAAGATGGAGGCGCTTTATGAAGGCCCAGGGCCCAACGGCGGATTAAGGCCTGTAGACATAAACCGACATTGATATGTAAACTTGTGCTATAAGATAGAAAGAGTAGAGACCGAGCCGGACATGTTCATGAGCCGGCCTCGGGATCCTGTAAACCGACGGGCGTCAACCCGTGTATATAAGGGGACGACCCGACGGCGGTTTGGGGAGGACGGACAACAACTCGAGAGCCAGGCATAGCGGATTCGCTCCCTGGTCATCGAAACCCTAGAGATTCCACAACAACTGGATTAGGCCTTTACCTTCACCGCGAGGGGCCGAACTAGTATAAACTCTCTGCGTCCCTTGTCCGCTTTAACCCCTTTAAGCTAACCCGTCGCGATGGCTCCGCGACTAAGTCCTTTCTCTAGGACATCTGTCGTGACAATACCACGACAGTTGGCGCCCACCGTGGGGCTATCGCACGATGGTTTCGAGTTCTTAGAGGGCAGCTTCGAAGGACTCAAGGGATACACTGTGGGCCGGATGACCAAAAGTCATCGCGGCAAGCTCTACATCGACGACGCAGGCTGGGGCCCCGAGGCCGGTTCAATTGAGTACGGGTACCGGGTCCCCTTCGGCGGCATTCACGTGTTCATTGGCAAGATTGGCGAACCGGGCCCTGAGCCGGACATCTGCACCGACATCATCGAAATGGCTCAGCGTGCGAGATCTGCCCGAGTTAAGCCTGTCATGAAGCGTGCCTTCGTGGGAGTCATCCACGGAGTGGAATCTGAAGATAGATCGGAATATGATGGCGAAACCGTTGTTTATTCCGGTGACGAGTCATCTACTGGAGAGACCGAGTCATTGTACCAGCTGCAGGGTGGCCGGTTTGGTGGTTGTTCCGATGGCGACAGTATTCCGGACACTCTTGACCCGCCAAGCCGGGTTGCGATCTTCATGGTCGGTACACAGTCAGCGCCACAATCTTCGACCGCTGCGGCGATGATCTCCGGTTCAGCAGCGGCGACGGCAGCTGGGGTAGGAGGCCCTGCGCCGCCGCCGGCTCAGGCTCTGTCCGATTTATTCGACACCTTGGCAGCACTGTTAGCGGCCGAAGTCAGCCCGGCGGATCAGGAGCGGCACAACACAGAAGTGGCAAAGGTGAAGGATCAGATAGCCCAAGCCAAGGAGGATTTGGCAGCTGAAAACACCAGGATGGCTGCAGAGCGGGCCGAGTTAGATGCACAGGCCTATCGGCTTACGTTGGATCAGAACGCGTCAAATGATGTAATGAGGAGAAGGTACCGATCTCACCTGCCTCCGGTTTACGAAGCCAGGAATCTCTTCAATACGCCAGGGGCCGGAACCAGCAACCAGCCAGTGGTAAACCGGGTAGAAGCGCCTGGAACGGGGACGCCGGTTCAGCCACGCGCAATGGATCCGCCTCTTCAGAATATCCCATCCCAGCATGTGCCCACGCCTCCGGGTCATTACTCCAACCCCTTGGATAACATAGTCGCGGCCGCTTCACGATTGGCAGCCCTTCCAGTCGAGGGTGAGTCCCCTGTAGCGGTGGAGACACGACGGGCTAGGGAGCTCCTTCAGACAGCTTTGACTCAGCAACAGGCTTATTCGTACAGTCGCGAGAGGATTCATTCCACCCACCGCCCAAGCCGGAGTTACAGCAGGCATGTTGATGAACCGGTTGTGTCTAGCAGTGCCCGCAACCGTAATCCGCCACGAGGCCATAACCCGGCGGGTGGTGGTGTTGATGCTCAGGATGTGGTGGACCGTGCTAGGGCATGTCGAGAGGCTGAGTTAGCAGCACAGAACGCGGCCTGTCAGCTTACTCCGGTTCGTCCAACAACTTCGGTGGAACCAGGGGTTACCTCCAGTTCTTTGGGGGTGCCGTGTCTCATCCCAGCATTACGCAATGTACGGCTGCCCAAGGACTTCAAGGGCCCACGTAAAGTGCCGTATTACACTGCCGATTTATCCCCCGAGTCATGGGTGGAGAGTTATGAGATGGCGATGGAGATGCTAGACGTAGATGATGCGGCATGTGCTAAGTACTTCACCATGATGTTGGAAGGGACAGCTCGCACTTGGTTGAAAAACCTACCAGCTAACTCCATTGGGTCATGGGCCGAGCTAAGAGCCCGGTTTATTCAGAATTTCAAAGACACGTGCAAACAGCCCATGTCAATTGTGGATTTAGATGCCTGTGTCCAGGAGGAAGGAGAATCAACAACCCATTGGGTGCGCCGGGTTTCAGAGATTTTGCATTCATCGGACCGCATCAACGCTGATACGGCCGTTTTGACATTGGAAGGCAATTGCCGGTTTACGCCTCTTAAGTTGAAGCTGGGACGGCTCAAACGCCATTGCAATGACATGGGGACACTTATGGCAGCTCTGGTGAAATATGCCGACTCTGATAGTACCAAGGACCCTGAATCTGATGATGACAAGACAGGAAAGGGAAAGAAGGGTGGCCGCACCAAAGGGCAGCAGCATAACTCGGCGGGGCATGGAAACAGCGGTAAGCGTAAAGCGGATAACAGTTCAGATTTTGTAGCTAATACCAACGCGCAGGGTAATGGTCAGTGTCAGAAGGGTAAACCGCCACCGCGTGGAAGAGAACCAAGTCCCAATCCAGAGCGCCTGAATTACCTGTTGAACCAGCCCAGTCCAAAGCACGAATCGCGGGACAAGCCGGCCACGCACCTCTGGAAGGATTGTTATATTATGCGAGAGTTCAAAGATTCAGATTTTTTCCAGAATGATAATGGACCGGCTGGCGGTTCAGGCCCCGGGTCTCATGGGCCGGGTTATGGTGGAGGCAGTTTCGGTTCAGGATTCCATGGTAATCAAAGCGGACATGGCAATCAAGGCAATCAAGGCAACCAAGGTGGTTATAATCATCAGGGGAACCAACAGCAGCAGCAGCAGTCGGGTTACCAGAGCAACCCGAAGCAGTTAAACAGTTGACAGTACCATGTCTTCACCACCAGCCTGTGCAAGCGCGATCAGAAGCTTCATAAAAGGGCAGTGAACTCCGTTGAACCGGCGGTGCCCCGTTACTTACGCTGGTCTGAACAGCCCATTGTGTGGAGTTGAGAGGATCATCCACCTCGGGTTGATAATCCGGGTCATCTGGCGTTGGTGGTGGCACCTCAGGTGGGAGGTTACAAGTTCACTAAAGTACTCATGGATGGGGGGAGTAGTATCAATATCCTTTATTATGAAACCTTCCGTCGCATGGGGTTAACAGATAAAAATCTTAAACCGTCCAGCACGGTCTTCCATGGTGTGGTGCCTGGTAAATCGGCGTATCCGGTCGGTAAGATAGCTCTGGAGGTTGCTTTTGGTGATGAGCATGATTCAAGATCAGAAACATTAACCTTTGAAGTGGTGAAAATCAAGAGCCCGTATCATGCCCTGTTTGGGCGGCCGGCTTATGCTAAATTCATGGCGAGGCCCTGTTATATCTATCTGCAGCTCAAGATGCCGGGTCATAAGGGGACCATCACGGTACATGGGAGCCGTAAGATCGCTTTGGAATGTGAAGAAGGTGATGCGGCTTATGCTGAGTTGGTTTGTGCAACAGAGGAGTTGAAGTTTTACAAAGACAATGTTGATCCAGCGGATATGACTTCCTTGAAGAAGCCAACTACAGAGCATGATCCGGCCTTGAAGTTTAAGTCGGCTGATGAGACTAAGCTGGTTGATTTCGTTCCTGGTGATTCATCCGAGCAGTTCAGCATCAGCGCTACCTTGGATTCGAAATAGGAAAGCGCGCTCATCGAGTTCATCCGTGAGAACCGGGACATCTTTGCGTGGAAGCCTTCTAACATGCCAGGTGTACCGAGGGAACTCACTGAGCACACTCTTAACGTTGATCCCAAGTTTAAACCAGTCAAGCAGTTTCTCCGCCGGTTCAATGAAGAAAGACGCAAGGCTATTGGTGAGGAAGTGGCCAGGCTCTTGGCAGCTGGCTTTATTGTTGAGGTATTTCATCCTGAGTGGTTGGCTAATCCGGTGCTAGTACTTAAGAAGAACGGCACTTGGCGTATGTGTGTGGACTACACAGATTTGAACAAGGCTTGTCCAGCGGATCCTTTTGCCCTCCCTCGTATTGATCAAATCATTGATGCTACGGCGGGTTGCGAGAGTTTGAGTTTTCTGGATGCCTATTCTGGCTACCATCAGATCAAAATGGCAGTTAAGGACCAGGAGAAGACAGCTTTCATAACTCCCTTTGGAGCCTTCTGCTATGTGTCTATGCCCTTTGGGCTAAAGAGTGCCCAGACGACTTATCAGCGCTGTGTGCAGAACTGTCTTCATGATCAGATTGGCCGCAATGTTCATGCTTATGTGGATGATATTGTGGTGAAATCCAGAGAGAAGGAGACATTGATAGATGACTTGAAGGAGACCTTTGATAACCTCCGGGTTTATAAGATGATGCTTAATCTGGCCAAATGTGTCTTTGGTGTACCGGCAGGCAAGCTCTTGGGCTTTCTGGTGTCTAACAGGGGCATTGAAGCTAATCCGGAGAAAATCAAGGCCATAACTTCTTTGGCTAAACCGAAGTGCATCAATGATGTTCAACGCTTGGCAGGCCGGATTGCAGCCTTGAGCCGGTTTATCAGTCGCCTCGGGGAGAGGGCTATCCCTTTATATCAGATGCTGAAGATGACGGATAATTTCGTCTGGAGCGACGCCGCCAATGAAGCGTTTGAGGATTTAAAGCGGCAGCTAGCCGAGCCGCCTGTCCTTGCCGCTCCTATTGATAAAGAGCCTTTGCTGTTATATGTGGCTGCCAATGCCCGGGCAGTTAGCGTGGCTATTGTGGTGGAGCGCAAGGAGACCGGAAAGGAGTATCCGGTTCAACGGCCGGTTTATTACATCAGTGAGGTACTTATTGAGTCTAAGCAAAGGTACCCACATTGGCAGAAGCTGGTGTATGGAGTTTTTATGGCGAGCCGGAAGCTTAAGCAATATTTCCAGGGTCATCCCATCATTGTGGTCAGCTCTGCTCCGTTGGGGGAAATAATCCAGAACAGGGAAGCGACTGGCCGGATTGCCAAGTGGGCCATTGAGCTTGGACCTCACGGGTTAAATTATGTGCCTCAGACGGCAATCAAATCACAAGCATTGGTGGATTTCATCAATGATTGGACAGAGTTACAGGCGCCAGAAGAGAAGCCGGATCATACTTATTGGACTATTCATTTTGATGGGTCCAGGCAATTGGAGGGCTCGGGGGCTGGAGTCGTATTAACTTCCCCACGAGGTGATAAGTTTTGTTATGTTCTCCGTTTAATGTTCCCTTGCACTAACAATGCAGCTGAATATGAGGCCTTACTCCATGGTCTTCGGATGGATAAGGAGATGAATTTGAGCCGGGTTAAGTGCTTCGGTGACTCGGACCTGGTGGCTCAACAAGTGTCTGGTACTTGGGATTCTAAGGATCTGCTCATGGCTGCATATCGTCGAGAGGTGGATATTGTTGCAGGTCACTTCAAAGGCTATCAGGTTGATCATGTGGACCGGCGGAAGAATGAAGCGGCGGACGCTTTAAGCCGTTTGGGTTCCCAGCGTAAGCCGGTTCCACCCAACGTCTTTTTGGATGTGCTGCATAATCCGTCGGTTAAACTTCCCACAGAGGAGGATCTGGCTGTTCCTGATCCGGAGGTTCAATTGGTGGCAGCACTTCATGTTATTCCGGATTGGACCGTCCCATATCTGGCGTACATGAACCGGGGCGAGTTACCAGAGGATGAGACTTTGGCCAGACAGATAATCCGGTGATCCAAGTCAATGACTATTGTCAATGGCGAATTACATCACTGCAGTGTAACAGGGGCGTTTCAACGTTGTGTATCTCCTGAAGAGGGTCGTGAGATCCTGTGTGAGATCCACGAAGGGGATTGTGGTCACCATGCCGGTTCAAAGTCCCTGGTAGCTAAAGCTTTTCGTCATGGTTTTTATTGGCTGACGGCTCATGCTGATGCGAAAGACTTGGTGAAAAAGTGCGATGGTTGTCAGAAGTTTTCACGCCGAGCTCATGTTCCGGCCCAGGAATTGAGGATGATTCCAATCACTTGGCCGTTTGCAACTTGGGGGCTGGATATGGTTGGGCCCTTTAAGAGATCCAAGGACAAGAAGACCCACCTTTTGGTGGCGGTTGATAAGTTTACTAAGTGGGTGGAGGCAGAGCCAGTCAGTAAGTGTGATGCAGCTACGGCGGTTCAATTCATCAAGAAGGTGATTTTCCGGTTTGGCTTTCCGCACAGCATTATAACTGATAATGGTACTAATCTGTCCAAAGGTGCTATGAAAGAGTTCTGTCAGCGTGAGCACATCCGACTTGACGTATCTTCAGTGGCTCACCCCCAATCTAATGGTGAAGCGGAGAGAGCCAATCAGGAGATCTTGAGAGGCATCAAGCCCCGGCTTATGGTTCCTTTGCAACGGACGCCGGGTTGTTGGGTGGAGGAGTTACCTTCTGTGTTATGGAGCATCAATACCATGCCCAACAGGTCTACGGGTTACACACCTTTCTTCATGGTCTACGGAGCAGAGGCGGTTCTCCCGAGTGACATCCGTCATGACTCGCCTCGTGTGGCGGCTTATGTCGAAGCTGATAATGAGAAGGCACGGCAGGAAGCACTTGACCTATTAGATGAGGAGCGTGACATTGCAGCAGCCCGTTCGGCGATTTATCAGCAAGATCTGCGTCGTTATCACAGCCGCCGGGTTAGAACCAGAACTTTTCAAGAAGGCGATCTGGTGCTCCGACTCATCCAGGATCAGACTGATATGCACAAGTTATCCCCGCCTTGGGAAGGACCCTTCGTGGTCAGCAAGAACCTGCACAACGGGTCATACTACCTAATCGATGTTCGAGAGCACAAAGACTCACGTAAATCGGAGGAGGAGACCCACCGGCCGTGGAATATCGCTCATCTACGGCCTTACTATACCTGAGCCCTAGGCTCTGCTTATGTACATAGTTATGACAATGTATATATTATGATCAATATAATAAACTGGAGCCTCAGCTAAAGCGGGGTATCTGTTGTTTTTTCTTACATCATGTGTGGTTACATGGAGGTTTCTGTTTATAAAGCGGTGTCCAGTTTACCCCTTGATTCGGCTTATCAAGCCATATATATAAATCACTTGGGGGCTTGGTCGTATTCGAACCTTAGCTACACCTCTTGATAGGCGCAAGGCCACCAGAAAAATCACTTGGGGGCTTGGTCATATTCGAACCATAGCTACACCTCTTGATTGGCTCAGAGCCAAAAAGAAAAATTACTTAGGGGCCAAAGAGAGTGTTCCAAAAGAACAACTCAAACATAGGCACCCACTGAGCACAGCTCAAAATATTGCTTGGGGATTCTTTGCTATCGCAATGAACAAAGAATCTACACTTGTAATAGGCTATCAAGCCACGGCTTGGAAGCCTGGTGTATACACCTAAAACCCCGGGTTAGCCTGCCTTTTTTAAGTAAGTCACTCCGTCCAGGTAAACCTGGTATGACCCGTCGAACTTCGACAAGTCAATCTCATAAGACCCTGAACTTGTCAAAGTTAAAACGACGATTGGTTAAAGATTGAGGTCCATCTTAAAAGGCTTTGTAAAATGGTTTAACTCAGCGGCCTGGCAGCCCATGAAAAGCCTCGAATTTGGGGCCTGGCAGCCCGTGAAAAGCCTCGACTACAAGTTTTCATATGCTTTTATTTGCCAAGTTTTTTCTCCTTTGATGAGATTTATGATGATTTTGGTAAACCGGCGTTAATCAACCCGGCTTGGCTTTCAACTACAAGTTGTCAGTACATGATTAGTCATAATCCGGTGCTTATTAACCCGGTCTGGTTTTGACTATAAGTCGCCAGTATTATATATGAGTAATCCGGTGTTTTTTCACAACCCGGTACGGGTTTATCATAAACCGGCACAATATGGAAGGAGTTATCAATACTCATGATTAGGGGTATCGCCCTTACTACAAAAGTTGGTCAACCTATGATGTGATTCAATGTCACAGGTATCATTTATTTTCATATTTGATTATTTTTAACAGCCTTGTTTATAAACCCAGGCTATATGTTTGAGCATCATGACCCGTCCGGTGGTAAACCGCCAGGACAAGTTCAACTTTTTGTATGCAGGAACAGCCTGAATAAATTGCTCTGGATTATGAACATCATATATCTTAAGCATGGTGAATTAATGGTATCAAGCAAAGTAAATATGCACGATGGCATAGCAGACCAAGTGTTTAAACTAGCCTATTACAAGGCGTTTCAGTGTCCAAAAGAGTAATTGTTTTTTGGCAAGTATTGCAGCACACAGAAGGCTAAATCGGCCTCCGGATCATGACTCATCACCGAGCTGCCCTGACGGTTGTGGATCGCCTTGCGCCGGTTCATCCTCTTCCTCTCTACCCAGCGGCTGGAAGTTAATGGTGGCCCAATCGATCCCAGTTAAGGCTTGGAACACAGCTTCATCGCTTATAAGTGTAGACGGTTCAACGTCAGGGGCATAGGTGTGCTTACGGATTGGCGGGATAAGATTTTGAGCCTCAGGGGTTGGTGCAGCAACTCGTTTGTTGTTGACATCATAGCTCGCCTGATAATATGAAAGATCAGTTTCTTCAGCCAGTTGGCAAGCCAGTGGACGTACTTCCCGGTTTATTGCTCGGAGGTCCTCATTGCCAAATTCTGATCCGTCTTCTTTTAAGCTTGGATAGCCTTTAGCCACATCCACTGGATCAAGATCAGGCACCCATGCTTTTGCCCGGGTTAGTGCGGTCAGAGCACCAGCCCTGGCAGCAGATCTCTTTAGCTCTTCTACCCGGACAGGCAGCATTGACAACCTTTCTAAGGTCTCCTTGATTAAAGTTGGGGGCGACTTGTTGTGAGAAGCAGTGCAGATGATCCGTTGCGCGCCGGTATATAACTGCTCTATAAGAGTATAGGCAGCCTTCAGCTTCTTCTGTATGTCAGAGCCCAGATGACTAATGCGAGTTCCTGCGCCATTACAAACATCAGTAAACCGACAATGTATGGGATGATATGTTGAAAATTTAAAGCCAGGATATTTACCAAACACAGCAGCAGCCATGGCATGTATTTGCCGCTTTACACCAGTTAGCTCGTCTACCACCAGTTTAAGAGCTGCTTCTGCGTCCTCGGCTCTTTTTTGCAATGCGGATTTTTCTGTGTCCCAATCCGCCCGCTCCTTGTTGAAACTCTCCTTCAGCTTTTCCATAGCGGCTAAGGCACTGGTCAGCTCATCTTTGGTTTTGGAGGTTTCTGCCTGCTGGGACTTGATGTTTTCTTGCAGATCAGCGGTTTGAGTTTCCTTTTTGCTCAGCTCAGCCTATAAGAGGCAAACATATCATGAGTTGGCAGTGCATATTTGAAGTACCAAGCACATAACAAGTTATGCACCTGATACTTGGGGGCTAATGCATATTTGCTCGCAATCAGAAATTTCTACAAGTCCCAAGTGCAATACAAGTATTACTCTTGGCACTTGGGGGCTAATGTATGCTTGCTCAAAGTGACATTATGAGTATTCTTCTAAAAGTCCCGGTGCATCTTCATCAGTTAAACCGGCCCTTGGGGACTATACCGGCGAAAGTTGTAATATTGCAATTCTAAGGTACCGGTTCATCTTAGAAAGATAACCCGGCCCTTGGAGGCTAAGCATGCAAAGTTGAGATATTACAAAGTCCCAGTTTAGATTACTATCATAAATCGGCACTTGGGGGCTACTGGAGTTAATATTTGGAATTGAACACAAGAGAGAAGCAGTTATGCAGTTACCTCATATCGCTCCTTCATTAGATTCACTAAACTGGCTTCAAAGTCGCGGCTTGTGTACAGGCGGTTTAAAAAACCAGAATGGATGTCTTGGGCGTTGAGGTGAGCATAGGTTGACAAATATGTGTTCCATTTGCCTTTGCCCATAGCAGAAACCTCGTCCTTGGCACTATGCTTCGATAAAGCAACAGGATTGCCAGGAGCGGTGTGACCGACGCCAGTAATCATAATATCATCTTCTTTATCATCATCAGCCTTCACGGGAGTTGACGATTTATCAGCAGCCTTAGCTGGGCTGGCCGACTTATCATCCGCGCGAGCCGGGCTAGTCGGTTTATCAGTGTGGCCTGTGGTGTCAACTTCTGTTTGTTCAACTATGAAGTTATAATCTTGAGGCGGTGGATCATCATGTGTAACATCAATATTTGTTCTTTCTAGATCTGGAGTATTCTCCTGTTCAATATCCACATTGTCATCAGACGGTTTATTTAACCGGGCCTTCTTACTGGGTCTAGGCTTGGCACTGAGAAGAACAAACATAAAGATCAGTACAGTATGCAAACATAACACATTAAGGATAAGATTAAAGCATAACCTACCCAGGGACCATCTTGAGGGTTGGAAGTTGTGTGGCCGTTGACTCGCCAGAGGACGAATTAGGTGTTCCCTGATAATTTGAATCGGACAGATTAAGAGGCTGTCGAAAACAACCCGCCTTGGGGCAAGAAATATCAGGAGTATAAGAGACCTCTGATCGACGTTTCCGGACCGGAGTGTTCGGTAAACCGGCAGAGGTAACTACCTGGCCACTGTGCCGGGTTGTGCGGCGGGCTTCGTGTTGCTGCATCTTCAAAAGAAAGTTTGGGTCCAAGTGAGCTAAGGGGTGAGAAAATTTTATTTTCCGGTTTGCTTGACGGATTTTCTGTGTTGGCAGAGGGTCTGAACCGGAAGAAAGGATAATTACCTCTGCATCGTCAGCCTGGCTGCCTTCAGCGTCGTCCTGATAACAGTCATTGTCAATAAGGTGTATGAAAAAAGAACCAAGAGAGTCAAGTTCTACATCTGAGTCCAGATTAGACAGATCCGCATCAGCATTTGGTTCAGAAGATTCAGTGGTCCTCTTCTTGGCAGGTTTCTTGGTGACCTTGGTCTTCGGGCGAAGTGGTTTTGCCGGTTTATCCTGTGATTTGGCCGGTTTATCTTGTGGTTTTTTCTTCCAGAATGGGTCATCGCCCTGTGAAAGATGGACAAAATTTTGAGACTATCTGAAAAGGGGTAAACTAAAACAAGAAAGTTGTGATTCTTACAGTTGGCGGTTTATTGGAGACGCAGAAAGGGCTTAACCCGGTCTAGCTACAGACAGCTTCCGGTTCATTCAGTATTTTCTTGACAGCCTCAGTAACTTCGGCTTCTGTTAGCTGGATGTCGATGTGTCGTTGAGGGTCTTTCAAATCCCCTGTGTACTCACACATTAAACCGGGGCACCGGCTTAAGGGCAGAATGCTCCAAGATATCCAACAGCGAACAAAGTCGACACCTGTCAAACCGTTTGCCATAAAGGCTCTGAGCTTTGACAGTTGTGGTGCATAGTTGGACCATTCCTTGGCAGTCAGCCTTTGAGGGAAGGGATGAGTGTTGCTAAGCCGATGGGGACGGTAACCCGGCAGAGGATTTTCATCAGTTGGAGATGTGTCTTTGCAGTAAAACCAAGTCTGATTCCAGTCCTTGGGGTGACTATGAAGCTTGGCATGAGGGAAGCTGACATACTTCCTCTTTTGAATTGCCATTCCACCAAGCTCAGTGTTGGGTCCATCTGTGAACTCTGTGCGACGGTTTAAATAAAAGAAATCCCTGAACAGTTCAACTGTGGGCTCCTCTTGAAGATAGGCCTCACAAAATACTTGGAAATTGCAAATATTGGACACAGAGTTTGGTCCAATATCTTGAGGGTGGAGTTGGAAGCTGGCCAGCACATCCCAGAAAAAATTTGAACCGGGAGGGCTAAAGCCTCGACCCAGATGGTCAGTAAATACAACTACTTCTCCGTCCTTGGGTTCAGGAGGATTTTCCGGACCAGGGGCCCTCCAGTGGATGACTTCTTTCTTGGCTAAAGCTCCAGTTGTGACACATCTGTTTAATTGCTCATCAGTAACCCGGGAAGGAACCCAGTTGCACTCGTAAACTTGTTTGGCCATTTCAATGGGAAGCTGAAACATATTTATTGCCAGTTTAAGATTTATGACGGGCGAGCATAAAGCAATGCAAGATAAGCAGAAGCAGAGGTATATGCATATTGTTAAACCGGAGTCTGACAATGGAGAAGGTGCAAAGATCAATGAATCGGCGGTTTAAGAGGGGACTAATGATGCCTACCGGAATATTGTTCTTTGACAAAGCTAAACCGCCTATATTGGTATGAAAGATACAGATCTAAAATACCTAAGTGAGGGTAAAACAAGTTTCACAAAGTGATATGATAATTTTAGATCTGCAGTGCGACAGAAAACTAGAATATACTCAGACCTAAACTTCAGGTACTTAAACAGTTCATTAGGTTCAGATGAGTTTTTCTGTATGAAAGGGATGCTCTAATGGGGAAAAAGGGAGCTTTAACTACAAAGGCACCGGAAAATATCAGATCTAACTTGCCATTTGCGCTACTGAGAAGAACAAGGAAGAACAGTTCTAGAACTTCGAAGAACTCTGATGAGTACAAACCCTAGTGATAAGATCTAGGGTGGAAGGAGAGAAGGCTTACCAGTATCAAAGGAACAGCGGACAGGCGTCGCGGCTTTCTGGTACGATCAGGGTGATGCAGCGGCCTTTGTTGGGGCAGATGCGAAGGTCGACGGTGGCGGCGGAGCTCCAACGTTCGGGCGGCGCGAGGAAGAGGACGATGTGAAGGGGCACGAAGGGGGAAAATGAAAAGGACCCTTCGGCTTTATTTATAAGGTGAATGGATAAGTGACAGGCGCGAGAATCGAGGAGCCCAAAGCTGGATATGTGGCAGAGCTGTCGCCTCGATTGTCGGAGGCTCATTAATGAAGGTGAGAGATATACCATTTTTAATAACAGGTGACGTCATGGCGGTTTATCAAGATGCTGGAAGATGACGTCGTGGCGGTTTACAAGATTTATGCGAAGATGCTGAAAGAAGAATTTTTCTCAAGTTGAAGATTGACATGAACCAGTTCAAATCAATCTGGGGCCTAATGTTGGGGATATTACTACTGGGTATAAACCGGCCAGGAGAGGCCAGGGTTATCCCCATAATGAGTTATTATACTTGAAGCCCACGAAGACAAAGATGGAGGCGCTTTATGAAGGCCCAGGGCCCAACGGCGGATTAAGGCCTGTAGACATAAACCGACATTGATATGTAAACTTGTGCTATAAGATAGAAAGAGTAGAGACCGAGCCAGACATGTTCATGAGCCGGCCTCGGGATCCTGTAAACCGACGGGCGTCAACCCGTGTATATAAGGGGACGACCCGGCGGCGGTTTGGGGAGGACGGACAACAACTCGAGAGCCAGGCATAGCGGATTCGCTCCCTGGTCATCGAAACCCTAGCGATTCCACAACAACTGGATTAGGCCTTTACCTTCACTGCGAGGGGCCGAACCAGTATAAACTCTCTGCGTCCCTTGTCCGCTTTAACCCCTTTAAGCTAACCCGTCGCGATGGCTCCGCGACTAAGTCCTTTCTCTAGGACATCTGCCGTGACAATACCACAACAACCGTAGTTTGAGGAGTTCATGTATTCACTATGTGCTAATGCTTTGTTCTGGTTCTCTATTAAAAGGAGACCTTAATATCTCTTAGTTTCCTTATGGACCCCACTGCCACGGGAGGGTATGACAAAAGATGTCATGCAAGTTCTTTCCATAAGCACGTATGACTATTTACGGAATACATGCCTACATTATATTTATGAACTGGAGCTAGTTTTGTATCGCCCTAGGTTATGACTATTATATGATGAATATCATCCAACGAATTCACCGATCCAATGCCTACGAATTTTCCACATATTGTTCTTGCTAAGTTACTACTGTTGTTGCTACTGTTACACTTGCTACAAAATCATTACTATCATTGTTACCGTTACTGCTACTATCATCACTACTATCAAAAATATCATATTACTGTGCTACTGATCACTTTGTTGTAGATAATTAATCTCCAGGTGTGGTTGAATTGAAAACTCAGCTGCTAATACTTGCAAATATTCTTTGGCTCCCCTTGTGTCGAATCTATAAATTTGGATTGAATAATCTACCCTCAAAAACGGTTGCGATCCCCTATACTTGTGGGTTATCACCTATATTCATGATCATTGCCTTAGATATCGTCATAACTTTGCGCTTTTCTATCAATTGCTCAACAGTAATTTGTTCACCCACCGTATGATATCTTCAAGAGAGAAGCCTCTAATGAAACCTATGGCCCCCGGGTCTATTTTCCATCATATTATTTTCAGATCTATAAACCAAAAAACCCAAAAATACCTTGCTGCAATTTATTTGTTTTTACTTTGTTTTAAGTTTTAGTAATCTTTTATACCTATCTCTATTAGATCTCACTCTTGTTCGAGACCGTGAAGGGATTGACAACCCCTTTTTCGCATTGAGTGCAAGTGTTTGTTAGTTTGTGTAACACCCCTATGTAATTGCCACGATGATCAGCTGATGATGATGCCAAGTCATGACCATTTGCAGTGCCAAGTCACTTGGATTAAGGAAACACTTCAAATTCAATTTGAAAATCAGCTCAAATTCATAAGTGAAATATGAAGTTGATCAAACACTGTTGGAAAAATGTTCATTAATTGGCAAATAATCCAGGAACATTTATAAAACCATCATCAATTAAATTGGAGATAAATAAGTGACTCAACCAACCTGAAACAGCACCAAAACAGAATTATTTAATCTAAATAAATTCAATTTAAATTCAAATAAAACCCAACCTTGCCCAAACCAATTTTTGGTGAAGGTTAGCATTGCACTGTAATATTTGAACCAAGGTTCATATTTTACAAAAAATGCATAAGTGGCCTAACGATTGCTGGACAGAAAAGAAATAAAATAAAAATCAAAACAGAAACAGAAAAAGGAGTAGAGAAATGAAAGGAGGGAGGCCACTGTGGCCTCGGCCCAGCGCCACAGGCGAGACCCAGCCCACCAGGATCGTCTACCTCCTCCCCGTGTCAGCGCGCGCGCGCCCCTGAGCCGGCGATGGCCAGCTGTTGCCCATCCCCCGGCGCCGCTGCCGCCGCGAGGGGGATAAGAACGACCCAGGGCACTCCCCCAGGCGAACCCTAGCTCCACTCCTCCATGTTCCCCTCCTCTCTCTCTCGATCCAGCTCATCCCGAGCGCAGTCGTCGCCGTCGCCGCGTTGATCCCGCGGTCTCCGGCCACCACACGCCTCGCCGCCACGTCGTAGAGGATCGCCGTCGTCCGCTGCGTCTGTAGACGCCACTAGTTGGAGCCGGGAGCCACTGCTCCGAGCCCGGCGACGTCGTCTTCTTCCTCGGGCCACCGGCGAACTTCTCCGATTCCGGCGTCGCTGTTGCTCCTAAACCGTCAACGGCTTTTCATAGCCACCCGGTGAGCTCCACTCCGTCTTTCCCCTCTTCTCCCCGCACCTCTCCGTCACCGTAGTGGCCGCACTCAAGATGCCCGAGCTCCGCGCCGCTGACGAGCTCGCCAGCGTAGCCACACACGCCGTAGATCTCAGCCGAGCACGGTATCGTGCTCAGCACGCTCGCAGGAGTCCGACGACCCCTCCAGCTCGTTGTACCATGCCCATTTACGCCATTCCCACCTTCACCGAACGCCAGTGTCCGCTGCGCTGCTCGCCGCTGTTGTTTCTAGTCACCTCTGGCCCGGAGACCACCCGCGTTGGATGCGGCATAACGCGCTCGTTCGAACGCAAGCTACCGCACGCAGAACGCTTCACCGTAGTGGAATTCCGGCGAGACCCAAGCTGCGCCGCCGTGTTTTTCGGTCACCGGCGCTGTTCCGGCGCCGGCAGCCGACGTGGCTCGGTAGCCCCCACCTCTGGGCCACTGACTGTGGGGCCCCGCGGGCCCCTTTGACCCCGCTGACCCGGGTCAACGCCGATGTGGCCACCCTGTGGCTATGACAGGCGGGCCCCACCGCAAATAGTTAATTAAAACATTTTAAAAATAAAAAGATAATTAGTTTAGACTAATGACTCACTCACATATGGGGCCCACCCCACTAATCACTCTGTTAATTTAGATAATCCACAGTTAGTCTAACAGAGGCTGACATGTGGGTCCCACTGGACCCACATGCCAGGTTTGACTGGTCAGCCGACCTGCTGACTTGCTGATGTCAGCATTACCTCATGCTGATGTCATAATTCCCTTTTCTGTTAAAATAAATAAATTCCAGAAAATCCATTAATCTTTCAAAATTCATATCTTTTAAACCGTAGCTCAGATCAAAAAAGTTAAAACATGAAAGTTGCTCAGAACAAAGAGACGAGACTGATCGTGTCGTCTGTTTCCTTGTTAGAACCTCCTACGTAGGAGAACTCGTAACTCCGAGCCAGAATCCGATAGATGAATAGTGCACACATGCCGATTGATAAATCCCCGGTTAATCCTAAAAATAACCAAAATGACTTAGATGCATATTTAGTCAACTCTGCACTGCATCATAGCATAGCACGCACTGTGTTGCATCTGTTTGCATTATGTTTACCTGTTTCTTCCCCCTCTTCTCTCTCGGTAGACCCCGACGTTGACGTAACTCTCGAGACAAATGCCGCTCTGGAGTACGACTACGTCCCCGATGACCCTGCCCTTGCCGTCGAGCAGACAGGCAAGCACCCCCATTTTGAGCATTCCGATATCGCCCACTCTCTTCTCTCTTATGCTTGCATTAGAAGTTACTGCTGCTACTGTTGTCCTATATCTGCTGCATAGCCTGTTTACTTGTAACCTGTTGTTGATACTTTCCTGCTATCCTAAACTGTTTAGTATAGGATGTGTAGAGCCTTATCAGAGACCCACTTGTCCCGACTACCCCGCTGGACTCTCAGAAGACCCGAGCAACGGGATCGAAGATTAGACCCTAGCACCGCACGTCACTTCCCCCTTAATTTGCTCGACACTGCTGGGTTACTATCGAGTGCCGAGGGTGATACCTCGTCAGCACTTCTGATGATAACCTTGTAGGTTAGTTAATCGGACGTGGTAAGCGAGGGTGACTCCTCCTACACCACCCCCGAATACCGACGCCGTCGTGCAACTGTTCAAGAGTGGACCTCGAGGGTGATTCCTCCTTCGTTCACCTTGATGATATCATCGAGTGGGATTCCTTCGAGGGTGATTCCTCAGGGTTTCCCCTTGGTGTCAGACACACGGAGACTTTGGTTACTATGACTGAGCACTGAACCTTGATACTAAAGACGGGTCGGCCCTGAGGGGTACCCGCGCGAGCATGTTGCGAAGTGATGTGGAGTCGGGTTGACCTGAGAGGTGCCCGCGAGATAACTACGAGGCGTGGCCAGGCATTCTTAGCCCTTGCCGCAAGTCCTCGAGACAGGGCGACGGGGTCACATCGATCGTGAGTCTCTGCTCGTTACCGCGCGCTCCTAAACCACTAAACGGTTTGGATATTTGATCCGAGGGGCCTCTGGCCTGATAGCACTAACCATCACGTGGGCATAGTATGGGCGTTCTGCGTCATATACTTCAGCCAAAGCTTAATGGACGTCAGCGATTGAGCGGCGTGCGCCGAGTTGGACTGGTTACGCAACTGCCCTTGTATTAAGGGGTTGCTAGGTCTACTCTCGGCCGTGAACGTAACGTGCAGGAGTTCCCGGGGCGAAGGCCCAAGACCCCTGGGGGCATAGGTTTAGTCCGGCGTGCTGACCTCTCTGTTAAGTATTTGGTCGGGTTGCGGCGTGTTGCTTAGCTGAGGCCGGGCATGACCCAGAAAAGTGTGTCCGGCCGGAGTTAAGCGAGCGTGGTGGGTAACTTGGTGCACCCCTGCAGGGAAGAACTAATCTATCGATAGCCTGTCCTACGGTAACGGACACTCGGAGTTGTATCCCGATCGGTACAACTAGAACTGATGACTTGAGATGAGAACTGGATAGTACGGCTCTGGGATTGCTTTCTCGCAGGGAGTCGAGAAAGGATCTCTAGCCGAGGTTGATGACATTACTACTACTTTACATTATGTTAATCTGCACTCTTCTAATGCTGCAAGACCGATGAAGATGCTGAAGATGCTAGTCTTCGATAGGACTAGGCTCTCCCCCTCTATTCTGGCATTTCTGCAGCCCAGTCCACATATACAGCCACCCCTTTGAAAATGTTGCATATGTAGTGTAGATCCTTGCTTGCTGAGTACTTCGGATGAGTACTCATGTTTGCTTTACTTTCTTTTCCCCCCATATCCAATTGACGCCACCAGATGACGGAGCCACTGAGTTAGTAGCCCCCGTCGATGACTACGGCTACTACTACTACCCTCTCGGCGAGTACTACTACTACGAGGAGCCGACCGACGACCAGGAGTAGGATCGGAGGGTCCATGGCAGGAGGCCTACGCCTTTCGATCGTAGTATTTTATTTTGCCCCGCCTCTGTGAAGGCTTATCTCTCTGTTCTGTAATATATCTGTACCCAGATATCTGATGCTTCCACTGACACTTGTATGCCATCGAGCTATGTATTCGAGCCCTCGAGGCCCTGGCTTGTAATATAAAGCTTGTATGACTTTATTTATGTTTTAGAGTTGTGTTGTGATATCTTCAAGTGAGTCCTAGGCTTGATCGTGTGCATTTGCGTGTATGATTAGTGCATGATTAAGCCGGGGTCGTCACAGGTTGGTATCAGAGCCGACTGCCTCTAGGAATCCCCTATCCAATTCCTTGGCCGAAGTTGAGTCTAGTGGTCGAAAACTGTTTTACTAACTTGGTTGTGTGGCTTATGGGCCCACGTCGCCAACTGGGTGGTATTAGGATCTTTTATTCCTCGATCTTTACTCTGGGACCCTGATCTCTCTTCTATTTGGGTTTAATAAATTTACTAACACCAACACTTAGGATCTCGTAAATTCCGTCCATCCGGAGAGCTGGATTCCAGTGCGATTTCCCTATCATTGATCTGATTAGTCTGATAATCATTTTCCTTTTCATTGTTTTGTTTAACCTTTCAATTTGAGATCTTCTATATTTCTCGTCGTCGAATGACAATCCTGAATCTTCTCTGTTTCAGATGAACCGTCTGTTTCCACCTCGCCCTACGACACAGCTTGTGCTTCGCACCTGTGCTCAAGACGTCCCTGGGTTTCCAGCTATTCTGATCGCCCTCTTGATCAGGCTGGGATACCGCTGGTGCCCCGAGTACATGGTCTACGAGGTTTATCGTGAGTTCAACCAGGAGCAGTACTATGCTTATGTTCACATCTACGATCAGCAGGATGACTCTGACACTGAGCTACACCATTTTCACGGTATCGGCGTGATGATTAAGATGGCAGTCCATGATGCCGCCTACTCTGCTGTTGCACGTCTTCGAGGACAGTTCAACGCTGACTTGGATGCCTCTGAGTATCGGTACATTCCGTATGCCCCTGCTAGAGATGCTACTGGATACTACACAGCTGTCTGTGCCCCGTACGAGCCTCGTCGCTACGATCAGCGAGTTCTGATTCAGTGTACTCAGGCTCTGGATCGCACTGTTCGCGCTCTTGCTGTCGAGTTGTTTGCCACTCGAGCACGACTCTACGAGGCTATGATGCAGTTGATACCAGCTATTCGTGCAGGGATACATCTGGAGTATATTCTTTACCCGAGCAGGACCGAGATGCCATCAGGGATCGATTGGCCTGCTGTGGGAGGTCACACGCCTGCACGTGGACCTCTTCTTACAGCTCGAGACCGGGTTCTGCATCAGAGTGCACATGGAGCGCAGGATCCTTCTGCGACGAACGTCCGTCGTCCGCACTTGCAGCTACCCCGTTTCAGTGGTTTTCTCCGACGTTGATGTAGCCTTTGCTATGTCTCGTTGTGTACTTCCTCACCGCGAGCCTGCGCGCCACCTAGTATGTCTAGCTTTTGAATTTGCGCCGTTATGTTGCCTGAATGTAACCGACTCTGTATGGATATGTATGACTTAATGACTACTATTAAGCATCTGCTGTACTATTTAAATTCAGTCACGTTACATCATGCATGTCGCTAAACACTCGCATTGGCTTCTGCTAAACTACCCCTGTTGATTTAACAAGATGGGTGATAACAATCCACCTCCGCCACCACCGCCTGACTATATGGCAGCAATGATGCAACAGTTTGAACTCAGCCGTCAGTTCATGATGGGGATTATGCAACAATTCCCCCGTCCCAATGCCGACCAGCCGCCACCTTCCATCACCTTGCCAGAATTTATGCGGCTCAACCCGTCGTTCTTTCGCAACACAGTCAACCCGCTGGATGCCGATGACTGGCTACGTGACATCTCCTATGAGATGGAGTCTGCTGATGTCGCCCCGGCCAATTATGTCACCTTTGTGACATACCTTCTGAAGGGTCCCGCGTCACAATGGTGGGCCACTCACCGACAGACCCTACCACCTGGTACCGTCATCACTTGGGCAGAATTCAAGATTGCTTTCCGTGCCCACTACATTCCTCAAGCTGTCATAGCACGGAAGAAGGCCGAGTTCCGTAGTCTCGTTCAGGGCAACAAATCTGTGGAAGTTTATCAGCGCGAGTTTCTTGACTTGTCTCGCTACGCTGAAGAGGACGTTCCCACTGATGACCGAAGGCAGGAGAAATTCCGTGAAGGGCTGCATCATGATATTCAGTTAGCTCTGCTTGTCCAAGACTATCCTGATTTCGCCACCTTGGTGAATAAGGCTATCATGGTGGAAACTGGTCTAAAGAAGCACAAGGAAGCAACCAGACGCACCCGTGAGGCGGGCTCATCTTCTGGCTCGTCTTCCCAGAAGCGCCGCATCTGGATACCATAGAGCATGTACCATCCAGCAGCTCCAGTGTACAGGCCTTCGTATGCTGCACCTCGTCTGCATCCTCCACCACCAAGGCAGCCTCTGCAAGCTCCAGCACCTCGAGCTCCTGCACCTCGTCCTGACAATGGATTATGCTTCAAGTGTGGCCAGCCAGGTCACCGTGCTAGAGATTGTTCTCAGAAGCAGAATCAGTTGGCTCTCCCTTCTGCTGGCCATGGTAATGGCCGTGGGAATTCTCAGCCTCGCTACAGCAATGTCAGGCCTTCTTATGGTCGTGGACAGAACTATCATGTCAATATGGCTGAAGCTCAAGATCAACCTGAAACCGTGATGGGTACACTTCTTGTTAATTCCGTACCTGCAACTGTTTTATTTGATTCAGGAGCATCGCATTCATTCATGTCAGAATATTTTGCACTCATGCATGACATTAAATGCGAAACGCTACACCAATCCTTAATGGTAAACACTCCCGCGGGTCAATGTCAAACCTCCCTGTTCAGTCCTGAAGTCACTCTTGATATTGAAGGGTTGAAGTTTCAGGCATTTCCCATTATCCTGAAATCTTCCAAGATTGATCTTATCTTGGGAATGGATTGGTTGAAGGCTCACTACGCCTCAATCAATTGTGCCACTAAAGTTGTACACCTCCTGCACCCATCGAATGAGCTAGTGAATTATCAAGCTCATCTCACTCAGAACGCTGAGGCTCAGATTTATGCCTTGAACGCATTGAATGCTTCTCCACTTGAGGGAATCGAGAACATCCCAGTTGTCTGTGACTTCCCGGATGTTTTTCCAGAAGAACTTCCAGGAATACCCCCTGCTAGAGCTGTCGAGTTCGTCATCGACTTGAAGCCTGGCACCACTCCTATTGCAAAGCGTCCTTACAAGATGCCACCGCACCACCTTATTGAGCTTAAAGAATAAATCGATAAATCTCTTAGGAAGGGCTTCATCTGTCCCAGTTCCTCTACCTGGGGAGCGCCGTCTCTTTTTGTCAAGAAGAAAGATGGTACGAATAGGTTGGTCCAAGATTACCGTCCTATCAACCAGGCAACCATTCAGAATAAATATCTGCTTCCCCGGATCAATGACTTATATGATCAACTTGCTGGATCTTCGATGTTCTCTAAACTCGACTTGAGGTTGGGTTATCACCAGATCCGTGTCCGTGAAGAGGATATTCCAAAGACTGCATTCGTTACTCGATATGGCTCCTATGAATACACCGTCATGTCATTTGACTTAACGAATGCTCCAGCTACGTTCTCCCGCTTAATGAATTACATATTCATGGACTACCTCGACAAATTCGTCGTGGTATATCTGGACGATATTCTGGTATATTCGAAGAATAAGGAAGAACATGCCGAACATCTTCGCCTTGTTCTGGAGAGGCTTCGAGAGACAAGTTATATGCCAAGTACTCGAAATGCGAATTCTGGCTTTCTGAAGTGACCTACCTTGGACATGTGATTTCCAAGGACGGTATCGCCGTTAACTCAGAGCGTGTTCAGGCTATCCTTGACTGGACCCCTCCGAAGAATGCCAAGCAAGTCCGAAGTTTTCTCGGCCTTGCAAGTTATTATCGACGATTCGTCGAAAACTTTTCCAAGATTGCCAAACCTCTGACTAATCTGCTCCACAAAGGCATTAAGTTTGAGTGGACAGACAAATGGCAGGGAAGTTTCCAGACCCTCAAGGACAAGCTTACTTCTGCTCCAGTGCTTGCTCCTCCTGATTCTAGTAAGGACTTTGTCATTTATTGTGACGCCTCTCATCAGGGATTAGGCTGTGTCCTAATGCAAGAACGAAGAGTAATTGCGTATGCTTCATGTCAATTGCGTCCACATGAAGAAAATTATCCAGTGCATGATCTTGAACTTGCTGCAGTCATCTATGCATTAAAGTTATGGCGACATTATCTTCTTGGTAATCGGTGTGAGATTTATACCGATCATCAGAGTCTGAAATACGTGTTCACTCAACCGAATCTTAACCTCCATCAGCAACGATGGTTGGAAACAATTACGGACTATGACTGTGGTATTTCTTATACCCCGGGCAAGGCTAATGTAATGGCCGATGCCCTGAGCTACAAGTCATATGGCAACAACCTCATGGTTAGGCGAGCTCAACCTCGTCTTTATGCAGAACTGACTCAGCTGAATCTGCGAATTGTTCCCCAGGGTTCTCTTAATAACCTTGTGGTACAGCCAGACCTTCAGAAGGCTGTTAAGGAAGCGCAAGCCAAAGATGCTGAAATTGGCTTGATGAAGAAGGAACTTCACCTTGAAAAATACAGGGATTTCTCGATTGCTGAAGATGGAACCTTGTATTTCAGAGACCGCATTGTAGTACCTCGCTTCGAACTGATGACTGACAAAGTCATGAAGGAGGCCCATGATACACCGCTGTCTATCCATCCGGGTAGCACCAAGATGTATCGTGATCTTCATCAAAGGTACTGGTGGTCTAGAATGAAGCAGGATATTGCTCGTTATGTTGCTGAATGTGACGTATGTCGTCGCGTGAAAGCAGAACATCAAAAGCCTGCTGGAATTCTTCAACCACTCCCTATTCCTTTGTGGAAGTGGGATAAGGTGCAAATGGATTTCATTACTGGTCTACCCAAGTCTCAGAAAGGTCATGATGCTATTCTTGTCGTCATCGACCAGCTTTCCAAGGTTGCTCATTTCCTGCCTGTCAAGGAGACTATCACTGCTAGCCAGCTAGCAGAGCTGTATATCTCCAAAATCGTTTCACTCCACGGTATTCCGAAGGAGATCAGTTCGGACCGTGGCGGTCTTTTCATGTCCAAGTTCTGGGAAAGTTTTCAAGAAGCTATGGGAACTCACATTACATGGAGTTCAGCTTATCATCCCCAATCCCAAGGCCAAGTCGAGCGAGTAAATCAAGTGCTTGAAGATATGCTTCGCGCTTGTGTTATATCATTCGGTAAGAAGTGGGAAGAATCTCTCCTGTTTGCCGAATTCTCTTATAATAACAGTTACCAAGCCAGCTTGAAAATGGCCCCCTTCGAAGTGCTTTATGGACGTAAGTGCCGAACCCCTCTGAATTGGTCAGAAACTGGGGAACGACCATTTGTGGGACCGGACATTATTCAACACGCTGAAGAACAAGTCAAAATTGTCCGAGAAAATCTCAAAGTAGCTCAGGACCGCCAGAAGAGCAACTATGATCGCAAGCGATGGGGCTTGACCTATCAACCAGGTGATCAAGCTTATCTTCGTGTCACTCCTATGAAGGGCACCCGTCGATTCGGAATCAAGGGCAAGCTAGCTCCTCGCTATATTGGTCCTTTTCGCATAGTTGCCAGACGTGGACAGGTGGCTTATAAATTAGAGTTGCCACCACAATTCTCTCATATTCATGATGTCTTCCATGTGTCGCAACTTCGCAAATGCTTCAAGGAATCTCCGCACCGCGCAGTGGATCACGAGATGCCTGAATTGCAAGATGATTTATCTTATAAGGAGCATCCGATCCGCATCCTTGACGAAGCTGAACGTCAAACTCATCAGAAGATGACCAAGTTCCTGAAAGTCCAGTGGTCAAATCACACTGAAGATGAAGCCACTTGGGAACGCGAGGATCATCTTCGGAAAGAATATCCCGGCCTCTTTCCTTCTACCTCCTAAATTCTCGGGACGAGAATTTCTTTTAGAGGAGGAGAATTTGTAACACGCCTATGTAATTGCCACGATGATCAGCTGATGATGATGCCAAGTCATGACCATTTGCAGTGCCAAGTCACTTGGATTAAGGAAACACTTCAAATTCAATTTTGAAAATCAGCTCAAATTCATAAGTGAAATATGAAGTTGATCAAACACTGTTGGAAAAATGTTCATTAATTGGCAAATAATCCAGGAACATTTATAAAACCATCATCAATTAAATTGGAGATAAATAAGTGACTCAACCAACCTGAAACAGCACCAAAACAGAATTATTTAATCTAAATAAATTCAATTTAAATTCAAATAAAACCCAACCTTGCCCAAACCAATTTTTGGTGAAGGTTAGCATTGCACTGTAATATTTGAACCAAGGTTCATATTTTACAAAAACGCATAAGTGGCCTAACGATTGCTGGACAGAAAAGAAATAAAATAAAAATCAAAACAGAAACAGAAAAAGGAGTAGAGAAATGAAAGGAGGGAGGCCACTGTGGCCTCGGCCCAGCGCCACAGGCAAGGCCCAGCCCACCAGGATCGTTTCCCTCCTCCCCGTGTCAGAGCGCGCGCGCCCCTGAGCCGGCGATGGCCAGTTGTTGGCCATCCCCCGGTGCCGCTGCCACCGCGAGGGGGATAAGAACGACCTAGGGCACTCCCCCAGGCGAACCTTAGCTCCACTCCTCCCCGTTCCCCTCCTCTCTCTCGATCCAGCTCATCCCGAGTGCAGCCGTCGCCGTGTCGATCCCGCGGTCTCCGGCCACCACACGCCTCGCCGCCACGTCGTAGAGGATCGCCGTCGTCCGCTGCGTCTGTAGACGCCACTAGTTGGAGCCGGGAGCCGCTGCTCCGAGCCCGGCGACGTCTTCTTCTTCCTCGGGCCGCCGGCGAACTTCTCCGATTCCGGCGTCGCTGCTGCTCCTAAACCGTCAACGGCTTTTCATAGCCACCCGGTGAGCTCCACTCCGTCTTTCCCCTCTTCTCCCCGCACCTCTCCATCACCGTAGTGGCCGCACTCAAGATGCCCGAACTCCGCGCCGCCGACGAGCTCGCCAGCGTAGCCACACACGCCGTAGATCTCAGCCGAGCACGGTATCGTGCTCAGCACGCTCGCAGGAGTCCGACGACCCCTCCAGCTTGTTGTACCATGCCCATTTACGCCGTTCCCACCTTCACCGAACGCCAGCGTCCGCTGCGCTGCTCGCCGCTGTCGTTTCCAGTCACCTCTGGCCCGGAGACCACCCGCGTTGGATGCGGCATAACGCGCTCGTTCGAACGCAAGCTACCGCACGCAGAATGCTTCATCGTAGCGGAATTCCAGCGAGACCCGGGCTGCGCCGCCGTGTTTTTCGGTCACCGGCGCTGTTCCGGCGCCGGCAGCCGACGTGGCTCAGTGGCCCCCACCTCTGGGCCACTGACTATGGGGCCCCGCGGGCCCCTTTGACCCCACTGACCCGGGTCAACGCCGACGTGGCCACCCTGTGGCTATGATAGGCGGGCCCCACCGCAAATAGTTAATTAAAACGTTTTAAAAATTAAAAGATAATTAGTTTAGACTAATGACTCACTGACATATGGGGCCCACCCCACTAATCACTCTGTTAGTTTAGATAATCCACTGTTAGTCTAACAGAGGCTGACATGTGGGTCCCACTGGACCCACATGCCAGGTTTGACTGGTCAGCCGACCTGCTGACTTGTTGATGTCAGCATTACCTCATGCTGACGTCATAATTCCTTTTTCTGTTAAAATAAATAAATTCCAGAAAATCCATTAATCTTTAAAAATTCATATCTTTTAAACCGTAGCTCAGATCGAAAAAGTTAAAACATGAAAGTTGCTCAGAACGACGAGACGAGTCTGATCGTGCCGTCTATTTCCTTGTTAGAACCTCCTACGTAGGAGAACTCGTAACTCCGAGCCCAAATCAGGTAGATGAATAGTGCACATATGCCGATTGATAAATCCCCGGTTAATCCTAAAAATAACCAAAATGACTTAGATGCATATTTAGTCAACTCTGCACTGCATCATAGCATAGCACGCACTGTGTTGCATCTGTTTGCATTATGTTTACCTGTTTCTTCCCCCTCTTCTCTCTCGGTAGACCCCGACGTTGACGTAACTCCCGAGACAGACGCCGCTCCAGAGTACGTCTACATCCCCGACGACCCTGCCCTTGCCGTCGAGCAGACAGGCAAGCACCCCCATTTTGAGCATTCCAATATCGCCCACTCTCTTCTCTCTTATGCTTGCATTAGAAGTTACTGCTGCTACTGTTGTCCTATATCTGCTGCATAGCCTGTTTACTTGTAACCTGTTGTTGATACTTTCCTGCTATCCTAAATTGTTTAGTATAGGATGGGTAGAGCCTTATCAGAGACCCACTTGTCCCGACTGCCCCGCTGGACTCTCAGAAGACCCGAGCAGCGGGATCGAAGATCAGACCCTGGCACCGCACGTCACTTCCCCCTTAATTTGCTCGACACTACTGGGTTACTATCGAGTGCCGAGGGTGATACCTCGTCAACACTTCTGATGATAACCTTGTAGGTTAGTTAATCGGACGTGGTAAGCGAGGGTGATTCCTCCTACACCACCCCCGATACCGACGCCGTCATGCAACTGTTCAAGAGTGGACCTCGAGGGTGATTCCTCCTTCGTTCACCTTGATGATATCATCGAGTGGGATTCCTTCGAGGGTGATTCCTCAGGGTTTCCCCTTGGTGTCAGACACACGGAGACTTTGGTTACTATGACTGAACACTGAACCTTGATACTAAAGACGGGTCGGCCCTGAGGGGTACCCGCGGGAGCATGTTGCGAAGTGATGTGGAGTCGGGTTGACCTGAGAGGTGCCCGTGAGATAACTACGAGGCGTGGCCAGGCATTCTTAGCCCTTGCCGCAAGTCCTCGAGACGGGGCGACGGGGGTCACATCGATCGTGAGTCTCTGCTTGTTACCGCGCGCTCCTAAACCACTAAACGGTTTGGATATTTGATCTGAGGGGCCTCTGGCCTGATAGCACTAACCATCACGTGGGCATAGTATGGGCGTTCTGCGTCGTATACTTCAGCCAAAGCTTAATGGACGTCAGCGATTGAGCGGCGCGCGCCGAGTTGGACTGGTTACGCAACTGCGCTTGTATTAAGGGGTTGCTAGGTCTGCTCTCGGCCGTGAACGTAACGTGCAGGAGTTCCCGGGGCGAAGGCCCAAGACCCCTGGGGGCATAGGTTTAGTCCGGCATGCTGACCTCTCTGTTAAGTATTTGGTCGGGTTGCGGCGTGTTGCTTAGCCGAGGCCGGGCATGACCCAGAAAAGTGTGTCCGGCCGGAGTTAAGCGAGCGTGGTGGGTAACTTGGTGCACCCCTGCAGGGAAGAACTAATCTATCGATAGCCTGTCCTACGGTAACGGACACTCGGAGTTGTATCCCGATCGGTACAACTAGAACTGATGACTTGAGATGAGAACTGGATAGTACGGCTCTAGGATTGCTTTCTCGCAGGGAGTCGAGAAAGGATCTCTAGCCGAGGTTGATGACATTACTACTACTTTACATTATGTTAATCTGCACTCTTCTAATGCTGCAAGACCGATGAAGATGCTGAAGATGCTAGTCTTCGATAGGACTAGGCTCTCCCCCTCTATTCTGGCATTTCTGCAGCCAGTCCACATATACAGCCACCCCTTTGAAAATGTTGCATATGTAGTGTAGATCCTTGCTTGCTGAGTACTTCGGATGAGTACTCACGTTTGCTTTACTTTCTTTTCCCCCCATATCCAATTGACGCCGCCAGATGACGGAGCCCCTGAGTTGGCAGCCCCCGTCGACGACTACGGCTACTACTACTACCCTCCCGGCGAGTACTACTACTACGAGGAGCCGACCGATGACCAGGAGTAGGATCGGAGGGTCCAGGGCAAGAGGCCTACGCCTTTCGATCGTAGTATTTTATTTTGCCCTGCCTCTGTGAAGGCTTATCTCTCTGTTTTGTAATATATCTGTACCCAGATATCTGATGCTTCCGCTAACACTTGTATGCCATCGAGCTATGTATTCGAGCCCTCGAGGCCCTGGCTTGTAATATAAAGCTTGTATGACTTTATTTATGTTTTAGAGTTGTGTTGTGATATCTTCAAGTGAGTCCTAGGCTTGATCGTGTGCATTTGCGTGTATGATTAGTGCACGATTAAGCCGGGGTCGTCACAGTTTGTGTAGGTGCATAGATTGGAGACTTGCTTGTGCCTCCTACTGTATTGATACCTTGGTTCTTAACTGAGGGAAATACTAATCTCTACTTTGCTGCATCACCCTTTCCTCTTCAAGGGAAAAATCAACGCAAACTCAAGAAGTAGCAGGGGTACCCAGACCCGTCTGCCTGCGGCCCAGCGCGTGGCCCTGCCAAGGGCCCAGTACGGCCCAACTACAAGACTTCATGGACAAGACCCTCGAGAAGGCCCCCGCATCGCGAGGCGAACGACATCAAGTCCTCCAGAGGAGCGGCTCCTCGAGGCTGCCTCCCGAGGAGCGGATATCTCTAGGCAAGCGTCCTGCCTCGCGAGGCATGCGGTGATGTGAGCCATGGTGACCAAGGCCAGGAGGGCGCCAACCGGCGCAGGAGAGAACAGTTTCCTCTTTGGTGCTAAGGAGGCAAGGACGTACGCGGGTTCCCAAGGAATCCCCCAAAGGTTTCCATTCCGATGCAACAAGACCAAGGCCGCTGGCTCGGCAGGACGAAGGTCATCGCCGAGCCCGTCACAACGTCGCGACCAGAGGCTTTGCAGACGAAGACCACCTTTAGTCAGGATAAGGGTGTACTCCTGTCCCCCTTCAAATTGGCTGTTGTGGTGTCCCTTCCCGCCTAAGTTATGAGGGAAGAGGACCAAGGCCACTAAAAAAGATAGGTTAGCCTCCACCGTAGAGAGGGATCCAATCCGTCGGCCATTGAGCTCGCCCGAGGCAACTCACACTTGTACTAGTTCATCCTCATCCTCCTGGCGAGGCAATCCACCACAAACCAGGAGTAGGGATTTACACTGCAAGGTGGCCCGAACCTGGGTAAAACCACCGTGTCCACTTCTTCTTCCCGCTCGCACGAACTCGTCGGAGTCAAGCCGTGAGGTGGTGAGCAGCGAGCCGTAGCTAGGCAAGATCCTTCGCACACGCCCCAGAGTTCGAACCTTGTTTGGGTCTGCGGAGCCCCGGTCCCGACATTTGGCGCGCCAGGTAGGGGCGTGTCAGAGTTCTCCCTTCCGCTTAGCTCCGTCCCTGCTTCACCGCTCGCATGGCCGACGCTCGCCGAGTTCGCGCCGAGTGTCGGGCCCCCGCGTCGCTCAGACGGCGCCGGTGGGCCGTGGCGCCCCACGCCGCTCCGTTTCTCTTGCAGCCAAAGCCGCCACCGATCCCGCTGCTCACGAGCAGCGTGACTCTTTGATGTCGCCTTCCGTGCAGCGTGATGGCCGCACCGCAACGCCTTCCCTCACTCCCGTCACGGCCTCGTCCTCCCACGCTCATCGAGGGCCGGCAAACGCGCAGGCTGCACTGCTCATGGCGCGCGAGCTGCTGCGCTACCGTCCCGCCAACGAAGGCTATGACGCCTGGCTAGGCCGCATCACCGAGCTTATCAACACCGTCGGAGAGGCTCCAGCGCCTTCCCACTTGCTCCGTCCCCCGCCGTCTCATGCGGGCGACGTGGCTCATGGCGCGCCTCCGCCTCCTCCTCTGCGTAGCGCTGACGCCGAGCCGAGGCATGACGCGTGTTCCCGTGACCCGCCGCGTGGAGTGCCGGCGTCGGCCCGGGACGAGGCCAGCTGCCAAGTCGTGCAGCAGCTGTAGTACGACGCACGTGCGCTCCTCACACCGCCACGCTAGCACCAAGACCGGGCCGCTCCGGAGGCCGCCGCACGTGGGCATCAAGACCATGCCCCCCTCGCGCGGACCACGCCCGTGAGCGCGGCGGGCTGCCGCGCCTTCACTCCTGAGCCGCGCCTTGTTGTCTGGCCGGTCAAGTTCAATCCAGATCTGCCCCCGCGCTATGACAACGTCCCCGACCCTGCGGAGTTCCTCCAGCTCTACTCGCTGAGCATCGAGGCGGCCCACGGCGATGAGAAGGTCATGGCGAACTGATTCCCCATGGCTCTCAAGGACGGCGCGCGCTCCTGACTCATGCACCTCCCGGAGGGGTCGATCTCCTCTTGGGATGAGCTCCGCGAGCGGTTCATCGCCAACTTCCAAGGAACCCGTGACCGCGCCCTCACCATCAATGACCTGTGGCGCGTGAAGTAGCAGCCGGGTGAGACTCTCCGCAAGTACATTCAGTGCTTCACCCAGGTTCGCCTCAAGATCCCGAAGGCCTCAGATGAAGCCATCATCTCGGCGTTCACCGAGGGCGTGACGGATGTCAAGATGAGCGAGGAGCTCGCCATCCATGATGACCTGTGCACGGCGCTGGAGATGTTCAACTTGGCGGAAAAGTGCGCCAGGGCGGAAGTAGGCCGCCTCTCCCTCCTCAAGCACCCAGATGTCGATCCTGAAGACAAGAAGGCCAAGGCTAAGGAAGCAAAGCGCAAGGGCTCCACCGTGCTGGCAGCAGAGCCCGAAATGAAGCGCGACTGTGATCGCGATGAGCCCCCAAGAACGCTCGCCCGTTCTGCGTCTTCCACAACGTGCACACCCACAACACCGACGACTGCCAGCAGCTTAGGGCGCTCCGGGACGAGCGCCTGGGCCGCCGCTCCGAGCGTGGTGACCGTGGCCGCGGAGGAGGCCGTGGAGGAGGCTGCTGGGACAACTGCAACCCCCGTCAGGCCTGGCATGACCAGCCTCGTGAGGGTGGCTGGCGCGATCAGCCTTGCGACGGCCCTTGGCGTGATCACCCTCGTGAGGCCCGTCCTCAGGGCAACGCCGGCCTCCCTCCGCTGCCGCCACCACCAAGAAGGAACAACGACAACCATCAGGACGATGGGGCTGGGGCTACAAGGAGCCTCGCGCGATCGCCTGCATCCTTGGCGGAGCTCAGGCGCCCATCTTGAACCACATCTTCAAGCAGTTCTCTCGCGAGGTGAATGCGGCCCTCCCGAAGCTCGAGGCTGTGCGTCCCCTCAGGTGGTCGCAATATGCCATCACTTTCAACTCCAAGGACCACCTCAGGTGCGCGGCCACCGCTGGCGCGCTCCCCATGCTGTGCACACCCACCATCAGCAACATTGCAGTCACCAAGACCCTCATCGACGGTGGCGCTGGCCTCGACGTGCTCTCTGTCGAGACCTTAGAGACGCTTGAAGTGCCCTATGACCAGCTCATGCCCACCAAGCCATTCTCCAGAGTAACCTACGGCTCCACCACTCCCCTGGGGCAGGTGCGCCTTCCCGTCACCTTCGGCAAGCGCGACAACTACCACACCGAGCTCATCGACTTCGACGTGGCCCACATTGGCCCCCCGTACAATGCCATCCTGGGATACCCGGCGCTCGCCAAGTTCATGGCGGCTATTCATCATGGCTACAATGTCCTCAAGATGCCAGGGTGCAGCGGTGTCATCACCGTCGCCTGTGATGAGAAAGATGCGGTCTGCTCCCTCGAGCACGCCTATCACACCGCGGCGGCCGAGAACTCTGATGATGAGGGCGGCGTCCTACCTCCCGAGGCTACCTCAGCAAAGAAGAAGCAACTCCTCCCCAAGAGTCGTCCGGAGGCCAAGAAATCCGCCGGCGACGCCTCAGGATCCGCACCTGCTGCCGGGGCACCCCTCCCTTCCACATAGGAAGGCGCGCACGGCGCCTCCCTCAGGACGGGCTCGGGTGCTTCCATCTGGAGAGCCTCTGACCTAACCAGTGCGACGAGGGAGGTGCTCGGGCACCACTTGGAGGCATGCCTAGACGCGCGCCCCCGCAAGCAAGGAACGAGGCACGAGGTGCCAGGAGCATGAGAGTTCATCACCAAGGTAATCGAGGAGCTTCAGGAGGCGCAAGCCATGCGCGGCGAGCGCAGCCACGCGTGCCCCACCAGTGCAGCCGCCGCCCCTGGCGTGGGTGATGAGCTGCGCGTCTGCATCAACATCCCGAGCCTCAACAGGGCCACTTCTCAGGACCTCTTCTGGCCGTCCCGCGTCGGCCGAAGTGGGGGCTTCCCCTGCAACTACGTATGCATGCCGTTCGGCCTGTTGAATGTTGGTGCCTCGTATCAGCTCCTAGCGCAACGCGCAATGGCGTCTCACGAGGCCCGACGCTCGGCGGTGGCGTCCCAGGAAGCCCCGGACCCTTGCGAGCCCCCTGGGCCCCGCGAGCCTCCCGATCCTCCAAAGCCATCCGGCTCGTGAGGAACGGGTCCCTGCGACGCGCTTCATCGACTAACTCGACGCTTCTCCAGCATCATTGCCATGTGACTTTTTGGTTCGTTCAATTGAGGGCGCTCCACGGGCTGCATTATCCTCAAACTGTTAGGGCCTGCCCCTACAGTTGTATCGTTTTGCTCGTGTATCAGAACTGGCCTTGCCTTGATAAGATTTCCTTGATGTTTCAACTTGCCATGATTGCCGCCGCGCCCTTGCGAGCCCGCCATCGATCGCCTAATGATTAAGGACTGGCACGACGTCTGTGCTCGGATCCGTCCCTGCAGCATTGTTAAACCCAAGCGACCGAGCTCTGTCTCGCGGGCCAGTTCCCATGCATGTCACCTCCCAGGGTCCTTCGTGCCTTGTCCTCGCATGAGCTCATCAAGGGTAGGTGAGTAGAGGTGCGCAGATCGGATTCGGTGTTTTACTGCCGCGGGAGCCGCGCGCCCGGTGTCCTTCCTTAGATTGTTGCATGAGAAGACTCGGCACGATGTCTGTGATTGGGTCCGTCCCTGCAGCGTTGATAAATCCAAGCGACCGAGCTCTGTCTGGCAGGCCGGCCCCGTCCACGTCACCTCCTGTGGGTCCTTGGTGTTTGGCCTTCTCATGCGATGACCCCTCGACGTTCTCTCGGCGCAGGTCGCCCTCATCACTCAGGTTTCATACGCGCGCCCCGCGCCCAAAAACCAGGCGCAACCCGCCTTGAGGTAGGACCTCCTGAGCCCCGCGCTGGCTCATGAGTGTCTAGATACACCTCCTCAAAGTTCTGCCATGCCAGCCACGCGTACGAACGAAACAGGGTTGTACACGCCCGGAGACTCTAGCACAGAGCTCCCTACCCATGCCCAGTGGAAGCCCCATGCTCTGCGCTGGCGGATACGGTCGAACTACAACCATGCCCACGCCCAGTGGAAGCCCCATGCTCCGCGCTGGCGGATACAGTCGTGCTTCGACCATGCCCACGCCCAGTGGAAGCCCCATGCGCACGCTGGTGGATAAACAACTGAGGGCGCCCTACGGGTAGCATCAACCTCAGGATTGCCAATCGACTCTTCAGCAGCACCCCTCGCAGCCTTCCCCTAAGCCTCACGCGAGCAGGGGCTGGATACGTTGCCTGTGCTCTCGCGCACGTCACCACACCAAGGTCATTGGTGTCTGGTCTCCTCGCGTGACCCCCAGGTGCAGGCTGACGAGGGGAAGGTAGGAAGAACCCCAGGTTAACCTCGCCGTCGCCCACATTCCCTTCATGCGGGCCGCTCGAGCGTCAAGGGGGGGCCCTGAGCATCGCGACTCAGAGGCCTCACTAGTCACATAGCCCCTCGGCCCTTGGCTTTGTCCAGGCATCACGACCTGACATTCCAACGACGGTCGAGGTATGCACGGGGCTGGGCCCTGCCGACGCAAAGCACAAAGGCAAGAAGGAAGGAAATCAAGCGCGAGAAGGAAATTACGGAGTTCAAACAGTTATTACAGGCACCAAATGTATCACAAATTCAAACAAAGTCTTACGCCTCCACGAGGCACCATAGGTTGCTGCAGGATAAATTCTAGGAGGAAGGGCCATCACCACCATTGCCATCGCCACCGCCGCTCGCCTCAACCACGACAGGCCCGTCTTCAACATCGCCATCACCGTCGTCGCCACCGACGCCCGCCTCAGTCGCGGCAGAACTATCGTCAATGTTGCGGGTGAACTTCCCCAGCAGCACGGCCACATGACCTTCCACGGCATCTGCCGTGGCGGCACGGGACGCAAGAGGGACGGGGCCTATCACCGTGTCAAAGTCGAAGCTGGAGTCGCGGAGGTAAAGGTGGCTGAAGACATGCGTCGCTGCCACGGAGAAGAGGTCGCGGCACTCTCCCTCCAGGATGGAGTCCACCTTGGCGGCGGCGCCTTCGAGCTCCGCGGTGAGCTTGGAGGAGAGCTCCGCGTAGCCGCCCTCGGGAGTCGCGAGCGGATCCCCGAATCCTCCCCTGTAGATGGACTGCAGCGCCTGGCGAGCCCTGAGCTCGAGGGAGGAGAAGGCGTCGCGGTCCACCACCGCCTTTGAGTCGGCGTCGGCAAGGATCTTCTTCTCTCGGGCGTCTAGCCGAGCCGTCGCCTTGGAGACACGCTTGGTGTGGGATGCCTGGGCCTCGACCACCTCTTTCTGCAGCTTGTCTAGGCGCTCGCGCTCCGCGGCCTGCTTGATGACCACCTTCGACAGCGCGGAGTCGCGGTCCGCAAGCTTCGCCTCGCGAGCTTTGAGGTCGTCTTCTAGCTGCCGGAGGCGCTGTGTGCACACGGCTTGTTCCTCCTGGAGCGTCTTCAGGGCGGCCTCCGCCTCGCCGCAGCGCTTGACGGCCGCCGTTGCTTCAGCCAGCGCGTCATCATGGGCCGCCCTGGCCTCGGCGGCTTCCTTCCTGCTCTCTGCAGTGGCGGCCTCGGCCCGGCACCAGGCATCTTTGGTCGCCGCATTGACCTGAAGCCACGCTGAGGCAAGCCCCAGGCGCTCATTGGCAAGGCGTCGGTCGGCGTCTCGGAGGTCCGCCTCGAACCGGCCAAGCGCGGCGTAAGCATTAGCCAAAGCTCCGTGCCTGATCAGGGTGTCGCAGCTCACGAGCGGGAGGACCCGACCAGGGAGCGGAGCTGGCGCGTTAACTGGGACCGTGGCTGGTGAGGCCGTGGTGCGATCAACTTGGAGCACCAGGGGCTCCAGGTCCTTCTCCATGCCCGACCCCTACGACACAGCAAGAGCAACCGATGCCACGGCCTGCTGGATTGCAGGGGCCGGCGCTGCCTGAGGCTGCGCTGCCATACGCCCTGAGTCGGGTTCGGCCAGTGGAGCGCGGGGCGTCGCCCTTTCCCCCAGGACAGGGGCTGTCGCGACCGCGGTGGGGAGCACTGCTCGGCGGGCCCCCGTGTCCTTGTTGGCCGGCCCTCCAAGCGGCGCCGGCGAAGTACCAGGAGGGGGCGGAGTGCCCGGACAACCTGACGCATTGTTGCCCGCGCGCCCAAGGATGGCGCCCGGCCGGTTCTACGCGCTCCCGCACCCACCAAGGTCGCGACCAAGCACCGAGGCCACCCTCGGGGAGAGGGGTAACTTCGCACTGGCGGCCGGCTTCTTCTTCTTCTTCTCTGCACCGCCGCCCCTGTTCGGTGCGACGAGGGGCAGCATGAGTGTGTGGGTTACGAATGCATGTTCAAAAGGTAAGGCAAAGATACTCACTCGTCCGGCGCAGCCCACTTCCTCTTCTTCTCCTCCTCGGAGGCCGACGCGCTTGCTTTCTTCTTCGACGCGGTCTCGGTCTCGCCCCGGGAGCTGGCAGAGTGGCCCCCGACGGTCCCCATTGCGGTGTCGCTGACCGGAGGAGCGTGGGGGCTCCCCTGAGGGGCCTTGGCCGGCGAAACCATGGCCGCCTCAGCAGGGGCCGTCGCGACTATCGGCGGCGGGCCTTGCGGGGACGAACCCGTCTCCTCGGCCGCCCCGGCAGGGCGCGGAGGGCCTTCCGGAGGAGGTACTGCCGCCCCCTCGCCTGGGGCCGCCTGGCCGGACGCTCGCGCAGTCAGAGGCACGGACTCGGCCCTCCTAGGCGTCCTGGTGAGGCGCGGGGGATCTGCGGCCGAGGGCTCTCCTGCGCCAGCATCATCATCTTCGAGGCCGAGGAGGAGCTCCCGTCGCGACAATGGGGACGCCTCCTCAAGGTCGTCCTCCTCCGTCTCCTCTGAGTCCTCGTCGTCTCCGCTGTTGCCGGAGGACAACACCACGGGGGAATCAGGGTTGTCGGACGGCTCGAGCCCCAACTCGTTGAAGGCGGGCATGGCGGCGACCAGATCCTCCAAGTCGTCACGGCTATACAACGGGGCGTAGGCTTCGGGGATGTTCTCCAGAATGCAGCCGAGCAGGGTGACCAAGGCCGCGTCCAGCTCCTCACACGTCAGGCCAGCAGCGTGCAGCCTCGTCGCATCTCCCATACCATGGAATTCCCACAAAGGCTTCGAGTGCAACTGGAGCGGCGCAAGGCGCTGCGTCAGGAACTCCTTCATGATCATCGCCCCCGTCGGCTACTCTGTTAGAGTTGTGTCAAATATTGTGTACAAGGTAGGTTACAGTTGGACTCTGAGTTGTATTGTGTTTAGATAGGATATGGAGTCGTGTCCTAATAGGACACTTGTTTCCTAGGCCTCTCATATATAGAGAGGGTAGACACACGATGTAACCTATGCCAACATAGTAGCACAGGAACGCAGGGGAACCCGGCGGCATGTGCCGACGTCCAGGGCAACCGAGTGCGGTATTATAGCGGTGTCATGGGGAGGAGCGCCCATAGTCAGGCCTCGGGGATGTAGCCATATCGGTGAACCTCGTTAACAAATCTCGGTGTCGTGCTCGTGTGATTGTTTGGTCCTCGGATGATCGACGGTGGCCTCAGATTTATTCCAACATGCTCCGCCTTCATGTGCGAGTCTACCTTCTCCAGGACGGGCCTCGCTCGGGGGTCGGTTAGCTTGGCGGAGCCCCACTCAGGGGCGTGCTCAGGCAGCGCCGCCGGAGGTGCCAAGCACGGTTCGGTGCCGCAGGTGTCCAAGAAGATCCAGCGGTGCCGAAAGCCTTCCACCTTCTTCCCAGCCTTCAGGAGCGAGTTCCCGCTCTGAACGGCGACGAAGGATACGCACGCAGATCGCTGGGTCCGGATATGGAACCGCAAGCTGAAGTAGTGGCGAAAGAGCGCCACCGAGGGCTTTACGTCCACGAAGGCCTCGCAGTAGAAGGCGAAGATGGACAAAAGGACGATGGAGTTTGGCTGAAGATGAAGAGCATGGATTTTGTAGTGCCTGAGGATCGCGTAGAAGAACTCCGAGAAGGGAGGGACGAGCCTCGCGAAGATGTTGTGGAAGAAGAAGAGGTAGGCCGACTTCGCCAGGGTGCCCCGCTCCGCGAAGCCGGGCCAGATCTGGGTCTCGCCCCACTCATTGCTGCCGCTGGCCGCCATTGGGATCACCGGATTGAGGTCCTCCCCCTTGGCGATGGAGGAAGCTGAAAACGCCGGCGAAAGGGGGAGGAGCTCGCGACCGGTGCCGCGGGCTTCGATTTCCCGGCAGGCGCCATTCGAGGAATCACCGGTGCTGGTGAGGGAAAAGGAGAGGTGGCGTTGTAAACTGGATCTGGGGGAGCTTCTTGCTGGAGAAGGGGATCAGGAGCAAGATGAGGAGGAGCAATGATGGCCCCGCGACGCACGCCAGGCTTTTGTCAGTCTGGGCAGTTGCCGAGGCGACGTGGGGAAGCGGGGGCATCCGCGTCCCATCGTGCGCCACGCGTCAAGCCTGGCCCGCAGGCGGTTAGGGCCCGCGTCGCTTCGCCCTCCCCTCTCTGCCTTCACCTCAAAGCCAGGCCAAGCGTGCCATGGGCCTAGGGGCTACTGTCGGCGTTCTGGGACCAGGGGTACCCAGACCCGTCTGCTTGCGGCCCAGCGCGTGGCCCCGCCGAGGGCCCAGTACGGCCCAACTACAAGACTTCACGGACAAGACCCTCACGACGGCCCCCGCCTCGCGAGGCGAACGACATCAAGTCCTCCCGAGGAGCGGCCCCCCGAGGCTACCTCCCGAGGAGTGGATATCTCTAGGCAAGCGTCCCGCCTCGTGAGGCGCGCGGTGACGTGAGCCATGACGACCAAGGCCAGGAGGGCGCCAGCCGGCGCAGGAGATGACAGTTTCCTCTTTGGTGCTAAGGAGGCAAGGATGTACGCGGGTTCCCAAGGAATCCTCCAAAGGTTTCCATTCCGGTGCAACAAGACCAAGGCCGCTGGCCCGGCAGGACGGAGGTCATCGCCGAGCCCACCACAGCGTCACGACCAAAGGCTTTGCAGACGAAGACCACCTTTAGTCAGGATAAGGGTGTACTCCTGTCCCCCTTCAAATTGGCCGTTGTGGTATCCCTTCCCGCCTAAGTTATGAGGGAAGAGGACCAAGGCCACTAAAAAAGATAGGTTAGTCTCCACCGTAGAGAGGGATCCAATCCGTCGACTAATGAGCTCGCCCGAGGCAGCTCACACTTGTACTAGTTCATCCTCATCCTCCTCGGAAGGCAATCCACCACAAAGCAGGAGTAGGGTTTTACACCGCAAGGTGGCCCGAGCCTGGGTAAAACCACTGTGTCCACTTTTTCTTCCCGCTCGCACGAACTCGTCGGAGTCAAGCCGTGAGGTGGTGAGCAGCGAGCCGTAGCTAGGCAAGATCCTTCGCACACGCCCCAGAGTTCGAACCTTGTTTGGGTCTGCGGAGCCCCGATCCCGACACCCCCCTTCTAGGCGAACAAAGTCGCTATACCTACAAGTAAACAGATGTGCCCTGTCCGCATAACAGACACAATCTAATCCGGTGGCCTGAAGACCATCCGGTCTAGGCGTCCCATAACGTGCACCGCCTGCGCACGCTCTAGGATCCGCCGCCGACATCTCGTCTTTAGGAGGAATAACTGCATAGATCTTGCCAGTCTCATCTGCCATCGACGCCACCACGACACTAGACAGCGCCACCAGCCTGCGCGCGTCGATCAAACCGCGTCCAACTCTGAGACTCCACTGCTCCACGCCGTTGAGACCCACCGTCATCAATGCGGTCGATGAAACACCGCTCCACCTGTTAGCCTCTCTAGTGAACTAGTGCTCCAAGAGGATGCCCCTAGGAGGGAGAACGGCACCAAAGTCTCCGTCATAATCCGATCCGGGAGACCCAGATCTAGAGTTCCCCCAGGAACAGCTGCCACCTGGAGAAAGAGGGGCACGTCATCTGCAACTGCCGACGCACCAAGCGGTGCCCACCGCCACATAGCTCTGACGACGACGCCTTCAAGAAGGACACGACGCCAAGAGCGTCGTCGCCACCCTAGGTTTTCACCCCGAGAGACCATGAGGTGGGAAAAGGTAGGGTGGACCCGAACGACGTCTCCAAGAAGAAAAACGGCACCCACGGGTGTCGTCGTCGTCGCGGTCGGCAGGACGACATGGGAATTATCCCAATCCGGATCCCGACCTCCCGCTCCGTCCCAATCCGGTAACCGGCTAGCAGCATTGCCATGTCCGGTAAGATGGAGTGCACACACGGCGCCGTTGGCCGCCGGGGCATCAAACCGCGACACCAACCCGCCGGTGAATCGCCGGCCACCTAGTCCGATCCTTGGCAGCCCACCCACCCCGCCGCGCCACCGAACGGGGAAGACTCACCAAAGGGACCGCCATCCCCGATCCATGAATCGCAACCGCCATACCAGCGCCGAGCAGCCCAAGAAGGGCCCCACTGCCGCCTTCCTCAGAGCCATCCGAACTTTGCCAGAGGACGCCTCAAGCAACGGCGAGGGAAGGAAGGTGCGGTGGAGGAGGAAGAGGCGTCAGGGTGAGGTGGCGGTGAAGGAGGGATCCGGCGGCGGCGGTAGATCGCAATCGCGAGTCTCCCTTCTGGCTAGAGCAAGTCGCGTCGCCTCCGATCCCTAAAAAACAACGACGGGATAACTATTGCTGAAGGACTTGACAATAAACAACGATGTAGAAGGGCCTGTTCGCAACCAGCTCTGGCCTCAAACCCACTGCCATCCCTTCTTTCATTTTAAAATAAAAAACAACATATACATACGCACGTGTCTGAACCACAGGCACGGCGGCAGCTGCTACTCCCTTCGTCCCATAATATAAGATCGTAACGGAGAGCAGTAAATAGTAAAGGCAGCTCGTCGCTTTGCCACATTTGGAGAACGCAATCAAACAGAGGTGCAAAACCACAGGGCCTTGTTCATCAAACAATGCTGCTCATACAGCCTTAAGTCACAAGACAGACGCCAAGAATTCACCAGCAAGGACCAGAAACTGCAGTATCGCTCGCCCGTCTCTACAGAGATGGATGGCAGCAGGGAAACCTGATATCCACCCCATGCCTTTCAGATCAGCTCCACATCACCAACAGTATTTCTTATCTCCATCTCCATATGTACATCATCTCAAAATGCTGCCGTTGAAATAAGTCCCTGCACCGCACCGTCCATCGTCGGTGCCCACAGATCATGTCTTGATTGCTTGCTCCCCATGGCATTCTGCCATTGCCGTTGCCCCCAGCTCATGCGTAGCTCACTCTCCTGGCCTGCAATATACTGATGTAGCTCACAGCTCTGTTTTTAGCTTGCTTGTTGGCTGTTGCTGCGGTCCTGTAGAAAGACATGGAAAATAATCAGTGCTAGTTGCTAGGGTTCAATTTTTCGATCTCGGGTACTAGCATATTAGCCACAGGATAATATCAGGTGATACCACTACTAACATGCTCCCATTTTGGAAAACTCCAATTTACATGTTTCAAGAAAAAAATAAAAAAGAACTGTGAATGTTCACAAGGCATGTGTTTACCTCCCCTAAAATTTAAACCAAAATTCGAAATACTCAAATACAAATAACAAATAAAAATCCAGCATGAATAGTGACAATAAGCACCCAAAAAAATGACACTATTCATGCTGAATTTGTCATTATTTTTTCTCTTTGTGTATTTTGAATTTTATAGGGGTGTACACATGTCTTGTGAACATTCACAAAAGAATCAGATTTTTTTGAGACATTTCAATTTGAGTTTACTAAAATGGGAGCATATGTAAGTTGTGGTATCGCTGGATATTCTCCCGGAACAGTAACTAGGACACCAGGAGTAACCAGCTTGGCAACCAGTTATGAACTGGTTCACACAACTAACGGCTTTCTCCGATTTTTGCCATCTCAGTTTTGCACGTTACAACTGATAGACGGAAATTTTCCAACCACACATGGTAAAAAGTTTGAGAATATTGTCACATAAGCAAAATATAGTATGGATTGGCAGGCATGGAATAGAGGGGAGCCAGGAAGCCTGGTATGTATTTTTTTTGCTGTCTTCTAGTATAACAATTTAAGATTGAAGGCAAAGCAAAAGAATCAAATTACAAACAATCCAAAGAAATTATGGCAATTTTCAACGTGAGGCCACGAAACGATCGCTTTCTCCAGTGCAGCAAGGGCGGGTCACGTGATAAAGATGATGGCTGGAGTCTGGACAAAGCTCGCTGTATGCCACTCACATCCTTGAGCAGGCACCAGTACATGAAGAAGCTGCAATAATTTCTGGCGAAAAACAGATTCTGCCAGCCGTAATGCAGTATATATCATCTAGTCAGGATGGGGGGTCCGTGGTGGTTTTAATGATTCTTGAACGCTTTGCATGATTGGGCCTGTACCTCCAACAGCACCTGTCTCTCCAAAATGCACTCTGCTTGGATCCAGAGCCTCATATCGATTGCCCCAGATCCGAACGGCAGATCGCCAAGGCTGTTAGGCCTTCCCTTCACTTTTCTCTTAGTGGCAGCACAAGAGCAGTAACGATCTCAACAAAAGCAGTGCAACATACAGTGGTTGCTAAACCACGGAGCTGACCCGCTTGGTTTCCAGGACATGAGCCACATGGTAGATGGCTAAAGAATTGACCTCTAAACTGGCCCCATGGTATGAAACAAAGCAATTGGTTCCACCGCAAGATGTCGAGATCGATGTCTATCCAGTGATGCTGCTCCATCTTTAGCTAGAAAGATTGTCACATGGTACGAGTTATTGTGGAAGTTTCTGTGTCACTTGGATTCAGCCTATTTGAACTGCCAGGGCAGTGGAATAAATTGGCCAGATAGCAGGGGTGTATGCCAACTGATGCCAAAATCTAAACAATGTAGGCCAGTTATGTGTCGATTGTATTTGTAGATGCAAGAGGGTGCATGGGTTTTGGGTTTAGCTACTTTTGCATCTCAAAAAGATCTAAAAAAAACTAACAGGTGCACATTATGTTAAAACATTTGCAGCTGTAGAATATGATCAACATAAGCTGCACTCACATTATTTGAACAGTGCAGCTGCAAAAAGAAAGAAAAAAACTGTTGTACAGCAGACATTTCATCATAATCTCGCACGATTTTGCGCAGATGCTCAGGTTCTGACATGATCTACATGAATGATTTTATTTTTTTCGAGGCCCACAAGTACCTAAATCCTAGCCTCACAAGCCACACCCTTGCACGTACCAAATCAACTCCCACTTACTTTTCATGCTTGCACTTCACTACTGTCTTTAATTCAAAAAGATAGACATTTACAGTGGAAGCAACCACAGCCCAATGCTGGAGGTGGTGGGACTGGGGTTAAGGTGGTTGCAGCTGGCAACCCCCATTACAGGAAAGGGGATCCCCCAGACATGTAATGGACAGCATACATAACGGTGGGCCCATCACAGTTGTCCGAGTGGTCAGAAGCGCTAAAGGGACCAGATCTGCATCTACAGGCCTTATGCAGCCAAGCCCAAACGGAAAGACGGGGGGGCGCTATGGGTTTCTAGACACTGCATTTATTGATTTGGGCCCATCCGCGCCAACCAGTTGGGTCCGCCGGTGCCAGAGAGAACAGATCCACCGGACGAACACAGCTATGGCCCCTACCACCCGAAATACTGGTGATGATGGCAATAATGATTGAATGACCAACCAAGAAATCGAGAAAGATCCGTGAAATGCATTCTGAAATCTTTCGATTTAAGTTACAGGCTCCTGCCTTTTTGCTGCTGGATGAATGTTCTTTGGCTGTGTGTTTCAGCCTGTAATCCATACAATAGGTGCGTCCATTAGCATGTCAGCGAGATGCAACTTAAATAACAAAGACTACATGTTTCTATGAGTTATTTATTTATTTTATTTTGCCAAACTTGCATTTCTGCACAGAGCAATGCTATGATATCCGAGATTCATCATGGCCGTAAAAGGGCTAGGGCATAGTGTTCAGTGATTATCCTTTGTGAAGCTTCAGTTATTTCAGTGATTACATTTTGAGCTACACGCCTACACCACACGTTTTGCATTCACCTATCTATCCAAACACTCTGGACAGAGAAAAAGACAACGGTCGTGGTCCATGCGAGGCTGAGAAACGTGGAAGTAAATGACAAGCAACTTAATTCTGTCAGACAATAGGTTAAAGGTGTGTGTGCTCGATAATTTTACCAGAGCTTGCGAGATCGTAGCCGAAGAGAGAAGAGCTGGTGTTGCTAAAGCCAGGGGGTTGTACATCCCCCCGTTTTTCCCACTGTGAAGCTGGCTGGTGTGGATGTGCCAAATCACCATGCCAGAACTGTTGTTGTAGCTGCGCGAGATTTCTTGCTCCGTGGACGCCCATGTCAGGCCAGCTGACTTGCTCCAAGTCCATTCCACTCTTGCAGTTCAAACCTGTTATCCTTCCACACTGTAGACACCGCAGTCAGCATTTTAAGATTAAAATAGCAGGTTGAGGAATAAAGAGGAACAGGTGCTAAATTTCCCAGTAGCATAAGTAGTATACTTAAAAAATGGGTCATGGATGAACTTTTGTCCAGGTGGACTTATGAAGCACTTTCATCAAATTTAGTACAGTTAAGATATACTTAGAAATTTATTAGCTTTTGCAGGTTATTTTGGAAATGCAACAATAATTCATATATCCTCAACATCAGTCACTTTTATCTATATACTGATATAATTTGCTCAAATGATATTGCTGAGTGTAAAATTGTTTAGTCCAGAGCATTCTCAACTTATCGTTGTTTCAAGTTTTAATAATATATATTTTACTAGTACTGCTACTAGCAGCGTCTTTTTTCCTCTGAAGGCAAAACTACAAATGGAGTAACAATAAATCGATAGGCAACTACAGCAGAATGGCAGATAACTTTCACGCACGCGCGCACGCGGAAATATTTGCGAAACCATAAAGCTCATGAAGCACCGGCAAATGGTAGCACTACTGATTGGCAATTTTAATATTCCCAAATTTAGAAGTCCCCATTTGTTGTGTGCATTGGTTGGAGGACAATAACTGGCATGTACACGTCTCGTAATGGTAAAGTTGCTTACAATTGCTGGGTTCAGTAAAAATATTTCCTTTTAACCGGACAAGGACAGTAACATATCTCAATGTCGTTGTAGTGGGTGGCATAGGATTCTCTCCATAAGTTGATTGTCTCAATAGAAAACAGTCAAAATAAATGAAGCAGCTAAATGCAGGGAAGAGGGCTATTCTGATTAGGAAATTTTGACCAAGGACTTCGCACAGAGTGCAGTTTACAATGATTTTTAATGGTTATCTGGAAACAAAATGTCGCAAAATAGTTGTTTCTATGAATCCATGCAGGCCTAACTTCTGATGATAGAAAAAGATTGACAAAATAAGCATACCTCTGTAGTCAAAAGGTTGTCTAGCCCACCAAAGTCAACCCTTGGGTTTACTGCTGCGAGTCTCATTGACAGGTACTGGACCAACCACAATTAGCAAAAGAAGAAGAAAAAACAATTAGGAGGGGTGGAAACCCAATTTGGAAACATCTAAAAGGAATTGTGTGTTAAGTTTATGTGAGGTGAAATGGTATTTAGGATGATTGAACAGGTCTTACAATGGGCAATAGTAGTTACCTCGACTTGTCTTTGAAGGGATTGAACATGATTGATGATCTCCTCCAGTACCAGCGCCGTTCCCGATACCTGATACAGCCCACAGATCAAGTAAACCTCCTTAAGTCAATCATGTCCTTTTCGTAAAAGGGAGAAGTACCGTGACTCATTTTGCTCAGTTAGGAGGCTTGAAGTTAGTACAAAGTTGAGTCACTTATTTTGGGACGGAGGAAGTATTAGACGATGTAATGGAAGGAAAGAAAAAAGAATATGACAGGCCACTCAAAGTCAAATTCAGATTTATATTTAGAGGGTAGGGCTGTCGACATCAACAGCTTTTCGAGAGAAAAATGGCATAACCAAAATTGCCGCATCGAGAAAGCCGTGTCATCTATGGGTATAGGTAAGGTAGTACTAAGGCAGTGCCAAATCTGATTGTAGAACTAGTCTGCAGAAGTCGGTGCCTGGTATCCTGATCGATCTCGTCGGTCATTTGTGTTAAATGGTGTGCTATGTTCCAGCCAACATTAGACCACTTTTGCAACTTTCGACATGGTTAATCGTTCAGAATCTCGAAGCACAGCGATTCGCTGATACTAGCACCACGCAGTTCGCTGAACACACACAGGAGAATCGTCAGAGAGTAGTAGCATCAATCTTCTCACAGCGATTGGCATTTGACACCTCGATCGGAGAAGGCTGCCGGCCATCCTGACAGTCAGAAACCACCGAGCAGATACTACTACTACTACACGCCAACCACCTTTCCATAAATCCACACATTAATGAAGCACGAAGAGTAGAAGACCATCCATCCATCCATCCCCCCATTGGCAAACCTACCCGGCCTTCGCCTCCACACCCAAGGATGCTAAGAGCATGTATAATAAGGCTTACTCAGCAGGCTATAGCATTTGCCAGCTCATCCAAATCCTACGTGGCAGAGAGAGAAAGCAGGAAAGAGAATGGAGCGGGCTCTCCTGCAGTCGCCCGGCTATAGCACGCAGTACAAGCAAAGCAGCCGGCTTGCAGCTCACACCGCTGGCGCTAGGCCGACGCTAGGAGATTCCACCCAATCGTGTTTATACCCAGCTTAAAGAACTAATAATTTAAAGCTTTAATGAAGCCCACTTAACAGCCGGTGTATAACTAGCCTATTATATGGCTCGGCTTTAAGCTGGCTCTTTGATGATATGGCACAGGCTTACAGCCGGCTGCCGACGCTGTTATTATCCTTGCTCTAATGCCATGCCTACCCATGGGAACATTGACATTATTGCGTGCGCATGGGGAGATAGCAACACTCCGAGGGTAGGGGGGAGGACTATCTATGGCGTCTGTCCGTCCGTCCCAGCGACCCTCCCCCCATCAGGCTAGCCTCCCCCGGCGCCTTTCGAATCCGCTGCCGCATTCTGCCCAGACAGCCGCGGCCGCGGCCGAACCCCATCCGCTCCCCGCTCGTGTTAGGCGCACCGGACCATCGTCCACGAGACGAGGAAGTAACCAAGGCCAGCACTACTTCCCACTTCCGTCGTGCAAACACGCCCATATGTACTTGTCCCCCGCGACGCGAGAGCGACTGGGCTTTAAGCTCTTCCGTGCGAGACGTGTGCTGCTACTCGTATGATCTTGCGATGATGAGTGAGCCGTGTGCACACGCGGCCCATACCATACCGCACCCAAGACGCTACTACGTCTGAACTCTCTACGGAGGAGCTGCTGTGGCGCCAAAAGCGGTAAAAAGAAGCACCGAAAGCAGGAGAAAGATGTGTGGTACTACTTTGCGCATAGCAGCCAAAGTTCACAGAGTGTGAGGGCCTTGGCGCCACTAGGGCTCCTTGTCATTTTTATCTTTTCAGGGGGGTGGGGGGACTCTTCTGAGTTACTGTTGGTTCAACTGTGAGAACGAGGTGCAAAACGGATGGATAAACATGTCAAAATGAAGGAGAGGGGTAAGAAGGAACTGCAGACCTTGCTGCACCCGGGGACCAGCTCCTTGAGCAGCTCCATCCTCGCATTTATCTTCTCCCGTCTCGCCTGCGTTAAAAAAAAATGGGGGAGAGAGGACTGAAAAATTAGCACGAGGAAAGCCAAAAATGTATGAATGGATAGTTTAATCAAGCAATAATAGTATAATCAGCAACAAAAGCAAGCCCCTGAAAAGGCCCTAAAAGAGGCGGCAGAAGGTCCTAATCGCCCAATCATTGCAAAATGTAAGTCTAATCCCGGGCGTGCTGGTTTACTAAGCGTGACGATTGGTTTTGCTGGGGGTTTAGCGGCGGGCGGGGCGGAGGCGCTCACCCGCTCGGCGAGGCTGTGGCTGTCCGTGGCCTGGCCCCTCCTGGCCCTCACGTGCACGTACGCCGGCTTCTCGTCCTCGCCCGAGTCCTTTTCCTCGCCGCCGCCCGCCGTCGTCTTCCCCTTCTTCGCCACCTTCCCCTGTGGCAAGCAATCCAAGGCAAAAAAAAACGATCAAGCCTCGCTCCGGCGAGAACAAGCTATGTACGGTGTCACGCTTATGCGTACCTTGGAGGCGGGGTCGGCCTTGCGCTTGGCGGCGGAGGCGGGGGGAGGAGGGGTCGGGGACGGGGACGGGGACGCGAAGGCGGAGAAGCGGGCGGCGCGGTCGACGAGGTGAGGGTCGGAGGGGAAGGTGGGCGCGGGTGCCGGCGCCGCGCCAGGGAGCAGGAGCTCTATGGCCTGCGAGGTCGGGAGACCCAGGAGCGCCGTGAACGAGCCTCCGGTGCTGGAGGAGCCCGCGGCCGAGGCGGGCGCCATGGCCTGGATCTCTCCCCCGGCCGCGGGGAGCTCCGGCGGCGGCGAGGGGTGGCGCATTGGCGCGGCGCCGCGGAGAGGACGGTGGCGCGGGTATGGGAATGGGATTAGCTGCCGCGGTGGGGGGATAGGGGAGGCCGGAAGGGGGGCGAGGCGGGGGGAATAGTGGCTGTGTTTATATAGGGGTCGGCGTCGGAGCGCGCAGGCTATGCGCTCTGGCTCTGCCTTGGCTTGGCTGGCTGGCTGGCTTCGCTTCCGGGTTCTGCTCGTGCTGAGTCAAAGTGGAGGAAATGGGGAAGGAGTGCGAGGTGAGAGATGGAGAGAGCGAGAGGAAGCTATGGCTGGGTTTTTACTGTGCTGTTTTTACCGTGACGAACAGGCTGGCGACAGAGTAGCGAGGCGTGGAGATGGGACGAGAGAGGGGGGAGGGGAAGGAGAGCTCGCACGCGTGTGGAGGGTGGAGACTGGAGACTGGTGTTTTGACTTTTACCATTTCGGGCGGTGGGTGGACCGTATGCTGATCGCCTGAGGCAGCAGCTTTCGAACTCGTTGGTGAAAAGGTAAACCATCCTTCCTCTTTTAATAACCGAGGTAGCCGTACCACGTAAATTTAAGAGGTACTAGCACCAGGAGTCCTGGAACTTATCCACCATGTGATGATCTAGTCCAAAATTTGAAAAAGCAAACTATTTCATCCTAAAAGACTTGGATCCACCATGTGATGATCTAGTCCACATCCACCCGCTCTGCTGACTTGGCTCCGGTTGGCGTCGTCTGATTGGCTGAGGATCAAATCTGCACATTGGATGCAAGTTGTAGGATGAAATAGTTTGCTTTTTCAAGTTTTGGACTAGATCATCACATGGTGGATAAGTTCCGGGACTCCCGGTGCTATTACCTCTAAATTTAAGTGCGTGCTACTACTATGTCCGACGTGAGCACTTTGATCCGACAGTTGGTCCATCTGATGAGGAGTACTCTGTAGATGCATCATACAGTACATGGCGTGCGCTGGTGTGCGCCCCGCTTCGAGCTCATCCTCCTCGGATCGAAGTGCTCGTCTGCTTGTGCCTTCCGTTCCTTCTCCCCAGCCCACACCACCACTGTGAAGCAAACCAAACCAAACCATGCTGCCATGCTGGGCTGGTTTTCAGCCACGCCAGAACGGCGTCGAGTGTATGTATAGTCCGATTCCGAGCTTCCACGACGCGGGCGTTTCTGCGTCCGCACTCTTTGCAGTGGCGTCGGCGTCTCGCCGATCTCCACGGGTGTAAAACAAGTCGAGGCCAGCGCGCACGTGGGAGACCGTTTTGCTGAGACTGTGCGGCGAGAGAGCAGGAAGCATACCTCCTCGGGTCAAAAGGCCATGTGGCGATGGTTGCCCGTTCGCCGTGCGCGTCAACGCCCGGGAGAGAGGGAAAGCTGGTGATGTGGCAGCGCCTGCACCGCCACTTTTTGTCACGGGAGGGAGAGAGCTTGCGCCTGGGGCTGTGCAGGTGCACTGTGGACGCCAGCTCCGGCTCCCATGCACCACCGCAAGCAGGCTGATCCCTTGTGCGATCCTGAGTACTTGGGCTGTCCGGCCCAGTGTGGACTCAGTTTTTTTTTTCACCGGGAAAGCCCGTGCTGGGCCTCCATAGCGCTCACGAAAGGCTAACAAAAGAAAGCATGCGTTCTGAAAAAAAAAGCCTGCTTCCAGCCGTTTGGACCCGTGGGATTACCTTCACTCGTTTTAAATTGCTTCTTTACTCTCTCATATTTTGAACTTTGCTTCTTTACTCTCTTTGTTTCTTTTCCAAACACTAGAGAGAAGTACACTGCCGTTCTAATCCGAAGATTCTTTATTCACAAATTTTCTTTCTACCAAATGCACAAATCAATTCTTCGTAATAAGCATTGTTCAGTAAATGCTCACTCCTTAAATGAGGGCTAAACTACTAGCTAATTGCCCGTGCGTTGCAACAGGAACATAAAATAGTCTAGTGATTCAACAACAATCATATCAAACATCTATACATCTAGGATCCTCGTGCAAGTTTTCCCTCCTTATGAAGCCACGACTATCTTGCAGATCCCGATATGTACATTGATGATTTTTGGTCATGGGGTTTCGACAAGTCGGGGGGTTTCATAGTCCAGTCGGCCTATAGGATGATCGTTGCAACTAAAAAGGAGAAGGGAAGATTGGCTTGATGAGAGAGTTGGCTCGTCAAATAATTCAGCTTGTGAAAAATCTTGGGACATCATGTGGAAGGTTATGGTTCCTGCAAAGCTGAAAGTTTTCTTATGGCAACACTCACTCCCGACCACTGGAAAAAAATATCGCGCTATAACATAATGAGAATTTCCTCGCTAAATATATCAGTGTACAACGTCTCGCTAATAGCATGTTTTGAGGTCGGCGTTATTTTGCTGTAGCGCGCTATTTTTTTTCCTTGTTCCAGACTGAGGATGTGCGGAAACACAGGAACATTGCTTCTAGACATGACTGTATAGTCTGTGGGATGCAATGCTCGTGGAGACACAGCCTTATTCAATGTACTATGGCAAGATGTCTATGGGCTTTAGTAGACCCGGAGCTATTGGAGCATATGATAGCCACGACGGAGCCTCTAGTGAGAAATTGGTAGTTCTCTATGATGGATGTGCTATTCCATGATGAACTGATAAGGATGATAGTTACTTATGGGCAATCTGGACAGCTAGAAGAAACCTTATCCTTGAGGGCGTACATCAGAGTCCTCTATCAACTCACATTTTCGTCACAATGTTTATTTTAATACTCGATCAAGTGAACAGCCAACTGTCGCTACATGCGATGACTACGCCGGCTGGAGTTAGGGCGCATGAGAGATGGTTACCTCCTCCATTGGGATCTATCAAGATTAACGTTGATGCAGGGGTATCTGTGGATCATAAATGTAGGAGCCGCAGCAACTATATGTCGGGACCGAGACAACACCTATTTAGGGTCCTCGATTTTGGTCATTCATGGCCTTGTGGACTCAACTTCTTTGGAAGCCATTGCATGCAGGGAAGCTCTTTCATTGGCAGAAGATTTGGGTATGCGTCATCTTCATATTGCGTCTGACTGTAAGGAGGCGATGAAACATATTCTTGAAGGCGCTGGGGGCACTTATGGTGGGGTCATAAGAGAGATCAATGAGATGCAGAAAGCTTTTAGTTCTTGTGGTTTTCTACATGAATTTAGAACTTCAAATTGTGAAGCTCATAAGTTGGCCAGAATTAGTGTCGGCCTGTTACGGGGACAATATGTTTGGTTAGACATTCCTCATGATGCGAATGTATTGAAGGAAATATGCCCTAGAGGCAATAATAAAGTTGTTATTTTATATTTTCTTATTCATGATAAAGGCCTATTATTCATGCTAGAATTGTATTGATCGGAAACTTAAATACATGTGTGAATACATAAACAAATACCGTGTCCCTAGTGAGCCTCTACTAGACTAGCTCGTTGATCAAAGATGGTTAAGATTTCCTAACCATGGACATGAGTTGTCATTTGATAACGGGATCACATCATTAGGATAATGATGTGATGGACAAGACCCATCCGTTAGCTTAGCATAATGATCGTTCAGTTTTATTGATATTGCTTTCTTCATGTCAAATACATATTCCTTCGACTATGAGATTATGCAACTCCCGGATACCGGAGGAATGCCTTGTGTGCTATCAAACATCACAACGTAACTGGGTGATTATAAAGATGCTCTACAGGTATCTCCGAAGGTGTCTGTTGAGTTGGCATAGATCGAGATTAGGATTTGTCACTCCGAGTATTGGAGAGGTATCTCTGGGCCCTCTCAGTAATACACATCATAAGCTTGCAAGTAAATGACTAAGGAGTTAGTCACGAGGTTATGTATTACGGAACGAGTAAAGAGACTTGTCGGTAACGAGATTGAACTAGGTATGAAGATACCGACGATCGAATCTCGGGCAAGTAACATACCGATGGACAAAGGGAATTACGTATGTTGTCATAACGGTTCGACCGATAAAGATCTTCGTAGAATATGTAGGAGCCAATATAAGCATCCAGGTTCCGCTATTAGTTATTGACCAGAGAGGTGTCTCGGTCATGTCTACATAGTTCTCGAACCCGTAGGGTCCGCACGCTTAACGTTCGTTGATGATATAGTATTATATGAGTTATGTGATTTGGTGACCGAATGTTGTTCGGAGTCCCGGATGAGATCACGGACATGACGAGGAGTCTTGAAATGGTTGAGAGGTAAAGATTGATATATAGGACGATGGTATTCGGACACCGGAAGTGTTTCGGGGGGTACCGGGTACTAATCGGGTCACCGGAAGGGGTTCCGGGCATCCCCGGCAAAAGATATGGGCCTTATGGGCCAAGAGGGGAAACGCACCAGCCACAAGGGGCTGGTGTGCCCTCCATATGGGCCGGCCAAGAAGGAAAAGGAAAGAGGGGAAGGGAAAGGAAAGAGAGGGGGAGAGGGAAGGAAAGAGAGGGAATAGGATTCCCCCTTCCTTCCCTCTCCCCCTCTCTTTCCTTCCCCCTCCGGCAAATAAGGAAGGAGGGGCGCGCCACTTGGGAGGACCCCAAGTAGGATTCAGCCTACTTGGGGCGCCCTCCTGGCTGCTCCCTCCTCCCCCCCCCCCACCTATATATATGTGGGAGGGGGGCGCCTAGCACAACCAGACAATTGCCTAGCCGTGTGTGGCGCCCCTCTCCACCGTTTACACCCCCGGTCATATTTTCGTAGTGCTTAGGCGAAGCCCTGCGGAGATCATTTCACCATCATCGTCACCACGCCGTTGTGCTGACGGAACTCATCTACTACCTCGACGTCTTGCTGGATCAAGAAGGCGAGGGACGTCACCGATCTGAACGTGTGCAGAACTCGGAGGTGCGGTACGTTCGGTACTCGATCGGTGGAGCGCGAAGAAAGTTCGACTACATCAATCGCGTTGTAAAACGCTTCTGCTTACGGTCTACGAGGGTACGTAGACACACTCTCCCCCTCGTTGCTATGCATCTCCATGGATAGATCATTGCGTGTGCGTAGAATTTTTTTGTTTTCCATGCAACGTTTTCCAACAGTGGTATCAGAGCCAGGTCTATGCGTAGATGATATGCACGAGTAGAACACAAAGAGTTGTGGGCGGTGATAGTCATACTGCTTACCACCAACGTCTTATTTTGATTCGGTGGTATTGTGGGATGAAGTGGCCCGGACCAACCTTACATGTTCACGTACATGAGACCGGTTCCACCAACAGACATGCAACTAGTTTTGCATAAAGGTGGCTGGCGGGTGTCTGTTTCTCCTACTTTAGTTGAATCGAATTTGACTACGGCCGGTCCTTGAAGAAGGTTAAAACAGCAAAATTGACAAAACATCGTTGTGGTTTTGTGCGTAAGTAAGAACGGTTCTTGCTAGAAGCCCGTAGCAGCCACGTAAAACTTGCAACAACAAAGTAGAGGACGTCTAACTTGTTTTTGCAGGGCATGTTGTGATGTGATATGGTCAAGACATGATGTGATATACGTTATTGTATGAGATGATCATGTTTTGTAAAAGTTATCGGCAACCGGCATGAGCCTTATGGTTGTTTCTTTATTGTATGAAATGCAAACGACATGTAATTGCTTTACTTTATCGCTATGCGTTAGCAATAGTTGTAGAAGCAATAGTTGGCGAGACGACCACGACGCAACAATGGAGATCAAGGTGTCGAGCCGGTGACGATCGAGATCATGACGATGCTTTGGAGATGGAGATCAAAAGCACAAGATGATGATGGTCATATCATGCCACATATTTTGATTGCATGTGATGTTTATCTTTATGCATCTTATTTTGCTTAATACGGCGGTAGCATTATAAGATGATCCCTTCACTAAATTTCAAGGTATAAGTGTTCACCCTGAGTATGCACCGTTGTGACAGTTCGTCGTGTTGAGACACCACGTGATGATCGGGTGTGATAGACTCTACGTTCACATACAACGGGTGCAAGACAGTTTTGCACATGCGGAATACTCGGGTTAAACTTGACGAGCCTAGCATGTACAGACATGGCCTCGGAACACTGGAGACCAAAAGGTCGAACGTGAATCATATAGTAGATATGATCAGCATAGAGATGTTCACCATTGATGACTACCCCATCTCACGTGATGATCGGACATGGGTTAGTTGATTTGGATCACGTATCACTTAGAAGACTTGAGGGATGTCTATTTAAGTGGGAGTTCTTAAGTAATTTGATTAATTGAACTTAATTTATCATGAACTTAGTCCTGATAGTATTTGCATATCTGTGTTGTAGATCAATAGCTCGCGATATAGCTCCCCTATACTTTTGATATGTTCCTAGAGAAAACTAAGTTGAAAAATGATGGTAGCAATGATGCGGACTGGGTCCGTGATCTGAGGATTATCCTCATTGCTGCACAGAAGAATTATGTCCTTGATGCACCGCTAGGTGACAGACCTATTGCAGGAGCAGATGCAGACGTTATGAACGTTTGGCAAGCTTGGTATGATGACTACTTGATAGTTTAGTGCGCCATGCTTTACGGCTTAGAATCGGGGCTGCAAAGACGTTTTTGAATGCCACGGAGCATATGAGATGTTACAAGAGCTGAAATTGGCATTTCAGACTCATGCTCGTGTCGAGAGGTATGAGACCAGTGAGCATAGCTCAGCCAGTGAGCATGAGATGTTACATAGAGATGTTACAAGATGGAGGAGAATAGCTCAGCCAGTGAGCATGTGCTCAGAATGTCTGGGTACTACAATCGCTTGAATCAAATGAGAGTTAATCTTCCAGATAAGATAGTGATTGACAGAGTTCTCTAGTCACTATCACCAAGCTACTAGAACTTCATGATGAACTATAATATGCAAGGGATGACGAAAATGATTCCTGAGCTCTTCGCGATGCTGAAATCGGCGAAGGTAGAAATCAAGAAAGAGCATCAAGTGTTGATGGTTAACAAGACCACTAGTTTCAAGAAAAAGGGTAAGGAAAAAAAAGGAAACTTCAAGAAGAATGGCAAGCAAGTTGCCACTCCCGTGAAGAAGCCCAAAGCTTGACCTAAGCCTGAAACGGAGTGCTTCTACTGCAAAGGGAATGGTCACTAGAAGTGGAACTGCCGAAAAACTTGGCGGATAAGAAGGATGGCAAAGTGAACAATGGTATATTTGATATACATGTTATTGATGTGTACTTTACTAGTGTTTATAGTAGCCCCTGGGTATTTGATACCGGTTCAGTTGCTAAGATTAGTAACTCGAAACAGGAATTGCAAGATGAACAGAGACTAGTTATGGGCGAGGTGACGATGTGTGTTGGAAGTGATTCCAAGGTTGATAAGATCACCATCGCACACTCCCTTTACCTTCGGGATTAGTGTTGAACCTAAATAAATGTTATTTGGTGTTTGCGTTGAGCATGAATATGATTGGATCATGTTTATTGCAATACGGTTATTCATTTAAGTTAAAGAATAATTGTTGTTCTGTTTACATGAATAAAACCTTCTATGGTCATACACTCAATGGTTTATTGAATCTCAATTGTAGTGATACACATATTCATAATATTAATGCCAAAAGATGCAAAGTTGATAATGATAGTGCAACATATTTGTGGCACTGCCGTTTAGGTCATATTGGTGTAAAGCGCATGAAGAAACTCCATGTAGATGGACTTCTGGAATCACTTGATTATGAATCATTTGGTACTTGCGAACCATGCCTCATGGGCAAGATGACTAAAACTCCTTTCTCCGGAACAATGGAGCGAGCCAATGACTTATTGGAAATAATACATACTGATGTATGCGGTCCGATGAGTGTTGAGGCACGCGGCGGGTATCGTTATTTTCTGACCTTCACAGATGATTTGAATAGATATGAGTATATCTACTTAATGAAACACAAGTCTGAAACATTTTGAAAAGTTCAAAGAATTTCAGAGTGAAGTGGAAAATCATCGTAACAAGAAAATAAAGTTTCTACGATCTGATCGTGGAGGAGAATATTTGAGTTATGAGTTTTGGCCTTCATTTAAAACAATGTGGAATAGTTTTACAACTCACGCCACCTGAAACACCACAGCGTAATGGTGTATCCGAACGTCGTAACCGTACTTTATTAGATATGGTGCGATCTATGATGTCTCGTACCGATTTACCACTATCATTTTGGGGTTATGCATTACAGACAGCTGCATTCACGTTAAATAGGGCACCGTCTAAATACGTTGAGACGACACCGTATGAACTATGGTTTGGCAAGAAACCTAAGCTGTCGTTTCTTAAAGTTTGGGGTTGCGACACTTATGTCAAAAGGCTTCAGCCTGATAAGCTCGAACCCAAATCGGAGAAGTGCGTCTTCATAGGATACCCAAAAGAAACTATTGGGTACACCTTCTACCATAGATCCGAAGGCAAGATCTTTGTTGCTAATAATGGGTCCTTTCTAGAGAAGGAGTTTCTCTCGAAAGAAGTGAGTGGGAGGAAAGTAGAACTTGATGAGGTAATTGTACCTTCTCTCGAATTGGAGAGTAGCACATCAGAGAAATCCGTTCCCGTGATGCCTACACCAACTAGAGAGGAAGCTAATGATGATGATCATGAAACTTCAGGTCAAGTTACTACTGGATTTCATAGGTCGAACAGAGCATGTTCCCCACCAGAGTGGTACGGTAATCCTGTCCTGGAAGTCATGTTATTAGACCATGGCGAACCTAGGAACTATGAAGAAGTTATGATGAGCCCAGATTCCGACAGATGGCTTGAGGCCATGAAATCTGAGATAGGACCCATGTATGAGAACAAAGTGTGGACTTTGATGGACTTGCCCGATGATCGGCAAGCCATAGAAAATAAATGGATCTTCAAGAAGAAGACTGACACTGATGGTAATGTTACTGTCTACAAAGCTCGACTTATTGCAAAAAGTTTTTCGACAAGTTCAAGGAGTTGACTACGATGAGACTTTCTCATCTGTAGCGATGCTTAAGTCTGTCTAAATCATGTTAGCAATTACCGCATTTTATGATTATGAAATCTGGCAAATGGACGTCAAAACTGCATTCCTTAATGGATTTCTTAAAGAAGAGTTGTATATGATGCAACCATAAGGTTTTGTCAATCCTAAAGGTGCTAACAAAGTGTGCAAGCTCCAGCGATCCATCTATGGACTGGTGCAAGCATCTCGGAGTTGGAATATACGCTTTGATGAGGTGATCAAATCATATGGTTTTATATAGACTTATGGTGAAGCCTGTATTTACAAGAAAGTGAGTGGGAGCTCTGTAGCATTTCTGATATTATATGTGGATGACATATTGTTGATTGGAAATGATATAGAATTTCTGGATAGCATAAAAGGATACTTGAATAAGAATTTTTCAATGAGAGACCTCGATGAAGCTACTTACGTATTGAGCATCAAGATTTATAGGGATAGATCGAGACGCTTAATAGGACTTTCATAAAGCACATACCTTGACAAAGTTTTGAATGAGTTCAAAATGGATCAGTCAAAGAAAGGGTTCTTGCCTGTATTCAAGGTGTGAAATTGAGTAAGACTCAAAGCCCGACCACGGCAGAAGATAGAGAGAGAATAAAAGTCATTCCCTATGCCTCAGACATAGGTTCTATAAAGTATGCCATACTGTGTACCAAACCTGTTGTGTACCTTGCCATGAGTTTGGCAAAGGGGTACAATAGTGATCCAGGAGTAGATCACTGGACAGCAGTCAAAATTATCCTTAGTTAAGAGAACTAAAAGCAATGTTTCTCGGTTATGGAAGTGATAAAGAGTTCTTCGTAAAGGGTTACGTCGATGCAAGCTTTTACACCGATCCAGATGACTCTAAGTCTCAATCTGGATACGTATTTGGGAGCAATTAGCTAGAGTAGCTCCATGCAGAGCATTGTAGACATAGAAATTTGCGAAATACATATGGATCTGAATGTGGCAGACCCGTTGACTAAACTTCTCTCATAAGCAAAACATGATCACACCTTACTACTCTTTGGGTGTTAATCACATGGCGATGTGAACTAGATTATTGACTCTAGTAAACCCTTTGGGTATTGGTCACATGGCGATGTGAACTATTGGTGTTAATCACATGGCGGTGTGAACTAGATTATTGACTCTAGTAAACCCTTTGGGTGTTGGCCACATGGCGATGTGAACTATTGGTGTTAATCACATGCCGATGTAAACTAGATTATTGACTCTAGTGCAAGTGGAAGACTGAAGGAAATATGCCCTAGAGGCAATAATAAAGTTTTTATTTTACATTTCCTTATTCATGATAAAGGTTTATTATTCATTCTAGAATTGTATTGATCGGAAACTTAAATACATGTGTGAATACATAAACAAATACCGTGTCCCTAGTGAGCCTCTACTAGACTAGCTCGTTGATCAAAGATGGTTAAGGTTTCCTAACCATGGACATGAGTTGCCACTTGATAACGGGATCACATCATTAGGAGAATGATGTGATGGACAAGACCCATCCGTTAGCTTAGCATAATGATCGTTCAGTTTTATTGCAACTGCTTTCTTTATGTCAAATACATATTCCTTCGACTATGAGATTATGCAACTCCCGGATACCGGAGGAATGCCTTGTGTGCTATCAAACATCACAACGTAACTGGGTGATTATAAAGATGCTCTACAGGTATCTCCGAATGTGTCTGTTGAGTTGGCATAGATCGAGATTAGGATTTGTCACTCCGAGTATCAGAGAGGTATCTCTGGGCCCTCTCGGTAATACACATCATAAGCTTGCAAGTAAATGACTAAGGAGTTAGTCACGAGGTGATGTATTACGGAACGAGTAAAGAGACTTGCCGGTAACGAGATTGAACTAGGTATGAAGATACCGACGATCGAATCTCGGGCAAGTAACATACCGCTGGACAAAGGGAATTACGTATGTTGTCATAACGGTTCGACCGATAAAGATCTTCGTAGAATATGTAGAAGCCAATATGAGCATCCAGGTTCCGCTACTGGTTATTGACCGGAGAGGTGTCTCGGTCATGTCTACATAGTTCTCGAACCCATAGGGTCCGCACGCTTAACGTTCGTTGACGATATAATATTATATGAGTTATGCGATTTGGCGACCAAATGTTGTTCGTAGTCCCGGATGAGATCACGGACATGACGAGGAGTCTCGAAATGGTCGAGAGGTAAAGGTTGATATATAGGACGATGGTATTCGGACACCGGAAGTGTTTCGGGGGGTACCAGGTACTAATCGGGTCACCGGAAGGGGTTCCGGGCACCCCCGGCAAAAGATATGGGCCTTATGGGCCAAGAGGGGAAACGCACCAGCCACAAGGGGCTGGTGCGCCCCCCATATGGGCCGGCCAAGAAGGAGAAGAAAAGAGGGGAAGGGAAAGGAAAGAGAGGGAATAGGATTCCCCCTTCCTTCCCTCTCCCCCTCTCTTTCCTTCCCCCTCCGGCAAATAAGGAAGGGGGGCGCCACTTGGGAGGACCCCAAGTAGGATTCTGCCTAGTTGGGGCGCCCTCCTGGCTGCTCCCTCCTCCTCCCCACCTATATATATGTGGGAGGGGGGGCGCCTAGCACAACCAGACAATTGCCTAGCCGTGTGCGGCGCCCCTCTCCACCGTTTACACCCCCGGTCATATTTTTCGTAGTGCTTAGGCGAAGCCCTGCGGAGATCACTTCACCATCACCGTCACCACGCCGTCGTGCTGACGGAACTCATTTACTACCTCTACGTCTTGCTGGATCAAGAAGGCAAGGGACGTCACCGAGCTGAACGTGTGCAGAACTCGGAGGTGTCGTACGTTCGGTACTCGATCGGTGGAGCGCGAAGAAAGTTTGACTACATCAAACGCGTTGTAAAATGCTTCCGCTTATAGTCTACGAGGGTACGTAGACACACTCTCGCCCTTGTTGCTATGCATCTCCATGGATAGATCATTGCGTGTGCGTAGAAAAAAATTTGTTTTCCATGCAACGTTTTCCAACATGTAATACCTGTAAACATTGTCATTGTTTAATAAATACAATTGGATTTTGCTAAAAAAAGACAGGATGGACACCCCCACCCTTATAATTGTGTTGTGCCTTGCCTGGGAAATCATGCTCTACCTACCCTCAAAGTCAGTTTGTGCGTAAACGTTACCTACCGGTAACATATCAACCATTCTCCTCGCGTCAAGATGCGTGCGGTTGCTAGGTACTCCCTCTGTCCCGTAATAAAAGAGTGTTTTTTACACTAGCATAGTGTCAAAAATGCTCTTATATTATGGGACGAAGGAAGTATTTATTTACACTTTTATGCTTTACAAAATTTATACGTGATGAAATACATCTATTTGGGTCCCACTATTGTCCTTCACATGGCGTGTATGGCAGGCATGGCAAAAAACTGACAGCCCACACTTTCTTCTCTCACACAATAAATCTAACCTTTTATTACACCTTTTGCTAAATTAAATCATTCATATATCTAAACCATAGGTCAATTCTTTAAATAATTTATAGGGTGTGGATAATATCATTAGTGGTGCGAAGCATGCGTTCGGCCTTGCCGTTTTGGGGGGATGTGTGAGGGCAAGATAGACGATACACGACACCGTTGTTCGATAAAAAGGTGTGGAGAGAGGTGTTGATAAATTCCCCGCCGTTGTCACACTGCATACATTTGATGAGAGTATGAAATTGGGTGAGTATGTAGGTGAAGAAGCGTTGTAAGGTAGGAGAGGTCTCGGACTTATGGCGCAAGGGGAAGGACCAAGAGTAATGTGAATAATCATCAAGAATTATGAGATAGTATTGATAACCAGAGAAACTCACGACCGGGGAGGTCCATAAATCACAATGAATAAGTTGGAAAGGTGCACTAGTACAAGTATTGGAAGAGGAAAAAGATAAACGGGGCTGCCGGCCTAATTGACATGCCGTACAAGGAGAGCGAGCAACGTTATTACAATCTGGTAAGAAATCCTTAGAGATAGCCGCAAGGGAAGCCTTCCCCGGATGGCCGAGGCGCTGATGCCACAAATCGCCTGGAGTGGTGAAGAAGGCAGCGCCACCGACGGAGTTATTTTCATAGAACAGGTAGAGGGGACCGGAGCTACTGGACGTCAAAAGAGGAGTCATGGTTGAAAGTGCCTTCACAGAGAAACCAGAAGGATTAAATTCAACGACAACATTATTATCAGTAGACAGTTTACGAACAGAGATGAGATCTTTGACAATATTGGGGCAGACAAGCACATCTGTAAGGGAAAGATTAGAGCGAGGAAGAGTGGTAGAGCCCATGCCAATGATAGGAAGACGATCACCGTTGCCGATGATAATACTAGAAGAATTATGCTTTGGAAAAGAACGAAACGTAGAGAGGTTACCAGGGCTACCGGTGACGTGAGTGGCCACGCCGGACTCGAGGATCCAGTCAGCTCCATGGTGAGGAAGACCTTGCTGGCTGTAGGCGTGCTGGAACAGGGATGGCGTGATCCCAGGAAGGCGCCCCGGGCTGGAGCGGTGGGGAGGACAGGGACGGCGGTGACGGCCCGAACAACATCAGATGATATGCATGAGAGTGGACGCCGGGACGAGGGCCGAGCACACCGGCAGCGTTGGGAGGAACCCACCCGGAGCGAGGCGCGGGGAGGGCCATGCCGTACGGAGCGAAGTACCCGGTACAGGGTGACGGCTGAGCGCGGGGCCGACCCGCGACCACCCGAGTCAGATCGGCCGCGCCCACGGCCGCTGTTGCGTCCGCGGTCACCACCACGGCTGCCGCCAGGGCCGCGACCCGACGAGGGGGCGCGATCGTTGCGGTCGGCGCGGCGCGGTCACCGTGATCCGGGCGTTCGTTGGTGGAGTTGGGGCCGCCGGAGATGGTAAGAGCGACACAGCCGGCCTCCGCCGCCCGGAGGTTGAGGTTGTACTCGGCAAGGTCCAGGCGAGAGCGGGTGACGTGGAACAGCGGCAGGGGCACCGTATCGCCGAGGATGGTGTGGATGGTGTCGAAGCGGGCATCCAAGCCGTGGAAGAGCTGCATGGCGAGGTCGTGATCCTCAACCGAGTGGCCTGTGTCCGCAGGCCATCCGCGAGAGCCTTGAGACGGCGAGCATATTCAGAGACAGAGAGGTCTCCTTGTTTAAGGTTCCGGAACTGGCGCGTGAGGTGGAGGTATTGGGCGCCCTGGTTCGCCAGGAAGTAGTCCCGGATACGGCGCCATGCGGTGAACGCGTTGACGGCGCCGCCCATGACGAGCTCGAGGATGGAGTCGGCTAGGGTGAAGTAGAGCCAGAGAGTGAGGCGATGATCGACGGCAAGCCAAGCCGCATTAGGGTTGGGAGGCGGCGGCCGATCCACATGATCTTGCACGCATTACTGCATGAGGACGCAGTAGAAGAAGGTCCTCCACTTGATGTAGTTGTTCTCGGCCGGATCGAGTTCTTGGAGATGTGATCATTGTGGAAGGAGATGAGAAGGGAATCGGCCGGTGGGGCGACAGCGGTGGCGAGGGCAGAAGGGAGGATGGGAGTGACATCCGAGGAGAGGGCAGCGGTGGTGCTCGGGGAAAGGGAAGGAGAAGTCCCAGTAGAAGAGGACGAGTGAATGGCTGGAGACGGGAGCTCGCCGAAGATGTCCTCGAAGGCCATGGCGACTGATACCAAGCTAAAGGGAGAGAATGCTCGCTGTGCTTTCGTTCTCATTATGCGCAAGAGTTACAGAGGAGTTAATTGCACAAAAGTACCACAATTGGGGCATCACATGCAGATTGATACCAAGATTGCTAATTTTTGCATGTCAGTACCAAGATTATGTCAGGCCGTTGCAAATAGGTCTAAACTGCGTATAAACACGTATTGACAGTGTATCTGACCGCGCGGGGCCCGCCTGTCAGGTGTCTACGTGGCATGTTATTTTGCAGAAAACCCCCTTGCATTATACGTATTCACATGAATGCCCATTATTCGGGGGAAAATGTGCTGTGAGAGACTTTTTTTTGGTTCGCATGTTTGCGGAGGGTTAGTTTGAAAGTTTGCGTCGTATAGGAGAAATAAATAAAATAAACAGAAAATCGCGCGTCAACAGGAATCGAACGCGCGACTTCTCGGACGAGGACACCGCGCCCCCACCACCCCGCCATAACGCTGCTCGTGTTCGATGGCAGGCGAGATATCTTTTATACTGACAAAGACACGCTGGGCCGGCGGTTGGGCCTAGCAACGCTGCGTACGCTGAGTTACGCATTATTTTTAATGATGATATTAATACATTTCTTTTGCGATTACATATTAGTATTATTAATTGTCAAGCACCAGACTAGAAGGCACGCACGGCCCAAAATTTATGTGTCTTCACTCAGGACTACAAGCATGCGCAATTATTGTGTATCCTCATTATTACATTATTCAAATACACAACTATTGAAAAAATTATATGCCTAACACACAGTTTTTTTTTGAGTTATTCGTATATTGATTGTATTTTTTTTAAATTCTCAGTTACTTCAAAAGTTGACAACATGTATTAAAAATAATTGTGTAATCATAATAGATTTTGGAAATGCATTGAAACTGTTCAACTTTTATTTAAAAAAATCAACCTGTTTCTTGAAATGCAAGAATGATTTTACACAACAAGTTTTTAGTACATGCTGAACATTTTATGAAATACACATCATCGAAAAAAATTCATCGTGTATTAAGAAAATGTTCACCATAAATTAGAAAAAGTTCACCGCGCATTATGTAAAATGTTCATCATATCTTAAGAAAATTGTTCAACGTATATTACCAAAAGTTCATTATATTAAAGAAATGTTCACCGTTTGTAAAGAAAAGTTCATCATGCATTAAAATATTCACTATACGCAAAAAAAATGTTCATGGGTATCTGAAAACATGTTCATCATATACTGAAGCCTATCTTAAAAAAATGTTCTAAGTATGTTAAAATCCAGGAGAAAAACCAACCCAATGAATGAAAAAAGAAAAAAGACAAAAAAAGAAAGGAAGAAAAACCTAAAAATAAGCCAAAACCAATAACAAAACTAAATCATACTAAGAGAAACGAAACGAAAAGAAACCTGGGCATCCCTAAAAAAAACCTGGGCAATGAACGAGCCCCAGCACGCGTGCTAGTAAAAGGTGAAACCAAGAAAAAAAAATCGCAGGCTTCGCTTAGCCCAACCGCCGGCCCAACGTATCGGAGCTAATATAAAAAAAGTTTCGCTTGCCTTCCAACAGGACCGGCGCTGCGGCGTGGTGGCTACCGCGCGTAGTTCCTGTGCGACTGGTCGCGGGATCGAATCCTGCTGGCCGGTTTTTTCGTTTATTTGTTTATTTGTCCAATTCAATGGAAATTTTCAAATGAGTCCGTGGAAATTTGCTAACGGAAAAAAGTCTCTCTCAGGAGCCTTTTCTCCCGCAAAATAATGGGCATTTTTGTGATTATGTATAAACCAAGGGTGTTTTCTGCAAAAAAATGCACGTCGGCACCTGATTGGTGTGCCCAGATACACTGTCAATACGCAGTTTAGACCTATTTGCAACGGCCTGCCACAATCTTGGTACTGACATGTAAAAATTAGCAATCTTAGTATCCATCTGCATGTGATGTCCCAATTATGATACTTCTGTGCAATTAACTCGTTACAGATATACAAATAGCCGGATCACCCAACGTCTCCCATGATATACGGCACGCAGGCCAACGTGGAGAGTGGTTGTGATCCTCAAAGCTAGGAGGTAGTTACAACGGACACAGTACAGTATACACAAGTCTACATACACGTAATGACCGGGTTAACAATGAACTCTAATAATGAAAATAATTCTTTCGAATCATCTTCTTCTTCATTTCTTGCCACAAGATTAATTCTATGGATCGAGCACTACGGTGTAATTAAGCTAGAGTACACCCTCGCTTGCAGTGCCAACACTCAAATCGAAGATGCATGCTTCAAACTAGCCTAAATCCAGAATGCCACGGGGTATGTATCCGGGAAGCCATGAGCTCGGTTGAACACGTTGGGACAGCGAGCTCGTCGCGACTCGAGCCGCAGCTCCCCGTCGACGCCGTACTTGACACCAAACGTGGTCAGGCGGACCACGACGCGGGGAGGCCCGACGTACCACCCGTCCGGGTCGCCCTTGCACCGCATCTCGTCGTCGTCCTCGTGCCACATGTACTCGACGACGCAGAACCTGGCGCCGCCCATGTGGACGAGCCTGGCGCCCAGGTGCCGCGGACATTCCCTGTCGAACAGCCTCTCCTCCCCGAGTTTCCAGCGCGGCAGGGTTGTGGGCCCAGCGCCGACGGGCACGACGTCGGAGGAGCAGACGTGGCCAGTGCCGCCCTTGTGGCGGCAGATGCCGACCCACGCGTCCAGCTCGGCGACGTAGTAGGCTTGGCCGAGGAAAGGTAGTTGCCAGTCGCCGTGGCGCGTCCACTCGAGGCGGTCCGTGTCGAAGGAGAAGGTCCCCTGCTCAGATTCGTCGGCCCAATAGGCGGCGGACACGAACAGTGTGCGGCCGTCTGGGTGCAAGGCGTGGCAGTGGCCGCAGCTGGCCGTGAATGGCAGACGCGCCTCCGGCGTGCCGACGGCGGTCCAGACCCACGGCTCCTGCGGCTGGTGCGGTATGTAGGTGCGCCCCCAGATCGACGGCAGGGGCGGGGGCGGGGGCGGGTCGCCGAGGTAGTGCGTGTCGTTGATGAACAGGAAGATCCTGCCGGCGATGGAGATGAGGATGGGTCGGCCGAAGTTCATGCGGAACTTGGGCCACGGCATGGCGACCAGCGCCGAGGTGGCCGTGTCGAAGGCGGGGATGGCGGGGCTGACATCGGGGGGCTTCATGGCGACGATCTTGGTGCCGTGGGTGAGGAAGGCGTACGAGTGGTCGTGCACGGCGCAGAAGCGGGCCACCGGCGGCTCGGCGAAGGGCTTCGGCTCCTCATCGGAGTCGGAGTCGGAGTCGGAATCGTCGAGTTCCACCTTGTGGACGCTGTAGCCGTCCTCCCAGTCGTCCAGCACCAGGTACAGGTGGTGTTGTTGCTTTCGCTTCGCCGGCCGATCCTCGGCGGCGCCGCTGCCGTGGGACAAGACCTTGCACTTTGGCATATTGATCTGCTCGGGGTTGCAACAATATGTGTATTCCTTGGCAGTGGATCAAACCTGCTGCATATATGAACAGGGCCGGGCCGGTAAAATCCGGGACCCTGTGCGAAACTAAAAAGTGGAGCCCTATCTCACTAAAATGAATTAATGAGCAATTATAATGTATATGATATAATGTCTTGCATAGCAATTGAATGTGTAAAAAATCATACCTATTCAACTCCCAGTTGCCTGATATTTATTTGAACAACATCATTCTTTTAGTATTCTTTGAAATGAAATCTTCAATGATATCCTCGTAATTAATCTTCTCCAACATTTCGCTCTCAAGTGCAGAAGCGGAGCCAGGATTTAAACATGAAGGGGATGAGGGAAGAGAGTTACCACGCAATAGATAAAACTTCACGGAAAATGATCCTTGTGAATCTTTAGTATTAGATTGACTTTAGACCATGGGGTCTTTTGCAGCAATTTCATTTGGATTAAGTGATCATGTGATTTGCCAAATTAATCAAAGTCATCTCCCATGGAAAAGCGACACGTCTAATTTGTGAATTAACCTGTTGTCTTATATGCAAGTAAACAAAATCACTAGACTACTGGATTGAAATCCACCAACATAATACAAACTAGTACTTAATACATACCTTTAGATCCAAGTGCTCAAGGAATGAATACGCCGATACAGTACAGCGATCTGCGGACTGTATACTCTATGTGGCACCGCACTGCTGTCAGTGTAGGATCGACGAACCATGACGGCGGTGTGTAGGTGGCATCCGGCGACTCACAAGGCAACCGGCATAGCAGCGACGGCGGCGTGGAATAGATCGATCTGAGCGGCTTAGGGATGGACGCTAGGCCTTGCCAAACATACAAATGAAACTACAATTTACCACGGTGGCCTAAATACAGGATAATTCGCGTGAGCTCTTTTGGGCTTCAGTACACAGCATATGAAGGTAATTATGGCTGGGCCTAAACTAATTATATCTCCGGCCATAGTACAGAACATAATTAGCGCAAAAAAAAAAATTAGCGCTATGCTGAATCTTTTGAGGGGACCGATCGTTGGCTGGCTGGATGCGATCGATCCCGTTCGGGGGGCCATCGAGCAGGCTGCTTGGACGCGCCAGGAAGAAAATATACGTAGGCCTTATACAAATTTGGGGCCCCAAAAATCTATGGGCCCTGTGCGGGCCGCACAGTCCGGCACAACTATGGGTCCGGCCCTGTATATGAAGCGAGGGATCGGGTCGGCGATCGGTGTTTGTATCCGAAGTGGAAACTCACTCCAAGTCGAGTTGTTTATTTTACCACTTTAGCTAACGTAAGTCGCCTGAAAATTGATTTTGGGTCAGTCGAATATTTTGGCCGTAGACTTTCGCTTTGAGATCCGTGCTCTGCTTTTTTTTCCTGGTTTGTTCTTTGAGTTGTTTTGGGCTGGTTTTTCGACTGACCACATATTTGCTCAGTCGATTTTTCTACTGGGCTGAAGCCCATTTCCTCTGCAGCCCAACCCTTCACTCTGCCCCTTTGTTTTATTTTTCTGATTTTATGCCATTTTGCTTTTGGATGTTGGGTGAATAGAAATGTATACACATAAATACTATACAATATGCAGGAAAATTACGCTATCATATAATTATTGTTTGCATACTAGAAAAGGTGCAATTTTAGTGCAAAGTTGTGTGCAAGTTTTTTTATATTTCTTCTTAAAGGTAATACCAATGGCACTAATTCATTCTTCCTCATAAAACTTCATTATTTGATATTTCTAATTATAATTCTTCTTTAAGGGTAATACCAATGCAACCATTTCATTCCTTCTAAGGAAACTATTTTTTGCGAACATTCCACTACTATGTGTGTATTCTTGCATAGTTTTAAAAAGTGCAACTTTTGTGTATATTGTGTGCAAATTTTGTCATCACTTTTCTAGATTTTCTTTCCACTTTCTTTATTCTTAAGTGTAATACCAATGGCACTCGTTCATTCTTCTCTAGAAACCACATTATTTTTATTTATTATTTATATTCCATTTTTATTTTAATGAGTAATCCAAAGCCACTAATTTAGTATTTCTTATAAAATATTATTTTGATTTTGTTTTAGATTTTTTGTTTGTTCTTTTGAAGGGTAATATCAATGCACTAATTCATTCTTTCCTGGAAAAACCTCATATTTTTTGATTTTCGTTTCGGTTTTTTTTGTTGTTCTATTTTTTTTTTCATTTTCTTTCTTCTTGAAGGGTATACCAAGCCACTAATTCTTTCTTCCCCAGAAAACTTCATTATTTTTTATTTTGCTTTTCATTTTCTTTATTCTTAAGGGTAATACTAATGCCATTAATTCATTATTCCCTAGAAAATCTCATTATTTTACTTTTTTAGTTATTATTTCATATAATTTTAAAGGGTAATACCAAAGCCACTAATCATTCCTCTTAGGAAACTTCCCATTTTTGCGAAAATTTAGTATATATGCTATTATTGCCTATTCAAAAAGGCAATTCATGTGTAAATTGTTTGCAAAAAATTCATTATTTTAGTATTTTTTTCACTTTCTTGCTTCTTAAAGGTTGATACCAATGCCACTATTTTTTTCGAAAACTTAATTTATTTTGATTTTATTTTAGTTTTTACTTATTCTTTATTCTTTAAGGGTATACCAATGCCATGAATCAACTACTATATGTTTATTCTGCATATTATAACAAGGGAAAAAAATTATGTAAGTTATGTGCAAATTTCGTCATTATTGTTTGTAGTTTATTTCAATTTATTTATTCTTTAAAGGTAATACTAATGCTAATAGTTCCACTATTATAGTTTGTTCTTGCATATTATAACAAAATGCATTTTGTGTGAATCATGTGCAAATTTGTTCATTATTTGTTAGTTTTTATTTCATTTTCTTATCCTCTAATGGTAATACCAGTGCCACTAGTGCATTGCTTCTGAAAACTTCTTTTTTTTTTTGCAAAAGTTTCACATTATTTGTGTATTCTTGCATATTTTAAATAAGCAAAATTGTATGCAAATTTTGTCAGTATTTGTTTTATTTTTCATTTTTCTTCTTCTTAAAGGGTAATAGCAATGCCAGTAATTTATTCTTTCTTAGAAACCTTTATTGTTTGGTTTTTGTTTTAGTGGCATTAGTTCTTTCGTTGGATGTGTAAATTGTCTAATTTTCTTCTTCTTTAAGTGTAATAGCACTGCCATTAATTCATTACTTCTGATAAAACTTTTTTAATGAGAATTCTACTGTTATATGCTTATTCTTGAATATTATAAAAAAGGCACAATTTATGTGAAAGCGTAGTTGTATTGTGCCTTGTTGTTGCCTCAGTCTAGATCTATCAAGTTAACGGCTTTGTATTGTACCTAATTTTGTGTTACGAATTTAAAATATTTACCATTTTTGCAATTTTTCAGTTACCTGAAATCATCTTTAGTCTCAGTCTATTTCCTCGTTTGGCTTGAAGCAGCCCACCTACAAAGGATTGTATCCGGTGTGTGATTCAAGTATACACACAAAATCATCTGAGGTCTTGCTGATTTACGCCTGAACAAGTACCGGCCCTATGCATGAATCTAAATGTCCGATGCACCCTGTGCTACAGCTGGGTGATGAAGTGAGCAACTAATAGTAAATAGAAATTGTGAGAGGGAACGACACAAAAGAAACTAGAACTGCACTTGTATTCAGTCAATCGGAGCGCACATATATACTGACCCACGCATGCACAGGGCGCGGCCATGATCTAACTAGCACGGAAGCTAACTCCACTAAACCAGCGAATGCGCTAATGACGACTGACGCAAAAACAAAATTCAGTCAACTTGCATGTAGCTTGTCGTTTTTTTACAGGAAAAAAACTTTATTCCTCGGATAATAGACATGTCATTTACAAGCAAGTGAGAAATAAAGTCAAGGATCGCATCGTCCCAAGAATATGAAGATCTATTGGTGAAGGAATTCTTTGCAAGCTCATCCTCAACCTGATTAGCCTCCCTAAGGCAAGGAGGTCTTCCCAAAGTCCATCACCAGTTGTTTGCACTCTATAACCACCGCTACGTATGGACCAATTTTTTATCTGTGGACACTAGCACCTAGGATATATTTTTCATAGAAGAAACCCACCAGGGTGAGGGGTCAGAAATCAGCTCCCGATGGGAGTCGAACCCTATGCGTATTTAAGAAAAAGCAAAAATTTAAAAATATTCCTGTTTTATAAAATGTTCACATATTGAAAAAGGTGTTTGAAAAATTCAATAAATGTTAAAAAGATTTCAAAAAATAGTTGAATTATGAAAACAATGTTCGCAATTTCACAAATTGGTACCATCTTTCATAAATTGTTCATTTAAAAAAAATGGAATGTCAGAAATTTTTTCATAGTTTCAAAATTTGTTTGCATTTAAAAAAAATCGGACAAGCGAGAACAAATTTTGAAATACCAAATAAACGGAATCAATATTTTGAAAACTCGGACACTTTTTGGAAACAAGCACATTTTTTGAAATGCCGAACAAAATTTGAAAACATGAACATTTTATGATATTATGTTTTTTTCCAAAAATTTCAAACATATTTTTCAAAAACCCGGAATAAAATTTTAAAATTAAAAAGTGGGCAAAAACAAAAACGATAAAAAGAAGAAGGTAAAAACAGTGAAAAACGGAAAAAGCACCGTGCATTGTGCATCGTTGATGTGCCAGCCCAGTTGGTCGCTGCTAATGTGATAGGTCGATTATTTGGCGCAGATAGCGTCAAATAGGACCTCCCCACGAAACACGTACTCCCCACCCACGTGCCGCCATGCGCCGGCACATGTACAGGCCCAGGGGCACCTGCCTTTCCCCTCCTTTTTTCTTTTTGCAATTTTAAAAAATCTCTAAAAAAAGTTCAGATTCAATTTTTTTCATGATTTAGCAAAATGTATTTTAAAATCGTGAATTTTGAAAATATTTCAAAATTTCAAAAGATCATATTTTTGAAAAAAGATTTCTGATTTCAAGAAATCCACATGAATTTGAACATGTTCATAGGTTTCAAAAAATATTTTAAATTTAAAATATGTTCACGAATTGTAGAAAACGTGTATCGGATTTAAGAAAATGTTTCTCGGATTTTAGAAAGTGTTTCAAATTTTTTTAGAAAATGTTTCAATTTTAAAAGAATGCATCGTGAGATCTAGCGACATGACCATGTTGGCTGTGTCTTCTTGGGCTGGAGGTGCTTTGGCTACAACACCAATTTTGGTATTGCGGCGAGACAGGCAAACATCTAGGTGTGATCAACTCAACATGCCTACCTCTTCATGCCATGGAACCTACGTGGATACAACTTTATTACTCCGATGACGCGTGGAACTCCAGCCATAGCAACTTCGACACATGAAGAGGTTGACGATTTCTCTTATTGATTGAACTGTGTTTCCTTTGTCTTTCTGAAATTTCTTGTAATGCTGATGTTTGATTAATAGAGAGGCACAATTCATTCATAAAAGAAAAATCATGTGTTTTGACGGCACTCTCGAGGGGATCAACACAATTACAAATTTTCTTTCTGCATGAAAGTAGGTTTAGTGACACAAAAAGTCACATCACGCTGCCAATATTGATACACAAGTAGTATAAACTAATTACTTCTTTGATCCAAATTAATTGTCGCTGCTTTAGAGCAACTCCAATCGATCCCCTATAATCGGTTAGAGGAGAACAAATTTTGTTTTCCTCCTCTAACCAGCACCTAACCGATCCCTTATAACGTTTAGAGAAAGAAAAATTATCCTCATCGACCCCTCCAAGGAGTAAAAATATTTGCTCGCAGCCGGCTATAGTAAAAAACTTCATGCACCCGAAGATGCTCCTGCACCTTCCTTTTCGTCTGCGCCACCCCGGCCCAACCCCGGACTGCCACCGCTGCACCCCACCGTGGCGAGCGCGGCCTCGAACTCCGGCAGCTCCCAGTGCCGCACGTTGCCATCGACCAGACGTCGGTGGCACGCACATTTGCCTGAAGCTCCTTGCCCCTTCGCGCCGCCGAATCATGGGCCTTGATCCGCTCCTTCTCCTCCTGGTGGACGCACGCAAAGTCAGCGAGGGGCACCCGACGGCGTCTGCGACGAGGAGCTCTGCGCCGGCGTTAGAGCAGACGACCTTGGGGACTTTGCTGTTCGGATCAGGGACGATGCAGTCAGCAAAGGGGAAGAAGAGGGAGAGGCCTGCTGCCTCCACTATTGTCGCCTAGCCTGCCACCTCCTCTTGCTACTCCTCACGTGCTCGTGCGCCGCCGCAAGTCTGGCTGGGGTGTTGTGACAAGGGGCTAATGTAGATGGGGGGGGGGGCATTCTGCAACAGCGTGCGGCTGCAGTGCAAGTCGCCGACGCAATACATGTTCTTCGACTCAACGGTGCGGTCGGCGCGGAGGCACATAACTAGTGTTTAACAAAAAATGCATGAGCCAAGTGTAAGTATAGTCCGTTAATTTTAAGCAAATGGTTAGAAAAGACACTTTTTTAGAGGAGGAAATGTAATCCTCTAAAAGATACTCGGCTGTCAACTCCTCTACTTCCTCTATATCCAAATATAAGACTTTTTTTAATACAAATACAAAGGGAATAAATTTTAGGGAATCGTTTATAAATGCTATAAAGTTGTACTAAGGGCATCTCCAACGCCGACCCGCAAACTGCCCACATCCATCCGGACCGCAGAAGCCATCTAACGCAGTCTTGTATCAGTCCGCGGCGCAGTCCGGGCATATTTTCTCCCGAAAACCGGAGACAAACGTTTGGGTGGGAGGGCTTTGCGGGAGTCCGGACACCCAAAACGTCGCTCTTTCCCCCCATTGCCCACCCAAAAGGAAGGCGGATCCCATGCTTTTGGAGCATGCCGCATTGTTTCCGCGCCAAGATTCCCCACTCTTTTCTTCCATCCCCTCCGCTCTCAACCCAATTCCCGCTCTTTTATCCCACCCTCTCCTTCCTTCTGCCGCTGACACATGGAACCGTCGGAGAACTTGTCGGAGATGGAGCCGATGAAGGTGCTAGAGGATCCGAGCATCACGCCCGCATGGCAGATCAGCTTGGCAACACGGCAAACTCGTCGCATCAAAGCGAAGGCCGCAAAGGAGGATAAGCTTAAGAAGCGGTTGTCCGCCGGTGGTCCTGGTGGCGTTAGGCATGGAGGTCGTGGCGGATGAGGCGGTCGTGGCGGACGCCGCCAGACGGGCGCGCCCACAGTACAGACGGCGCCGTGGCCAGAGCCTTACAAGCCTCCGTACTACTACGTTTCCAAGCAGATCAGAAACCCCGCCGGTATGGTGCCTTACATCATCGACGCTAACACGGCGCCGCTCTTCTCTGAGTATTCTTCGCCGCAGCTCGTCCGGGCGTGGACGGCGGGCAGGGAGCAGATGGGTGCCCACATGCTGTTCGATGCAATGCCTAGAGCGGGGGAGCAGGCATACGACACAGACAGGGAGATGCTCGACATCATCCATGATGGAGGCAAGGGAGGAGGAGGGGTCTATGAGGACGGGCAGGTGGAAGACTCGGATCCCACCCAGTTCGGCAACTACCACCAGTAGCAGTCCTACACCCAGATGGCCATGCAATAGTCCTACACCAGACCGGCGATGGCACACAGCAACAGCAGCATTGGGCTGCCGGAGAGCAGCAGCCGGAGGGGGAGGAGGAGGAGGTGGGGAAGGACGGCGAGGCGAATAATTTTTGATTGTTTCATTCTACAATATTATCAATTTTGTATGCTTTATATGCAATTTTATATCACTTTGGGAACTAATCTATTAACCTAGTGCCAGTTCCTTATTTTGCCTATTTTATTGTTTCGCGGGAAAACCATACCAAACGAAGTCCAAACACGATGAAACTTTACGATAATTTTTCTGAACCAGAAGGTGCTGGAAATATGCCCTAGAGGCAATAATATTGTATTATTATATTTCCATATTCATAATTAAGTGTTTATATTTCATGCTATAACTGCTATGATCCTGGAATATGCGATTCAGTGGAAAACTCATATGCATGTGTGAAATGATAAACGGATAAAATAAAGATTCCTAGTCTCGCCTCTAAGACTAGCTCAAGTATTGTTGGTGATCACATTTTTCGGATCTTAGAATATTGTTAAGTGTAACGATAGTGTTGGAAATATGCCCTAGAGGCAATAATATTATATTATTATATTTTCATATTCATAGTTAAGTGTTTATATTTCATGCTATAACTGCTATGATCCTGGAATATGCGATTCAGTGAAAAACTCATATGCACGCGTGGAATGATAAACGGTAAGTAAAAGGTTCCTAGTCTTGCCTCTAGGACTAGCTCAAGTGTTGTTGGTGATCACATTTTCTGGATCTTAGGATATCGTTAAGTGTAACGATGATCCTAAAACAACATTGAGATTATGACGTTGGAAGAACGATCATATTGAATCGACCAATCTTGTTTGTTATGAATTGAGATAATATCCTGTAATCAATTGTAATAACACGAAGTGTTAACATGTGAATTTTCTCCTTAGACCATGAGAGTATCACGGTCACTTCATACCATACGGTGGGCTTTGGGGTTGCTCAAACATCATCTGTAACATGGTGATCATAACGACAACTTACAGGTTCATCGGAAAGTTTGACAAGTGGCCGGATAACTCGGGAGTGGGATTTGCTCCTCCGAAGATGGAGATATATTCTTAGGGCCCTCTCGGTGTGATGACATCAATCATCGTCTGGCCAAACATAGGTGACTTCATCACGGGATGCCGGAACACTATAAGGAGAAAGAAGAACAAAACCGGTAACGAGGATTATGGTATAGTGATCATGGTGATGACTCAGGAGGATACCGATGCATCCCGGGTTTTCTGAAGTATCTCGAAGCAAAGGGAACATCACATGATAAACAAAGGTTCACTCAAATATCATTCGTGTACTCATAAGGACCAATATGGACGTCCACGGCCCCGTTGTCGGTCATTGAACGGACAGTTTCATTCATGTCTATGAGTTACCAAACCTACGGGGTCACAAGCTTAAGAAAATTATGATCTGTTGAGTGTCAGTAGGATAGGAGTGATGAGAATATATTTTTGGAATGGTTTCATTAATATTCGGAATTGTTCAGAGAGGATCCGGAAGCGTTTCGGGGTCACCGGAAGGGTTTCGGTGAATATCGGGTAATACCGAGTATTACCGATAAACATATATAGGTGGAAAATATTTCGGGGGATGTTAAATTATATATAAAATGGTCTAAAAGTATTTAGAACAATTATATATTTAATTTAATATCAACTTGCCTTAAAATGCCTAACGGTGGAAGTAGTATTGGGCCACAAGGGCCCAACAGGGAGGCGTGATAACCCACAAGTATAGAGGATCAACTGTAGCTTTTCTCAATAAGTAAGAGTGTCGAACCCAACGAGGAGCTAAAGGTAGAACTAATATTCCCTTCAAATTCTTTCGACCACCGATACAACTCTACGCACACTTGACGTTTGCTTTACCTAGGACAAGTACGAAACTAGTTTGTAGGTGTAAGGATAAGTTTTGCAAGAATAAAACTAGAAGTACTTAGATAGATAATAAAACTAGGAGTAATTTGCAAGATAATAAAAGTTAGTTGTTTAGTAGAAACCTTTTTGTAACACAAGAGAAGGATTTGTCCCTAGGCAATTGGTAACTAGACCGGTAATTATTATTGCAATTTTATATGAGAGAGAGGCATGAGCTAACATACTTTCCGTACTTGGATCATATGCACTTATGATTGGAACTCTAGCAAGCATCCGCAACTACTAAAGATCATTAAGTTAAAACCCAACCATAGCATTAAGTAACAAGTCCTCTTTACTCCCGTACGCAACAACCCCCTTACTCGGGTATAAGCTTCTGTCACTCTCGCCACCCACTATAAGAGAATCATGAACGTATTGCAACACCCTACAATGGGAATCCCACACACTTGCGTGACACGGAGGGCACCATAAGACAGCACTAAAATAAAACATATAACTCAAACCAATCACGATCATCAATCAACCCATAGGACAAAACGAATCTACTCAAACAACATAGGGTGGCAACACATCATTGGATAATAATATGTAGCATTAAGCACCATGTTTAAGTAGAGATTACATGGGGTAGAAGAGGTGTTACACCGCTGCATAGAGGGGGAGAGAGTGGGTGTTGACGGCGGCGAAGTTGTTGGTGTAGATCGCCATCACGATGGTTGCCCCGGTGGCGCTCCGGCGCCACCGGGAGAGAGGGGGAGAGGGACCACCTCCTTCTTCTTCTTGCTTGGCCTCCCTCCTAGATAGGAGGAGGGTTTCCCCTCTGTTCCGTGGCCTCCATGTCTCCCAGTGGGCAGGATCCCCTCCGAGATTGGATCTCTCCCCCTGTTCTCTTCTGTTTCGTGTTCCTGTTTTCTGGCCAAAAAACGTTTCTTAAATTCCCAGAAATCCATAACTCCGATTGGGCTAAAATTTTGAGGGGATTTTCTTCCGGATATTATCTTTCCTGTGGCAGAAGAAGGGCCCCAACCGCCTTATAGGGGCGCCACACGCCTGCTCGGCACGCCCATGGTAGGGGCGCACCCCTTGGGCTTGTGGGCCCCTCAAGCATCACCTTGCGTTGATTCTTTTTCCCCAAAATCACATATATTCCAAAATAAATCTCTGGAAATTTTTATCGCGTTTAGATTTTGTTTGATATGGATATTCTGCAAAACAAAAAGCATGCAACAAACAAGAACTGGCATTGGATCAATATGTTAGTCCCAAAAATAATATAAAATGTTGCCAAAAGTATGTGAAAGTTGTAGAATATTGGCATAAAACAATAAAAAATTATAGATACGACGGAGAAATGATGAAAAGATATTTTTTTATGTGGAATGCTACCTAGCATAATCTTGATCATGTAATCTAATCATGGCATGAATATTAAGATATGAGTGATTCAAAGCAATAGTCTATAATTTGACATAAAGACATCAATACTCAGGCATACCAACAAACTATCATACCTTTCAAAATAAAAATGCTAAAGAATGCTATCCCTACAAAATCATATAGTCTTGTCATGCTCCATCTTCTTAACACAAAGTATTTATCATGCACAACCCCGATGACAAGCCGAGCAATTGGTTCATACTTTTTAACGCGCTTCAGCTTTTTCAGCCCCCATGCAATACATGAGTGCAAGCCATGGATATAGCACTATGGGTGGAATAGAATACGGCGGTAGAGATAATATAGAGAAGACAAAAAAGGAGAAAGTCTCATATTGACGAGGCTGATCAACGGGCTATGGAGATGCCCATTAATTGGTGTCAATGCAATGAGTATGGATTGCCATGCAACGGATGCACTAAGAGCTATAAGTGTATGAAAGCTTAAAAATAAAACTAAGTGGGTGTGCATCCAACTTGCTTGCTCATGAAGACCTCGGGCATTTGAGAAGCCCATCATCGGAATATACAAGCCAAGTTCTATAATAAAAAATTCCCACTAGTATATGAAAGTGACAACATAGGAGACTCTCTATATGAAAAACATGGTGCTACTTTGAAGCACAAGTGTGGAAAAGTATAGTAACATTGCCCCTTCTCTCTTTTTCCCTCATTTTTTTGTTGGGCTCTTTTTGGCCTCTTTTTTTGTTGGGCTATTTTTGGCCTATTTTTTTTATTTCCTTATAGGGACAATACTCTAATAATGATGATCATCACACTCTATTTACTTACAACTCGATACTAAAACAAATATGACTCTATATGAATGCCTCTTGCAGTGTACCAGGATGTGCAATGATGCTAGCGTAACATGTACTATGTCAGTTATATGATCATGCAAAGTAATATGACAATGAATGCTCAAGTCATGTATATGATGATGATGGAAGTTGCATGACAATATATCTCGGAATGGCTATGAAAATGCCATGATAGGTAGGTATGGTGGCTGTTTTGAGGAAGATATAATGAGGCTTATGTGTGATAGAGCGTATCATATCACGGGGTTTGGATGCACCGACGAAGTTTGCACCGACTCTCGAGGTGAGAAAGGGCAATGCACGGTACCGAAGAGGCTAGCAAATTGCAGAAAGGTGAGAGTGCGTATAATCCATGGACTCACATTAGTCATAAAGAACTCACATACATATTGCGAAAGTTTATTAGCCCTCGAAGCAAAGTACTACTACGCATGCCCCTAGGGGGATAGATTGGTAGGAAAAGACCATCGCTCATTCCCGACCGCCACTCATAAGGAAGACAATCAATAATAAATAATGCTCCAACTTCTTAGCATAACTAGAGACTATATGTGCATGCTTCGGGAATCACAAACCTTAAGGCCAATATTCTTACTAAACCACAATCACTCACTAGTACCTCCCACATATTACCATCTCAATATCGCAAACCTATTGCAAGGAATCAAACATATCATATTCAGTGATCTACAAGTTTTATGTAGGATTTTATGACTAACCATGTGAGTGACCAATTCCCACTGACTCTCTAAATAAATATAAGTGAAGCATGAGAGTTTAATTCTTTCTACAAAAGACCACACTCTAATAAATATAAGTGAAGCAAAAGAGCATTCTACAAATAACGATTTTCCAAATGTAGAGAAACAGGCATCCAAACTTCAAATGATATAAGTGAAGCATATGAAGCATTCTATAAAGCCATACTCAAAAGATATAAGTGAAGTGCATGAAACATTATATAAATCAACCAAGGACTATCTCATACCAGCATGTTGCGTAAAAGAAAAGGGAAAACTAAACACAAAAGACGCTCCAAGAATTTACGCATATCATGTGAACAAAACAAAAACCGAAACATACCGATAATTGTCGAAGAAAGATGGGATGCCTTCCGGGGCATTCCCAAGCTTAGACGCTCAAGTCTCCTTGAATATTTACTTGGGGTGACTTGGGCATTCCCAAGCTTGAGCTCTTATCTCTCCTTATTCTTCTCATATCGATACCTCATCGATCTTCGAACACTTCATCCACACAAAACTTAACCGAACTTTTTATTAGAGGGGTTAGTACATATAACATCAAATCTCATCATGTCCTGCTGTAACATTATTGTATAATTATAATCAATGTATGCTATCAAAATTCTATGGCTCCCAAGTCAGTGGGGATCAACAAGATTTCAAACATAAGCAAATAAAGAAACTATAACAACAATATGTGAAAACAGGACAGTCTGTAAAGATGCAGATGGTACATATACTTATGTAACTCAAACAATTCTGAAAAATTAGGACAAAATAAAAATTTGCATAGTAGTACTATGTAAAAATTTCTGAATTTTATCACGTTCCAGTAAATTATGAAAGTTCAAGCACTATAGAAAAAGTTTCTGTTTTTTTCATAGCACACACCAAACAAGCAATTTAAACATCCTAAAGGCAAATCTTGGCACATTATTTTTATAATACAATGGATTTTTACAAGGGGATAATTATTTTTGTTGAAAAGTTTCTGTAATCAAGGTTCACAAAGTTTCCATGGGCATGAACAAAGTTCAAGGCTAGCCGCCACTTCAACGGTGCTCGTCTTTCTCACTTTCACCTTTCTTTTTGAAAAAGTTTTAGGTTTACCTCTATATTTTTTTGTTTTTAAACTTTTTAAAAGCACACAACAAATTAAAGTGACTCTCTAAAACTTCCGGGTTGTCTCCCAGGCAACGCTTTCTTTAAAGCCATTAAGCTAGGCATAAAGTGCTCAAATAATCCTCCACCCGGATCCCAGCGTATATCAAAGCCAATTTTAATTAACAATGATTTGGAATTTAGTAGTGAGCACAAAGCAACATATATCACATAAAAACGGAGTCTAACTCTCTTCCTATGCATCAGCATGTCATAAAAGAACAATTCATGCACATCAAGTGAAGGCCAATGCATAGTATAAACAGTTTCTTGCAATTTTATCGTATTGGAAACATAGAGAGGTGGAGATCACTACAAAAAAAGACACATCCGTCACATTTTGGCCTGAACGAATTTTTTTCCTGTCATGCTTATGACACTTCTATGACGATAATTGTGACAAAAACACATATCATCATAGATGTGGTGGGCTCCTACTTCTATGACAAAAAATCTTGACAGAAAATGGGCTTTTCGTCCTGGGCGGGCCGTCCATGATGGAAAAATCATGGTAGAAGCAAGGGCGAGGAAAATATCGGGGAGTTCCCGGTTACGGTGGGTGGTCGGGGCCGAGCGATGCACTATGGTTTGCGCGTTTCTCTCGTGTACGCGCGTGTGTGCGAGGCGCTGGCTAACTGAACCCGAACGATCGTAGTAGCTACATTATTGAACCCGAGCGATCGATCCCTTGGCTGTTAACTGAACTCGAGTGATTCATTCGCTGTTGGCTGAACCCGAGCGATTCCTTCGCTGCTGCTGCTAACTAAACCCGAGCGATCAATCACTGCTGCTGCTTACTGAAGCCGATCGAGCCCCCGTGCGAGACGTAGCTAGCCAGTGTTATGTTGCCTCTCGATGAACAGTGACTGTTGCTACCGTTCGCGCGGTACGTAGAACGAGTCGAGACGTGGTGAGTCGAGCCGGTTGGTTGGCTGTGGATGAACAGTTCCCGGTGGGGGTTGGATGAACATGATCCCGTGGTAGTAGGCCGTTGCCGCTGGATGAACAAGACCCCGATCGAGGAGGCCGCCGCACCCCAGCCGATTGGGGGTGGATGAACAGGACCCCGTGGAGGCTCTATGAACAGTAGCCAGTGGAGGCTGGAGGATGACGGTGGATGAACAGTACCCCCGTGGAGGCTGGAGCGAGAGGCAGTTGACGGTGGATGAACAATAGCCCGTGGAGTCCCGTTTTGCAGTACGCCACACCCCTCCCGATGAACAGGACCCCATTTCAACGATACGCGCTCCAACAGAAGTCCGTTTCCTCCATTTTGCGGTACGTCGCACCCCTCCCGATGAACAGGACCCCGTTTCGATCGTAGGTGCTCGAACAGAAGTCCATTTCCTTCATTTTACGGTACGCCACACCCCTCCTGATCAACAGGATCCCGTTTCGACCATAGGCGGTCGAACAGAAGGCCGTTTCCTCCTTTCTGCGGTACGCTAGGCCCCGTTTCGGCTGTTCCGTCCAAGCCAATTTGCTCCCGATGAACACGACGCATTCCGTTGCCTCCCGATGAACACGACGCAGTTTCTCTATTCTGATCCAGCCGATTGGCTGCCGATGAACAGGACGCCGTTGCTGCCCTCCGCTGCCTCATCATGTATACGATTCCTGACCGTACGTAAGCGCGAGTAGGCGTTCGAGACCCCGCCCGTATGTACGTACGTGGCCATATTTTTTGGCATCTGGTTGTACGTACGTGTACACGGTTTAGACTGGACTGCCTGAACTGCTACGTCGGGGGCTCTACTACTACATGTCCCGCTGCTTTCTCGGCCATGGTTCATCGTTGTAGAGAGACCGATTGACTAGTATGTATGTACACATTCGCGACAAGACAGACAACGCTACGTATGCTTCGATCGGGTGGGTCCCAGCTGTCAGGGAGGATAAGGACGCACTTGCTTGCGTGCGAAGATATAGCTGGTGGGTCCCAGCTGTCAGCGGGAAGAATCAATTTTTTTCATGCCTAATATGGAGGCACTTCCTTGCGTCCGAAGATATAGCTTGTGGGTCCCATCCGTCAGGGGGAGGGATCAATTTTTTTCGCGCCTAATATGGAGGTACTTCCTTGCGTCCGAAGATATAGCTGGTGGGTCCAGCTGTCAGCCTCATCGCCTAAAGTCCTCTTCCGATGGCTGTCCTTCGTTGACCACGTTGACCACGCCGTGCCGAGAGCACCAAGGCAGTGGACGACAGCGAGGCCTAGGAAGGGAACGACACGGAGCCGGGGAAGACGCGGCAGTGGATGCCCACGCAGAGGGGAGTACGAGGGTTGACTGCTTCGGCTGCGGTGTGAGGCTGCCGTCGCTGAAGAATAACATGAGGTGTGGGTGAATAGAGGGATGGCATGGCCAACGGTGGCAGCATAGCCGGCCACGGGAGGCAGGAGCAGGTGGTCCAGCCGGCGCTGGTTTTGGCAGCTGGAGCAAGAAGATCAGAGATTAAGGAAGCAACGCAGCCGTTGGATGTTAATCCAATGGTCACTGCTGCTAGAATCGTTTGTTGACTAGGTTAACAAAGCCCTACGCATGTGTCAACTTAGTAGGCCCATAAGTCAGCCTCCGAATCAGGTGGGTCCAAGCTAGCAGGTGATGACCCACAAGTATAGGGAATCAATCATAGTCCTTTTGATAAGTAAGAGTGTCGAACCCAACAAGGAGCAGAAGGAAATGACAAGTGGTTTTCAGTAAGGTATTTTCTGCAAGCACTGAAATAGTCGGTAACAAGTAGTTTGATAGCAAGATAATTTGTAACGAGCAAGTAACGATAACGGTAAATAAAGTGCAACAAGGTAGCCCAATCCTTTTGTGGCAAGGTATAGGCCAAAACGGTCTCGTATGATAAGCAAAGCGTTCTTGAGGGTACATGGGAATTTCACCATATCACTTTCATCATGTTGGTTTGATTCGTGTTCGCTACTTTGATAATTTGATATGTGGGTGGATCGGTGCTAAGGTGCTGTTCTTACTTGAACAAACCTCCTACTTATGATTAACCCCCTTGCAAGCATCCGCAACTACGAGAAAAGTATTAAGATAAAATCTAACCATAGCATTAAACTTTTGGATCCAAATCGGTCCCTTACGAAGTAGCGCATAAACTAGGGTTTAAGTTTCTGTCACTCTAGCAACCCATCATCTAATAACTACTCCATAATGCATTCCCTTAGGCCCAAATATGGTGAAGTGCCATGTAGTCGACGTTCACATGACACCACTAAGGGAATCACAACATACATATCATCAAAATATCGAACACATATCAAGTTCACATGATTACTTGCAACATGACTTCTCCCGTGACCTCAAGAACAAAAGTAACTACTCACAAATGATAATCATGCTCAAGATCAGAGGTTTATTAAATAGCATAATGGATCTGAACATATAATTTCCACCAAATAAACCATATAGTAATCAACTAGGAGATGTAATCAACACTACTAGTCACCCGCAGGTACCAATCTAAGGTTCCGGTACAATAATTGAACACAAGAGATGAACTAGGGTTTGAGAGGAGATGGTGCTGTTGAAGATGTTGATGGAGATAGCCCTCCCAAAGATGGGAGGGTTGTTGATGATGATGATGATGACGATGATTTCCCCCTCCGGGAGGGAAGTTCCCCCGGCGGAATCGCTCCGTCGGAGGGCAAAAGTGCTCCTGTCCAAGTTCCGCCTCGAGACGGCGGCGCTTCATCCCGAAAGTCCCCCTCTGATTTTTTCTAGGTCAAAATGACCTATATACCAGAAGATGGGCACCGGAGGTGGGCCGAGGAGGGCATAACCCACCAGAGCGCGCCTGGGGGCCTAGGCGCGCCCTGGTGTCTTGTGCCCACCAGGGTGCCCCCCTCCAGTAGTTATTTGCTCTAGTATTTTTTATATATTCCAAAACAATTCTCCATAAATTTTTAGCTCATTTGGAGTTGTGCAGAATAGGTAACTCTGACGTAGCTTTTTCTGGTCCAAAATTCCAGCTGCCGGTATTCTCCCTCTTTGTGTAAACCTTGCATATTATGAGAGAAAAGGCATTAGGATTACTCCAAAAAAGCATTATTATGCATAAAAACATTGTAAATAATAGTAGAAAACATGATGCAAAATGGACGTATCAACTCCCCCAAGCTTAGACCTCGCTTGTCCTCAAGCGAAAAACCGAAATCGAAAAACATGTCCACATGCTTAGAGAGAGAGGTGTCGATAAAAACAAAAATACGAACATAGAAGCATCGTATTTATTATTATAACAACAAAGAACTTTAACATAAAACTTTATCACACGACTTTTATCATATAACTTCTCATGAGCAAGTAACAATTCATCACAACATCGAAGTATAAAGCATAAACCTTATTGAAAACCAACAAACTATGTTCTCAGTCAACTTTGCAACTACAATTCATCATAGTTTCAAGAAGGGTCATGTATCTGAGCCTTTAGGCAAGTCCACATACTCAACCATCTTTTAACCTTCTATGATTGCTAACACTCACAGCATACCCATGGACAAAAAATTTCAACCGGACACATAGAAAGATAGGGGCTTATAGTTTCGCCTCCCAGCGTATTCACCTCAAGGGTGATGTCAACAATAATAACTCATGCTCACTCATATCCAACTGGATATATGTGCCTAGATCTTTCCTCACCGCATGATGCTTGCAAAAAGAGAAAATAAAAAGGAAAAGGGAAGAATACTTTGACTCTTACATAAAAGTAAATGCATAAAAGTAAAAGATAGGCCCTTCGCAGAGGGAAGCAGAGGTTGTCATGCGCTTTTTGTTTGTATGCCAAATCCCTTAATGCAAAAGAACGTCACGTTATATTGCCCTTTATGACAGCAACCTTTATTATGCAGTCCATCGCTTTTATTACTTTGCCATCATAAGTTCGTACAATGCTCAATTTTCTCTTACACTAAATGATCCAACACATTTAGAAGCAATTTTTATTGCCTTATTGCACCGATGACAACTTACTTGAAGGATCTTACCCAGTCCATAGGTAGGTATAGTGGACTCTCAAAATAAGATTTTGGGTTTAAGGGTTTTTGGATGCATAAGTAGTATCTCTACTTGGTGCGGAGTTTTTGGCTAGCAAAGATATTAAGCAAGCACCACATGTTGAAGGATCTATGACAATATAACTTCTATGTGAATATGAACAAACATAAATCATTACGTTGTCTTCCTTGTCCAATGTCAACAATTTTGACACATAATATTTAATGGGGGCTCACAATCATAAAAGATGTCCAAGATAGTGTATTTGCATGTAAATCTTCTCTTCCCTAATTAATTCTTTCATGAATTGCATCACTGACCAATGCTATGTTTGTCAATCTCCAATAAATTTTACTACTTATACTTTTCCTTATGTGATGTCATTACTTACCACAAGATTAACATATGATCTTTTTCATTTATTTTCCTTTCTTTTTATTGAAACAAAAGAGTAAAGAAACAAAACTCAAAACTACTCTTTATTATATATCTCACACACGATTACATAGATAGGTAGATCACTAAGCAAACACTCAAAAAGAAAGGATCGAACTAAACTTTTATTCAACTAAATCATAGGATAACTAAAGATCGAACTAAAATAGATAAAGGCAAAGATAGTGATGGTGATACGATACCGGGGCACCTCCCCCAAGCTTGGCACAAGCCAAGGGGAGTGCTCATACCATGGACTCAAGTCTCCTTTGGTGGGGAAGAATGATGATGGTGGTGGTGAAGAGGTAGTAAATTTTTCCAGCTTGCGTTGGAGGCTAAAATTGCTTTCCCTGAGATCCTCATTCTCCAGCTCAAGCTTCAATATCCTCTTGCATAGCGCTTCTTTGCTTTCCTTCAGGAAGCGAGGGGGGATAGGTTCGTCTTCATCCTCCTCATCTGTGAACCACACGTAGGGAAAAGTGTCCTTGAAGATATTTAGGTCTAGGGGCTGGTAGGAAACCGGGTACTCTCCCTCTGAATCTTGAGATGACATATTTTTAGATCTTCTAGAAAACAGCAAGAAAGAAGAACAGAAGATTTCTCCGCGATACGGTGGTCAATACGTTCGGGGGGTATATAAAGATTTTTTTATCTTGGGAAACAAGCAAACGAGAGGAAAACAGAGTCGGGAAGGTTCCCGAGGTGGACACAACTCACCTGGGCGCGCCAGGCATGCCAAGTGCACCCTGGTGTCTTGTGCCCTCCTCGGTTGCCTTCCTGGTTGTTTCTTATTTTCCTAATTTTTGTAATATTCGAAGAAAATATTTTTTGTGGATTTTTCGGAGTCTGTTTACTTACCGTATCACATACCTCCTCTTTTTTAGTATTCTGGAGTGTTCTGAAAGGTCTCTTTTATGTGTTCCTCCGGTGTCATGGTTTGAATAATATTGCTTTCAACATTAATAGGCGTACCTGAGATATAGTGTTTAATCCTTTGCCCATTGACCACCTTAGGGTTAGTACCTTCGGCATTATTGATTTTGATGGCTCCAGAGCTATAAACCTCCTCGATAATATATGGTCCTTCCCATTTGGAGAGAAGTTTTCCTGCAAAGAATCTAAAACGAGAGTTGTACAAAAGAACATATTCTCCAACTTTGAATTCCCGCTTTTGGATTCTTTTGTCATGCCATCTTTTAACTTTTTCTTTAAATAATTTGGCATTTTCGTAGGCTTGGGTTCTCCATTCATCTAATGAGCTAATATCAAATAACCTCTTTTCACCAGCAAGTTTGAAATCATAGTTGAGTTCTTTAATTGCCCAATATGCTTTATGTTCTAACTCAAGAGGCAAATGGCAAGCTTTTCCATAAACCATTTTATAAGGAGACATACGCATAGGGTTTTTATATGATGTTCTGTAGGCCCAAAGTGCATCATCCAATTTCTTAGACCAATTCTTTCGGGACCTATTAACAGTTTTTTATAATATTAATTTTATTTCTCTGTTGCTAAGTTCAACTTGACCACTAGATTGAGAATGATAGGGTGATACAATTCTATGGTTAACATCATATTTAGCAAGCATTTTACGGAAAGCACCATGAATAAAGTGTGAACCACCATCAGTCATTAAATATCTAGGGACTCCAAACCTCGGGAAAATAACTTCTTTAAGCATTTTAATGGAAGCGTTATGATCAACACTACTAGTTGGAATAGCTTCTACCCACTTAGTAACATAATCAACAGCAACCAAAATATGTGTATACCCATTAGAGGAAGGAAAAGGTCCCATATAATCAAAACCCCAAACATCAAATGGTTCAACAACAAGTGAATAATTCATAGGCATTTCTTGATGCTTACCGATATTACTAATTCTTTGACATTCATCACAAGATAAAACAAACTTACGGGCATCCTTGAAGAGAGTAGGCCAATAAAAACCAGATTGCAATACATTATGAGCAGTTCTATCTCCCGCATGATGCCCTCCATAAACTTCAGAGTGACATTTCCATAGGATTTGTTCCTGTTCATGCTCAGGTACACAACACCTAATAATACCATCTACTCCTTCTTTATAAAGATGTGGGTCATCCCAAAAGTAATGTCTTAAATCATAGAAGATTTTTTTCTTTTGTTGGTAAGTGAAACTAGGTGGTATGTATTTAGCAACAATATAATTAGCATAGTCAGCATACCAAGGAGTGTTATGAGAAACATTTATTGCAGCTAGTTGTTCATCCGGAAAGCTATCATCAATAGGTGGTGGGTCATCAAGAATATTCTCTAACCTAGACAAGTTATCAGCTACGGGGTTCTCAGCTCCTCTTCTATCAGTAATATGTAAATCAAATTCTTGTAGCAAAAGAACCTACCTAATGAGTCTAGGTTTAGCATCTTTTTTTTTCCATAAGATATTTAATAGTAGCATGATCAGTGTGAATAGTTACTTTGGAATCAACAACATAAGATCTGAATTTGTCACAAGCAAACACAACTGCTAAAAATTCTTTTTCATTAGTAGCATAATTTCTTTGGGCACTGTCTAGAGTTTTGCTAGCATAATGAATAACATTTAATTTCTTATCAACTCTTTATCCTAGAACAACACCAATAGCATAATCACTAGCATCACACATAATTTCAAAAGGCAAGTTCCAATCAGGTGGTTGAACAATAGGTGCAGAAGTTAAGGCTTTCTTAAGTGTTTCAAAGGCTTCTACACAATCATCATAAAAAACAAATGGAACATCCTTTTGTAAAAGATTTGTAAGAGGCCTAGAAATTTTAGAGAAGTCTTTAATAAACCTCCTATAGAAACCAGCATGACCAAGGAAACTACGAATACCTTTAATATCTTTAGGACATGGCATTTTCTCGATTGCATCAACTTTAGCTTTATCCACCTCAACACCTCGTCCAGAAATTTTATGCCCCAAGACAATATCTTCATTAACCATAAAGTGGCACTTCTCCTAATTCAAGACAAGATTAGTTTGCTCATATCTCTGCAAAACTCGATCAAGGTTTCTCAAGCAATCATCAAAAGAAATTCCATAAACAGAAAAATCATCCATGAAAACCTCAACAATCTTTTCACAAAAATCAGAGAATATAGCAGTCATACATCTTTGAAAGGTAGCAGGTGCATTGCATAAACCAAAAGGCATACGTCTATAAGCATAAGTTCCAAATGGGCAAGTGAAGGTGGTTTTCTCTTGATCAGGTTGTGAAACAGTTATTTGAGAAAAACCAGAATATCCATCTAGAAAACAAAAGTGTGTGTGCTTAGATAATCTTTCCAACATTTGATCGATAAAAGGCAAAGGGTAATGATATTTTCTAGTGGCTTTATTTAATTTTCTAAAATCAATTACCATTCTATAGCCAGTAACAATTCTTTGTGGAATGAGTTCATTTTTATCATTAGGAACAACAGTAATACCTCCCTTCTTAGGGACACAATGAACATGGCTTACCCATCTACTATCAGCTATGGGATAGATTATACCTGCTTCCAGAAGCTTTAATATTTCAGTTCTTACCACTTGTTTCATCTTAGGATTCAAACGTCGTTGATGATCAACAATGGGTTTAGCATCAGGTTCCATATTAATCTTGTGCTGATAGAAAGTGGGACTAATGCCCTTAAGATCATCAAGAGTATATCCAATAGCAGCATGGTGCTTCTTCAAAAATTTCAATAATCTTTCTTCTTCATGTTCTGAAAGGTTAGCACTAATAATAACAGGATATATCTTTTTCTCATCAAGATATGCATATTTCAAAGTGTCAGGCAATTGCTTTAATTCAAACACAGGATCACCTTTAGGTGGAGGAGGACCTCCTAGAGTTTCAATAGGCAAATTGTGCTTGAGCAGAGGTCGTTGTTCAAAGAAAATCTTATCTATTTCATTTCTTTCATGAATATGCATATCATTTTCATGGTCTAGCAAATATTTTTCTAGTGGATCAGTAGGAGGCACGGCAATAGAAGCAAGACCAATTATTTCATCCTTACTAGGTAATTCTTTCTTATGTGGTTGTCTACTAAACTTGGAGAAATTAAACTCATGAGACTCATTACCAAAACTAACACCGACAGTTTGTTTTTCACAATCTATTTTGGCATTCACAGTGTTCAAGAAAGGTCTGCCAAAGATAATGGGACAAAAATCATCTTGTGGGGAACCAAGAACTAGAAAATCAGTAGGGTATTTTGTTTTCCCACACAAGACTTCAACATCTCTAACAATCCCAAGTGGTGTGATGGTGTCTCTATTAGCAAGTTTAATAGTAACATCTATGTCTTCTATTTCAGCGGGTGCTATGTCATTCATAATTTCTTGGTATAAGGTAAAAGGAATAGCACTTATGCTAGCACCAAAGTCACATAAACCATGATAACAATGATCTTGTATTTTAACTGAGACAACAGGCATGCCAACAATAGGTCTATGTTTATCTTTTTCATCGGGTTTGGCAATTCTAGCAGCATCATCGCAGAAGTAAATAACATGCCCATCAATATTTTCTACCAGGAGATCTTTAACCATAGCAACACTAGGTTCTACTTTAATTTGTTCAGTAGGTTTAGGTGCTCTAATATTACTTTTGCGAACCATAGTTGAAACCTTAGCATGTTGCTTTATCCTAACAGGGAAAGGTGGTTTTTCAATATAAGCAGTAGGCACAACTGGATCAACATTGTAAATAATAGTTTCATCTTTAACTATGACCGGTTCTTTAATTTCTTATTTAATAGGGGGATGATATTTAAACCACTTCTCCTTAGGGAGATCAACATGAGTAGCAAAAGATTCACAGAAGGAGGGTACTATCTCAGAGTCAAGTCCATATTTAGTGTTAAACTTGTGAAAAGAATCGGTATTCATAAAAGATTTAACATAATCAAATTCAAGCTTAATACCTGACTCTTTACCTTCGTCGAGTTCCCAATCTTCAGAGTTGCATTTAATTCTTTCTAAAAGATCCCACCTGAATTCAATAGTCTTCTTCATAAAAGAACCAGTACAAGAAGTATCGAGCATGGATCGATCATCATGAGAAAGCCGAGCATAAAGATTCTGAATGATAATTTCTCTAGAGAGCTCATGATTGGGCATGAATATAACATTAACTTAAGCCTCCCCCAAGCTAGAGCGATACTTTCTCCTTCACGAGGCCAAAAATTATATATATAATTCCGTTCACAATGAACTAGATGCATAGGATATTTTTTTTGGTGAGATTCCAATTTCAATCGATTTCAGTTCCAAGATCCAATTTCACCGCATAGCCTATACCATGTCAATGCTTTTCCCTTCAAAGATAAAGGGAAAACCTTCTTCTTAGCTTCATCTCCGGATAAACCTGCAAGCTTAAATAATCCACAAATTTCATCCACATATATCAAGTGCATATCAGGATGTTCAGTTCCATCTCATGCATAAGGATTAGCTAGCAGTTGTTCTATCATACCCGAAGGAATTTCATAACCAATATTTTCAGTAGGTGCAGTAGGTTGAGGGGTAACTAATTGTGGTTCCGATCGAGGTGAAGATACCCCGAACAAACCCCTCAAAGGATGATTCTCCATAGTAACAAGTGACAATAAATTTCAGCACGTAGTAATAATTTTTCCTTACCAATTTCCACTTACCAAGAGCGCTTCACTCCCCGGAAACGGCGCCAGAAAAGAGTCTTTATGACCCACAAGTATAGGGGATCAATCGTAGTCCTTTCGATAAGTAAGAGTGTCAAACCCAATGAGGAGCAGAAGGAAATGACAAGTGGTTTTCAGCAAGGTATTTTGTGCAAGCACTGAAATAGTCGGTAACAAGTAGTTTGATAGCAAGATAATTTGTAACAAGCAAGTAACAGTAACGGTAAATAAAGTGCAGCAAGGTAGCCCAATCCTTTTGTGGCAAAGGACAGGCCAAAACGGTCTCTTATGATAAGCAAAGCGTTCTTGAGGGTACACGGGAATTTCACCATATCACTTTCATCATGTTGGTTTGATTCATGTTCGCTACTTTGATAATTTGATATGTGGGTGGATCGGTGCTTAGGTGTTGTTCTTACTTGAACAAACCTCCTACTTATGATTAACCCCCTCGCAAGCATCCGCAACTACGAGAAAAGTATTAAGATAAAATCTAACCATAGCATTAAACTTTTGGATCCAAATCGGTCCCTTACGAAGTAGCACATAAACTAGGGTTTAAGCTTCTGTCACTCTAGCAACCCATCATCTAATAACTACTCCACAATGCATTACCTTAGCCCAAATATGGTGAAGTGACATGTAGTCGACGTTCAGATGACACCACTAAGGGAATCACAACATACATATCATCAAAATATCGAACACATATCAAGTTCACATGATTACTTGCAACATGACTTCTCTCGTGACCTCAAGAACAAAAGTAACTACTCACAAATGATAATCATGCTCAAGATCGGAGGGGTATTAAATAGCATAATGGATCTGAACATATAATCTTCCACCAAATAAACCATATAGTAATCAACTACGAGATGTAATCAACACTACTAGTCACCCGCAGGTACCAATCTGAGGTTCCGGTACAAAGATTAAACACAAGAGATGAACTAGGGTTTGAGAGGAGATGGTGCTATTTTTTTTTGACCAAGAACTGTAGGAAAGGCTCCTACTGTGAAAAGGAGATGGTGCTGTTGAAGATGTTGATGGAGATAGCCCTCCCAAAGATGAGAGGGTTGTTGGTGATGACGATGACGATGATTTACCCCTCCGAGAGGGTGATGGAAATATGACCTAGAGGCAATAATAAAGTTGTTATTATTATATTTCCTTATTCATGATAAAGCTTTATTATTCATGCTAGAATTGTATTGATCGGAAACTTAAATACATGTGTGGATACATAAACAAATACCGTGTCCCTAGTAAGCCTCTACTAGACTAGCTCGTGATCAAAGATGGTTAAGGTTTCCTAACCATAGACATGTGTTGTCACTTGATAATGGGATCACATCATTAGGAGAATGATGTGATGGACAAGACCCATCCGTTAGCTTAGCATATGATCATTTAGTTTATTGCTATTGCTTTCTTAATGTCAAATACATATTCCTTCGACTATGAGATCATGCAACTCCTAGATAGCGGAGGAATACCTTGTGTGCTATCAAACATCACAACATAATTGGGTGATCATAAAGATGCTCTACAGGTATCTCCGAAGGTGTCTATTGAGTTGGCATGGATGGAGATTAGGATTTGTCACTCCGTGTATCGGAGAGGTATCTCTGGGCCCTCTCGGTAATACACATCACAAGAAGCTTGCAAGCAAAATGACTAAGGAGTTAGTTACGAGATGATGTATTACAGAATGAGTAAAGAGACTTGCCGGTAACGAGATTGAACTAGGTATGAAGATACCAATGATTGAATCTCGGGCAAGTAACATACCGACAGACAAAGGGAATTACGTATGTTGTCATAAGGTTCGACCGATAAAGATCTTCATAGAATATGTAGGAACCAATATGGGCATCTAGGTTCTGCTATTGGTTATTGATCGGAGAGGCGTCTCGGTCATGTCTACATAGTTCTCGAACCCATAGGGTCCGCACGCTTAATGTTCGTTGACGATAGTGTTATATGAGTTATGTGATATGGTGACCGAATGTTGTTCGGAGTCCTGGATGAGATCATGGACATGATGAGGAGCTCCAGAATGGTGTGTAGGTAAAGATTGATATATAGGACGATGCTATTTGGACACCAGAAAGGTTTCGGAGTGTATCGGGTAGTCATCGGATCACCGGAAGGGGTTCCGGGAGGCCCCGGGAGGTCTATGGGCCTAATGGGCCAAGGGGAGGCACGCACCAGCCCACAAGGGGGCTGGCGCGCCCTCTCCCTGGTCGCCGGCCGTAGAGAAGGAAAGGGGGGAGGGCTAGCCCCTCCTGCCTTCCCCTCCTCATGGGAGACAGGAAAGGGAGGGGGGGGGGGGGGGGCGCCAAAGGGCAGGCGCCCAAGGGGGCCGGCCGGCCACCTTGGGGCGCACCCAAGGCTGCCTTCCCTTCCCCCAACCTATATATATGAGAGGGAGGGGCGCCACACAACCCACGACAATCTTTTAGCCGTGCGCGGCACCCCTCTCCACAGTTTAGTCCTCCATCCAGTTTCTCCGTAGTGCTCGGCGAAGCCCTACGGGAATGAGTTCACCATCACCGTCACCACGCCATCGTGCTGCCGGAACTCATCTACTACTTCGCCCATCTTGCTGGATCAAGAAGGCGAGGACGTCATCGAGCTGAACATGTGCTGAACGCGGAGGTGTCGTACGTTCGGTACTTGATCGGTTGGATCGCGAAGAAGTTCGACTACATCAACCGCGTTAATAAACGCTTCCGCTTTACTGTCTATGAGGGTACGTAGACACAGTCTCCCCTCTCGTTGCTATGCATCTCCATGGATACATCTTGCGTGTGCGTAGAATTTTTTTTGTTTTCCATGCAACGTTCCCCAACAGTGGCATCCGAGCCAAGTCTATGCGTAGATTATATGGACGAGTAGAACACAAAGGAGTTGTGGGCGGTGATGGTCATACTGCTTACCACCAACGTCTTATTTTGATTCAGCGGTATTGTGGGATGAAGCGGCCCGGACCAACCTTACATGTCCACACACATGAGACCGGTTCCACCGACTGACATGCAACTTGTTTTGCATAAAGGTGGCTGGCGGGTGTCTGTTTCTCCTACTTTAGTTGAATCGAATTTGACTACGGCCGGTCCTTGAAGAAGGTTAAAACAGCAAACTTGATAATCACCGTTGTGGTTTCTGCGTAGTTAAGAACGGTTCTTGCTAGAATCCCGTAGCAGCCACGTAAAACTTGCAACAACAAAGTAGAGGACATCTAACTTGTTTTTTGCAGGGCATGTTGTGATGTGATATGGTCAAGATATGATGTGATATATGTTGATGTATGAGATGACCATGTTTTGTAATATCGACAACCAGCAGGAGCCTTAGGGTTGTCTCTTAATTATTGTATGAAATGCAAGCGCCATGTAATTGCTTTACTTTATCGCTATGCGTTAGCAATAGTTGTAGAAGCAATAGTTGGCGAGACGACCCCGACGCAACGATGGAGATCAAGGTGTCGAGCTGGTGACGATGGAGATCATGACGATGCTTTGGAGATGGAGATCAAAAAGCACAAGATGATGATGGCCATATCATGTCACATATTTTTATCGCATGTGATGTTTATCCTTTATGCATCTTATTTTGCTTAGAACGGCGGTAGCATTATAAGATGATCCCTTCACTAAATTTCAAGATAAAAGTGTTCTCCCCGAGTATGCACCGTTGCCAAAGTTTGTCGTTTCGGAGCACCTCGTGATGATCGGGTGTGATAGACTCTACGTTCACATACAACGGGTGTAAGACAGTTTTGCACATGTAGAATACTTGGGTTAAACTTGACGAGCCTAGCATGTACATACATGGTCTCAGAACACTGGAGGCCGAAAGGTCGAACGTGAGTCATATAGTAGATATGATCAACATAGAGATGTTCACCATTGATGACTACCCCATCTCACGTGATGATCGGACACGGGTTAGTTGATTTGGATCATGTATCACTTAGATAACTTGAGGGATGTTTATTTAAGTGGGAGTTCATTAGTAATTTGATTAACTAAACTTAATTTATCAAGAACTTAGTCCTAACAGTTTTTGCATATCTATGTTGTAGATCATGGCCCGTGCTACCGTTCCCCTGAATTTTAATGCGTTCGTAGAGAAAGCTAAGTTGAAAGATGATGGTAGCAACTACACGGACTGGGTCCGTAACTTGAGGATTATCCTCATTGCTGCACAGAAGAATTATGTCCTTGATGCACCGCTAGGTGACAGACCTGCTGCAGGAACTACTGCAGATGTTATGAACGTCTGGCAGACTCGATCTGATGACTACTCGATAGTTCAGTGTGCCATGCTTTACGGCCTAGAACCGGGACTTCAAAGATGTTTTGAACATCACGGAGCATATGAGATGTTCCAAGAGCTGAAGTTGATATTTCAAGCTAATGCCCGAGTTGAGAGATATGAACTCTCCAACAAGTTCTATAGCTGCAAGATGGAGGAGAATAGTTCTGTCAGTGAACACATACTCAAAATGTCAGGGTATCATAACCACTCGACTCAGCTTGGAATTGATCTTCCAGTCTAGAGTGTTATTGAAAGAGTTCTTCAGTCACTGCCACCAAGCTACAAAGGCTTCGTGATGAACTATAATATGCAACGGATGACGAAAACGATTCCCGAGCTCTTCGCAATGCTTAAGGTCGTGGAGGTAGAAATCAAGAAGGAGCATCAAGTGTTGATGGTTAACAAGACCACTAGTTTCAAGAAAAAAGGCAAGGGAAAGAAAGGGAACTTTAAGAAGAATGGCAAGCAAGTTGCCGCTCCCGTGAAGAAGCCCAAAGCTGGACCCAAGCCTGAAACTGAGTGCTTCTACTGCAAAGGAAATGGTTACTAGAAGCGAAACTGCCCCAAATACTTGGCGGATAAGAAGGATGGCAAAGTGAACAAAGGTATATTTGATATACATGTTATTGGTGTGTACCTTACTAATGCTCATAGTAGCGCCTGGGTATTTGATACCGGTTCGGTTGCTCATATTTGTAACTCGAAATAGGAGGTACGGAATAAACGAAGATTGGCTAAGGACGAGGTGATGATGTGCGTCGGGAATGGTTCCAAGGTTGATGTGATCGCCATCGGCATGCTACCTCTACATCTACCTTCGGGATTAGTTTTAGACCTGAATAATTGTTATTTGGTGCCAGCATTGAGCATGAACATTATATCTGGATCTTGTTTATTGCGAGATGGTTATTCATTTAAATCGGAGAATAATGGTTGTTCTATTTATATGAGTAATATCCTTTATGGTCATGCACCCTTGATGAATGGTCTATTCTTATTGAATCTCGATCGTAGTGATACACATATTCATAATATTGATGCCAAAAGATGCAAAGTTGATGATGATAGTGCGACATACTTGTGGCACTGCCGTTTAGGTCATATTGGTGTAAAGCGCATGAAGAAACTCCATGCGGATGGACTTTTGGAATCACTTGATTATGAATCATTTGATACTTGCAAACCATGCCTCATGGGCAAGATGACTAAAACTCCGTTCTCCGGAACAATGGAGCGAGCTAATGACTTATTGGAAATAAAACATACCGATGTATGCGGTCCAATGAGTGTTGAGGCACGCGGCGGGTATCGTTATTTTCTGACCTTCACAGATGATTTGAGTAGGTATGGATATATCTACTTGATGAAACACAAGTCTGAAACATTTGAAAAGTTCAAGGAATTTCAGAGTGAAGTAGAGAATCATTGTAACAAGAAAATAAAGTTTCTACGATCTGATCGTGGAGGTGAATATTTGAGTTACAAGTTTGGCTTTCATTTAAAACAATGTGGAATAGTTTCACAACTCACGCCACCTAGAACACCACAGCATAATGGTGTGTTTGAACGTCGTAACCGTACTTTATTAGATATGGTGCATTCTATGATGTCTCTTACCGATTTACCACTATCATTTTGGGGTTATGCATTAGAGATAGCCGCATTCATGTTAAATAGGGCATCGTCTAAATCCGTTGAGATGACACCGTATGAACTATGGTTTGGCAAGAAACCTAAGCTGTCATTTCTTAAAGTTTGGGGATGCGACACTTATGTCAAAAGGCTTCAGCCTGATAAGCTCGAACCCAAATCGGAGAAGTGCGTCTTCATAGGATACCCTAAGGAAACTATTGGGTACACCTTCTACGATAGATCCGAAGGCAAGATCTTTGTTGCCAAGAATGGGTCCTTTCTAGAGAAGGAGTTTCTCTCGAATGAAGTGAGTGGGAGGAAAGTAGAACTTGATGAGGTAATTGTACCTTCTCGAATTGGAAAGTAGCACATCAGAGAAAACCGTTCCCGTGATGCCTACACCAACTAGAGAGGAAACTAATGATAATGATCATGAAACTTCGTATCAAATTACTACAGAACCTCGTAGGTCAACCAGAACACGTTCTGCACCAGAGTGGTACGGTAATCTTGTCCTGGAAGTCATGTTGTTAGACAACGGCGAACCTACGAACTATGAAGAAGCTATGATGAGCCCAGATTCTGATAAATGGCTTGAGGCCATGAAATCTGAGATAGGATCCATGTATGAGAACAAAGTATGGACTTTGGTGGACTTGCCCGATGATTGGTAGGCCATTGAAAATAAATGGATCTTTAAGAAGAAGACATACGCTGATGGTAATGTCACTATCTACAAAGTTTGACTTGTCACAAAAGGTTTTCGACAAGTTCAAGGGGCTGACTACGATGAGACTTTCTCACCCGTAGCGATGCTTAAGTCAGTCCAAATCATGTTAGCAATTGCCGCATTTTATAATTATGAAATCTGGCAAATGGACGTCAAAACTGCATTCCTTAATGGATTTCTTAAAGAAGAGTTGTATATGATGCAACCAGAAGGTTTTGTCGATCCTAAAGGTGCTAACAAAGTGTGCAAGCTCTAGCGATCCATCTATGGACTGGTGCAAGCATCTCGGAGTTGGAATGTACGCTTTGATGAGGTGATCAAAGCATATGGTTTTATACAGACTTATGATGAAGCCTGTATTTACAAGAAAGTGAGTGGGAGCTCTGTAGCATTTCTGATATTATATGTGGATGACATATTGCTGATTGGAAATGATATAGAATTTCTGGATAGCATAAAAGGATACTTGAATAAGAATTTTTCAATGAAAGACCTCAGTGAAGCTGCTTATATATTGGGCATCAAGATCTATAGGGATAGATCAAGACGCTTAATAGGACTTTCACAAAGCACATACATTGACAAAGTTCTAAAGAAGTTCAAAATGGACCAGTCAAAGAAAGGGTTCTTGCCTGTGTTAGTGAAATTGAGTCAGACTCAAAGTCCGACCACGACAGAAGATAGAGAGAAAATGAAAGTCATTCCCTATGCCTCAGCCATAGGTTCTATTATGTATGCCATGCTGTGTACCAGACCTGATGTGTGCCTTGCCATAAGTTTGGCAGGGAGGTACCAAAGTAATGCAGGAGTGGATCACTGGACAACAGTCAAGAACATCCTGAAGTACTTGAAAAGGACCAAGGATATGTTTCTCGTTTATGTAGGTGATGAAGAGCTCGTCGTAAAAGGTTACGTCGATGCTAGGTTCGACACAGATCTGGATAACTCTAAGTCACAAACCGGATACGTATTTATATTGAATGGTGGAGCTGTCAGTTGGTGTAGTTCCAAGCAAAGCGTCGCATTGGGATCTACGTGTGAAGCGAAGTACATAGCTGCTTCGGAAGCAGCGCATGAAGGAGTCTGGATGAAGGAGTTCATATCCGATCTGGGTGTAATGCCCAGTGCATCGGATCGAATGAAAACCTTTTGTGACAACACTGGAGCAATTGCCTTAGCGAAGGAATCCAGGTTTCACAAGAGAACCAAACACATCAAGAGATGCTTCAACTCCATTCTTGAAAAGGTCAAGGATGGAGACATAGAGATTTGCAAAATACATACGGATCTGAATGTAGCAGACCCGTTGACTAAGCCTCTTCCGTGAGCAAAACATGATCAACACCAAGACTCCATGTGTGTTAGATTCATTACAATGTAATCTAGATTATTGGTTCTAGTGCAAGTGGGAGACTGATGGAAATATGCCCTAGAGGCAATAATAAAGTTGTTATTATTATATTTCCTTATTCATGATAAAGGTTTATTATTCATGCTAGAATTGTATTGATCGGAAACTTAAATACATGTGTGGATACATAAACAAATACCATGTCTCTACTAAGCCTCTACTAGACTACCTCGTTGATCAAAGATGGTTAAGGTTTCCTAACCATAGACATGTGTTGTCACTTGATAACGGGATCACATCATTAGGAGAATGATGTGATGGACAAGACCATCCGTTAGCTTAGCATATGATCGTTCAGTTTATTGCTATTGCTTTCTTCATGTCAAATACATATTCCTTCGACTATGAGATCATGCAACTCCCGGATAGTGGAGGAATACCTTGTGTGCTATCAAACGTCACAACATAACTGGGTGATCATAAATATGCTCTACAGGTATCTCTGAAGGTGTCTGTTGAGTTGGCATGGATCGAGATTAGGATTTGTTACTCCATGTATCGGAGAGGTATCTCTGGGCCCTCTCGGTAATACACATCACAAGAAGCTTGCAAGCAAAATGACTAAGGAGTTAGTTACTATATGATATATTATAGAACGAGTAAAGAGACTTGCCGGTAACGAGATTGAACTAGGTATGAAGATACCAATGATCGAATCTCGGGCAAGTAACATACCGACAGACAAAGGGAATTACGTATGTTGTCATAAGGTTCGACCGATAAAGATCTTCATAGAATATGTAGGAACCAATATGGGCATCCAGGTTCCGCTATTGGTTATTGACCGGAGAGGCGTCTCGGTCATGTCTACATAGTTCTCGAACCCATAGGGTCCGCACGGTTAACGTTTGTTGACGATATAGTGTTATATGAGTTATGTGATTTGGTGAGAGAATGTTGTTCGGAGTCCCGGATGAGATCACGGACATGACGAGGAGCTCCGGAATGGTCCAGGGATAAACATTGATATATAGGACGATGCTATTTGGACACCGGAAAGGTTTCGGAGTCTTTCGGGTAGTCATCGGATCACCGGAAGGGGTTCCGGGAGGCCTCGGGAGGTCTATGGGCCTAATGGGCCAAGGGGAGGCACACACCAGCCCACAAGGGGGGTAGCGCGCCCTCTCCCTGGTCGCCGGCCCTAGAGAAGGAAAGGGGGGAGGGCTAGCCCCTCCTGCCTTCCCCTCCTCATGGAAGAAAGGAAAGGGGGGGGGGGCGCCACCCCCTCCTGCCTTCTCCCTGGCGCCAAACAAGGAAGGGGGGGGGCTCCAAAGGGCAGGCGCCCAAGGGGGCCGGCCGGCCACCTTGGGGCGCACCCAAGGCTGCCTCCCCTCCCCCCAACCTGTATATATGAGAGGGAGGGGCGCCACACAACCCACGTCAATCTCTTAGCCGTGTGCGGCGCCCCTCTCCACAGTTTAGTCCTCCGTCCAGTTTCTCTGTAGTGCTCGGCGAAGCCCTACGGGAACGAGTTCACCATCACCGTCACCACGCCGTAGTGCTGTCGGAACTCTACTACTTCGCCCGTCTTGCTGGATCAAGAAGGCGAGGACGTCATCGAGCTGAACATGTGCTGAACGCGGAGGTGCCGTATGTTCGGTACTTGATCGGTTGGATCACGAAGAAGTTCGACTACATCAACCGCGTTAATAAACGCTTCCACTTTACGGTCTATGAGGGTACGTAGACACACTCTCCCCCCTCGTTGCTATGCATCTCCATGGATAGATCTTGCATCTACGTAGAATTTTTTTTGTTTTCCATGCAATGTTCCCCAACAGAGGGAAGTTCCCCCGACGGAATCGCTCCGTCGGAGGGCAAAAGTGCTCCTGCCCAAGTTCCGCCTCGAGACGACAGTGCTTTGTCCCGAAAGTCCCCCTCTGATTTTTTTCTAGGTCAAAATGACCTGTATACCAGAAGATGGGCACCAAAGGTGGGCCGAGGAGGGCACAACCCACCAGGGCGCGCCTGGGGGCCCAGGCGCGCCCTGGTGTCTTGTGCCCACCAGGGTGGCCCCCTCTGGTAGTTATTTGCTCCAGTATTTTTTATATATTCGAAAACTATTCTCCGTAGATTTTCAGCTCATTTGGAGATGTGCAGAATAGGTAACTCTGACATAGCTTTTTCAGGTCCAGAATTCCAGCTGCCGGTATTCTCCCTCTTTGTGTAAACCTTGCATATTATGAGAGAAAAGGCATTAGAATTACTACAAAAAGCATTATTATGCATAAATACATTATAAATAACAGTAGGAAAACATGATGCAAAATGGACGTATCAGCAGAGGAGGAATCATTTTTCTTGCGCGTAATAAGGAGGCACTTCCTTCCGTGTGAAGATGTAGCTCGTGGGTCACAACTGTCAGACTCTCGATGTACTCCATGTTGGCTCTTGTTGTTGACCACGCATCATCGAGCGGACCATGGCAGTGGATGACGACAAGGCCTAAGATGGGAACGATCTGGAGTCATGGAACAAGGAGCACTGGAGTCCCTGGCGGAGGGGAGTACGAGGGACTGGTTCGGCTGTCGGGTGAGGCTGCCGTCGCCAGGGAATAACAGAAGGTATGGGTGAGTACAGGTATGACCTGGCCACCATTGGGAGTAGGGTGGGGCGGCGAGGCCTGCGCGGCAGCACAGCCGACCACGGGAGGCAGATGCAGGCGCTCCAGCCGGTGATGGTTTTGGCGGTTGGATTAAGAGCAACTAGATCAGAGATTGAAGAAGCAGGAATGGGCAACACCTTGTGCAGGCTTCGTCTAGTGGGCCAACAAAGTTAGCTTTGAAAGCTGTGGCAGAATGCAGCCCATTTATTTAGGTTTTACAGCCCATTTCATTTTGTTTGCCAATACATCTATTTCCTGGGTTTTGACTCAAAAAATAATCTATTTCCTGGGCTGGGTAAAAATAATAATAGCTGATTTACTATTTATGATAATTTATAGCATATTTGATTATTTATTCGAATACACCTATTTACTAGGCTGGGTGAAAAAATAATATTGCATACATGCAGCCCATTTATCATTTCTGATAATTTACAAGCCATTTGATTTTAGTAGAAATGGACCCATTTTCTGGGATGGGTGAAAAAACAATGATGGTTTGGACTGAGCATTTCGTATAAAAAATAATATTGAGATAGGAATATTATTAAAAAAGTTAAGTTGGGCTTGGTAATCTTATTATATAAAAATGAACTGAGCTGTGCATTTTATTAAAAGAAACATAGGCTAGACTGCGCTTATTTTAGGATCTTCTGTACAACTGTCGGCCCAGTTGCATTGCTGATGTTCAACGAAAAAGGCCTGTGTAGTACAGTAGAACTTTACATAGGTACTCAGCCCACATTCAACGACGCCTGAAAAGGCCCAAACAAGGCTTCTGTACAACTTTTGAAATCACTGAGCTCAGTTAATAACTTAAGAAAAAAGTTAGAATAAAGTGAAACCTAATTAAAAGCTATCACGAGCGAAGAAAGAATTCAACGGGTCCCACATGTGTGTGTGTGTCTGTGTGTGTGTGTGAGAGAGAGAGAGATAGATAGAGAGAGAGAGACCCATCGGTCGGTGCTCGTAAATACATCTTTCAGCCATATGTGTTGCTGATGCTCAGTAAAAACTTATATAGTTGACACAATCATATAGAACATCATAGCACATTGAACTTGCATAAAAAAATTCACGCAGGCAGCACAATCAAGGGTGGAAGCAGTGGATCACTACGGGTAGGGCTATGTTGAAACCAACAAACTCATACATAACTATTCATCATCTTTATCAATGACGGGGAAATATCTTGAATGCTGTGCAAAGAAAACAAACAGACAACACAATAAGTTATGCTAGCACATTAAGTTGACGTACACCCCTTTCTAAAAAAGTTCAGGTACAAAAATAGAACATGTCACAATCAAATGTACTGGCACATCAGTGCTTCACACCGATAGCTCGGATTTAACTAGTATCTGAGAAGATTCAGTTGTTACCTCAAATTAGAGCACATGCAGGCAGCCAGCCCCGCCTCTTCTCCCAAAGAAGCAGTGGCCTCCATCGCGCGATGGAGTAGGCCCTGTGCCATCCATCGTTCTGAGCAACATGGGGAAAGTCTAACATTGACTCCTGTAATGGACGTCGTCGACGGACCCTAGCACCAGCGGCGGCGGCAGGACTTTGATTGATGGATTGACCACTTCTTCAACATGCACGAACACTCGATAGAGGTACATCCCTAACGTGGTCCACGGCGGCCTTGGTGGCGACGAATAGTACAACCCCAGTTCCTACACCGGTACCTCAACACCAATCACCTTCGGTATGGTGGACGCCTTCTTCATCCATGCCATAACCGTCAGACCCCAGCTGTCTGGAGGAACAAACATACTTACGAGCTCACCTCCTAGGTCATTGATAAGCTCATTCATGGACTCGCTGTTCCAAGCACGTTGAGGCATGCCGTGGAAGGTAAGCTTTGTTAAAAACTCAAGCTCAAAGGGCACTGAGCCCCATCCTGGGTGCCACTGATCAAAGCTCACCAGCGCGCCATCGCAGAACAAACACCGGGAAGATTCAAACACACGACAACAGTCGAAAGTTGTCCCGAACCTGACGAAGAAATCAGCCGGAGGCGGACAGACTTCAACGAGCAAGTCACTTATTTGGATGGCGTGCGCAATGCCAAGAGCTTTGACAAGGTCATCCGGCAAGACGGGAGGCCGATCGTCGTTGATGGTTACCATCGGCACTTTGCCGACAAACTGGTCGTCAAGCACCGCCATGCCACTGTTGAGCGACAGCACGCAGTGCCCGAAGGCAGGACGAACCTCAGGATCTCTGGCTCGGAGATCCGCATTGACCGGTGATGTGGCTTGAACTACATCGGTATTTCCCCAAAGAGGAAGGGATGATGCAGCACAGCTACGGTAGGTATTTCCCTCAGTGATGAGACCAAGGTTATCGAACCAGTAGGAGAACCAAGCAACACATGTAAACGGTACCTGCACACAAAGAACAAATACTTGCAACCCGACGTGTTAAAGGGGTTGTCAATCCCTTTCGGGTAACGGTGCCAGAAATTGTCACGTGGACGGGAGACTAAATGTGATAGATTGGATAAATAGATCTCGATAAAACGCGAATAAAATAAAGTGCAGCAAGGTATTTTTGGGTTTTTGGAAATATAGATCTGAAAATAAAAGATGTAAATAAATAAAAAGGCAATTAGCAATTTAGATATGAAAATATATGATGAGAAAAATAGACCCGGGGGCCGTAGATTTCACTAGTGGCTTCTCTCGAGAAAATAGCATACAGTGGGTAAACAAATTACTATTGGGCAATTGATAGAACTTCAAATAATTATGATGATATCCAGGCAATGATCATTATATAGGCATCACGTCCAAGATTAGTAGACCGACTCCTGCGTGCATCTACTACTATTACTCCACGCATCGACCGCTATCCAGCATGCATCTAGTGTATTAAGTTCATGGAGAAACGGAGTAATGCAATAAGAACGATGACATGATGTAGACAAGATCTATTCATGTAGGAATAGACCCCATCTTGTTATCCTTAATGGCAACGATACAACGTGTCATTTCCCCTTCTATCACTGGGATTGAGCATTGTAAGATCGAACCCATCACAAAGCACCTCTTCCCATGGCAAGAAAAATCGATCTAGTCGGCCTAACTAAACCAAAGATTCGAAGAAGAAATAAGAGGCTATAAGTAATCATGCATATAAGAGATAAAAGAGACTCAAATAACTTTCATGGATAAAAAGATAGATCTGATCATAAACTCAAAGTTCATCGGATCTCAACAAACACACCGCAAAAAGAGTTACATCAAATAGATCTCCAAGAGACCATTGTATTGAGAATCAAAAGAGAGAGAGGAAGCCATCTAGGTACTAACTACGGACCCGAAGGTCTACAATGAACTACTCTCGCATCATCGGAGAGGCACCAATGAGGATGATGAACCCCTCCGTGATGGTGTCTAGATTGGATATGTGGTTTCTGGAACTTGTGGCGGCTGGAATTGTGTTTCGTCCACTCCCCTAGGGTTTTTCGATTTTTGGGGTATTTATAGAGCAAAGAGGTGGTGCGGGAGGCGGCCGAGGTGGGCACAACCCACCATGGTGCGCCTGGGCCCCCAGGCGCGCCCAGGTGGGTTGTGCTCCCCTCAGAGCCCCCCTCTGGTACTTCTTTGGCCCAACACGTGTCTTCTGGTCCAGAAAAAATCACCAAAAAGTTTCGCTACGTTTGGACTCCGTTTGGTATTGATTTTCTGCGAAGTAAAAAACAAGCAAAAAATAACAACTGGCACTGGGCACTATGTCAATAGGTTAGTCCCAAAAAATGATATAAAGTTGCTATAAAATGATTGTAAAACATTCAAGAATGATAATATAACAGCATGGAACAATAAAAAATTATAGATACGTTGGAGACGTATCAGCATCCCCAAGCTTAATTCTTGCTCGTCCTCGAGTAGGTAAATGATAAAAACAGAATTTTTGATGTGGAATGCTGCCTAACATGTTCATCACATATTCTTTTCTTTTGTAGCATGGACATTTGGACTTTTATATGATTCAAAGCAATAGTCTAGTTTTGACATGAAGATTTCAATACTCAAGCATATCAACAAGCAACATGTCTTTTCAAAATATCAACACTAAAGCAAGTTATCCCTAGCCCATTATGCTCAATCATTGATCCATTCATGAAACACACTCGCATATTAGCTACACCCAATGCTCAAGTACGATCATAGTGGCCCTTAGCTGGTGCTTTATAAGAGAAGATGGAGAATCAAATAAAAATAAAAATTGCATAAAGTAAATAGAAAGGCCCTTCGCAGAGGGAAGTAGGGATTTGTAGAGGTGCCAGAGCTCAAAGCGAAAAAGATAGAGATAAAACATTTTGGGTGGCATGCTTTTCCTGTCAACGAAAACGATCGAGTAGTTCCAAATACTTTCCATGCTAGATATATCATAGGCGGTTCCCAAACAGAAAATAAAGTTTATTCCTTTTCCACCATACTTTCACATTCCACGGCTAACCAAATCCACGGGTGCCGTCCAAACCAACACTTTCCAAGGAATTTATTATTAGACAACATAAAGTAAATTCATTTTTCATTTCGGGACTGGGCATCCCTAATACATTTACCATACTGTCGTGCAATGACAAGTGAATAAACACTCATCTTGAGAATAACACATCTAGCATGGAAAAATATCAGCCAGCCCCTACCGTTTCATGAGCGGTACGAGCACACAAAAAGGAAATTTATTTTGAAGATTATAGATGGTACATACAAATTTGCTTAGAACGGCACTGAAATACCGCATATAGGTAGGTATAGTGGACTCATCTGGCAAAACTGGGTTTAAGGTTTTTGGATGCACAAGTAGTAATCATACATAGTACAAGTGAAGGCTAGCAAAAGATTGCGAAGCATCCAACCAAGAAACAAAAAATCACATAAGTGAGCATTAAGCATAACTAACACCGAATAATGTACCACAAGTAGGATATAATTTCATTGCATAACTATTGACTTTCGTGCTTGCATAGGGAATCACCAACCTTAACATCAATATTCTTACTAAGCCATAATTACTCATTAGCATGACTCACATTCATTATCAATATATCGCAAAACTATTACAAAGAATCAAGTTTATTTTGTCCAATGATCTTCATGAAAGTTTTTATTATATCCCTCTTGAATATCTATCACTTTGGGACTAATTTAATATGTTGCTTTTGATAGCTCAAACAAATCTAAGTGAGGGAACATGAGCATAAAATTTTCTTCTCTCAAAATAATATAAGTGAAGCATGAGAGAATTTCTAATTTTTTTACTAACTCTCAAATAATCTAAGTGAAGCATGAGTGCATTTCTTCAAAAAGTAATAAAGCACACCGTGCTCAAAAAGATATAAGTGAAGCACTAGAGCAATTCCATAGCTCAATTTTTTTAAGTGAAGCACATAGGGCAATTCTAACAAATCATATCATAATTTTGGCTCTCTCAAATAGGTGTGTTCAGTAAGGATACTTGACTTAAACTAACAATCAAAACAAGCAAAGACTCATATCATACAAGACGCTCCAAGCAAAACTCATGATATGTGACGAATAAAAATATAGTTCCAAGTAAAATACCGATGGTCGTTAGAAGAAAGAGGGGATGCCACTTGGGGCATCCCCAAGCTTAGTTGCTTGTTCATCTTTGGATATTACTTTAGGGTGCGGTAGCATCCCCAAGCTTAGGCTCTTCTTACTCCTTATTCCATCATCCATCGTGATCTCACCCAAAACTTGAAAACTTCAATCACACAAAACTTAACAAAACCTTTGTGAGATCCGTTAGTATAACAAAGCAAATCACCACTCTAAGTACTGTTGCAAACCCATTCATATTTTATTTTTGCATTATATCTACTGTATTCCAACTTTACTATGGCTCATACCCCCCGATAAAGTCCATAGATTTATCAAAATAAGCACACAATGCAAAAAAAACAGAATCTGTCAAAAATAGAACAGTCTGTAGCAATCTGAATACTTCGTATACTTCTGTAACTCCAAAAATTCTGAACCATTAGGAAAACATAGGCAATTTTTATATCAATCTTGTGTAAAAAATTCAGAATTTTTCGTCGCTTCTGTGAATCTTCAAAATTATTTTACTGGACACAAAATTTTCTGTTTTCCAACAAGATCAAATCAACTATCACCCAACATGATCCCAAAGGCTTTCCTTGGCCTAAACACTAATTAAAACACAAAAAACACAATCATAACAGTAGCATAATTGTGCAAACACTCAAGAACAGAAATAAAAATACAAAAATAAATTTTATTTATTGGGTTGCCTCCCAACAAGCGCTATCGTTTTATGCCCCTAGCTAGGCATAATGCATAGATCTAAGTGTTGTCATCTTTCTTCTTATTTTCCAGAGGTGTATTTTTATCAGGAGGTTTTGCAAAAATGACTTGAAACACATTATCCATAGTAATTTTAGCATTATCAAGTTGCCCATCTGTATACCCCCTTTGATTTCCGATAACAATCCAAGAATATTGTTGATTGACATCATTGAAAATTTGTTGGATTATATCTAAAACGGGAATTTCCTTTTTAAGATTTTCATAAAAAAATTGGTTATTTCCAAGCAAATGTCGCAACACACAATCGCTATTATAAAGGATCTCATCTATCACCGGTTTTTCATGGTTCATACCATAAAAATCAAAGATTTCCCTAGCTTCCCGTATTATGTAATCAAATTCATTCATAAGAAATTGGGTAGCTATCTTTTTAGCTATAGGATTCTTTATAGATGGAAGCTCATAAAACAATCTTTGCAAGGTAGGATGGGTGTGGATAAATCTATTTTCAAGTTTTAGAACTAGTGCTGAAATAGCTTCCGCATAAGATTTAGTTCTTTTAAGTATAGGAGCATCATCAAGAGTCAAATTCCCAACACAATTAAAAAATTCTTGGATATGTTCCTTTCCCATAATGTTCCCTTGCCCCAAAACAAAAGTTTTGACATCCAAATTGCCAGATCGTCCAATTTTAGGAGTCAGGCCATCATCTGTTTCTGCCATACCAAAGTCACTCATTGTGACAAGTTCAAGCAAATAAGAGATCTGACGAGAAAACGGCGAACGAAAAAGAGGGGCGAATAAAACGGCAAATTTTTGTGAAGTGGGGGAGATGAAAACGAGAGGAAAATTGCAAATAATGCAAATTGCAAGGAGATGAGATTTGTGATTAGGAACCTGATAGATGTTGATGATGTCTCCCCGGCAACGGCGCCAAAAATTCCCTTTGATGCGGCTTGAACTACGTCGGTATTTCCCCAAAGAGGAAGGGATGATGCAGCACAACTACGGTAGGTATTTCCCTCAGTGATGAGACCAAGGTTATCGAACCAGTAGGAGAACCAAGCAACACTATGTAAACGGTACCTGCACACAAAGAACAAATACTTGCAACCCGACGTGTTAAAGGGGTTGTCAATCCCTTTCGGGTAACGGTGCCAGAAATTGTCACGTGGACGGGAGACTAAATGTGATAGATTGGATAAATAGATCTCGATAAAACACGAATAAAATAAAGTGCAGTAAGGTATTTTTGGGTTTTTGGAAATATAGATCTGAAAATAAAAAATGCAAATAAATAAAAAGACAAATAGCAATATAGATCTAAAAATATATGATGAGAAAAATAGACCAGGGGGCTGTAGATTTCACTAGTGGCTTCCCTCGAGAAAATAGCATACGGTGGGTAAACAAATTACTGTTGGGCAATTGATAGAACTTCAAATACTTATGACGATATCCAGGCAATGATCTTTATATAGGCATCACGTCCAAGATTAGTAGACCGACTCCTGCGTGCATCTACTACTATTACTCCATACATCGACCGCTATCCAGCATGGATCTAGTGTATTAAGTTCATGGAGAAACGGAGTAATGCAATAAGAACGATGACATGATGTAGACAAGATCTATTCATGTAGGAATAGACCCCATCTTGTTATCCTTAATGGCAATGATACATACGTGTCATTTCCCCTTCTATCACTGGGATTGAGCACCGTAAGATCGAACCCATCACAAAGCACCTCTTCCCATGGCAAGAAAAATTGATCTAGTCGGCCTAACTAAACCAAAGATTCGAATAAGAAATACGAGGCTATAAGTAATCATGCATATAAGAGATCAAAGAGACTCAAATAACTTTCATGGATAAAAAGATAGATCTCATCATAAACTCAAAGTTCATCGGATCTCAACAAACACACCCCAAAAAGAGTTACATCAAATATATCTCCAAGAGACCATTGTATTGAGAATCAAAAGAGAGAGAAGAAGCCATCTAGCTACTAACTACGGACCCGAAGGTCTACAATGAACTACTCACGCATCATCGGAGAGGCACCAATGAGGATGATGAACCCCTCCGTGATGGTGTCTAGATTGGATCTGTGGTTTCTGGAACTTGTGGCGGCTGGAATTGTGTTTCGTCGACTCCCCTAGGGTTTTTGGATTTTCGGGGTATTTATAGAGCAAAGAGGCGGTGCGGGAGGCGGCCGAGGTGGGCACAACCCACCAGGGCGCGCCTGGGCCCCCAGGCGTGCCCAGGTGGGTTGTGCTCCCCTCGGAGCCCCCTCTGGTACTTCTTTGGCCCAACAGGTGTCTTCTGGTTCAGAAAAAATCACCAAAAAGTTTCGCTGCGTTTGGACTCCGTTTGGTATTGATTTTCTGCAAAGTAAAAAACAAGCAAAAAACAGCAACTGGCACTGGGCACTATGTCAATAGGTTAGTCCCCAAAAATTATATAAAGTTGCTATAAAATGATTGTAAAACATTCAAGAATGATAATATAACAGTATGGAACAATAAAAAAATATAGATAGGTTGGAGATGTATCAACCGGCGACATGATAGTGCACTTGAGTACAGGGAGTATAGGAGGGGGATTTGGGGGAAGTGGAGTAGGAATCGAGATTCCAGAGGTGGGGGAGGGGCGGGAGATTGGGGATGAAAAGGTAACATGAATTTCGAACACGCGCCAATACGCTCTCAGCGCGCAAGCGCACGAAAACACCGGTGGCACCCACATGTCAGCCTAAGAGTCCTTTTTCTTTCTTTTTTTGAGCGCCCGGCCTAAGAGTCATAGTTGACCTGTTTGGCATTGCGTTACTACTCGGCCCATATTCAACGACACCTCACTGGCCCAAACAAGTGTACATCATCGAAAAGACATTGAGCTCAAATTATAACTTGAAAAGAGGAGATATACTCTGAACACTGGAGAATGGTGATGCCCTCATTTAGCCCACCAGCAGTTCGAGAAAATAAATAGTTCGAAACAACGATATATACAACATTTAAACACTGACTAGTGACTACTACACCACCAAAACGCACCCATCTGCAGTGCTCAGACTCTCATGATCCAGACGAGAATGACATTCTAAAGAGAGGCAACTATTACATACTAAGAGTGACATAGACGAGGATGACCAAATGACAAGGAGTCTGCATAACAAAAGAGAGAACTACCCATCCAGAACAAGCAGCAAAGACAACAAGTCATTCGAAGAGGGATGATCCAACACCATCATAATTTGCAGCCCCGCTTCAGCCACCAGTGATTTGGAGACACCAGAACTGCACCCTTTTGACGTAACAGCCCAATTACCTATCAACCTAAAGGCTTGAACCACATCACTGCCTGTCGGACTTGAGACATCCAAGGATCAAAGTTAATCCAAATGCCTTTGTCATTCTCACCTTCTTTTGGCCGCAGGCTATACCGTTGACAATCAGGGGAGTTTGCTCCTGAAGTCCTAGGGCTCGCTGTGTAGACACATTTTTCCCTAGCAAACAGAGCCTCTCTACCATCAAGGTCCTTGCCAACGGTGATCTCCTGGTTAATCGGATAATTGAGTCCGAGAAACAGAGAGTGTGAACCAAGGTTGTTTACCCGCCTCCAACTCAAAAATCCTGAAGGCCCAAACAAGCTGGTATCCTGCTCATAGACGTAACAGCCACTCTTCGGATACTCACGTATTTCACGGTGCTTGTACACAGTGGGGTTTTGCAATATAACTTTTCTGGCTCATGTGTGCGAATGATCATCAGTTATTTGCCGTCGTCTGATCGAGTGAGGAACCAGTTGTGCTTCCCTATTTTTGGCAAAGGTGATGTGATTACAAAGGGCACTAACTGTAGGGACACTGCATCATATCAAAAAGGAAAGGCATTATTAATGTAAGATCAGCATTGTTCAGAGTATGAGTAGGATAATGCAAGAAACAACATTGGTCTGTCCATGTTGGAACTGAGAGGAAAATACAGGGACATGTATATTGGGTTCAAAAATATAGAAGTGCCATGCATGGTTATACTCATGTCATCTCATAATCGATTCTTCACAGGAAACTACCATGTCATGCATGTTATGTAATCATGTTCTGTCCTCACAAACAAATTCTTCAAGGAAACTAACACACCATGCATTGTTATATACTCATGTTCTATGGGCAAAATTCTTGTGAGGATATTATTCTAGCCATTGATTGCTGAAGGGCGAATATAGGTATGTACACATGGTAAGCATTACAGGATTTCACTACTTCCAAATATAGAGTTCTCCATATGCACATTTACTTCCCTAATGTATGGTTAGATGAAACCAACAGTGTGATGCATGTTTCTACATCATGAAAATGAGGAAACTAACATGGCTATTGATACACACTCATATTTAGTAGTATATAGATTACTATAAAGTTAGGAGAATATCCATATCTTCCTAACCGTTTGATTATTAAAGGGTACAAATTGGCTGTAATGACATGGTCACAATCGCATGAATTAACTCATTCCAAATATAGCTGATTTACGACGTCTCTAATACATTGCCATAGTTCTACTCAAATTCCGCTCAAACAGGGATATGCCAATCATCACAAAAAGTTCAAACAGTGTCATGGCGTTATCATTAACATCAGACGAAAACAACTTACACGTGCCGTCCCAGCAATACATGGTGCCATCTGCTTTGTCGATCGCGTAGATGATGCCATTGTGTTCAATAGCATCACATAAGTGTGTATCAGCTTTGACGATCCACTGCAAGGTGAGTTGTCTCCAGCTAAAGAAGGCACCGGCGGAAAGATAGGTGAGTCCGCAGTCGAACAAGGCAATTAGCTTGAAGTCTGCGTAATTCGCATATTGTGTGGGCACTTGGCAGATTACAATCTTCTGCAAAACAAGGTGCGTCCAACTAACAATGTAATCTAGTTGACTTGGACCGCGATGGTAAAACCCTACATAATCCAACGTAGGAAGGATAATCTCATGGGAGGTGTGGAAGTTCTCGAGCACCAACTTTTTCCGGTCTTCTCTGACGGCAGCCATCCAATGCGAGTTCATGCCGACCCAGTACATACCTGCCAAGAAGTTTCGGGCGATGGTGATCGGATTGAAGTCGAGGGGCATGATGTATGGTGACCCAGTACATACCTGCAAAGAAATTTCGGCTAATGGAGGTCGGATTGAAATCGAGTGGCATCATGTACGCCTCCGTATCATGGTGAGAAAATCTCTCAAGACTAGATAGCAGCAAGCAGGGTGTCTTGAAAAGCCCAGGCCTCACTTCGATGATGGCCGCGTGCATGTCCCTCGAGCATGCAGCCAGCTGCACGGCGCTCAACATATCCATACACAAACAACAGAGGTCGAGGATGTCACTGGGGAGATCGCTCCAGTCGCGGCTCATATGGATGCCGCGAGGTTCACGTTCGGCCATGGTGGAGTTTGGAAGGTGGGGTTTTCTGGGGTTTGATTTACGGGGGAGAAGGCTCTCGGTGCTGGAGCGGCTAGCGAGGGAATAGTGGTACTGGGGGAGGTGAGCGAGGCGTGGGTACGCGGGGGCACAATGAGATGATGAAGAGTGACCTCAGGATCTCCGGCGAGATGGAGATGGAGACGGACTAATGGAGTGGTGCTAGGGGAGAGGGAGACGAGGTGAGGCATGCTATACAGTGGCGGTGACAGTGACTGCACAGTGCGCATGGTGAGGCTGACTTTGGTAACCCAAACACGCCGCCTGGACTAGTGTCACCTCAGGCGCAGGGTCTTGTCACTTCACTGTGAGGACCAGATGAATAATATTTTGACCATCAAGTGTACCGTAGTTGTACTACTACTACTAGTAGTAGTAACATATGGAGTAGTACTGTATAGCGGAAATAGGTCTCCCGTGCTAGCATGCCTCTGGTTTCACTTCATCCTCCAGGTAGCATCCATATTGCGAACAGAACCAAATTCTCGTGCATGCAGAAGCGCGAAGAAGGGCCTTTTCTTTTTCCAGGATAACTGCATATTCCTTAACCAGAAAAGGTTGTGTCTCGCAGGCACGCGCCAATATCCATCCGAACCAGCTATGACACATTTTTTTGTGCGCAAAGATGGATATGTTTGTATATCTGTTCGTCCACCCAAGTGGGTATTGCATAGGTCCCACCTATCAGGAGGGGTGCAGAAATAAAAAGGAATCATAAAATGTCTCACACGGTGATTCGAAAGAGTAACCTCAACTAACCAGTGGCACATGTAGCGATAGAAGGATGGGAACGTACACGTACACGTACCACTCCTCAGTATGCTACCCGCATAGCCTTTTCGTTTTGCAGTTGGTCTACCTAGCCATCTAATCAACTACCTGCATGCCACTTCTCCCATTTACTTCTCCATCGGGAACCGATTTTCCTCGGCTTCTTCACCTCTCCCTCATTTGCATTCAAACCCCACTAGATTCACATTGTTTTAACCTCTTCAGATCCTCCTGGAGTAATTCTGAAGCCCGTTCAAATAATCATCTTCTTCAGTTAGACTAGCCATCTTAATCCTAATTCTCCAAACCATAGCCCTCCGGTCCAGCGGTTCCAAATGGCGAAAGAGATCCTTATGCAGGTTTTCAGCGTCACACATGTCCTCGTCGAAGGCTCGTTGAGCATAGTTGCCACCGTCACCGACCACCCAAGGGTTGTTCGGGAGTGGATCAACAATGTATCCAACTCCCTCGAAAAGGTGGAGATGAAGGTCGTCGGTCTCGACACAGATTACATGGAGCGTGCCACTGGGAAGATCCAACGCGCCGCCATCCTTCAGTTGTGCCTCGAAGATGAAGTTTTGGTGTATCACATCATACACGCTCCCTCCATACCAGGTGAGCTCCACGATTTCATGTCTCGGGAGGACATATACTTCTGTGGGGCAGCCATCAAAGGGGACAAAGAGAAGCTGGCGCCATACAACCTTGACTTGAAAAACATCACTGACCTACAAACCAGAATTCCTGTAGACGATTGTGATAAAGAAACACCATCCCTATTCGACATAGCAAATTTTGTGCTCAGAACAAATCTTGAGAAGGGTGATGAGACGCTGGGATTAAGGTCGTCTGGATGGGAGAATTATCCCTTGACCTACGAGCGGATAAAGTATGCTGCTCTCGATGCCCGTGTGAGTTTCGAGATAGCTGCAAGGTCGAAAGAGCTTGTTGCGAAGCCATCTCCCACAGAAAATGAGAAGAAGAAGAAGAAGAAGAACAAAGAAGAAGAATTTGCACCAGCAGCAGTGCATTATAGATGGATGAACTATTTCCTCTCTTGTAAAATTATATTTCCTCTCTGTGTACATTGATATAGATGAACTATTTCGTTGGTGTGCATGTCTTTGGAACAAGTGTACTCTGGGTACATTGATATAGGTCCGCTTGACTATAATGAACTATTTATCTGCCTAGTTTTCTCTACTATACTACTCCTTGCAGTGATCGGTATGCAATGCATGTGTCAGTAGACATGACAACTTGTCCATGGAAGTTGAACTATGGCGACCATCATGTTTCTACCACTGCCACACGCGATTCCCACCACGCCGCTCCAACCCACGGCACCACGTCCCCCGACGTGCGCCTCACCCCTCTCGGCCTTACCGCTCCTCTGCCTTTGTGTGCATGACATGCAGGCCAGCTGAACTGCGGCGACCATCAAGTTTCTGCCACAACCACACACGATTCCCATGACGCCGCTCGAACCCATGACACCACACGTCCCCCGACCTGCGCCTCACCCCTCTCGGTCCCACCGCCCCTCTGCTTTTATGAGAATGACATGTGGGCCAGTCACATTTAGGGTCCACATGTCATTGACTCAAAGGCAGGTGCACTAAGCCGCTGATGCTCGGTCCCGTGGGCCCCGAGAGGGAAATGTAACTCCTGCGCCAGGCCTTGTGGTGCTCCCGCAGTACGAACTCGTGCAAAACTCAAAATTTGTTTCTTACTACTACCAGTGTGCCGGCCCGTGCGTTGCAATGGATCCAAAGTAGTAGAATAATACTTGTTCACAAACTTGAAATATAAACAGTCTAGTTTTGATATACATATATCAATAAAAAATAAATTATGCTTCATTCAAGACATATTCCTCTGGCTGTTTTGATGAGGTGAGGGGCGGGTGTGGCTGGTTTCAAGATAATAATAGATTTTTAAAACATTGGAGCAATTTTTTTGTAACATTTTGTAGCCTGCCACGGCATTCGGTGCACCTAAGCGTCTGAAAAAAGTGGAGTGCACTCTAAAGATATTTAGATGCTCCCATTTAGTGGAGTGCACTCTAAACACAGTATTTATTTATTTTTCTCTAGCCTTTCCTAGCCATGCAACCATGCCACATAAGCTAGTCATGCATGTAATCCATAAATTGCAATATACTCCAGCACGCAATGCCGCCACATCATCTATTTATGCCTATTAGTCATAGGTTGTTTTTTTGCATTAGTCTTGATCCTTCACAGTTTGGTAGAGGTATGATTAATCCAAATCTTAATGTTCCATAAAAGTAAACTCCAAAGGTCCACCGGAGCCGAGGCAGAGGATGTACGACGGGGGCAGTGGAGGCGTCTTCCTAAGAGGAGGTGAGCTCGAAGGATAATCTTGCACGTCCGCCGCCACCTGCATATCGGCGCGGGACTCCTCGAGCGCCCACTAGACCTCGCGCTCCTCCAGGTAGCGGCGAAGTCACGGGATTTTCCTAAACCACGATGGGCACCATGCAGTACTCCTTGTAGCCGGGGGCGCGGTGCTCGCATCCCAACTCCTGGGGTACTGTCTGGAGCACGCGCTCAACCACCTCGTGAGCCACGAGGATGCCATGCTTGCGGCCGTGCTGTTGGAGCACACGCTCGTCCACATTGTGAGCGGCGAGGATGCGATGTTCGCGGGCATGTTGCCGGAGCACGCGCTCGTCCATGTCGAGAGCGGCGACGATGCGATGTTCGTGGGCGTGCTCTTGATGTGATGATGCGATGCTCGCGGGCATGCTACTAGAGAAGGCGCTCGTCCTCATTGTGAGCGGCGAGGATGCGATGTTCGCGGGCGTGCTGCCGGAGCACGCACTCGTCCATGTCGAGAGCGGCGATGATGCGATGTTTGCGGGCGTGCTCTCGTCCATGTCGAGAGCAGCGATGATGCGATGCTCGCAGGCATGCTGCTGGAGAACGCGCTCGTCTACATTGTGAGCGGCGAGGACGGGATGCACCTCCTTGTGACCGACCAGGGCGTGCTGCTGGAGCATAGCTACCCCTCGTGGCCGACGAGGGCGAGCTGCTAGATCACACTGTCCTCCGCATGGCCAGTCAGCGCGCGCTACTCGCGGCCGTCGAGGGCGTGCTCCACCTCGGCGATGTCGGAGACTCCGTCCTCTTCCCAGGCCGCGACGTTGTCCACTTCGGCAACAACTACGTGCTCCGGTGGGTGTTGTGTCCATGTGGGAGCTTCGAGCTACAGTACCAGTGGGGGCGGGGGTTGACCTTTTCATGGTTTCACATGGTCTGAGGAGAAAAATAGAATCTGAAGTAGCACAATATGTTGGAATGTGTCGGAGGAAGGCTGGCAGGAGCAGTACAACAAACATCACACGCGCACCATATTTTGAGAAGGGTTTAATGTAATTTGTGTGAAATGGGTCTGTGTGGATGTACGAGTAGCACATCCATATCATTGACATTCATGCACGCAACAAACATTTGTGTGCATGATTTCACCCTATTTTCATATTCTATTTGGGAGAGGATTTGATTTTTGTAATCAGAGCTCATTTTTGTAGTTGGTTTCAATTTAGACTATGCATGTATTATTGCAAGAGATAGATATAGAGAGAATATTTGTGTGACAAAGAGGGGGGCGGGGGCAGCGATACCTAACGAGAGAGGGGCATATGCGTGTTCGAAAGACTATGTATGTCATAGAGAGAGGAGTGTCTGAAAGGGAGAGAGAGGGTGTGTGCGTGTGCGTGTGTGTGTTAGAGAGAGAGAGAGAAAGAGAGAGAGAGAGGTGCGTGTAATGTCGGGATCGACAAGGTTGCGAGGTTGCGGATATGGGAGAGCGATAGTGTGTGTGCAATGAAGGGACACACAGACAGCGTCTGTTTGCGTGTGAGAGAGGTGGATATACCTCGACAGCACGGCTGGCTAGGGGTGGAAGGTTATGTGTGGTAGAAAGAGATAGTGGAGAGAAAGATGAATGCTTGTTTGTTGCAAGGAGACCTAACTACATAGATGGGGGTAGAAAGAAGAAGAGAATGGTGGTGTGCCTTTTTTTCATGGGATGGGAGAGAGACCAAGAGACACGCATCGTGTGGAGAGGTGTGTGTGTTTCAAGAGAGAGAGGGAGGTGTGGACCTGAATAATGAGATGGGTGCTCATGTGCATGTTATAGGGAAGGAATTGTCTAGGTGGTAGTCTTATGATGGCTACCCAATCTTTCAATGAGAGTGGGGATAAGTATCGACTTGGTGGATTTTGACGTTGACAATCCAACTATATCGTACCCGATGATACAAATCGGCAATCGTTACTAAACAAATCTTCGATGGTCGATGATCTTGTCGTATGCACAAAATCAACCTGAATAACGAGATGGAGTTCGTCCAAGCAACCGAAGAACCAGCTAGAACTTAGATAATGCAATCGTAATTGCCAATATGAATTAATTAAGGATAATGGTGGGGTTGCTGGTATAGGATCTGAACAAGGCGGTAGTCCTACACACACCCCGCAGATGCAAATTATAGTGAAGCAAAACAATGTGTACACAACAACGCGAGTTCTAACCTAGAAAAAAGGTAGTAGCCTTATCTATACCTATAGACTATATTAGTATATTTTTTTATTTATATAGTTATATCTATATCTATTCCACTCCCTCCATTTGTAATTTACTCCGCACATATATAGCTTTGACTGCAGCCAAATTTTATAAAGCTTGACCAAATTTGACGAAAACAATATGAACATTTACACTAACAAATTTACATGATGTCGAAATAAAAAGCAATGATGAATCAAATGATATATATTTGGTAGTGTATATGTTAATACTTTTTCCTACAAACTATTGAAAGTATACAAAGTTTGACTTTAGAGAAACCCAATATGCGGTATTATGTATTATATATTCTATATTCATTATTTTCCGGAGTCAATGTGTGTATTTGCACATACACAATATAAGCCGTTCATTGATGTTGATCCAATGGTCCACGTGGCTGCGATTCGGATCTACTATACCCTAATTGTACCCATACACATTCTACTCGAACGAGCAGCACGACAGTGTAATCGATCCACACAAAAAGCTCTCAATAAGACCTCCAGACATGCCACGTGGTTTCATGGGTGCGCCCACATCATATTATTCATACTACGTTGACTGAAAAAAAAGATAAATCACCCAAAACAAGATCTTCCCGTTTTTTGTTCCTACAATACTGTGCCGTGCACGTACCTAGTTGTATAGTGGTAGTAGTAGTAGTACAAACTTCGTAGTAGGAGTAGTACGAAGTGCTCCTACTCTATCAACGAGTCCCATCTGACACCAAATTTCTTGGCTTTCGTGCTACAGCTAGATCTTCCCCTCCTCGTTTCTGTTTTCCATTGTGGTGGGTGGGGTGCGGTTTGCCGATAGTCGGTTTGCTCAACTGCGGTCCCACATGCAAGTGAAAATGCTAGGCAACACGCCTTCCCTAGCTATGTGGCGAGCCGGACGGACCGTGGAGTACTCCCGATTCCCGGGGGTGCGAGGCGAACGCGGCAGGCCTTTTCCTTTTAAACATGTATAAATTGTAACATTTTGTTCTGCGCGCGATCGATAGATAGAAATAAAGATTGGAAACGCTAGGGCGGGGCTTTTCCCGCCCGATAAGTAGGGTAGTAGCTAGGTTGGCGCATCGTCGGTTTGGTCACATGCAATCCCACATGTTGTAGTGATATAAAGCCTAGCCAATGCACATTGACCGGGGGCCGGAACGACAGTATGGTATGCGATGGGGAAGGGACATGCTTCATGTACGTGTTCCAGTTTCTCGTTTTGAACTTGCGAACGTGACAGGCGTGCTGCACGAGTAGTTTTGAATTTATAAGTTCGGTCGCAGTTTTTGAATTTACGAGTAGTTCGTAGGTCAGGTCAAGCATCGTACGTAAATTACGAAGTTGATGCAAAAGGTAAGCACAACTTATAAATTGTCGGAGGGAGTACTAGTTACAGTGATGCATATAATTGACACCAAATGTGAGCAAAGGGATCACACATGTCTTTATCGACTGGAATGGCAATGCAATAGTAGAATAGGAATTAAGGCCACGACGACGCGATCACAGTGGTGATTATAGGAGGCAAGAAGAAAGATGCATCCATCAACGACTTCCTCCTCCTCGACTCAGTGCGCCGGGCCACCGACCGGCGACTGAGGAGCGGCGGCTTTTGTGGTGAGGTCAAGGTGCTTCTCAACAAAGGCATCCAAGGCTTCCAGCCGATTGACGAAGGCCAACGTTGTAGCGTCCTCACCGGCCTTGTAGATGCCTATGTACATGACTTCCTCGTACACGCGGATGTGTAGGTTGATGAATTTTTGCAGGGCGAGGCGCCTAGCGGCGAGCGCGACCTCGAGGTGGACATTCTTCGTTGCGTCGGCGGGCAGTCGCAGGGCTACCAGTGCTTGAAAGAGTTTCTCACCGTGGAGGCCGATTAGGGTGGCAGGCAATGAGGAGCCTAGGCACGCAGGCTGGAGGAGTACGGCGATGTCATCCACGAGCTTCTTCACGATGGTGAACTTGTTGATGGTGGCAACGATCATCTTGTCCAACTGAGAGTCGTAGCAGGCGTCGATGATGGCCATGAACCAGCCGGTCGCCAACACCCTCTGGAGACGATTCTCGGTGCCATGCCGCAGGCCGGCGTCGTGGACCATCCGGCACAGACGCTGGCCGGTCAATCACATCGCCGCCATGGGTCTGAAGTGAGCACTGTTGCGCTTAGCATAGGTGTGTAGGTGCGTACAATGTGGTGGATGCATTGGAATGGAGGGGTGCCTTTATATGAGTGCAAACTGCGTTGCATTCACATCGCGCTGCCTCCTTTCCGCGTCCTCCTCCCTACTTCCCTCGGCATGATACTAATTGAAGGAGGATGCATCATTGGCCGTTCAACATTTCGGGAACCACTACCCTCTCCCTCGTCTGCATTAAAGCCGTATCGGGAACTGTCCTGGTTTACTAGTTTACCATCCATTTATCAATATATTTTTACCGTCCTTGTTTACGAGTAGCTGTCAAATTGAATAGTACTGCGCCGCCCGCTAGAAGCCTGGCTGAACACACCTCCTCGCCTCCATCAAATGCCTCCGTTAAACCCGCATGCAAACCGAGAAACCTACTCCGGCCACACGTCCGTTCATGAGCGGGACGTAATTAAACGCAACGCCGGCCGAGCTCCTCCCGTCCACCCTCAGTTTAAACGAGGCCAGACGCCGGCCAAGCTCCTACCGTCTGCCCTCTATTTAAACGAGGCTAGACGGCGGGCAAGAATCGCACCCCTCCGTCGCTCCCCCATCTCCTCCTTCACCATTTTCTTCACTCTTCCGATGGCTTCCGAGGAGCCGTTCTCTGGCAGGCTAGCTCGGTACTTCACCTACCTCGCCTGGCCCGACGAAGCCAGTTGCCGCCCCAAGCCAGCGCGTGGTTCAGCAACTCGCCGCTCCAGTTCAGCTCGATGAGGATTGGCGAGTTGCTCCACGCTGGCACGGTGGCGAGCACGGCGGCACGGGCGTCATCGCTGCCGCGTCGTACCTGATACGTCTCCAGCGTATCTACTTTTCCTAATGCTTTTGCTCTTGTTTTGGACTCTAATTTGCATGATTTGAATGAAACTAACCCGGACTGACGCTGTTTTCAGCAGAACTACCATGGTGTTGTTTTTGTGTAGAAATAAAAGTTCTCAGAATGGAACAAAACTTTTTGGAGAATTTTTATGGAATAAAAGAAAAATACTGGAGCCAAGAACCACCGGAGGGGCCCCTGGGTGAGCACAACCCACCAGGGCGCGCCCCCCTCCAGGCGTGCCCAGGTGGGTTGTGCCCACCTGGTGGCCCCGCAGACCCTGACTCCGACACTATAAAATCCTATTTTTGGAGAAAAAAATCAGGGAGAAAGAATTATCGTGTTTCACGATACGGAGCTGCCGTCACCTCCGGTTCTTCATCGGGAGGCCAGATCTGGAGCCCGTTTGGGGCTCCGGAGAGGGGGATCTTCGATCTTCGTCATCACCAACCCTTCTCCATTGCAAATTCCATGATGCTCCCCACCGGGAGTGAGTAATTCCTTCGTAGGCTCGCTGGTTGGTGAGGAGTTGGATGAGATTCATCATGTAATCGAGTTAGTTTTGTTAGGGCTTGATCCCTAGTATCCATTATGTTCTGAGATTGATGTTGTTATGACTTTGCCATGCTCAATGCTTGTCACTTTGGGCCCGGGTGCCATGATTTTAGATCTGAACCATTTATGTTATCACCATTATATCTATGTTCTAGATCCGATCTTGCAAGTCATATTCACCTATTATGTGTTATGATCCGTAAACCCCGGTGTGACAGTAATCGGGATACTTTCTGGAGATGACCGTAGTTTGAGGAGTTCATGTATTCACTATGTGTTAATGCTTTGTTTCGGTTCTCTATTAAAAGGAGCCCTCAATATCCCTTAGTTTCCTTATGGACCCCGCTGCCACGGGAGGGTAGGACAAAAGATGTCATGCAAGTTCTTTCCATAAGCACGCATGACTATTTACGAAATACATGCCTACATTATATTTATGAACTGGAGCTAGTGCTGTATCGCCCTAGGTTATGACTGTTATATGATGAATATCATCCAACGAATTCACCGATCCAATGCCTACTAATTTACCACATATTGTTCTTGCTAAGTTACTACTGCTGCTGTTACTGTTACAACTGTTACAAAATCATTGCTATCACTATTACTGTTACTGTTACTATTATTGCTGCTATCAAAACTATCATATTACTGTGCTACTGATCATATTGCTGCAGATAATTAATCTCCAGGTGTGGTTGAATTGACAACTCAGCTGCTAATACTTACAAATATTCTTTGGCTCCCCTTGTGTCGAATCTATAAATTTGGGTGGAATACTCCACCCTCGAAAACTGTTGCGATCCCCTATACTTGTGGGTTATCAAGACCTTTTTCTGGCGCCGTTGCCGAGGAGCATAGCTATATTTGTTGAGTCACTTGGGATTATTATCAATTTATCACTATGAAGAATCTGAAGGATACCAAGACTAAGATTTTCCCCCCTAAGACGAGGGGAGGTAAGGAACTGCCATCACACTCTGCACTTGATTCACCTTCTATTTTGAGTAGACTTGCAACACCACCACATGCTATTAATTCTGATATGTCGCAAGTTATTGATGATGATGCTTCTGCTATGAATGCTACTCATGATGATGCTAGTATCTTGCTTGATGATAATATGCCACTAGGTGAATTTCTTGATGAACAAATTGCTAGAGCTAAAGATATCGAGAATGCTGAAACTGATGAAATTATTGAAACTGAAAATCTTGAAACACCTATTAGGCCTAGCTCTCCTAGATATGAATTGCCTAAGATACCTAAAGGTTATGTTATGGATGAGGAGACAGCTAGAGATTTTCTTGCTTGCAGTGATAGAGATGATCTTAAGAAGTTACTATACAAACTGAAAGAAAAATCTTTGAATGCTAGAATGAAATGTGATCCTAAGTTTGCTACATCACCTATCTTTGTTGATGATAAGGATTATGAATTCTCTGTCGACCCAGAGTTAATTACTTTGGTTGAATCTGATCCTTTCCATGGCTATGAAACTGAAACTGTTGTGGCACATCTCACTAAATTAAATGATATAGCCACCCTATTTGCTCATGATGAGAAGATTCGCTACTACTATATTCTCAAATTATTTCCGTTCTCATTAAAGGGTGATGCTAAGATTTGGTACAATACTCTTGCTCCTGGTTGTGTGCGTAGTCCCCAGGATATGATTTACTACTTCTCTGAAAAATATTTTCCTGCTCATAAGAAACAAGCTGCCTTACAGAAAATATTTAACTTTGTGCAAATTGAAGAAGAGAGTCTCCCACAAGCTTGGGGGAGGCTTCTCCAATTGCTTAATGCTTTGCCTGATCATCCTCTTCAGAAAAATGAAACACTTGATATCTTCTATAATGGACTAACCGATGCTTCTAGGGACTTCCTAGATAGTTGTGCTGGTTGTGTTTTCAGGGAACGAACTATTGAACAAGCTGAGGAATTATTGAACAATATATTGAAAAATTATGATGATTGGACTCTTCCTAAACCACCTCCTAAACCTACTCCGAAGAAGAGGGGTATTTTATATCTCAGTCCTGAAGATATGCAAGAGGCAAAGAAAAGTATGAAGGAAAAAGGTATTAAAGTAGAGAATGTTAAAAATTTACCTCCTATTGAAGAAATACATGGACTTGACACACCACCACCAAAGGTGGTAGAGGTAAACTCTTTGATGAAATTTGATGAAAGTGACATCCCTTACAATAAACATCCTAGTCAATGCCTTTATGAGTTTGATAACTACATTAGAAAACAAGATCACTTCAATGAAAATGTTATGAAACAATTGAAATACAATTCCAATATGATTGCTCGCTTGAGTGACTTGTTATTTAGAATCTCCAATGATGTTAGAGGTGTAGGAAACATGCCTCTATGGTTCAAACTCAACTAGAACAAGTTGCTAAGTCTCAAAGAGAGGTGTTAGATGAAATGAATAATAATATAAATGACTTTGCTATTAGAGTAGCAACTAGAGGAGGTAAAATGATTCAGGAACCACTTTATCCTGAGGGTCACCCTAGAAGAATTGAACAAGACTCCCAAAGAATTCACACTGATGCACCTAGTCCTTCTAGAAAGAAGAAGAAAAAGAAGAATGGTAGGACTTTGCATGCCTCTAGTGAACCTGAAATAGAAAAACCTCCTGATAATGATAATGAAGTTTCTATTTCTGATGCTGAAACTCAATCTGGTAATGAACATACATCTAGTGATAATGAAAAAGATAATGATGATGTTCTTGAAGATACTCAACCAAACAATGATAAACAACCAAATAATGATGTGGAAATAGAACCAGCTGTTGATCTTGATAACCCACAACCTAAAAATAAAAGATTTGATAAAAGATACTTTGTTGCTAGAAAACTTGGAAGGGAAAGAGAACCATGGGTTCAAAAACCTATGCCCTTTACACCTAAATCAACTAAGAAAAAAGATGATGAAGAGTTTGAACGCTTTGCTGAAATGCTTAGGCCAGTCTTTTTGCGCACTCGCTTGACTGATATATTAAAGATGGCCCCTTATGCAAAATATATGAAAGACATCATCACTAATAAGAGAAAAATACCGGAAGCTGAAATCTCCACTATGCTTGCTAATTATTTTTTTAAGGATGGAGTACCCAAAAAACTTGGAGATCCAGGAGTACCAACTGTACCTTGCTCCATCAAAAGAAATTATGTCAAAACTGTTTTGTGTGATTTAGGAGCTGGTGTTAGTGTTATGCCTTTCTCTTTATATAAAAGACTTTATTTGAATAAAATCACACCTACTGAAATATCTTTGCAAATGGCTAACAAATCAACTGCCATACCTATCGGTATCTGTGAGGATGTGCCCGTTGTTGTTGCAAATGTTACTATCTTAACTGACTTTGTTATACTTGAGATGCCCGAGGACGACAATATGTTGATTATCCTTGGTAGACCCTTTTTGAATACTGCAGGGGCTGTTATTGATTGCAACAAAAGCAAGGTCACTTTTCATATCAATGGTAATGAACAAACAGTGCATTTTTCGAAGAAACAATTCCAAGTGAATGGTACTAATGTTATTGAAAAATCTCCGACACTCACTATTGGAAGTTTTCAACTACCTCTACCTACTGCCAAAAAGAAATATGAAATGCTTATTGTTGGGGACATGCGTATCCCCGTTGAGGTAACTTAGTGTTTTACAAAAGTTCTTCAGTTTCATGCTAATCGAAGGTGGTTGTTAATAAGACCTGATCAACCTTATTAATGGATCATTTTTGAGAGGTATGAAGTTGTTGAATTTAGTAAGCACAACCTTCTGCTCCCAACTTTTATTCTCTGTTTTTCCTAGTCAAATAAAATAAAATGCCATGCCTTGTCTATTTTCTGAATTTCCCGTGCAATAAAAAAATGACCCAAAAATAAAAGTTCTCAGAATGCCCTGAAAATTTAATACAATTTTTTTCTGAATATTTAGTACAACTAACATTAGAGGGGGGTGCACCAGGTGGGAACAACCCACCTGGGCGCGCCAGCAGCCCCATACATGCCCTGGTGTGTTGTGGTCCCCACGTGGGCCCCTCACTTATCTCTTTAGCCCATGTCATCACCTAGCTCCAGAAAAAAATCACCATTGCTCTCTCTCTCTCTCTCCCCCTCTCTCTCTCTCTCGTGTTCTTGCTCTCAAACCTGCGGATTTCAATCTCTTTGCTCGAAGCTCCGTTTCCAGAACTGTTTTGGGGGATTGCTACTTGGTATGTGACTCCTCCATTGCTCCAATTAGTTTTTGCTTTAGTGGATTATATTTTGAAGTATTAGCTACTCTTGGTGCTACTGTAGATGAGCTTGCATGTTGAATTCTTAGAGTTCTAAGTAGTTTGAATGCTCAATATTGCCTCTATGCCTCCGTATGAGTAGTTGCTATCAATCTTGTGAAGTTTTGTTAATAAATTTTTTGTCCCAGAAATTTTTCAAAAATTGTATGCGAATAAAATGAGTTTCTTTGGGAGGATTTCTTCGAGGAGGAGGTCCTTAGAGCCATCGTCTAGCAGTGGCTTAACTCGTCAGTTTTATGTTGAACCAAGTGCAAGTTCAGTGTGAGTAGCCGCTATCAAACCATGCCTATGGCCGAGCGACGATTTCATGATAAGTGCAGGTATTAAAGAAGATTTTGATCAATATATCCACAACGCCGAGCTTGGTCCCTACATTCAAGATAAGTGCAACCAACATCTCAGTCTCACAGAATCGTTTACTAAATAATTTAAATTTCATCCTCGTGAGTCTAGAGTTTCGTTTAAACTTTATGACCGTCCAATTACCATGCCTTTAGATGAGTTTAGTGGTGTGTGTAAATTTCTGTTTTGGGGTTCGCTGGACGAGCCACCAAGAGCTGAGTATGAGTCTTTCTTGATAAATCTTTGTTACGACGAGGACAGAGGAGTGACACAAGGTAGAATAAAAATTATTCATTTCCCATCAATTCAATACTTTGCATTGTTTAATGGCAGATGCATCGTAGGCAAGCAAGACTATTGTACACTTTGTGCTCCTGAATTGAGTCTCATACTTACTGCTCTCACCGATATTAAATGTTATAACCTTGGAGCAATTGTTGCACACAGACTACAACACAACGCTGGTAGTGGATATTTTTATGGTGGGATTTATGCTTCACGATTAGCAAAGGAGCTGGGTGTGTCACCCTGGCCTAATGACCCTATCCTTCCCACTCAGTACTTAGACTTTGAGGCCATGAAGCGCCATAAGTTCCTTAAGGGTGAAATCAATGATTATACTTATAACTTGTTGTTCAATAAAGTATCATTTGTGCATACCTTCTTGCCTGCGCCTGCTCTCTTTGATTTTCACAGCAAAAGAAGGTATTACGTTTTGGAGAACGAGGCCCGTGCACACAATGCTGAGGTTGTCGCTACCCGGCAAGCCACGGAGGCTGCACCTAGGGCCTCAGTGAGCTACCACTCTGACTATTATGCAGGCCATGGAAGGTGATTACGAAGCTAGGCCAGAAGCCTAAGCTTGGGGGAGTACGTATTTCCACCGACACTACATGCATGTTCACACATCTCATTCCAGTTGTCGGTGCCCACACTTTTTCATTGTATTATCCATGCTAGATTTATTTTCTCGCTTTCTTCCTGTTTGTTTGAAAAACTTTGAGAAAACCCAAAAATATTTCTTGCTTCTTTTTAGTTTTTCTTTCTAGTCTAATTTAGTTGTATTGTTAAAAGAAAACCCAAAAAGATTTCCTTGCTCTTCTTTTGCTTGTTGGGAGCTCTCTCGTGTAAATAGTTTTTCTCGTTTTTGTCTTTCTCTTTAATTTGCTTTCTTCAAGAAAAGCTAAAAACTCCAAAAATATTTCAGTGTGTTTCTCTGAACTTCTTTTCCTTTTATTGAGTCGTACCGAGGAGAAGTCCATGATGAAATTGTTGAGTGGCTCTCATATGCATTGATATTGATCTAATAAAGAGCCCATATTACCTTGTCTTCTCCTTTTTAAATAAAATGTTTGCAGATTCCAGCCTAGTCCATGACACTCTCGCACTATTATTATTTTCATATCATTCGGTCGTGCAAGTGAAAGGCAATGATGACGATATTTGATGAACTGGCTATGGCAGAGAGAAGCGGGTATGAACTCAACTTGTTCTGTTTTTGTAAATATGTTTAACCTTGTATCCATGATTCAGCCTATTATGATCAAACATGTTTGCAATGACAATTAGAGATTATAGTTTCTCATGCCATGCTTAAGTAGCTAGGAGTGGATAATAATTTATCTTGGATGTCAACATGCATTAAAATGATTGTGATGTGGTACGATGATATGGTATCCTCCTCTGAATGTTTCAAGTGGCTTGACTTGCCACATGTTCATGCATGTAGTTGAATCAAAACCAACATAGCCTCTATGATATTTATGTTCATGGTGTTCATATCCTACTCATGCTAGTATCCAATGTTACTTATGCATAATGCATGTTCATGACCGTTTGCGCTCTCTAGCTGGCCGCTTCTCAACCTATTTGCTAGCCTTCGCCTGTACTAAGCGGGAATACTACTTGTGCATCAAAATCCTAAAACCCAAGTTGTTCCTGATGAGTCCACCATATATCTACCTATATGCAGTATTACCCTGCCGTTCTAAGTAAATTTGCATGTGCCACCTCTAAAATTTTCAAATAAACACCTGTTTTTGTGTGCCTAGATTCTTCATAGAGCGACAGGAGGTAGTCGGTATCTTCCATGCTAAGCGGGTTATTCTCATAATGAGTGTTTATTCACTCGTCCTTGCATGAGAGGGGCGGTAATAGGGATTCCCAGTCCTGAAATCAAATTGCAAATAATTAAACAAAACTCCCCTAGGACTGATGTTGGTATGGACGGTACCCATGGATTCGGCTAGCCGTGGAGTGTGTTTGTTGGTGGAGGGGGAGTAAACCTTTACTTTTATTGCTTGGGAACCGCCACTAATGTGTTTAGCATGGAAGATATTGATAACTAACGGCCGCGAAGTAAACAGGAAGGGTGCATTTCTCAAAATTTCATTTATCTCTGTTTTAAAAATCTGAGCTCTGGCACCGCTGCAAATCATTGCTTCCCTCTGCGAAGGGACTATCTATTTAATTTAATGTTGTGTCATCACCTTCTCAAATAAGCGCCCGATCTGAGAGCACTATTGTCATCCTCATGCATTGTGTATAGCTAATGTTGGATGCATCACGACTGGATCTTTTCTACCATGAATTACAATGTTTAGTCGCTGCTTGAACTTTGGAGGTGCTCTGCATTTATGTTCTGCGGTCTCAGATAGGGCTAGCGAGATACCACTGTTGTCATATTATATCATGATTTATTTGACAAAGTGTTGTCATTTGAGATATTTTATTATTACTCGCTAGTTGCTTATGCCATTGATATGAGTTAATATAATTTTTAAGAGTTATTGTTGACATGGTTAGTTATAATCATTGGTGAAAACTTGGGTGCTACTTAAGCTTATTTATGTAAACAAGAACAAAAGAGTTCGTAAATTTTTTTCTTTTTCACTTTCAGTTTATCAACTGAATTGCTTGACGACAAGCAAAGGTTTAAGCTTGGGGGAGTTGATACGTCTCCGGCGTATCTACTTTTCCTAACGCTTTTGCTCTTGTTTTGGTCTCTAATTTGCATGATTTGAATGAAACTAACCCAGACTGATGCTATTTTTAGCAGAACTACCACGGTGTTGTTTTTCTGCAGAAATAAAAGTTCTCAGAATGGAACGAAACTTTTTGGAGAAATTTTATGGAATAAAAGAAAAATACTGGAGCCAAGAACCACCGGAGGGGGCCCCTGGGTGAGCACAACCCACCAAGGCGCGCCCCCCCTCCAGGCGTGCCCAGGTGGGTTGTGCCCACCTGGTGGCCCTGCAGACCCTGACTCTGACGCTATAAAATCATATTTTTGGAGAAAAAACCAGGGAGAAAGAATTATCGCGTTTCACGATACGGAGCCGCCACCATCTCCTGTTCTTCATCGGGGGGCCAGATCTGGAGCCCGTTTTGGGCTCCAGAGAGGGGGATCTTCGATCTTCGTCATCACCAACCCTTCTCCATTGCCAATTCCATGATGATCCCCACCGGGAGTTAGTAATTCCTTCGTAGGCTCGCTGGTCGGTGAGGAGTTGGATGAGATTCATCATGTAATTGAGTTAGTTTTGTTAGGGCTTGATCCCTAGTATCCATTATGTTCTGAGATTGATGTTGTTATGACTTTGCCATGCTTAATGCTTGTCACTTTGGGCCCGGGTGCCATGATTTCAGAGCTGAACTGTTTATGTTATCACCATTATATCTATGTTCTAGATCCGATCTTGCAAGTCATATTCATCTATTACGTGTTATGATCTTTAAACCCCGGTGTGACAGTAATCGGGATACTTTCCGGTGATGATCGTAGTTTGAGGAGTTCATGTATTCACTATGTGTTAATGCTTTGTTCAGGTTCTCTATTAAAAGGAGGCCTTAATATCCCTTAGTTTCCTTATGGACCCCACTGCCATGGGAGGGTAGGACAAAAGATGTCATGCAAGTTCTTTCCATAAGCACGCATGACTATTTACGGAATACATGCCTACATTATATTTATGAACTGGAGCTAGTGCCGTATCGCCCTAGGTTATGACTGTTATATGATGAATATCATCCAACAAATTCACCGATCCAATGCCTACGAATTTACCACATATTGTTCTTGCTAAGTTACTACTTCTGCTGTTACTGTTACAACTGTTACCAAATCATTGCTATCACTATTACTGTTACTGTTACTATTATTGCTGCTATTGAAACTATCATATTACTGTGCTACTGATAATATTGTTGCAGATAATTAATCTCCAGGTGTGGTTGAATTGACAACTCAGCTGCTAATACTTACAAATATTCTTTGGCTCCCCTTGTGTCGAATCTATAAATTTGGGTTGAATACTGTACCCTCGAAAACTGTTGCGATCCCCTATACTTGTGGGTTATCAGTACCGCGCCACTAGTGTCTGCGGCCGCGCCTCCTGTGTCTGCAGTGGCCACGCCTCCCGTGTCTGTGGCCGTGCCTCCCGTGCCTGCGGCAGCACCATGAAGGCAGAGACAGAAGCCGGGTGCAAGGAGAGCGACGAGTTGGTGGCCAGATTCTCCGTGTCTGCCACCATCATCAAGGAGAAGTAGAACACGGGAGGCCGCTTCCGCTTGAGTCCCATGAAGGCCACCGTCGAGGCGACGACTGCGTTTACAGGTGGTCTCTTTGTTGCTTCGTCTCTTGCGAGGACCTTGGTCAACCCCGCAAGTGTCTGTCGGACATGAGGAAGACAAAGGGAACCACGGGCGACCATTTAGATTAGGTATTAATTATACCACGAGAGCCGGATTAGCACTGCTTAGTTCATGTAAATGTAATGAAATCCATCATGTTTGTATGAAGATCCTGCTTTTTTATACGAAATCCTTCATGCTAATATGAAATCAGTCCGTGTTTGCATGAATTTCCTCTGGTTGGTTAGAGTTGTAGAAAATGTATGCCGCTGGCGTTGGATGTCGTCCTCCGCGGACGGAAGCGGGAGGAAATTTGCCGGTTGCCGTTGGAGATGCTCTTATGCTGAAAATAATAGAGTCACATCCAATCCATTTGAGTTAATTGCGTGTATGATTCTCAAAGATAAAAAGTTAATTGCATGTACAATGTACATGACTTGCAGGGTGGCTACAGATTCGTACAGAAAGTTAAAAAGAAACAAATCCATCCTTAATCTTGTATTCTAAGTACTCTGTGGGTTCCACTGTCAGTACAGTAGCGAAAGAAGTATATATTAAAAAAATATAAAGTTTAAGATAGAACTCGAACTCAGGTCATCGCGTTGCTAGCATCCGGTGCTGACCAGTCCACCAGATGTTCGTTGTGGACGATGCAAGAGATATATTTCTTTTTAAATAGTTACTGCGATAATTGGTTTGAAGTGATATATTTTATGTCTGCCCCGAATGATCTCAAATTCACTAGTAGTAACAAAGAAAAGGTTGCCTTGTTAATTAACAGAAAACAAGGCAAAAAATATCACATGAGGCCGGTAAAAACAAGGCACACTGGGTTCAGTTTCATCATCACTACAGCTGTGCACGCACGAGAAATCTACATATCGAGGGGGGCTACAGAGAGAAAGACGTATCGAGTGTGTGTGAGCGAGGCACAGAGACACAACTAGCGAGTGTGTGTGTGTGTTTGAGAGAGAAGCCAATGGATAGATTAAGATCAAGATGTCACCCTTCTGCTATCATTGTTGGGGGGGGGGGGAGGGGAGGGGGAGGGAGAGAAAGACGTATCAAGAGTGCGCGCGCGGTAGGCACAGAGGCACAACTAGCGAGTGTGTGTGTGTTTGTGTTTGAGAGAGAAGCCAGTAGATAGATTAGTATCAAGATCGAAGTGTCACCCTACTCCTTCGGTGTCGAGAAGTGTGTGTGTGTGGGGGGGGGGGGGGTGCCAGTGACACTTAGATATAGGGAGAAGGAGTTTGTGTGTTACATATCTATATTAAGGGATAGGTAGATAGCATGTGTGCGAGGCATACTTAAAACATCACAGAGATAAACAAGCGGTGTGCATGCAAGTGCCGGAAAAAAATGAAGAGAGAAACAATGTGTGCATGGTGTGGGGGTGTGTGTGTGTGTGTGAGCGAAATCTCAGAACAAAAGGTGCTCTGCTGGAATCCCATTGTACTCATATGGTTCCGGGACTTGAGTTAACCTTACGGGTATGTGTGCGAGACATAGTTATACTTTGAGACATTAGTGGCGGTGCATGGGTGGAATTAAAGGGGTGGGCGTGTTCGACAGAGGGATCATGTGTTTTTTTGTGTGAGAGACTTGTAGGACGGGGTAGAAAGACGAATTCTAACCTTGACGGAGGGAGAGAAATACACGAAGTGCGCGTGTGTGATTCCGATGCCCATGGAGAAATGAGATATGTATGCATGTGAGAGAGATTGCACAATTCATTCATGTATCACTATGTAGCGATCGTGGACGTGCATCGCTTGACATAATCAATATCTACTTCGTATCATGGCCAAAGATACAATCGATTCAACGCTATAAAGATTGGACACTCACATGTCACATCTTTTTCAAATAGTATTTTTCAATTGTGCATGCCAAAGTTATAGTGATGTTTCTTCAAACAACCACTGTACTCCCTCCATCTCGGTGTATAAGTCATTCACATAGTTCTAGGTCATTGATTTGAGGAATTAAATATGTGTTATATGTCATGAAAAGTATATCACTAGATTTCTACACGGATATTGTTTCTAAATATATATTTTTTGTCACATATAATACATATTTAGATAGTTAAATTGTTGACCTAGAACAACGCGAATGACTTATACACCGAGACGGAGGTAGTAGTTATCATGTACATGCACCATTGTTAGTTTTGCATTCAGATTCATTAGTCTTGGATGACTTAAGGTTCTATTATGAAGTAATATATGTAATATTCATATATGAATTCAATGGGTACGCAATCTATGAAATGGAGGCCATGTAATCATATGAGGTAACACTTTTAAGTAGCGGACTACAATATCCATTTCTTTTGTGCATCTATATTATCCATTTGTTACTCTGCAATATAATTAAAATTAACATGTCAATGCATTGTGTTTAAAATAAATAACCAATGGCACTAAATTATATATTTACACGAGATATACATAGGCTGAGCGTTTGATCCATTTTTTTGTGAACGCGCCTCTACACCCGTACGATTGGCCGCGCCCGTGTGAACGTCCAAGTTATCGGTGCATCATCCCGAGTTATTGTCTTTTTTTCTGGGGTGGACTTCATACCAGTTATTAACTACTGACGTGTGCCCCGTGTACACAGTCTCGCATGACCTTCCCGCTAGCACTGTCCAAAATTAGTTGAAACTGGATACGAACGATCCCGCGGGCGGCAAAATCTCCCGCCTCCTTCTAAAATTTCTGCCACCTAGTCTTTAGCATGCAAAATTCCCCTTTTGTCCTTGGTGCACGGAGAATACGGCCCTCATTTACACAATAGGTCGGTGTTGCTTTGGTAACTTTCGGTTCCCCCCCACCACACAGCGCCCCCATTTCCTCTCCCCCTCCCGCAAAAACGACTACTCCACAGCACCAGAGCATCTTGCAGCACACCGTCCGTACTTCATCGGCCATTCTACCCCTTCCCTCTCGAAACCCTAGACTGCTCATCCACTGGCGTACCAGAGCCCATTTACTGCCAGCGTCGTCCACCTCCCCGGATCTGCTTCTCCGGCCGCATCTACCCCTCCCACCTCCCCTAGAAACAAGTAGACTGCTCATCCACCACTGTACCACAGCCCATTCAGTGCCGGCCTTGTCCACGGCGCCGGATCTGCTTCACCGGTACTCTCATCAACCGCAGCGCATCTGCGGCGGCTCCTTCGTACTCCCCACCGGAGACGCTTCGTCCACACCCCCCGAGCCGCCCCACCGATGCCCCCATCGACGGCCTCTGATCCTCTTCGCCGACACCTTGATCAACCCTACCGGAGCCGCTTTACCGACACCATCCTCAACCCTACCGGAGTAGCTTCGCCTATACCATTCTCAACCCTACCGGGACCGCTTTTCCAACGCCCAAGTCCACGGCCTCAGATCCACTTCATCGCACCCTCGTCCAACCTACCAGAGCAGCTTCTGACACCCTCGTCCATGGCCGCATATCCGCATCATCGACACCATCCTGAACCCAACCACCGGAGCAGCTTCACCGAGGCCCTCGTCCATGGTCTCAGATCCGCTTCACCCACACCGTAGTCCACCCTACCGAAGCCGCTTCACAAACACCCTACTCCATGGTTCTAGATCTCCTTACCGGACCCCGACAGCCAGCGCATCATCATCACCCTTGATGTTTCTAACCTGATTCACACCGTCTGGCAAGATGCCAAGCACCCACCGCGGCCTAGGTACTTGTCACCTTTAAACCCGTCCAGCATCACCTGCCCGATGTACTTCAAATACACTAACTGGTCGCTGTTACATGTTATGCAGCGGGCAAGAACTACAAGGACGATGTTTCTTCTGGATTTAACACCTTGGCCAACCAAGATCCTGGACTGAGGCATTGCTATGATCTTGTAAGTGCGTCTCTCTCTTGTATTGTTGTGTGCCTGCCAGCGTGCTTTGCTAGGATTTTCGATCAGTAATCCCTTTGTGCAGACAATGATTTCCACTATTGGCTGCTAAATTAGTGATGTTGATGTCATACATGATACTCCCTCCGTTCCTAAATATAATCTTTCTAGAGATTCCACTATAGACTACATACAAAGCAAAATGAGTGAATCTACACTCTAAAATGCATCTATATGCATCTGTATGTGGTCCATAGTGGAATATCTACAAAGACATATATTTAGGAACAGAGGTAGTGCATTACACAAAATCATAGGTGGCATGTAGGAATTCCAGTGCACTACATTAGGATCCCTTAGAGTGCCTGCTAGTCCAGTACACAGAGTCATGGCTAGTTTACGCTACGCACACAATCGTTAATTGGTGGTTTAAATATGCACAAGGGATATGCAATGTATTATCATGTAGATATATCTCAAATTAGCTGTGTCAATTTGCAGATGGGGTGTCGCAATGAAAAAGTACAAGATTTCTTAGTACAAGATGTATGTGGCAATTTCATGGAACATCACAAAAAGGAGATGCAGCGGTGAGCCTATACAGTGTGCTATGGTATGTCACTCCATTGCAATCATCGTGACATGTTATTTGTATGCCAGTGCTGTTGGCCAGGGTTCTTAGGGACAATTATTTCGAGTTATCCTAAGAAAACAAGCCCCTTTGAAATAAGCTCCAGATAATAAGCCAACCAGTTCTTTTCATTACCTGCTTTTTCAGCTTATCTGTGGTATGATCAATGAGAAGTCTAGATTGCATTATATTTTGTCATTTTGCTGCCCATATGAAAATTAATTTGACTTGCAAACATCACGAATTGAACCCAGTGCAGTAATTAATATGATAAGAAAACAGACCATCAATATTTGTTTAAAATGCAAATACAAAGATACCATCTACTTGGCACAATCTACTTTGGTCAATGTCTTCCATAGAGAGCACATTGCCTAATTTCAATGAAGAACTCATTGCCTAAATTTAAATGAAGAACCATTATTTATCAAAATTAGATGGTCTAAGTGGCTGGTTATTATCATATAGCAGCACCACCTGAAAGCATCATATAGCAACAGCAGCAGCTCATAGCAACTCATCATACAACAGCAGCTAGCAATTCATCATATACCAGCAGCAGCTCATAGCAATTCATCATATAGCAGCAGTGATGTCTACTACACAACTTGTTCTTGTAGACTCATGTTGGGCCTCCAAGCGCAGAGTTTTGTAGGACAGTAGCAAATTTCCCTCAAGTGGATGACCTAAGGTTTATCAATCCGTGGGAGGCGTAGGATGAAGATGGTCTCTCTCAAACAACCCTGCAACCAAATAATAAAAAGTCTCTTGTGTCCCCAACACACCAAATATAATGGTAATTTGTATAGGTGCACTAGTTCGACGAAGAGATGGTGATACAAGCGTAGTAATGATAGTAGATATTGATTTTTGTAATATGAACAATAAAAAACAGCAAGGTAGCAATTGATAAAATGGAGCACAATAGGTATTGCAATGCTTGAAAATGAGGCCTAGGGTCCGTACTTTCGCTAGTGCAATCTCTCAACAATGCTAATATAATTGGATCACATAACCATCCCTCAACGTGCGATGAAGAATCACTCCAAAGTTCTTATCTAGCGGAGAACATAAGAAGAAATTGTTTGTAGGGTACGAAACCACCTCAAAGCTATTCTTTCCGATCAATCTATCCTAGAGTTCGTACTAAAATAACACCAAGATATTCTTTTCGATCGATCTAACCAAGAGTTCGTACTAAAATAACACCATATGATACACATCAACCAACTCTAATGTCACCTAGATACTCCAATGTCACCACGAGTGAAAGATCGTGGATGTCGCCTAGAGGGGGGGATGAATAGGCGCTTTAAAATAATTACGGTTTAGGCTTGAACAAATGCGGAATAAACCTAGCGGTTAATTTGTCAAGCACAAAACCTACAACAACTAGGCTCACCTATGTGCACCAACAACTTATGCTAAGCAAGATAAACTACTAGGTGATAGCAAGATATATGACTAGAAACAATTGGCTATCACAAAGTAAAGTGCATAAGTAAAGGGCTCGGGTAAGAGATAACCGAGGCACGCGGAGACGACGATGTATCCCAAAGTTCACACCCTTGCGGATGCAAATCTCCGTTTGGAGCGGTGTGGAGGCACAATGCTCCCCAAGAAGCCACTAGGGCCACCGTAATCTCCCCACACCCTCGCACAATGCAAGATGCCGTGATTCCACTAAGGGACCCTTGAGGGCGGTCACCGAACCCGTACAAATGGCAACCCTTGGGGGCGGTCACCGGTACCCGTAAAATTGCTCAGGGCGATCTCCACAACCTAATTGGAGGCCCCGACGCTTGCCCGAAGGTTTACACCATAATGATTGAGCTCTGAACACCACCAACCGTCTAGGGCGCCCAAGCACCCAAGAGGAACAAGCTCAAGGGTACCAAGCACCCAAGAGTAATAAGCTACTCAACTTCACTTCCACGTATCACCGTGGAGAACTCAAACTGATGCACCAAATGCAATGGCAAGGGCACACGGAGTGCCCAAGTCCTTCTCTCCCAAATCCCACCAAAGCAACTAATGTTAGGGAGGAAAATGAGAGGAAGAACAAGAAAGAGAACACCAAGAACTCCAAGATCTAGATCTAAGGGGTTCCCCTCACATAGAGGAGAAAGTGATTGGTGAAAATGTGGATCTAGATCTCCTCTCTCTTTTCCCCCCAAAACTAGCAAGAATCCATGGAGTGATTGAGAGATAGCAAGCTCGAAGAAGGTCAACAATGGGGGAAGAACACGAGCTTAAGGGATAAGATTCAATGGGGAAGATGACCCCCTTTTATAGGAGAGGAAAAATCCAACCGTTATGCTCACAGCCTGCACCGAGCGGTACTACCGCTCCAAGGAGCGGTACTACCGCTAGGGCGGCAGTAGCCAAATGAAACACTACTGCAACGGGGCAACAGGGCGGTAGTACTGCCGGAGTGGTACTACCGCCTGCCCTTGCGGTACAACCGCGGGGGTAGTATTCAACGGCCACACAGGTGCAGCACACGGCAGTATACACAGTGAGGCAGCGGTACTACCGCTAGGGATAGCGGTACTACCGCGCGTCCACGGATGTAAAAAATTACTGCCGGTCTACATCCACTGGAGCTAGCTTCAAGTAAAAAGCCGGAACGGTAGTAGCAGCGGAAGTAACTGCGGTACTACCGCGCTGGGGCGGTAGTAAAAAACTACTTCCGCTCCTACTACCACGGAGCCCAGCCCGGAGGCCAGACTCCCAGCAGGCGCGGTAGTACCGCGGCAGTAGCAGCGGTACTACCGCTGGCTACTGGGGTTCTACCGCTAGGGGTAGCGGTACTACCGCAAGTCACAGTACTACAACCGCCTACTGCCTTCCACAACTCAGCTAAAGACAACAGAAGGATACAATAAAACCAGAACTGCCATAACTTTTGCAAATGAGCTCCGAAATGAGCAAACTCAAGCTTGTTGGATAGATAACGACAAATACTATCCAATAGCAAGGGAGGTATGCCTAGCATATAGAGGAGTGAACGCTCCAACAGAGAAGAACCGGTGTAACCTCCAACATCGAAAACATCATAGAAGATGCATGTGAACTCCGTTTTCGATGAACACGAGCTTGTCATGAAGATGACCAAGCTCTAAAACTCACAAAGAGAAACACCAAACAAAAACCAAGAAAGATGATGGAAGGATGCAAAGGTTTGAGCTCTCTACGAACGATACGATCAAGCTACTCATCGAGAGCCCCCCTTGATAGTACGGTAACTGATCCTATAACCCGATCTCTCAACTACCACCATGAGACCGGTAAAACATAAACCTATCAAGGACAAACCTTTGCCTTGCGCATAATCCACTTGAGCTAGATGATGATGATCTTGTCCTCCTTAAGATGGACCACCTTTCTTGATTGCGTTGGGTCGATGAAGACCAGTTGATTGCTCCCCCATAAACCACTATGGGTGAGCCACTCTTCCGCACATCTTCACAAGTCCATTGTCGCCACAATGGATGGCAAGCTTCTAGCACTTGATCTCTTCGTGATGCTCCACTTGAACTTGCACAACGGCAATCTTGATGACGATCACCACTTGATGTCATCCTCTCCATGGGTTGTATGATATCTTCCTCTTGACGCAAGCCCATGGACACATACCTAACCCCACATAGACTCTCACATAGACCATGGGTTAGTACACAACGCATAATGGACAACACTTACCATACCGTGGGATCACATGATCCCACTCGGTACATCTTCTAAGCTTTGTGTGTTGATCAATTTGAATCACTCTCTGTTCTTAGTCTTGATCAACCTTGAATCTTTCCAAATCTCTTCATTTGGATGATGTCTTGAAGGTAAACATGAATGATCACACAATCTTCTTCTTCAAGACATGCTTGTAATAAGCTCAACACTCACATGACCAATCTTTGGATAATTCCTTAATAGCACCTTGGTCAACTCATAAACTCCTTGAAACCAACACATGGACTTCAAGAAATTCCTATGGACAAATCCTTCAAATATAACTCAATGCAACCATTAGTCCATAGAGAATGTCATCAATTATCAAAACAACACATGGGGGCACCACATGTTCTTTCAGTGAGTATCCGTGAGTTGATTATATGATATGCATCAAACAATTTCAGATTCATAATACTCAATCCAACACAAAGAACCTCAAAGAGTGCCCCAAGATTTATACCGGAGAAACAAAGACGAGAACATGCATCAACCCCTATGCATAGATTACCCCAATGTCACCTTAGGAATCCACGAGTTGAGTGCCAAAACACATATCAAGTGAATCAATGTGATACCCCATTGTCATCACGGGTATTCATAACAAGACATACATCAAGTGTTCTCAAATCCATAAAAGTATTCAATCCGATAAAACGAAATCTCAAAGGGAAAACTCAATTCACAACAAGATAGAGAGGGGAAAACACCATATGATCCAACTATATTAACAAAGCCCGCGATACATCAAGATCATGACATCTCAAGAACACGAGAGAGAGAGAGAGAGAGATTAAACACATAGCTACTGGTACAAACCCTCAGCCCCGAGGGTGGACTACTCCCTCCTCATCATGGTGGCCGTCGGGATGATGAAGATGGCCACCGGTGATGATTTCCCCCTCTGGCAGGGTGCCAGAATAGGGTCTAGATTGGTTTTTCATGGCTACAGAGGCTTGCGGTGGCAAACCTACTGATCTAGGGTTACCCCCAGGGTTTTTGGAATATTTGGCAATTTATAGGGCGAAGAGGCGGTGTCGGAGGTCACCGAGGGGGGCACAACCCCCCTGGGCATGCCTGGGCTCCTGGGCGCGCCCAGGTGGGTTGTGCCCACCTCGGGCCTCCCCTCTAGTACTTTTTAGCCCATCCTGGGTCTTCTGGTCCAAAAAAATTCTCCAAATTTTTTTGCTGCGTTTGGACTCCGTTTGATATTGATTTCATGCGAAATAAAAAACAAGCAAAAAACAGCAACTGGCACTGGGCACTATGTCAATAGGTTAGTCCCAAAAAATGATATAAAGTTGCTATAAAATGATTGTAAAACATCCAAGAATGATAATATAACAACATGAATACTTCATAAATTATAGATACGTTGGAGACGTATTAGCATCCCCAAGGTAAATTCCTACTCGTCCTCGAGTAGGTAAATGATAAAAGAAATAATTTATGAAGTGTAAATGCTAGCAAAGTGCATAAGTTTGATCAATGATAATTTCAATCACTTTTCCTAGCATCATAACAGCAATTATTTCTCATAAAACCTCTCATGTTAAAGTAGCAACCAATTCACATGTTAAGGTTCAAACAACGAATTCTCTTGAAACTCAACAACCTATATTCTTAGTCACCAAACTTAACAAACTCTAAGTAAGAACTCCACATACTCAATCATCATATAGTCTTCTATGATTACTAGTACTCAAAGCATATTCTTAGAACAAATGGCATCCATCGAACACAGAAAAAGATAGGGGCTTAATATTTTGCCTCCCAACTCATTTATCATAGAGATAATTGTCAACAATAATAAATCATGATCAAATATATTTACTGGTCATATGTGCCTTGATCTTACCCCACAACATGATGCTTGCCAACTAGAGAATAGTTGAGGTTGAAATGAGATTTCATACTATTGACTCTTTGCATAAAATTAAATACTGAAAAGTAAAAGATAGGCCCTTCGCAGAGGGAAGCAGAGGTTGTCATGCGCTTTTTATTTGGATGTCCAAGCTCTTAATGCAAAGGAACGTCACATTATATTGCCCCTTATGATAGCAACCTTTATTATGCAGTCTGTCACTTTTATTACTTTGCCATCACAAGTTTGTACAATGCTCAATTTTCCCTTACAATAAAGGATCAAACATATTTAGGAGCAATTTTTATTGCTTTATGCACCGATGACAACTTACTTGATGGATCTTATTCAATCCATAGGTAGGTATGGTGGACACTCATGGCAAGAAACTGGGTTTAAGGGTTTTTGGATGCACAAGTAGTATCTCTACTTAGTATGAATTTTTGGCTAGCTAAAGATCCTAGGCAAACACCACATGTTGGAGGATCCATAACAATATAATTTCTATGCAAATATACACAACCATAACTCATTACGTTGTCTTCCTTGTCCAACTTCAACTAATTTGCTCAAGTTTGAAAATAATTAATGGGTATTCACAATCATAGAAGATGTCCAAGATAATATATTTGTATGTGAAAGTTCTCTTCCTTATACTAATCATTCATGAATTGCTTGTATGACCAATATTGTGATTGTCAAGCTTCAAAAGATTTCACTTCCTAAACCCAATGTGAAGCTACCACTAGGCATGATATGAACATATAATTTCAACTTCACGAAATTCAATTCATTCAACAATTTACTCATAGGATATAAGTGAAGCACAAGAGTAAATGACAAGGTACTCCAAAAACATAAAAGTGAAGATCAAGCGAGTAGTTAAGTAAATGGGTAGCTATTTCAGGACTCTCTCTTATTTAAAAACTTTCAAATATAAGTATTTTATTAAAACAGCAAGCAAAATAAAAATTAAATGACATTACAATAATAGCACAACTCATGTGAAGAAGCAAAAACTTAGGCTCAACCGATACTAACCGATAATTGTTGATGAAGAAAGGTGGGATGCCTACCGGGGCATCCCCAAGCTTAGATGCTTGAGACTTCTTGAAATATTATCTTGGGATGCCTTGGGCATCCCCAAGATTGAGCTTTTGTGTCTCCTTAATTTCTTTTATATCATGGTTTCCCTAAATCTTAAAACTTCATCCACACAAAACTCAACAAGAACTCGTGAGATACGTTAGTATAAATCAATGCATAAACTTATCATTCCCTACTGTAGCAAATCACTAAAATTATTATTTAACATTGCATACTAAATCCCTCTGCCTAGTTAATAGTCCTATCCTCAAATAGAATCATTAAACAAGCAAACATATGCAAACAATGCAAACATAACAGCAATCTGCCAAAACAGGACAGCCTGTAAAGGATGCAAGAATATCAATACTTTTTTAACTCCAAAAATTCTGAAAATTTACCACACTGTAGAAAATTTATCATAGCTTATTGTGCAAAAAGTTTCAACATTTTATTACATTCTGACTTTTCTCGGGAATTTTTGGAACAGCGATAAACTTTCTGCTTTCAAACAGCAACACATAGACTTGCTAAATAAGCATGGCAAAGGCTATACTTGACATTTTTATTGAAGTAAAAGATATAAAACATTATTATAAATAACATCAAGCAAATACTAATAAAATAATATGACACTCCAAGCAAAACTCATATCATGTGACGAATGAAAATGTAGCTCCAAGTGAGGTTACCGATAATGTTGGAGACGAAAGAGGGGATGCCTTCTGGGGCATCCCCAAGCTTAGTTTCTTGGATATTCCTTGAATATTACCTTGGGGTGCCTTGGGCATCCCCAAGCTTAGGGTCTTGTCACTCCTTATTCTCCTCATATCGAGATCTCAACCAAAACTTGAAACTTCAATCACACAAAACTTAACGGAACTTCGTGAGATGTGTTAGTATGATAAAGGCAAATCATTCACTTTGGTACTGTCAAGATAAGATTCATAATTGTTCTCACACAATGCCTACTGTACCCTACAATTTCTACAACTTATATTAAGCAATATAAGCCATGGAAACCATAAAACAAGCAAACTATGCATTGAAAACAGAATATTTCGTAAAGATCTGAATTAAGGTAATACTTATGTAACTCCAAAAAATTCTGAAACTTTAGGACAACATAGGCAATTTGTAGATCAATCATCTGTAAAACATTCAGAGTTTTTCGACGCTCCAGTGAATTTAAACAATTCTGTTACTGGAAGCAAAAGTTTCTGTTTTTGCACAGAATCAAGTCAACTATCATCCATACTATCCCAAAGGCTTTTCTTGGCACTTTATTGAAACAAAAGCTATAAAACTTGATTACTACAGTAGCCTAATCATGTGAACACACAAAAACAGTAGGTAAAAGTGTTGGGTTGTCTCCCAACAAGCGCTTTTCTTTAATGCATTTTTAGCTAGGCATGATGATTTCAATGATGCTCACATAAAAGATAAGAATTGAAACATAACAAGAGCATCATGAATCATAAGTTCCTCTCTCATAATAATTTTCAGTAGCATCATGAATAGATTCATCAATATAACCATCACATAAAGCATTCTTTTCATGATCTAAAAGCATAGAAAATTTATTACTCTCCATATAAGCAATTTTATTCTCATTCACAATAGTGGGAGTATCATATGAAACTCGAATACTAAAAATTGTTTCCACATTAAGAGAGTAATGTTCAGTAAAAGGATATTCAAAATTATGACAATAATTATCACTACTTTTTATAACATAAGTATCATCACAATAATCATCATAAGTAGCAACTTTGTTCTCATCATAGATAGGAGGCATGCAATCATCATAGCAAATTTGATCATTCAAAGTAGGGGGACTAAAAAGACCATCTTCATTAAGCATATCATCCCCAAGCTTGGGACAAACATTAATTGCAGAAAATAAATTCTCAAACATGTCATTCTCATCAAACATAGCATCCCCAAGCTTGTGGCTTGGCATATCATAAACATAATCACTCTCATCATTAATAGTATGAATAGCACCAACGGTATAACAATTGCTATCATCATCAATAGTGCTCTTGGACATTGTGCCATAAGACAAAGAAGCAATATCATCATCAAGTGCATCATCTTTCACAATTATTTTTTGATTCATTTTCATGAGGCACAACAATAATAGGAGCAACATTATTTGGGAGAGATACCTTTTTACCTCTATTCTTTCTTCTTTTCTTCTTCACCACATCATATGTGGGTTTAATTAATTTTTTTGAGCTTCTTATTGATGAGATTGGTTGAATAGGGAGCTCCTCCTCGTCACCTCTTTCATCATGAGAGACAATAGGAGGGAAACTGGAAATCTTTACCCTTTCACTAGTATTCCTTTTATATTCTATTGGTTTTCCCATCTTTCTATAGTTGGCAATATAAGCATTCTCATTGCAATTTACCATGCAAAACATATAGATATTTTTTACATTAGTTTCAATGTCGTCCGTGAGAATGAATACTTCAAACCAACTATTTTTATGTGTCAATTCTTCACTCCCCAAAAATAGACAAATCTCATTATAAAGTTCAAGGGTGATCAAATCATTACAATATTTGGCCATGATTCGATCATGGAAAAGTTTGCATTTGAAATTAAGATGACCAACCTTATTGCAAAGTTCACAAGTAATAGGACAAAGAGAACATAATTTTGTAGCAAATTCATCTATCACTTTGAGCAAAAAATTGGTTCTAACATGTTTATGCTTCTTACAAAATCTATCTTCCCTATAAGGCACGTCTTCACAAAGTCTTTCCACTCCACAAAAATTGACATGCTTATAAGAAACATTCTTGTCATGACTTGTGAAATCATCATTAGCATTTTGGATAATCAAAGAATTCATACTAACAACATTGCAATCATGCTCATCATTCATGCCAAACATTTTATTGAATTCTTCTTCAATCAATTGAGCACAATTTTCCTTTCCATCATTTACACGAAAGACATTATAAAGATGAACAATATGAGGCCACCTCAATTCCATTTTTTTGTAGTTTTCTTTTTATAAACCAAACTAGTGATAAAACAAGAAACTAAAAGATTCGATTGCAAGATCTAAAGATATACCTTCAAGAACTCACCTCCCCGGCAATAGTGCCAGAAAAGAGCTTGATGTCTACTACACAACTTGTTTTTGTACGTGTTGGGCCTCCAAGCGCAGAGTTTTGTAGGACAGTAGCAAATTTCCCTCAAGTGGATGACCTAAGGTTTATCAATCCGTGGGAGGCGTAGGATGAAGATGGTCTCTCTCAAACAACCCTGCAACCAAATAATAAAAAGTCTCTTGTATCCCCAACACACCAAATACAATGGTAATTTGTATAGGTGCACTAGTTCGATGCAGAGATGGTGATACAAGCGTAGTAACGATAGTAGATATTGATTTTTGTAATATGAACAATAAAAAACAGCAAGGTAGTAATTGATAAAATGGAGCACAATAGGTATTGCAATGCTTGAAAATGATGCCTAGGGTCCATACTTTCGCTAGTGCAATCTCTCTACAATGCTAATATAATTGGATCACATAACCATCCCTCAACGTGCGATGAAGAATCACTCCAAAGTTCTTATCTAGCGGAGAACATAAGAAGAAATTGTTTGTAGGGTACGAAACCACCTCAAAGCTATTCTTTCTGATCAATCTATCCTAGAGTTCGTACTAAAATAACACCAAGATATTCTTTCCGATCGATCTAACCAAGAGTTCATACTAAAATAACACCATATGATACACATCAACAAACTCTAATGTGACCTAGATACTCCAATGTCACCGCGAGTATCCGTGAGTTGATTATACGATATGCATCAAACAATTTCAGATTCATAATACTCAATCCAACACAAAGAACCTCAAAGAGTGCCCCAAGATTTCTACTGGAGAAACAAATACGAGAACATGCATCAACCCCTATGCATAGATTACCCCAATGTCACCTCGGGAATCCATGAGTTGAGTGCCAAAACACATATCAAGTGAATCAATATATTACCCCATTATCACCACAGGTATTCATAGCAAGACATACATCAAGTGTTCTCAAATCCATAAAAGTATTCAATCTGATAAAACAAAATCTCAAAGGGAAAACTCAATTCACAACAAGATAGAGAGGGGAGAACACCATATGATCCAACTATATTAACAAAGCCCGCGATACATCAAGATCGTGACATCTCAAGAACACGAGAGAGAGATTAAACACATAGCTACTGGTACAAACCCTCAGCCCCGAGGGTGGACTACTCCCTCCTCATCATGGTGGCCGCCGGGATGATGAAGATGGTCACCGGTGATGATTTCCCCCTCCGGCAGGGTGCCGGAACAGGGTCTAGATTGGTTTTTCGTGGCTACAGAGGCTTGCGGCGGCGGAACTTCTGATCTAGGGTTACCCCCAGGGTTTTTGGAATATTTGGCAATTTATAGGGCGAAGAGGCGGTGCGGGAGGTCACCGAGGGGAGCACAACCCCCCTGGGCGCGCCCAGGTGGGTTGTACCCACCTCGGGCCTCCCCTCTGGTACTTTTTTAGCCCATCCTGGGTCTACTGGTCCAAAAAAATTCTCCAAAATTTTTTGCTGCGTTTGGACTCCGTTTGATATTGATTTCCTGTGAAGTAAAAAACAAGCAAAAAACAGCAACTAGCACTGGGCACTATGTCAATAGGTTAGTCCCAAAAAATGATATAAAATTGCTATAAAATGATTGTAAAACATCCAAGAATGATAATATAACGGCATGAATACTTCATAAATTATAGATACGTTGGAGACGTATCAAGCAACAGGAGCAGCTCATAGCAATTCATCATATAGAAGCAGCAGGAGCAACTCATAGCAACTCATCATATAGCAGCAGCAACAACAGCTCATAGCAATTCATCATATAGCAGCAACAACTCATAGCAATTCATCATATAGCAGCAGCAGGAGCATCTCATAGCAATGCATCATATAGCAGCAGCAGCTCATAGCAATTCATCGTATAGCAGATCAGAATGAAAATTTGGCAAAAAAATCAAAGGAGATCCTCACCTTGTTGGATGAGCTCATCCTTCAACAGCACCTCAAGGCCACGGCTTGGGAGGAGGGGAGGGGGAACGAGGTGCCTTCTGCCGGAGTGGGGCATCGGCCGTAGTTGTGCGGCGATCGCCGGAGTAGAGCGTTGGACGGATCATAGCGGAGGAGCTGCTGGAGACCATGAGAGTGAGGGGTGGCACCAAAGGGAGGAGCAGCCGGGGAGATTGGGCCCTACCCGCTGGCCATGTAGCCTAGTTGGACAGAGCATCGTCGAGGAGCAGGCCAGATGGGACCTGTGGCAGCGGCTCGCTGGAGGAACCCTAGCGCTGCAGGCAGGGGATCGAGGTAGAGGGAAAGGGGAGAGGAGATGCAAGCGGGCAGGGCAATGAACGCTTGCGTGTTTGTTTTTTACTTGAGGGTTAGGTGTGACGCGGGAGTGAGCAGTGGCATTTTGAGTGTAATATAGGCAAACAACAGAGTCATTTCGCTATTCCCCTTCCCTTTAATTTTTAGTGAGCTTCTACGGGAAGCAGCCCCCCCAAGCGAAGTAGGTTAAGCCCAAGCCCATAACTCAAAAACGAGTTCTTTACATCTTTTATGTCTTATTTTGACAATAAGCTCTCAAAAGGAGGAATAGAACTGGCCCTTAACCTGCAATTCAATTGCGTGTGCAATGATGAATCACTCCTGCCTGCTATAGTGTACATGTAGGCATCATACATGGCATAACCTAATACATGTGCATTTCATTATAGAAACTGAAATATGCAATGTTTATGTTATTTCATACGTTGCACATGATGTTTAAATGCCTCTTAAATCTGGTCAGTGAAGTGATGGTCTTTAAGCCTCCTTCTATGCTTCTTTTCTTGGTATGTAATTCAATGTTGTGCAAGATTTGCTCATACATCTGTTCAATTGCTTGTTTGTTTCAGCCCACCATACTAGGACTGTTTGCTTTGGTTACTTGCTGTTCTTGACCTAACAGAGCTTGTCAACAATTTAAACACTAAGGGCTGCTGTAGTGGGGGCTTGTATAACTCATAGGTGACATAAAGGTTTGACTGTACACTAAACTAGGCTCCCCAAGAGTACCTAGAGGTCCAGTTCGAAGGTATGCCTAGTTTTTACACAGCGCACACATAGTAAATGCTCATTTCAATGTGTGCAAGAGATGTGGCATGTTTCATTATGTGGTGTTGTTTTATTATAAACTCATCCTTTGGTGTTGTTCACAGACTGGAAAGTATGCATATTTATCTTCCAAGGAGTCCAGTAACTAGTTTGTGTCACCTTGCAGAGGGGGTGCAATGAAGATAAGATTGAGGATTTCCAAGTACAAGATGTTAGAAAGGAGACTTGCGAGAGAAGGAGGTGCAGCGCTGAGCCTGTTCAACCAGTTATGGTAAGTCACTGTATTACAATTACCAGGACATCCTATTTGTCTAACATTGTGCTTTTTTGTATATCAGATGTATGTAAACATATTTTAATGTGTCTTTTCACTCATTACAGATGTAGTCTACTTTTAAATATCTAAAACATCTTATAGTAGTGAATAGTGTGAAACTGCTTCCTGATATGGTAGAGTTGTCGATGTCATAACCAAACATATGTTCACATCATTAGCCTCCCTATCATTACTAGGATCTTGATTACATACTAGTTGAGATACTTCATAGGGGGCAAACAATATTACATTACTTGTTCCTTCATATAGTAAATGTAGCTAGGCCATGGATGTTATTGAGACGTGCATGTATGCATGTTGCCAACTCAACAGTTCAATTGCTTGTTTGTTTCAGGCATAGTTAAATTGCTCTTTTCAATTGCTTTATTTGTCCTCAGTTAGTGAGATGCCCAAACAATGATGCCTGATGTAGGGTACTTGTATAACTATTAGTTAACATAATTAAAGGCCTTACCATTTAATCACTCTGGCGAAGTGTGCCTGAAGCTTTGAAGTCTATTAACCAACTATTACTACATGAGGCTCACAATCTAGTTTATACGTACGAGGCTAATGATTGCGTAGTTTTTCTTGCTGTAGTAGGTTTGTATGAATCCCACTGCTGTTCATTATGCTCCCTAAGACTCTTCTGGAACATGACACACAATGTTCCAGCTAGTTAATTGAGCTACAGAATGGCCAACTGCTTGCTTACTTATACACAAGATATATATATATATATATATATATAATGTTCAGTAGCTGCGTATGGTCTAAAGTTGTAACATGTCCGTGTTTTGGATTTGGCCCCAACATCATGCTCCTCTGGTGAGCTAAGAGAGATTTATGTATGCGGGCTGCACAGACTAACATTTTTATAATTTTTAAAATATCATCTGCTTATGCTTCATGATGTGTAACAGTATTGTTATTAGTCCTGTTTTGCCATGTACAAGATAGTCTGTCTTACTCGCTTCACTGTTGTAACTATATTTTTGCCCTAGTCATGTGTACTTACAGAAACATTTCAGGATGAAGTGACATCAACACAAAGATCTGAGAGCAGTGCAGCACGGCCGTTACCAAATGATTATGGATTAGAAATGGAATGTGCTGATGTTCTCGAGCATCAACTAGAGGTGGCAAGACAACGTGTATATGATTCTCAACATGTAATCAACATGTTGAGACTGGAGTTGCAGGTATTAGATGCAGAAGTCAAAAAAAATGAAACAAGACACTGAGGTAACCACAAAGGAATTGGAGATTTTGCAGACTGAAATTTGTGATATCTAAATCTGGCCAATCCTATTTTCTGAAGAGAATGTAGTTCAAATGGTAAGTTCTGTTGATGCGCGTCCATGATGTATGATCTTTATTTGCCCAGTGTATGTAATTTGCTGTTTGTGTATGCTTTATTATCACTGGTGCTGAACTATAATGTCCAGTGGATATAATCTGCTGTAATTTCTTTATTGTATAGTCTAGGATTATTCTTCGTTTCTATGCCTTACTCTCTTTATTATATAGTGTAGGTTTTTTAGAGGCGATGGTATAGAGTAGGATAATTCTTTGTATATGCTATATCGTTGAAACGGGTGCCAACACGCCCAAACATTTCCTGGACGCCATCCGAACGAACAAACATCTATAGTAAAAGCGGGCCTTAATTGGGCTGGTCAACTAATATTTAGTGGATCCCAATCGATGTGGCCCACCGTAACAACGACTCTTAGCAGGCCGTTAACAGGCCGAAAGCTTGATAGGGCCGTATAAATTGAAACGGCCCGCGGGCCTCTAGCAGGCCGAAATAAATGTCAATTTTTTGTCGGCCCTTTTACTTTACGGGCCAGTAAGAGGCCGAAAGTGTTTTCGGCTAAAGGAGGCCCAATTTACAAAGTAGGCTTTTAACAGGCTGAAAGTCGCGTCGGGCTGAAATTGTGCCCAGGGAAAAGTGGGCCGCTAATGGACCCAAAATCAGGTGGCACCGTCAAAGGCCCAGCTGTTGTGCGGGCCGTTAACAGGCCGAACGACAAAACGGGCTAGAAGTTGGCCCATGTACAGAATGGGCCCAGAAAAGGCTGAAATTCACAACGGGCTAGAAGTTGGCCCAACTACAGAATGGGCCGAGAAAAGGCCGAAAGACGTACCGGCGGCATATTGGTCCATATCTATAATGGGCTGCTAACATGCCGAAAGAAGGCCGGGCCGTAATTAAGCCCAAATACGTAGCACGTCATTAATGGGCTGGAACTGACAATGGTCTGGAAATTGTCAAATCTAGAATGGGCCTTTGATAGGCCAATTCTATGTAAGTCGTATGGGCCATGGTTGTGAATGGGCCTGACGCAAGTAGGCCGCTAATGGGCCGGCCCGCTTATTTTGACAGGCCCAGCCTTTTAACCTAAATGGGCCACTATTGGGTCGTGCCACGTGTTGACGTATCATAGGCGTCTGCTGTCCATTAGACGGCTGGCATCTGTCACGACACGGAGCTGACACGTGGTTCCGTTCGCCAATGAGAATTTTACACGTGGAAATCGCCATTGGTCTGTGCTGTTAGCGGGTTATCAAATCCAAAACTGGACCCAATAGCTTAACGGTGACCAGTTACAGTGTAGGCCACGTGTCAGTTACCCTTGACGAAAGCACTTCCATGACGCGTCATTTATCATCACGGAAGTGGACACTTCCATGATGATAATTTTAGTATTGTCATGGAACACTTCTACGACAGCACAGGTATGACTATCTTGATTCTGTCAAAAAATCATCATGGATGTACACGCATGACAGAAAACGTGACCTACTGTGACAAACACATATCATCACAGAAGTGTTCTTTTTGTAGTGGATGTAGTTCCTCTCTCATAATAATAGCAAGCAGGAGCAGCAAGCACATGCATATAATATTCATCAAAATTATCATGTGCAATAGTAAAATGCAACCCATCAATATAATCATTAATAAGCGCAAACTTCTCCAATATAGTGTAATTGGGAGAATTCAAGAAGATAATAGGACTATCATGTGTGGGTACAATAGAAACAATTTCATTCTTAACATAAGGAACAACAGCAAGTTCATCTCCATAAGCATAATTCAAATTGGCATCATTGCCACAAGCATAACAAGCATCAAGTTCATCAAAAAGGGACCTTTCAAACAAATGCAAGGGGTCATAGCAATCATCATAGCATTCATCCTTCGGTAAGCACGAAGGGCAATTAAACAATGTATGAGTTGAAGAGTTACTCTCTCACTAGAAGGTGGGCACGGGTAGCTAATCTGCTCTTCCTCCTTTTGTTCTTCACTCTCCTCATCATCTTTTTCATCTAATGAGCTCACAGTTTCAGCAATTTCTCCTTCCATAGATTCCTGCAAAATATTAGTGTCTTCTTGGATAGCAGAGACCTTATCAACAAATGCATTAATATAGGCATTGTATTTATAATTCTCATAGAAATATTTAAGTATAGCAAAATTTTCAGATCTGTAAAGAGCATCATCACAATCTTCATACTCTTCAAACAAATATTCAATTCCATGAGCACCCTTAAAAGCAATAAATTCTTCTATTTGTTCCACATCATAGTAATCATATATACCATTAGCATAAGAAACCAATGTTTCATCCTCATTAAATTCACATTGAAAGGGGAGGTGTGGAGCCTCCATCTTAGAGCAACAAGTACAATCATATCTTAAGCATAAATTCCCAGCATACCAACGCAACCTTTTAATTTGATCCCATAAGTGTTTCCCTTTTTGAGACAAGCGATAATCCCTAAAGTATTCCCGGTGATCCAAAGTAGCTCCCATTATCAAGTTGAATGAGGATTTATCAGGATTATCAAGGTAGTATTTAATGTTTTCCACATAACCAGCTTTGAGGGTTTTAGGAGTTTCCCCATCTCCATGAGTAGCAAGTACAACTAATTTTTTTGGTATTTCGTGTTCCATATCCATAATTAAAGATAGAGAACAACTTAGAACAGCAAATAAAAACTACTTAGTGATAAAGCAAACAAGCACACACCAGAATATTCACCCTACACTATTGCTCCCCGGCAACGGCGCGAGAAAAAGGTCTTCATAACCCACAAGTATAGGGGATAAATTGTAGCCTTTGTCGATAAGTAAGAGTGTGCACAGATACAACTCTATGCACACTCGACGTTCGCTTTACCTAGAACAAGTATGAAACTAGTTTGTAGGTGTAAGGATAAGTTTTGCAAGAATTAAACTAGAAGTACATAGCTAGATAATAAAACTAGGAGTAATTTGCAAGATAATACTCCCTCCGTCCCATAATATAAGAGTGTTTTTTATACTAGTGTAGTGTAAAAAATGCTCTTATATTATGGGACGGAGGGAGTAAAAGTTAGTTGTTTAGTAGAAAGCTATTTGTAACACAAGAGAAGGATTTCTCCCTAGACAATTGGTAATTAGACCGGTAATCATTATTGCAATTTTATATGAGGGAGAGGCATGAGCTAACATACTTTCCGTACTTGGATCATATGCACTTATGATTGGAACTCTAGCAAGCTCCTGCAACTACTAAAGATCATTAAGGTAAAACCCAAACATAGCATTAAGTAACAAGTCCTCTTTACTCCCATACGCAACAACACCCTTACTCGGGGTATAAGCTCCTATCACTCTCGCCACCCACTATAAGAGGATCATGAATGTATTGCAACACCCTACAGCGGGAATCTCACACGCTTGCGCGACATGGAGGGCACCATAGGACATCACCAAAATAAAACATACAACTCAAACCAATCACGATCATCAATCAACCCATAGGACAAAACGAATGTACTCAAGCATCATAGGATGATAACACATCATTGGATAATAATATGTAGCATTAAACACCATGTTTAAGTAGAGATTACATGGGGTAGAAGAGGTGTTACACCGCTGCATAGAGGGGGAGAGAGTGGGTGTTGACGGTGGCGAAGTTGTTGGTGTAGATCGCCATCACGATGGTTGCCCCGACGGCGCTCTGGCGCCACTGGGAGAGAGGGGGACAGGGCCCCCTCCTTCTTCTTGCTTGGCCTCCCCCTAGATGGGAGGAGGGTTTCCCCTCTGGTCCTTGGCCTCCATGGCTCTCGAAGGGCAGGAGCCCCTCCGAGATTGGATCTCTCCATCTGTTCTCTTCTGTTTCACGTTCCTATTTTCTGGCCGAAAACCATTTCTTAAATTCCCGGAGATCTGTAACTCCGATTGGGCTAAAATTCTGAGGGGATTTCTTCCAGATAGTATCTTTCTTGGGACAGAAGAAGGGCCCCAACAGCCTTACAGGGGCGCCACAAGCCTGCCCGGTGTGCCCAAGGTAGGGGGCGTGCCCCTTGGGCTTGTGGGCCCCTCGGGCATTGTCTCGTGTTGATTATTTTTCCCAAAATCACATATATTCCAAAATAAAGCTCCGTAAATTTTTATCGCATTTGGACTTTGTTTGATATGGATATTTTGTGAAACAAAAAACATGCAACAAACAGGAACTGACACTGGGCACTGGATCAATATGTTAGTCCCAAAAATAATATAAAATGTTGCCAAAAGTATGTGAATGTTGTAGAATATTGGTATGAAATAATAAACAATTATAGATATGACGGAGCGTATCAAGGTGCCCCCTTCTCCTCATGGTAAGGAGGGAAGGAGGCCGAATTGGAGGGGGGTTTCCCTCTCCTCTTGGCCGGCCTACAAGGGGAAACTCGCCCCCCCCCCTCTTGTGTGGCGCCTCCTCCTCCCTCTCCAACCTATATATACTGGAGGTTTTTGGTCCTTTTGTATATACAAGTTTTGGAACTTCCTCTAGTTCTTCTAGTTGGTCCTAGTTGACTAATTAGAGCTAGGCTAATCCTCTTTTCCTCATAATTAGAAGCCCTGTGTGGTTCTAATCTCCTCCCTCTAATTCTCTCATGACAATTAGTTCTGGATGGTGAAGCGCTGACAGATCGTGAAGGTTGGATGCTTGCAACCAAGTAGAGAGGTCGTGCTTTCGGTCTTCAGTTCGAGGGACCGTTTGTGGGCGGTATGAGGGAACGTTTATCGATGGTTCGAGGGACTCCAAGTACGATCTACACCGACACATTCTTCTTCCGCTGCAACTCGATGATGGTAACGATCATGACCTCAACCAGTTATGCATCTTGATATTCATCTTGGGTGATTGTAGGCGCGATTTTTTTTCTACTATGTTGCCCAACAGATAATCCTAAAACAACATTGAGATTATGACGTTGGAAGAATGATCATATTGAATCGACGCAAACTTGTTTATTATGAATTGAGATAATATCATCTATAATCAATTGTAATAACATGGAGTGTTAACGTGTGATTTTTCTCCTTAGACCATGAGAGTATCGTGGTCACTTCTTACCGTACGGTGAACTTTGGGGTTACTCAAACGTCACCTGTAACACGGTGATCATAATGACAACCTACAGGCTCATCGGAAAGTTTGACAAGTGGCCGAATAGCTCGAGACTGGGATTTGCTCCTCCGACAATGGAGAGATATTCTTAGGGCCCTCTCGGTGTGACGACATCCATCATCGCTGGCTAGACACAGGTGACTACGTCACGGGGATGCCGGAACACAATAACAAGAAACAAGAACAGAACCGATAACGAGGATTTCGGTATAGTGAGCATACTGATGACTCAGGAGGATACCGATGCATCCCGGGTTTTGTAAAGTATCGTGAAGCAAAGGGAACATCACATAATAAGCAAAGGGAACATCAAATGATAACCTAAGGTTCACTCGAATTTCATTCGTGTGCTCATAGGACCGATATGGACATCCATGGTCCTGCTGTCGATCATTCAACGAACGGTTTCGTTCATGTCTATGAGTTACCGAACTTATGGGGTCACGAGCTTAAGGAAATCAGGGACTACTGAGTGTTAGTAGGTCAAGATTAATGAGAATATATTTGTGGAATTGTTTCATTAATATTCGGGATAGTTCCGAGAGGATCCGGAAGCATTTCAGGGTCGCCGGAAGGGTTTCGGTGAATATCGGGTCTTATCGATAAATTATATATAGGTGGGAAATGTTTCTAGGGATGTAAAATTATATATATAATGGTCTGAAAGTATTTACAACATTTATATATTTAATTTAATATCAACGAGCCTAAAAAGGCCAACAGGTGGAAGGCAACTTGGGCCAAAAAGGCCCAAGTGGGAAAGTGCCTCCTTCCTAATTGCGAGGGAGTTCTCTCCCCTCTATCCTATATAGACATGAGGATTTGTGCCCTTTTATATACAAGTTTTGGAGCCTCCTCTAGTTCTTCTAGTTCTAGTTGGTCCTAGTTGACTAATTAGAGCTAGGCTAATCCTATTGTCCTCATAATTAGAAGCCTGTGTGGTTCTAATATCCTCCCTCTAATTCTCCGGCGACGATTAGCTCTAGACGGCGAAGCGCTACCGGATTGTGAAGGTTGCACGCTTGCAACCAAGTAGAGAGCCCATGCTTTCGGTCTTCGGTTCGAGGGACTGTTCATGGGAGGTATGAGGGATCATTCATCGACGGTATGAGGGACTCCAAGTACGATCTACACCGACACGTTCTTCTTCTGCTGCAACTCGGTGACGGTAATGATCGTGATCCTAACCTGTTATGCATCTTCATATTGATCTTGGGTGATCGTAGGCGCGGTTTTTTGTTTTCTACTATGTTTCCCAATTGAAGGGGCCCTAGAAGCTTCGGTGGGAGACCAGATGCCGCACGAGAGAGGCACAAGCTCACACGGCGCCCCAGGGGGTGTGCCGTCTGAGCTTGTGGCCCACTCGCAACTCTGTTTGACCTAATTCTAGGCCCATAAATTCCCTAAAATACAGCAACCACCAGAGCGAGACCTGAAACAATTATTCCGCCGCCGCAAGCCTCTGTTCTTTCGTGATACCATCTGGAGGCCTGAGCCGGTACTCTACCGAAGGGGGAATCAATCACGGAGGGCCTCTACATCAACTTTGTCGCACCTCTGATGATGTGTGAGTAGTTCCTCACAGGACCTATGGGTCCATATCAGTAGCTAGATCTCTCTCTCTCTCTCTCTCTCTCTCTCTTTGATCTTCAATACAATGTTCTCTTCGGAGATCAATATGATGTGATCCTTTTATGCATTGTGTTTGTTGGGATCCGATGAATTGTGGGTTTATGATCCGATTATTCGTTGAAAGTAATTGAGTTATTTCTAAACTTTCTTATGTGTAATTATTATAGCTATGTAATGCTTTCTGATCTATGAGTTATCTTTGGTCAAGTTGATGATTAGATCTTCAGTGGAAGTGGTGCACAGTAGTAGCGAGGCACGTAATTTTATTGTTGCTACTAACAATAAAACGATAGGGTTTGGTCATATTAGTTGGTATTATTTTGTCTACATTATGTCATCTTGCTTAAAGCATTACTCTGTTTGTCATGAACTTAATACGTAGAGAGCAAGCATAGAAGCGCTCTCGAAGTGGAGTAATAGTAGTAGATGCAGATGGATGTCGGTCTACTTTTCACGGACGTAATGCCTATGTATTGATCATGCCATGAACAACATCATGACTATGCGCCATTCTATCAATTGCCCAACAGTAATTTGACTACCCACTATATCATTTGCTATGTTCTTGAGAGAGATGCCTCTAGTGATGCTATGGCCCCCGTGTCCATTTAAATCATATTACTAAAACCCTAAAGACCTTACTGTAATTTATTTACTTTTATTTTACTCTACAATTTATATATCTACCACCATCATAATTGATCCTTGTAATTAACGAGTACAAGGGGATTGACAACCCTCTTACCCGTGTTGGGTGGAAGTATTTGTTTGTGTGAGTGTGCAGGTACTATTGATCATCGTTTGTGTGAATCTCTTATTGGTTCGATAAACCTTAGTTCTTTACTGAGGGAAATAATTTCTGCTACTATACTACTTCACCCTTCCTATTCGTGGAAATCCCAATGCCTATCACAAGTAGCATATAGTCGGTGATCCAAAGAAGAAGGGTAGAGGAGAAAGGTTCAACAGGCGGGAGGACGAGCTGTTGTGCTATGCATGGTTGGCCACTAGCATTGATTTGATCCATGGCACAGAGCAAAAGGGCACAACCTTTTGGAGGAACATTTACATATGGTTCCATGAACACAAACATTTCGCGCCTTACTCCAACGTGGTCATCCGCAACCGTGAATGAAAGTCCCTCAACTATCGATGGTATACCATCCAAGAGACCGTGTCCAAGTATTGTGGGAACTTGAAGCATCTCATCGCACAGCGGCCTAGGCGCCTAGCAATGCACAAATCACCGAGCAAGTAAGTTGATCACTAGCCGGATATGCTTAGTTTTGTTTATCACTGGCCAGACATGTATTGTTTTGTTTCTCACTGCATTGTCGACAATGTATCACCGTCATGCATTTGTGAAGATGAATAAAGCGTCTCAACTCTCCTGGTGGAGAGCCCGCATGTTATATATTCATAGGATGTGGCTTATCCCATAAATGCATACACTTGATTGTTACGATTGTGCATAGCACGTTGAGAGAAAGAGCGATACTCAGAGGTTTACAAGAGAGTTAAAGAAGAGAGTTACAATAATCAATACAGGCATCTACTTCTAATAAATCATGTACTTTTAATCTTGATCTTTAACAAGACATCCATAACAGCCGCCATAATATATCTTTAACACCCTCCCTTAATCTGAACTTCCCAAGTTAAGGTTACGCTTGAATTCCTCAAACGGTCGTGTGGCCAAGGCTTTTGTAAAACCATCTGCAACATGATCCTTTGAATGAACAAATCAAATCTGCAACTCCTTATTAGCAACTCTTTCCCTCACAAAATGATAGTCAATCTCTATGTGATTGGTTCTTGCATGAAATATAGGATTAGCAGATAGGTATGTAGCACCAAGATTGTCACACCAAAGACATGGGGTTGGTGTGTGACATATGCCAAGTTCCTTAAGCATGGACTTGACCCATATAATCTTTGTTGTTGCATTTGCGAATGCTTTGTATTCTGCCTTAGTACTTGACTTGTAAACTGTGGCTTGTTTCTTTGCACACCATGAGAACAAATTAGGTCCAAAGAAGACTGCAAAACCACCTGTTGATCTTCTATCATCTATGCAACCTGCCCAGTCAGAGTCAGAAAATGCACTAACAAGTGTGGATGATGACTTGCTAAAGGTTAGGCCAATACTCAAAGTATCTTTCACATATCTCAGTATGCGTTTGGCAACAGTCCAATGACCTGTAGTTGGTGCATGCACAAACTCACAAACCTTATTGGCAGCAAAGGAAATATCAGGCCTGGTGAGAATCAAATACTGAAGTGCACCCACCAAACTTCTGTACTTAGTACTGATACGTCTCCGTCGTATCTATAATTTTTGATTATTTCATGCCAATATTATACAACTTTTATACACTTTTGGCAATAATTTATATGATTTATTTGGACTAACATATTGATCCAGTGCCCTGTGCCAGTTCCTGTTTTTTACATGTTTTTTGTTTCACAGAAAATCCATATCAAACGAAGTCCAAACGCGACAAAAATTTACGGAGAATTGTTTTGGAATATATGTGATTTTTGGGACTTGGAATCAACGCAAACAGGGGCCCACAGCCCCCACAAGACACCAGGGCGCGCCCTGGTGGATTGTGCCCTCCTCGGATGTCTGTTGGAGCTCTACTTCGGGCGGAAGGAAGCTTATATCCGGAAAAAATCGTATTAAAATCTGAGCGCAATCGGAGTTACGGATCTCCGGGAATATAAGAAACGGTTTTCGGCCAGATCTGGGGAACGAGAAACAGAAGAGAACAGAGAGGGAGATCCAATCTCGGAGGAGCTCCCGCCCCTCCACTGCCATGGAGGCCATGGACCAGAGGGGGAACTCTCCTCCCATCTAGGAGGGAGGCCAAGGAAGAAGAAGAAGGAGGGGGGCTCTCTCCCCCTCTCTCCCGGTGGCGCCGGAGTGTCGCCGGGGCAAGGATCGTGACGGCGATCTACATCAACAATCTTGCTACCGTTAACACCAACTTTCTCCCCCTCTATGCAGCGGTGTAACACCCCTTCTCCCCGCTGTAATCTCTACTTAAACATGGTGCTCAACTCCATATATTATTTCCCAATGATCTATGGTTATCTTATGATGTTTGAGTAGATCTGTTTTGTCCTATGGGTTAATCGTGATCTTGGTTGGTATGATTGTATATTTTTTTTATGGTGCTGTCCTACGGTGCTCTCCGTGTCACACAAACGGAGGGACCCCCGCTGTAGGGTGTTGCAGTATGTTCATTGTTTGCTTATTGTCGGTGTTGCGGGGGTGACAACAGCCTAAACGTGGATAAGTGGGTTATGGCATATGGGAGTAAAGAGGACTTGATACTTAATGCTATGGTTGGGTTTTACGACCTTAATGATCTTTAGTAGTTGCGGATGCTTGCTAGGGGTCCAATCATAAGTGCATATGATCCAAGTAGAGAAAGTATGTTAGCTCATGCCTCTCCCTCATATAAAATTACAAGAATGATTACCGGTACTTGTTATCGATTGCCTAGGGACAGATGACTTTCTTGTTGACAAAAGCTATCCACTTTTATTACCTTGCAATTTATTCGTAGTTTTATTCTCGCAAAGTACTCGTAGTTTTATTCTTGCAAAATAGTTTCATACTTGTTTTAGGTAAAGCAAACGTCAAGTGTGCATAGAGTTGTATCGGTGGTCGATAGAACTTGAGGGAATATTTGTTCTGCCTTTAGCTCCTCGTTGGGTTCGACACTCTTATTTATCGAAGAAGGCTACAAACGATCCCCTATACTTGTGGGTTATCAAGACCTTTTTCTGGCGCGGTTGCCGGGGAGCAATAGCGTGGGGTGAATATTCTCGTGTGTGCTTGTTTGCTTTATCACTAAGTAGTTTTTATTTCCTGTTCTAAGTTGTTCTCTATCTTTAGTTATGGATATGGAACACAAAATACCAAAAAAAAAAATTTGTACTTGCTACTCATGGAGATGGGGAACCTCCTAAAACCCTCGATGCTCGTTATGTGAAAAATATTATGCACTACTTTGATAATCCTGAGAAAGCCCCATTCAACATGATAATGGGAGACACGTTGGATCAACGTGAATACTTTAGATATTATCGCTTGACACAAAAAGGGAAATTGTTATGGGATCAAATTGATATTTTGCATTGGTATGCTTGGAATTTATGCCAGAGATATGATTTTACTTGTTGCTCTAGGATGAATGCTCCACACCTTCCCTTTTCATGCAAATTTAATGATAATGAAACCTTGGCTTCTTATGCCAATGGTAGATATGATTATTATGATGTGGAACGAATAGAAGAATTTGTTGCTTTTAAGGGAGCTTATGAAATTGAATCTTCGTTTTTAAAGTATGAAGCTTTTGATGATGATGTTTATAGACCTGAAATTTTTGCCATCTTTAAATATTGCTATGAAAATTATAAATACAATCCGATATTGATATATTTATTGAGAAAGTCTCCGCTGTCCAAGAAGAGACTAATATTTTGCAGGAGTCTATGGAAGAAGAAATTGATGAAACTGTGAGCTCATTGGATGAAAAAGATGATGAGGAGAGCGAAGAACAAAAGGTGGAAGAGTAGATTAGCTACCCGTGCCCACCTTCTAATGAGAGTAACTCTTCAACTCATACATTATTTAATTTCCCTTCATGCTTACCGAAGGATGAATGCTATGATATTTGCTATGATCCCGTTGATTCTTTTGAAATATCCCTTTTTGATGAACTTGATGCTTGCTATGCTTGTGGCCAGGATGCCAACATGAATTATGCTTATGGAGATGAACTTGCTATAGTTCCTTATGTTAAGAATGAAATTGTTGCTATTGCACCCACACATGATAGTCCTACTATCTTTTTGAATTCTCCAAACTACACTATATCGGAGAAGTTTGCACTTATTAAGGATTACATTGATGGGTTGCATTCTACCATTACACATGATAATTTTGATGAATATAATATGCATGTGCTTGCTGCTCCTACTTGCAATTATTATTAGATAGGAACTACATCTCCGCCTGTCTATGTTTCCAACACAAAAAAATTGCAAGAAACTGCTTATGCTATGTATTGGCCTTTACTTGATGTGCACGACTTGTTCTTGTATGACATGCCGATGCATAGGAAGAGATTTAGACTTCATCATTGCATGATTTATGTTGCTTTGTGCTCATTACTAAATGCCAAATCATTGCTAATTAAAACTAGCTTTGATATACCTTGGGATCCGGGTGGATTCAGTACTTGAGCACTTTATGCCTAGCTTAATGGCTTTAAAGAAAGCGCTGCCAGGGAGGCAACCCGGAAGTTTTAGAGAGTCATTTATTTCTGTTGAGTGCTTCTATAAAGTTTAAAAACAAAGAAAAATATAGATGGGAACTTAAAACTTCACAAAAAGGAAAGTGAAAGTGAGAAAGACGAGCACCATGGAAGCGGGAGCATGCCTTGAACTTTGTTCATGCCCATGGAAACTTTGTGAATCTTGAATTACAGAAACTTTTCAACAAAAATAATTATCCCCTTGTAAAAATCCATTGTATTGTAAAATTATTGTGCCATTATTTTCCTTTAGGATGGGTAGATTGCTTGTTGGTATGTGCGGTGCAAAAACAGAAACTTTGGCTGTAGTGCATGATTTTACATTTTTTACTAGAATTTCGAAAGTTTCTGAAACTTTTTTCAAAGTATTCCTATATAAATTTTTTATTTTTTCCTAATTTTTCAGAATTTTTGGAGTGCTAGAAGTATGGTAGATGTTCAGATTGCTACAGACTGTCCTGTTTAAGACAGATTCTGTTTTTGATGCATTGTTTTGCTTGTTTTGATGAAACTATCGATTTTTATCGGTGGTATAAGCCATGGAAAAGTTATATTACAGTAGCTACAATGAAAAAACAAAATATGAATTGGTTTGCAACAGTACTTAGAGTAGTGATTTGCTTTATTATACTAATGGATCTTATCGAGCTTTCTGATGAGTTTTGTGTGGATGAAGTGATCAAGATCGAGGAGGTCTCAATATGAGGAGAAGGAGGAGAGGCAAGAGCTCAATCTTGGGGATGCCCAAGGCACCCCAAGTAAATATTCAAGGATACTCAAGCGTCTAAGCTTGGGGATGCCCCGGAAGGCATCCCATCTTTCTTCAACAAGTATCGGTATGTTTTCGTCTTCGTTTCGTTCATGTGATATGTGCAAATCTTGGATCGTCTTTTTTGTTTAGTTTTCCTTTTTCTTTTATGCACCATGCTGGTATGAGATAGTCCATGTTTGATTTATAGAATGCTCATTGCACTTCACTTATATCCTTTGAGTATGGCTTTATAGAATGCTTCATGTGCTTCTTATATCATTAGAAGTTTGGATTGCCTGTTTCTCTTCACTTAGACAACCGTTGTTTGTAGAATGCTCTTTTGCTTCACTTATATTTATTAGAGCATGATCTTTTGTAGAAAGAATTAAACTCTCATGCTTCACTTATATCTATTTAGAGAGTCAACAGGAATTGGTCATTTGCATGGTTAGTCATAAAATCCTACATAAAACTTGTGGATCACTGAATATGATATGTTTGATTTCTTGCAATAGTTTTGCGATATAGAGATGGAATATGTGGGAGGTACTAGTAAACGGTTGTGGTTAGTAAGAATATTGGTGTTAAGGTTTGTGATTCCCGAAGCATGCACATATAGTCTCTCGTTATGCTATGAAGTTGGAGCATGATTAATTATTGATTGTCTACCTTATGAGTGGCGGTCGGGGACGAGCGATGGTCTTTTCCTACCAATCTATCTCCCTAGGGGCATGCGTAGTAGTACTTTGCTTCGAGGGCTAATAAACTTTTTGCAATAAGTATATGAGTTCTTTATGACTAATGTGAGTCCATGGATTATACGCACTCTTACCTTTTCGCAATTTGCTAGCCTCTACGGTACCGTGCATTGCCCTTTCTCACCTTGAGATGTGGTGCAAACTCCGCAGGTGCATCCAAACCCCGTGATATGATACGCTCTATCACACATAAGCCTTATTATATCTTCCTCAAAACAGCCACCATACCTACCTATTATGGCCTTTCCATAGCCATTCCAAGATATATTGCCATGCAACTTCCACCGCCTCCGTTTTGATGACTTGAGCATTCATTGTCATATTGCTTTGCATGATCGTAAGATAGCTAGCATGATATTTCCATGGCTTGTCCGTTTTTTGATATTGTTGTTATGCTAGATCATTGCACATCCTGGTACACTGCCAGAGGCATTCATATAGAGTCATATTTTGTTATAGGTATCGAGTTGTAATTTTTATTTCTTTTGAGTTATAAGTAAATAGAAGTGTGATGATCATCAATTTTCATTTTTAGAGCATTGCCCCAGTGAGGAAAGGATGATGGAGACTATGATTCCCCCACAAGTCGGGATGAGACTCCGGACATTGAGAGAAAAAAAAGGAAAAGAAAAAGAAAAGAAAAAAAACAAAGAGAGAAGGGGCATGCTAATTCCACACTTGTGCTTCAAAGTAGCACCATGTTTTTCATATAGAGAGTCTCCTATGTAGTCACTTTCATATACTAGTGGGAATTTTTCATTATAGAACTTGGCTTGTATATTCCAATGATGGGCTTCCTCAAATGCCCGAGGTCTTCATGAGCAAGCAAGTTGGATGCACACCCACTTAGTTTTCATATTGAGCTTTCATACACTTATAGCTCTTAGTGCATCCGTTGCATGGCAATCCCTACTCCTCACATTGATATCAATTGATGGGCATCTCCATAGCCCGTTGGTTAGCCGCGTCGATGTGAGACTTTCTTACATTTTTTTGTCTTCTCTATATTTACCCCTATCATCATACTCTATTCCACCCATAGTGCTATATCCATGGCTTGCGCTCATGTACTGCGTGAGGGTTGAAAAAGCTGAAGCGCGTTAAAAAGTATGAACCAATTGCTCGGCTTGTCATCGGGGTTGTGCATGATAAATACTTTGTGTTAAGAAGACAGAGCATGACAAGACTATATGATTTTGTAGGGATAGCTTTCTTTAGCATTGATATTTTGAAAGACACGATTGTTTTCTGGGATGCCTGAGTATTGATGTCTTTATGTCAAATTATAGACTATTGCTTTGAATCACTTATGTCTTAATATTCATGCATTGATTAGATATATGATCAAGTTTATGCAAGGTAGCATTCCACATAAAAGAATATCTTTTTTCTCATTTACCTACTCGAGGACGAGTAGGAATTAAGCTTGGGGATGCTGATACGTCTCCGTCGTATCTATAATTTTTGATTGTTTCATGCCAATATTTTACAACTTTTATACACTTTTGGCAACATTTTATATGATTTATTTGGACTAACATATTGATCCAGTGCTCAGTGCCAGTTCCTGTTTTTTTGCATTTTTTTTGTTTCGCAGAAAATCCATATCAAACGAAGTCCAAACGTGATAAAAATTTACGGAGAATTATTTTGGAATATATGTGATTTTTGGGACTTGGAATCAACGCAAACGGGGGCTCACAGCCCCCACAAGACACCAGGGCGCGCCCCAGGGGCCAGGCGCGCCCTGGTGGGTTGTGCCCTCCTCGGATGTCGGTTGGAGCTCTACTTCGGGCGCAAGGAAGCTTATATCCGGAAAAAAAATCGTGTTAAAATCTGAGCGCAATCGGAGTTACGGATCTCCGGGAATATAAGAAACGGTTTTTGGCCAGATCTGGGGAACACGAAACCGAAGAGAACAGAGAGGGAGATCCAATCTCGGAGGGGCTCCCGCCCCTCCTCCGCCATGGAGGCCATGGACCAGAGGGGGAACTCTCCTCCCATCTATGGGGGAGGCCAAGGAAGAAGAAGAAGGAGGGGGCTCTCTCCCCCTCTCTCCCGGTGGCGCCGGAGTGCCGCCGGGGCAAGGATCGTGACGGCGATCTACATCAACAATCTTGCTACCGTCAACACCAACTTTCTCCCCCTCTATGCAGCGGTGTAACACCCCTTCTCACCGCTGTAATCTCTACTTAAATATGGTGCTCAACTCCATAAATTATTTCCCAATGATCTATGGTTATCCTGTGATGTTTGAGTAGATCCATTTTGTCATGTGGGTTAATCGTGATCTTGGTTGGTATGATTGTATATTTTATTTATGGTGCTGTCCTACGGTGCTCTCCGTGTCGCGCAAACGGAGGGACCCCCGTTGTAGGGTGTTGCAGTATGTTCATGGTTTGCTTATTGTCGGTGTTGCGGGGGTGACAGCAGCCTAAACGCGGATAAGTGGGTTATGGCGTATGGGAGTAAAGAAAACTTGATACTTAATGCTATGGTTGGGTTTTACGACCTTAATGATCTTTAGTAGTTGCGGATGCTTGCTAGGGGTCCAATCATAGGTGCATATGATCCAAGTAGAGAAAGTATGTTAGCTCATGCCTCTCCCTCATATAAAATTACAAGAATGATTACCGGTACTTGTTATCGATTGCCTAGGGACAAATGACTTTCTTGTTGACAAAAGCTATCCACTTTTATTACCTTGCAATTTATTCGTAGTTTTATTCTCACAAAGTACTTGTAGTTTTATTCTTGCAAAATAGTTTCATACTTGTTTTAGGTAAAGCAAACGTCAAGTGTGCGTTGAGTTGTATCGGTGGTCGATAGAATTTGAGGGAATATTTGTTCCGCCTTTAGCTCCTTGTTGGGTTCGACACTCTTATTTATCGAAGAAGGCTACAAACGATCCCCTATACTTGTGGGTTATCAAGTACCATCCTCTTGACTCAAGAGTTCTCCTTCAGCAAGAGAGAGTTTTTCTGAAATGGACAATGGTGTTGGTGATGGTTTATAGCCCTGCAATCCAACTCTATTCAAAAGGTCAGTTGCATATTTTCTTGGGAAAGATGAAGACCACCTTCCTTGTTTTTCTTGACTTCAATACCAAGGAAGTAATGCAGGTCACCTAGATCCTTGAGTGCAAATTCTGAATTCAAATCCTTTAACAATGCAGTTACTGCCTCATTTGATGAGCTTGTGACAATGATATCATCAACATATATGAGCACAAATATGGATGTTTTGAACTTGTTGTAAATAAATAGTGATGTGTTGGATTTAGAAGGAACAAAACCAAGTGTTTGCAATTTTGAACTCAGACGTGAGTACCATGCTCTAGGGGCTTGCTTCAACCCATAAATAGATTTATCAAGCCTGCACACATGAAAAGGTTTATTCTTATCTTCAAACCCAGGAGGTTGTTTCATGTACACTTCCTCTTCCAGAACACAATGAAGAAACGCATTCTGCACATCTAGCTATCTGAGACTCCAGCCTCTGGATACGATAATAGAAAAAAACAAAACAAATACTGGCAGCTTTAACAAGAGGCCTGAATGTATCCTCATAATCTATGCCATACCTCTGTTTCAATCCTTTAGCAACAAGTCTAGCCTTGTAACGATCTATTGTACCATCTGACTTTCTCTTTATCCCGAACACCCATTTGCAGTCAATTAAATTTTTACCTCGATGTGAAGGAACTAGGTGCCATGTCTTGTTTTTCTGAAGTGCTTGGAACTCTTCCTCCATAGCTTTTCTCCACTTGGGATCCACACTTGCTTCTTGAAAAGTACTAGGTTCTCCTATTGAACACGCTAAGCCAAATTTAACTTTATAATTTACAGGTTGAATTACCCCTGTTCGAAGTCTTGTACGTGGTGATGTAGTATGTTGCTGGACTGTTGTAGATGATCCAGGCGTAGGCGCAGAAAAATCCATAGACTCCTCCTGGACAGAGGATCCAGGCAATCCCGAGGTTGTTGTTGTTGTGACATGTGCCGCTGTCGGATCTCTGTGGCCATATATGTGGGCCAAGCTTCAGTGGGTGGCGCAGAAAATCCAGGTGGGCCAGCTGGATCAAGCTGGGATCCCGTGCCAACAGCGGGCTGGCGCACCGTCCGCCTGACGTAGACCCGTGGGTCTGGGCCAAACCGCGTGGTCGGCTGGTCCCTTGACAGCGACGCGCGCGTGGATGACGGCCCCCCAGGCGAGGACGTGGCAGGTGGGGGTTGGTGAGCAGCCGCTCCTGGCGTGGATTCAGTGCTGTAGCTCTTCGATCCTGGAGCGGATTGCACCTGCGCTGACACCACCGATCCCGGGGCAGATTCGGGAGCAGCCCTATCACATAGCGGGGGACACATGAAATATGGCCGTTTTGGCTATTTTCCTCACCAGTTGACGCCAAATTGTTTTCTGTTGCTTCACCACTTGAGCCTGCGTCATCACAAATTTCATTTCCACGGTTAGAAGAGTTAGTCAAGTGGTCAGTACAATTGTCGTTCCCTTGATGAAAATCGGACAAATGAGGTGGTAGTAGAAGGATTTCTCGAAGTAGTGCACCAGCGTTAGGATGTAGATGAGCAAAAGGGAAGACAATTTCATCAAAGACCACATCACGAGAAATATATACTTGACCTGTAGGAACATCAAGGCACTTGACACCTTTGTGTTGTGCACTATAACCCAAGAAAACACATTGTTTTGAGCGAAACATGAGTTTACGAGTATTATAGAGATGAACTGCAGTAAGAAATGCCTCATCCTAAAATTTGAGAGGCATGGAGGCACCTGCTAGGAGAGCAAGTCCTACCTCAACTATATGCCTATGTTTGCGCTCGGTAGATCCGTTTTGTTGGTGGGCAAGAGGGCATGAAACATCATGCAAAACACCCAACTTTTGGAGAAAAAAAATGAGTTTAACTTCTCGTATTCACCACCCCAATCAGATTGGACAACAAGGATTTTAGTGTCAAATTGGCATTCAACAAGTGCTTGAAAATTATGAAAAACCTTAAAAACATCAGAACATTTTTTAAGAAGGTAGATCCAAGTGAATTTACTGTAGTCATCTATGAAACTAACATAGTAAGTATGTCTACCAACGGAAGAAGGAGCTGGACCCAATACATCAGAAAAAACAAGTTGCAATGGCTTGGTAGAAATACTAGTGGAAACAGGATCTAGTAATTGATGAGCTTTCGCTTTCTGACAAGAATCACAAATAGTTTCAAGACTACGCTCACCAACACATGGGAGCTGATTATTTCTAAGCACTTGTTGAACAATAACAAAAGAAGGATGTCCTAATCGCGCATGCCACCGTTCCGATGAAATTTTTATGACACCACACACTTGTTTATTGAAGCTTCTAAACTGAGGAATCAAAGGGTAGAGCCCATGCACACATCTATTGCGGTAGAGAATTTTCCTCGTGGCCTGATCACGAATCAAAAAGAAGTAGGGGTGAAACTCGAGAAAAACTTTGTTATCTATGGCAATACGATGAACAGGAAGAAGATTTTTCTCACTTTGTGGGACATGTAAGATATTTCTAAGATGAATATTCCGATGAGGGGTATTGACAATTGCATGACCAACATGATCTATCTTCATACCTTCACCATTTGCATTGTGGACTTGATCATGGCCATGGTACTTCTCGTTCATGGTCACCTTTTCAAGCTCATTGGTGATGTGATTTGTGGCTCCAGAGTCAACGTACCAATTGGTATCAACTCCATAAGATGTATCTGCAGCTGCTGCAACTTTCTCGCGTTGGGAATTGTTCTCGACATAGCGCCAATCACAATCCTTTGCAATGTGGTTATTTCTTTTTTGCAAATTTGACATTTATTTTCATATTCATCATAACCTTGAAATGGATGACCCCTATTGTTGTTGTAGGAGGGGCGCCAGTTATTGCCGGAGTAGTAGTAGTTGTTGTTGTGGTAGTGGCCGCCGCCGCCACCACCACCACCGCCGCTGCCACCAGTGTTGTAATTGCTGCTGCCGCTGGTGTTGTAGTTGTTGCCATTGTTGTTACCACCATAGCCGCCGCCGTGACCACCACCCTTGCGGTAGCCCTTGGGAGACCCTCCACGGCCTCTGGCAGCAAGATTGGCACAGGATTTGAAGGCACCTGCCCTCGTTCCTTGGAACATCTCGACTCGTTGGTCGAAATTTGAGACCATCCCGAAGAGATCATCCACGGTCAGGGGCTCCACACGGACATCTAGCGCCGAGATGAGGGGCTGATAATCCATATCAAGCCCCCCGATGATGAAGGAGAGAAGCTCCTCGTCCTTGATGGGTTTGCCAGCTACAGCGAGCTCATCAGAGAGGGCTCACATCTGACCAAAATAAGTAGTTGCACTATGTTAGCCTTTTTGGGCGTTTGAAAGGGCGATGTGGCAATTGTTGGCGCGGGAGCGAGATTGGGCGGCGAACATGTTAGCGAGTGCTGACCAAATCGCGTGGGATTTTTCTAGGGATGCAACCTGAACGAGAACTTCCTTGGAGAGGTTCCAAAGGAGATAGGCCACAATCTGCTGGTCCTGGAAGAGCCAGAGGTTGTAGGCGGGGTTGGGAACGGTCTCTTCTTTCCCATCGGAGTTCTTGGTCATGATGGTCTTTGTGGGTTTGGTTGTGGAATGATCGATGTACCCATATAGCCTAGCCCCCATGATTTGGGAGCAAGCTTGGGCTTTCCAGAGGACATAGTTGGTTTGGTTGAGAGGCTCAGATGTGGTGTAATTGAGGCCTAGGGAAGAGATTTGGGTGGAGGAGGACATGGCGGCTCAAGGTGGAAGATGAAGGCTGTGGTGGTGAGGGGTTTGCTAGATGCGATGGAAGAAGGAGGCTTTGTATACCATGTGAAGATGGGTAAAGCGTCTCAACTCTCTTGGTGGAGAGCCCGCATGTTATATATTCATAGGATGGGGCTTATCCCATAAATGCATACACTTGATTGTTACAATTGTGCATAGCACGTTGAGAGAAAGAGCGATACTCGGAGGTTTACAAGAGATTTAAAGAAGAGAGTTACAATAATCAATACATGCATCAACTTCTAATAAACCGTGTACTTTAATCTTGATCTTTAACAAGATATCCATAACAGCCGCCATAATATATCTTTAACAGCATTGTTGGTTGAAGTTGACAATGTATCACCGTCATGTATTGTTGTGTTGACCAAAGATAACTCATAGATCAGAAAGCATTACATAGCTATAACAATCACACATAATAAAGTTCATGTATTGTCGGAAAGCAATACATGTATTGTTGGTTGAAGTTGATAGTGTTATCTTCCGATCTATGAGTTGACAATGTATCACCGTCATGCATTGTCGACAATGTATCACCGTCATGTATTGTTGTGTTGTGTACAAGAAGTTGGAGAAGAAATCCTTCACCGTCATGCATTGTTGGTTGAAGTTGAATGGGCAACCGAAGTGGAACCTTTTCATAGCCAAGACCGCCGCCTAAGCCAACGAGGAGGAAACCGGTGACCCTACCGACCCAATCCAAGAACCGCCGAAGAAGGTTAGAAGAAAGGGGAAGAAGTGAGAGGAGGAGAGGGCGAAGCGAGAAGGTGCAGCGGCCAAGCTGATGGAGAGGTTCGAGGACATCTTGGCGAAAAAGGAGGAGGCATGAGTGAAGCGTTCAGACATCAAGGAGGAGAAGAAGGCAGAGAGGTTCAAACTATTGATGGAGGCCACGGACAAGAAGCTCAAGCTCGAAGAGAGGAGGACCATGCTCGAAGGAAGGAAGGCCGTGCTCGAGGAAAAGAAGGTGAAGATTGCCGCCAATGCGGAGGAGGCCAAGATGTTGACCTTGAATGTGGACTCTTTGGATGCCAACGTAAGAATCATCGTGCAATCCATCCGCTACCAGATGTTGCAGCGGCAGAAAGATCAGTTGGAGGCGACGGAGAATGAGGACGCGACGGAGACGTATGTGAACGCGGACGCAGAGGCAGAGGCTGCCTACGAGGCGCCGACGGCACCACCTTGATCGGGGAGCAGGCAACTGATATTGCTGGTCCGGTAGGGCAGAAATGCACGGACTGCCGGACTAATGTTCTTTTGGATTCGAGCATGCAAAAACTGAATATATTTGCCTCTTTTTGGTTGTGACCGGGCATGCGATCCGGAGCTGGTGTGATCCGCCGCGCTATGTGGATCGGAGTACATTTGAATTTGAATTTACTAACGGGCATATACAAGATATCGTTGGATCTTGGATGACGGCCTCCCGCATCCGTGTCCGTTGACTAGTCTCCCCTGTCCGCACACGGACGCGGGAAGAAATTTGCGGGTAATGCACTACAACAGCAACAATTATATGGATCGGAGCTGTTTTTATTCAAACAAATTAGTGAAGTGACACATGCGAGATTCGTACTCCAGCTACTGTAGTAATACTAAACCTTGAATCGACAAACAAACTGACACCGTACAGCATTCAGGAAAAAACTCGTATATTTTTCCCCAGCTCTGACTTTTTGAGCGCCAGGCGACGCGCGAATTCTCTCCCCTAAACCAGACGCGGCAGCTCCTCAGGGCAGCGGCAGCGGGTGGAGCCGCGGCACGACGGCGCATACGAGCGGGTGCTTCCGAGGCAGCGTCAGCCCCGGCCCCTCCTCCATGTCCACCTTGTCCGCGCCGCCCGCGGGCCGCCACTCGAAGCACTGCACCATGGCGGCCAGCGCCGCCTGTACCACCAGCATGGCCAGCGACGCGCCGGGGCAGATCCGCCGGCCGGACCCGAACGGCAGCATGTGGAAGTGCTGCCCGCGCACGTCCGTCCCGGCGTTCGTGCCCCCCTCCAGGAACCTCTCCGGCCGGAACTCCAGCGGCTCCGGCCAGCACGACGGGTCGCGCCCGATGGCCCACACGTTCACGAACACCGTCGCCCCGGCCGGCACGTCGTACCCGCTCACCTTGCACTGCTCCAGTGACCGCCGCACCACCAGCGGGCCCGTCGGGTGTAGCCGCAGCGTCTCCTTGGCCACGGCCTGCAGGTACGGCAGGCTTGGGATGTCCGACTCGTCGGCCAGCCGGCCCTTGCCGACCACCGCGTCCATCTCCTCCTGGGCCTTCCGGAGAACGCCCGGGTTGTTGATCAGCTCCGACAGCGCCCACTCCACCGTGATCGTCGTCGTGTCTGTCCCCGCCGCGAAGATGTCCTGCACCAATTAATGATTTTTCAGTACTAGGTCGGTTCGACCGCATCGTGGATGAACAGATCGAGTAATACCAGCATGAAAGCCTTGATGTTGTCTCTAGTGAACTGCATCTCGGCTGCGTCGTCTTCGTGCATGTCGAACAGTATGTCAAGAATGTCCTTCCCCTCCCCCTCGCCGCCGTCCTCGGAGTTGGCAGACTCGCGTTGCTGCCGCCGCTTGGCGTCCCTCGCCGTGAGTATCCTCTCCATCATGACGTCAAACTTGCGGTGCACGGCGTCGATGCGCTTGCCGAGGCCCTGCACGTCCCAGTTCTTGAACGCGCCGATGTAGTCCTGCAGGTTGAACGTGCCCGTGAGCTCGGCCGTCTCGACGACCACGCTCCGCATATCCTCGGTGTCGTTGTCGTCGCCGGTCCACCGCCGGCTCATCACCATCCGCGATACGATGTCGCCGGTCAGGCCCATGAGCGCGGTGTCCACGTCCACGGGCTTGCCCTCGACGGCGCTCTGCCCCAGGGAAACCACGAGGCGTGCCACCTCCTCGCGGCGGACGTGGCTGAGGCGGTCGAGGGTGCGGCCCGCGAGGAGCTCGTGCACGCACGCTTTCTTCATGAAGCGCCAGAAGGGCCCGTACGCGGAGAAGGAGAAATCCTGGCCGCCGTAGGTGAGGCGGTGCACCGCCGTCGGCTTGGGGCGGTCCAGGAACGCGGCCTCGCGGGTCTTGAGCACCTCGCGGGCGGCGTCCGGGGAGCAGGCGGCGATGCAGGGCAGGGAACCGAGACGGAGGTAGAGGAGCGGGCCGTGGCGCTTGGCCAGGCGGTGCAGCGCCTGGTGCGGCAGCGGCACGAGGAGGTGGAGGTGGCCGAGGATGGGCAGGCCAAATGGGCTAGGCGGGAGGAATAGCCCGCCGCTCCTGTGCCGAGTCACGGCGTACAGGACGGCGGTGAGGCCGGCGACGAGCAGAAGGAGCGGTACGCTGGTGCCGGTGGGAGTGAACAGGTCTCGTGCTGCCTGCGCCATCTCCATGCTTACGATGGAGCGGAGTTGACTGCCCTGCTTAGATCTGCTGGTTCTAGCTTTATCCATATACTTGGCTGTACTTTTCTTAACAGAGGTTTGTTTTTGTCAAGAACTACTCGGGCCATCTCCAAGGCGGGCCCGTAAACTGCCCGCATCCGTTCGGACCGCGCTGTTCAGACCGCGAAAGCCATCCAACACCGACTTGTATTGGTCTATCGCTCCCCCCCCCCCCCCCCGCCCCCTCCTGTCCCCGCCCTAGCGCCGTCTCCCCGGGAGGCGGCTGGGGCGGCGCGAGCCCCTTCTCTCTTCGTCCACCCTCCCCCCTCCCTTCCCTCTCGCCGCCGCCGACAGGCGCCCCCGGATCTGGCCCGGGTGGTGTCGGCGGTGGCGGGTCCTCCCGTACCCGCACGTGGTTCCCCTTTCCGGGGCAGGGGCAGCGGCGGTGAAGCTAGGCCGGTGGCGGTGGCCGGCGGCAAGCGCGGTGGTGGCGCCGCCCCTTGGCGACGGGGCGGACTGGTGGGGCAGGGTGGCCGGGGGCGCCAGATCTGGACCCGTAGGGCCCCATTTGGGTCCTAGCGGGCCGGCTCCGGCGCGACCACGATGCCTACTGTGCGGTGATGCGAAGGAGCGGCAAGGGCAGGGGGAGGCGACGCCGAGGGCGTGCCTTCTGCAGCGCGACGGCGAGAGCTTTACGGGCGTCTGAGGGCCCGGCCGGGCCTATGGGCCCACGGGCCAGGTATGCTCCTGCTGTTGCGTCCGATCGGTTACCGTCATTGACGGTGGAGGTTGGGCCGTCCCGCGTGCCGATGATGATGCTACTCCTAGTCCCGGCTCCCCCTCTTCGCTATGCAGGACCCACTTCGCGGAGCCGTGGTGAGACAGCGTGGGAGGCCTCAAGACCGTGGTGGCGCAGGGTGGTGGACGGTATGGTGGCGTGCTCCGGAGTGCCCAAGGTGATGGTTGTGATCGGGAGATTGGCATGTCCGACACCAACGCGGTGGCGCCTGAGGGTGCCGTTGGACCTTCCTGGAGGGCGTCGGGTGCTACCCTTCCTTTCTCCTCACCGCGTACCGGGGGAAACCCTTGGCAGCAACGTCATCATCGTCGCATCCCTTCTTGGAGATGTTGATTGGTACCGGTGCTCTGGAGTATAGGAGCTTGGTGGAAGATCCCCGTGGGCGTAGCGGTCATGAGGCTTCTTCATTTTTGTTGATCCATAGTTGTTAGCATTTGTTCCTATTGTATTTTCTCTTTCGTTTCTTTTGGGCGTGACTGTGTTGCTTCCGCCCCAACACCTATCGTTGGTTGTATAGGAGGTTGGCTATATCTATATAGAGGGACGCAAGCCTGTATCGTCTCACTTGTATCGGTCCGCGGGGCGGTCAGAACGCGATTTCTCCCGCAAATTGGAAACAAAGTGGGGGAGGTTTGCGGGAGTCCGGACGCCCGAAACGTAGGACCCGACATCCCCGGCCCATCCAACCCCCCTTCCGGTCCCATTTCCTTCCACTCCGCCCTTCTCTCCCTTACTTTGCAACCGCATCCTTCACCTCCACCGCCGCTGTTGTACGTCTCCGATTGCCACATAGCCATTGCCGGGCGTCCGCAACCAGAAGCGACGCGCCTACGACGGAGCCGCCCACCTTGGAGCCGTTTGTACTCAGGTACACTCCGCCCCCTGTCGACGACCTCCATGGCGGACACCATGCCCGGCAGATGTTCAGTCAAATGCCATTGAGCTTATTTTTAAATGCTATGTCGTATTTTAGAGTACGAAGGATGGTGAGCTACTCGACCATGGAGGATGAGTTGTCGTGTGATGCGTGGTTGGCCGTATGCATGGATTTCATAGCTAGGAGCAGCGGGGAGCCCTTCTAGGAGCAAGTGCATGAAAGGTTTCACGCACGAAAGCACATTGCACCCTACGACATGTACATCATTCAACCACGCCACATGAGGTCGTTGTCCTATCGCTGGCACGCTATCCAGGTCATCGTCATCAAGTTTTGCAACGTGGTTCGTCAGCTCGAGAAAATGTGGCCATTGCATGAGGCAGAGGACGAGATCGTACGTTATACTTCCTCTTACTCAACTTGTTGATTGATTCATTCACTCAATGTTGGTCTAAACATTATATGTAGTCTGCACGCGTTGTCGTGTACCACATGACAGAGGAACGGCCATTTACGTGCACACACTATTGGATGAAGCTGAAGGGGGAGTATGTGTGGAACGACATGATCCATTCATGAAAAATTTGTTGGACATCCAGGATCTAGTCGAATTAGAGACATTGTTGTACTAGTCTTAATTTGCATGCTATGTAAGGATGATTTGTGTTATATTCTATCCGAATTTTGATGAATATCGGCCGCTTTGCATGAATTTCGTTCGCCTAGTTAAAATGCGATTTGAAATGTATGCAGCTAGCATTGGATGTCGTCCTCCTGCATCCATGTCCGGCGACTAGTCCCCCTGTCTGCGGACGTATGCGGGAGAAAATTTACGGGTTGTCGTTGGAGATGCCCTTAGAGCATCTCTAGCAGACCCCGTAAAAGGCCCCGACCCACAAAATAACCACTGATATACGTGTCGGCGCGGAAAAATCTGCCCGAGCAGACCCCGCAAACGCGTCCGACCTGTAAAAAATTTTGCGGGGCGCGGCAAAAGTTCGCCCTCAACCTTTAGATTCACGGGGTGGGAGGCCGACCCGAGCTCACCCCCTATCCGCAGCGAGATTTGGCGCGAGGAAAATTTCCGCGCGGCCGTTCCCGCTCCCCCCCCCCTCCTCGGACGCCGTTGCCCGCCACCGCGAGCTCCGGCCCATCTTCCCCGCCATACTTTGCCGTCATGGAAGCCTCCCAGCAGTCCCCCGTCCCCGTGGAGGTCGCGCAGGTGCAATCCCCTCCGGCGGATCTCGTCGCCGGCCATGTCACCCCCGTCATCGCCCAAGGCCCCAACGCGTCTGCCCGCAAGCGGCAGGGCAACATTGTCGTGCAGGGCAGCAATCCGGTTGGCCCTGCCAGAAAGGCACGCGCGCCGCGCGATCTGCCTGGCCGCCGGCGGAGAACGTGGGCAAGGTTTCGGGCGTGAAGCGGAAGAAGATCGCTACGAAAAGGTCGGTGCCTTCTTCCACTCCGCCGCTCCGGCGAGATGTTCCCCGACGATGCCATTCAACAGCGCTCCTTCCACCGCATGCGAGGTGTTCGATGAAATGGCCGAAAGGTTTGCATCTTCGATCTCTTGTTCTTGCTTCGGTTTTCGGCACTGCGGTTGTTCTTGACTTGATGCCGCTCAATGTAGCGGTGGTTCGAACAATGCCACAGCCGAGTTCGTGAACTTGTTGGACACCAACGCCGTCGACATCGATAGGGCCCCGTTCGCTGATTTCGATTACAATGAAACGGAGGGCGGCGTGGATGATCACGGTGGTGAAGATGAAGTGCAGGAGGTAGATGAGGGGGCGTATGAGGAAGCGCAAGCAAAAAAAGCGTGAGGTCAAAGAACTACACGATCTTGGAAGATCAAATCTTGATCAAGGCTTGGAGTGTGGTCTCTCTTGATGCTTGCACGGGTACATCTCAAACCTCTAAGAGATATTGGCAAAGAATCGAAGATCAATATTTCCGCATGATGGCCAAGCATCCCAATAGGACACCACGGACATTTCGGTTGCTCCAAGGGCGTTGGGACGTGATCAAGCCAATTTGCAGCCGTTGGGCAGCTTGCTTGGAACAAGTACGCAATGCACCTCCAAGTGGAACCGTGGAATCCGACTATGTGAGTTCATTTTCACGTCCCAAGTTGTGCACATCATTTTGCATCATATGAAATGATTGCATCATTTGACTTTGTTTAAATTGTGTAGGACAAAATTGCCCAACAAAGATACAAAGACATGGAAGCTTCCGAAGGCAAATTTTTTAAGCTAGAGTATTGTTGGGATATGCTCAAAGAGTGCGAGAAGTGGAAGTTGATTGACAAGGAATCCCCACAGAAGAGAGGTGCACTTACGAACATGGATGAAGATGAGGATGATGATGGCCCAAGAAACTTGAACAAGCCCGATGATGACAAGAAGACAAATGAGAAGATCAAGAGGGAACACGAAGCATCGAGCTTGCGGGACAAAATAGACGCCATGGTCCATTCAAATGAGTTGATGTTAGCGAAGACATTGGAGACAAAGAAAGAGTTGGCCGAGAGAAGGGCATGGGAGAAGCAAGAGAAGTGGCAATTGCTCAAGGACGAGGGGTTGCGCAAGGCAGCCATTGAGGAGAGAATGGCACGTGCCGCTGAGAACAAAGCCATGTCCAAGCTTCTGGCCGAAGAGAATAGGATCATGACAATGAACCGTAATGACATGGACGACATCACCAATGAGTGGCATGACATGGCAAGGAGGGATATCTTGAAGAGGAGGATGCTTGCGTCGGCCGGTGCGTGTTACAGTGCGGGCGATGTTTTCTCATCGGGATTTGGAACCAATATCGCTGACGCGTTCAGTGCGCCCGCCGGTGATTTCGGCGCCGGAGTTGGAACAAGTGCCGGCGATGGATTCGAGGGCGGCGATGACCTCGATGGAGGCGGTGCGGAGTGAAGAGCGACAAGATGATCAAGACGTGGTCGTCGCTTTTGAAAGTCATTTTGCGTTTGTCCTACAAAACTATGCTTTTATTTGCGCGCAACTATATTTTATCGTTCGAATTTGAACTCATTTGATGGAATCGCTGTCAAATTTGCTTATTGAGGGTTTTCGGTTTGCGGGTCCACGCGGCGGTGCCCGAGCAGACCCCGGCTAGCCGACCCGTAAAAGAGCATCTGCGGCGAATATCCTTTTACACGGGTCCGTTTGCGGGGTCTGACTCTACGGCCGCCCGCACCAGCCCGCAAAGACGTTTTTCCGCGAACTGTAAACGCCTTTTGCGGGTCGGCGTTATACGGCGTCGCTAGAGAGTAGATACTCTGCTCAACACATACGACGAGTTCTACTCCTTGTCTCCATCCATCCGGGTGCATAGCGCATGAGCGTGCTTCTACGTCGTTAATTTTTCCAAACAAATATGTGTATATGTCATCAAAATCATATCGGATTTGTTAATTTTCATCTAGACAAGAATTCAAAAGTCACATATAACTTCTATAGCTTTTGAACATTCAAGTAAAAAGAGAAAAGGAAAAAGTCAGCACGAATTTCGCGCAATATCAAATGGTGTAAGAGGTAGACGTGACGAAGTTAACTCTCATCTAGACCAAGCTAACAGCAGGCAAATTATATCACTAAATTTCGTCTATGAATATAATTTCAACATATAATTTTAGCCGGATATTAATACACACTTCTTCTGTAAATTAATATAAAACATTTTAGATCGCTTAGTACGTTCAGAAAGTATTTGATTCGTCTAATTGCCGACCTAGAGAAGGTGCACTCCCTATGCACCAGGTCTGTGGACAAAGGAATCTTAACCTCTTCATGTCAAACCGGGTTTAGAAATGTGCAATTTGTCGATTGGATGCTCTTCAACTGACTGCAGAAAGTTATTCCGTGCGACCAAAGATAAATGGCACACAACTCGATCAACTCAGAACTAGCACCTTTTCAGAGTAGCAAAGGGCAAACGGGTGCAAAACAAGAGTTCCAATTCTAAAACAAAAATGTTGTGCCAAATGCCATATGCAGTCTTAAACCAGCAAACAGATGCAAAACAAATGAGAATTAAAACTTAGAGCATCTCTAACTGATCCCCTATAATTCACAGGAACAAAAGGTCGAGTGTTCTTTAGAGGGGGGAAATATCTGGTGCACCGGAGCTTGTGGTGCTACCGGTGCACCGAGCTCACATTATGCTTTTAAAATGTTTAAAAATTCTGAAAAAAAATTAGCACACTCACACAACACCAATGTAGATTGTCAGAAAATTTCAAGTCAAAATTCAAAACCTAACTCGAAAAACAAAAATGACAAATTCAACACTGAATAGCACATAACATAACTTGGTCTCTTTAGATTTGGCCCATTATCACACGGAAGTAAAATTTGTCATTTTTGTATCTCAAAAAATATTTCAAATTTTTATACAAAATTTTGTGGCATCATACATTGATGTTGCGTCAACGTGCTAGATTGTTTTCAGATTTTTTAAAAACATTCTATGGCATTCGGTGCACCGGCAGCACCACAAGTGCGGGTGCACCGGATACATTCCCTCTTTAGAGGAATATATTTACTCATCTTAAAAAGTGTGGTTTCTAACCGATCCTCTAAACTTAAGTCCCTAATTTTTTTAAACCAAAAATCATTTATTTTTTAGCCATCGGGTTAAACTTCACCACACAATTATTTTATTTAATGACATCTTTGTCACATACTTCATCAATTCTTGCTAAAAGAACTGATCCAAAGAAAACTACATAAAAAATTACCCAGGGCCAGGGCCAGGGGCACATGCCTTTCCCCTCCTTTTTTCCTTTTTCAACTTCCAAATATGTCCAAAAAAAATTCAGATTCGAAAAAATATTCTGATTTCACAAAATGTATTGTAAAAAATTCATGAGTTTGAAAAAGGATTTCTTATTTCAAGAAATCGTCATGAATTTGAGCATGTTCATAAATTTTCAAAAATCTTTTAAATTGAAAAATGTGTTCATGAATTGTATAAAATGATTCTCGGATTTTACAAAATGTTTGAATTTTAAAAAGAATGCATCGTCAGAACTAACGACATGACCATGTGGACATGTTGGCTGTGTCTTCTTGGGCTGGTGGTGCTTCGGGTACAACACCAATTTTGATATTGCGGCTACTGAAGACGAACATCACTTCTTCATGCCATCGAACCTGATGACGCCTGGAACTCCAGCCATAGCAACTTCGGCACATGAAAAGGATTAAAGATTCCCTTATTGAGTGGATTGTGTTTCCTTCGTCTTTCTAAAATTTCTTGTAATGCTGATGTTTGATTAATACAGAACCATGATTCATTCATAAAAGAAAATTCATGTGTTTTGGCGGCACTCTCAAGGGGATCAACACAATTACAATTTTTCTTTCTGCACGAAAGTAAGTTCGGTGACACAAGACATCACATCACGCTGTCAATACTTATAGCGCACCGCTAGGCATCAGACTATAGATAGATTGCTTCTGTCAGACTAGTCCTAGGCCATCGGATCAAGAGCAGGGAGTCATCCGATTTACCAGGCAGGCCCACGCTAGATTTGCTGGTTTTGCTTCCTTAATTGACGGGCTGTGCTTTGTTGTAACTGCTCCCACATACCACGCCAGGTGCTCAGTTATCTCTCGTGGGACATTATTTCCCTTTGATTTATAACACCTAAGAAATAAATTCAGCTTCCAACATATCCCTCTTGTTTTACTGTCTTTTTTTGCGTCCAACATACTACAATTGTGCTTCCGCCGAATTTTGTTTGCTTCCAAGCATTACAAATGTTTTTCTCCAGAATTTGTTTTTTTTTCAGCTATTACAAATGTGCTTCCGCTGAAAAGAAAATTTGCTTCCACCGAGATTTAGATTGATTTCTTTCTAACAAAAAATTGCATCCAGTGTAACGCTACAATTGTATACAATGATGCAAAAATTATGTTCCCATTCACTGGAATACGACATAACATATATTTGTTTCCGGCCAACATTCAATGCTAGTTTTCCATTCGATTACACATGTTTCCAATAAATAGAAATTACAATTCATAGTGTGCCTAAACATGTTATAGCAACATCATCTCCCTCAACTTCAATTTGGTTGTCGTCACCCTCTTCCCCATTGTAGGCTCCGATGATGGCCGGAGGGCGCATCCGTCACCTCCGCCTTAGTTGTCGCATACGCCAAAAATAGCCCCACTAGGAATAGAACGAGCAATCCATTATCTACACCGGCAAAAAAAAAACAAGTTGCATACATAAGCTCACCAAAGCAGTAACCAAATCACCTTAAAAGGGCTTGAAGCAAAACACAATTTCATTTGAAACAATGACAAGTTTGGTTCGAACATGGAAGCATAGAAGCAAAGGTATGTTTGGTGAATTACTATGGAAAAGATGGGTATGGCTAAAACATAAAAACTGGCATTTAGAAGCGATAATAAAGTAGTATGGAAGGCATATGAACTGAACCCATTGTTAGTCCTTGTGAGATGAAGGCACAAAAGCATTTTTCTAGAGAACTGTAGCAAAATGAGTACAATGTAGAAGCACAAAGGTATGAAGCTGGAAACGAATGCAAATGGTGCATTATTAGTGTTGCGCGGAAGCACATAATTCTCGGAAATGATACAAAAAAAAATTCCACCCACTGTAGATGCATATATTTGGAAGCTCCCATCTAACAGCAAGTGGCTTGAATATTTGAACGGAAAGCATACTAACAGACAAGCCTTTTAACAATAATTCTAACAAACAACCCTCGAAGCATATATTTGGTATAGTCATGCTCCCATTTTTTCAGATGTATGAAGCTGGAAAATAATGCAAATGGTGCATTATTAGCATTGGGTGGAAGCATGCGTACTGTCGTCGACTCTGAAAAACGAGACTATGAACGAGTAATCCATGTTTTTATGGCATTTGAAAGCAAAATATATAGGATCCCGAAGCATCTATATAGCAATTTATTTTTTTGCGGGTGATCTATATAGCAATTGCGATGGTACAGAACTAAGAAGCACAAAGATAGTAGTTGGGGACAGATCTAAACATGAATAGAAGCATGAAAAATTGAAATCATGCCAAAATTTGTAGATGACATAGTGAACCATTACACATTAGTTATAATATAGATACACTCAGCAAAATCCATCGAAGCAAGCATTGTGTCCAATGTAACCCAAATCAAATCGAGTGATTAAAAAGGAATCAAACATGAGATGAATCAAACCCTAGTTCGTGCGAGTACATACCAGGGGACCACATCGGGGATGTGCGTGGAGCTTCTTTGCCATCCCAAAATGGCACACCGGTGCAGCAGGAGGGATGGAGACGGAGCAGGATCTGGCGGGGGCTCGGGGCGGAGATGGGGATTACGCGGTCGGGCGGAGTAGACGGGGGCGGGACGCGGCACCAGCGGCGTGGAGCAGCTGTAGGCATGGCGGAGTTGTGGTGTGGAGCAGGTTCATGGCAGAGGTAGCCGTCGCGGTGAGCGTGCTCGTCGGGGATGGAGTCGCCCGTGGGGTGCGAGACCGGGTGGGTGGGTGGGCCGGTCAAGGAGGAGAGATTTACTTGGAAAGAATAAATTCTAGCGCTTAATTGTGGGATCAGATAGAAATATACGCTGTCGGATTAAATAAGAATCAATAGAGGAGCACCCGTCTGATGGAAGTCCTCTATCAGACTACTGATACAAAGTGTTTCCCATACTTATACACAAGTAATATAAACTAATTACTCCTTCGATCCATATTAATTGTCGCTGCTTTAGAGCAATTCCAACCGATCCCCTATAATCGGTTAGAGGATAAATTTTGTTTTCCTCCTCTAACCGACACCCAACCGATCCCTTATAATGTTTACTGGAAGAAAAATTATCCTCCTCGGCCCCTCCAAGGAGTAAAAATATTCACTCCCAGCCGGCTGGAGTAAAAAAGTTCCTGCACTTGAAGATGCTCTCGCACCTCCCTTTCCGTCTGCGCCACCCCGGCCCATCCCCGGACTGCCACCGCTGCACCCCACCGTGGCGAGCACGGCTTCGAGCTCCGGCAGCTCCCAGTGTCGTACGTTGCCGTCGACCAAACGCGGTGGCGCACACATTTGCTTGAAGCTCCTTGCCCCTGCGCGCCGCCAAATCATGGGCCTTGATCCGTTCCTTCTCCGCTTGGTGGAAGCACGCAAAGTCGGCGAGGGGCACCCCAACGGTGTCTGCCACGAGGAGCTTGACACCGGCGTTGGAGCTGGCGACCTTGGGGACGTTGCTGTCCGGATCAGGGACGATGCGGTCGGCGAAGGGGAAGAAGAGGGAGAGGCATGCATGCTGCCTCCACTGCCGTCACCTAGCCTCCCGCCTCCTCTTTGTACTCCTCAAGTCATGCTCGCGCACCGCCGCAAGTCTGGGCTGGGGTGTTGTGGCACGGAGCTGATGGAGATGGGGGCGTTCTGCACCAGCCTGCTACTGCAGTGCAAGTCATCGACGCAGTACATGTTCTTCGATTCGACGGTGCGGTCGGTGGCGCGTCGCTGGCGTGGTGACCATTATCACCCCTCGTTGCAGAGGCACATAACAAGGCTAATTTTTTTAAATAATACATTTTTTCATTAATTCAAGAAATAATACCCGATTTTGAAATTTTTCAAAAATACTACAGCGTCGGGTTCACTGAAGCCGATTCGATTCAGTCGAGTTAGGTGAAGCCGCTAGGATCTAGTCGGCTTTGCCTAGGCCAATTAGGGCCCACTCGACCACACGACGGCCGATAAGTGGTTGAGCCACGTCACGGGCAGCCAGTCGGGCTGGCGAGGCCTGCAGTCGGCCATGTCGAAGCCGACTAGTGGCCAGTAAGGCTCGGCCGCTCCTTCTTCCTCCTCTCTTCTTATTCCTCGCTCCTTATTTGCTTCTCTCACCTACACGAAAATGTTCGATTTAATACCCGAATTTGGGCCTATTTCTTGCCCATTTTTCACCATAGTTGCATTCTAGAGGGATGGGGGAGGCAAGGGAAACCTCGATCTCGTGATGGGATAGCTCGTGGTGGTTGTGGTGGTGGTGGTGGATGTGGTTGTGGTGCTGCTCTTGGTGGTGGAGTGCGTGGTGGTCGTGGTGCTGCTGCTGCTCCGGTGACTGAAGGCCGCCGAACGGAGTTGCTTCGCACACTTCAAGGGTAAGATTTAACTGACATTTTGTCTGCCATATTATGCATATGTGTGCGAATATTCGATTATAATTTGTCTGGTAGTATTCGGTAATATACTTAGATGTGAAATGTTAAGGAATGCGATTATTTAGTTGGTCCGGTAATATTCGGTAATATATTTAGATGCCAAATATTTAGGTGTGCCACTATTTTTAGTTGATTCGGTAGTATTCTTTATTTATGTAGGTTGAATACTCACTGGTACAGCGAGGTGCTATACAAACGGTTTTTAACCCCTTTTCGCGACGCCGTTCTGAACTGTCGCCTAGTGAGTGACTGCGATTGGGGGGGTCCTTCCCACACGCCCCAGAAACCGTCAGGGATATGCCCTCCTGGCACACACGCTCGGCAAAATGAGGTCGTGTGCGACCGACGAGCGATCAAATACGGTTATACGTACAGTTGTGCTAAAAAAATACAATTATACAGACGAAATCGTTTCCGGTCGAAGTACATATCACACAGTCAGTCCCCGCTAAACGTTTCCGTTCGTATGTATATTCCACACAGTCAATTCAAGAAATATGTTTCCGTTAGTATGTACATTCCACACAGTTAATCCAATAAGTACGTTTCTGTTCATATATACATCCCACACAGTCGCTCCAAGGAAAACGTTTCCATTCGCAGGTACATACACATAATTTTCTCCATTAAATCGTTTGTGATAGCGTTGTCATTACACACGATATTAACAATTTTATCGTTTGCTTTATTGAATGCATCACACACGGTGCATAGAAAAAACCGTGTGGCAAAAGTTGTTCATCACACACATTTTTTATGTGGTAAACGTTTGCGCAAGGTGGCCTAACGCAAACAGTTTTCAAGAGGATGTCGTGTGTGATTGTTCATTGATCCAACACTGTTTATTCGTAAAAATATGTGCGTTGGCTGAGGTCATCGCCCACGGTGTTTTCTCAACAACGTTTGCAATAGAAAAACCCAATTAGCAGGCTAATTGGTCATTAGCAGGATAATTGCCCTATTATTAATAATCCATTTATTAATCTAATTGACATTTCATATTAAGCACACAATATATTTCATTTTCATATTAAGGAAGCATGATTTCATAATTGAAATACATCAGAGTACAACATCATATAGATTCAGCACTCACCTACCCCATTACACAACTGCACCAGCACCAAGTTTCACATGCAACATCTAGAACCTTTCGAAATTAGCATCATAGATGGTACATAGACAGATGCATCTCATCTGGAAAACTGCTGAAGTGGAAGGCGAATATTGAGCCTTCATTGATGTTGAAGGTCTTTGCAACTTTAGGCCAGTGCCTGTGAATGATTGACCGTCCATCCTTCGTACTCTTCAGGAACACTTCAATATTGAACTGTGGGTGTTGTATGAAAACCTTCCTCGCCTCCTTACCATAGAGGTGATTTGAGAGGTAATCATCAGTGAACTGCTTTGGAAAGGCTTGAAAACAAGGATGTGCATAAATATCTTCTCTATATTGGAAATGGGGCAAAGAAATAAAAAAAGGCAAGGTACAATAGTTAGTACCATCTTGTAGTGAACTGATGTCTTCTTCATTGTGCAGACAAATATCTTGTTGTTTTTTGTCGCTAATTTCTTTATCCTAACAATATTTCTGAGTTTCTTGACTTGACTGATATTCATAGACAACTCATTTCCCCATATGCAAAAAGGGTCGAACAGTGGGTCAAAACCTCTGACAGCAGGACCTACATATGCAAGACCAAATTGTTAAAAACCTAAATATTAGAATGGTTCCTGCAATTGCACAATAATGTGCTGTTAGACAAAGAACCATGCATATGCTAACCTCGATTGTAAACCTCAGTGCTTCCCATTGTTTCCCTGCAACACATATAAGATAGTTAGTCATCAGGTTAAGTGAGGGTTCACATGCTATCAGTAAAATATGTTGATGAAAAATAAGTACATTGCAGATTCATCAGATTAATTCAAGCCACATGGAAAACCCATTTATCCAAACCAAGCATGATTAAGAATTAGAAAATATAGCAGTTGTATATGTTTCTCATGTATTAAGTGCAGCCAAATTTGATTTATTCCTCACATGCACAATAATACAAAATTCTACCCACGATAATTAGACATCGCATTGCAGAATTGAACCAAGCAGTTAACTAAACACCATAACAAATGAACCAAACATTAACTGAGCACCACATTGCACAATATAACATACTCCTAATAGAAGATCAGACAGTTACCAAACCAAGCATGCTTAACAACTTGAAAATATAGCAAATGTATTTGTTTCTCATGTATTTAGTATAGCCAAATTCAATTTATTTCTCACATGGTATACAATAACAGAATGCACCCACAACAATTGAACATCGCATTGCAGAATTGAATCAAATAGTTAACTAAACACCACAACAAATGAACCAAACGTTAACTCAGCACCACATTGCATAATATAACATACTCCTAATAGAAGATCAGACAATTAACCAAACCAAGCATGCTTAACAACTTGGAAATATAGCAATTGTATGTGTTTCTCATGTATTTAGTACAGTCAAATTCGATTTATTTCTCACATGGTATACAATAACAGAATGCACCCACAACAATTGAACATCGCATTGCAGAATTGAACCAAACAGTTAACTAAACACCACAACAAATGAGCCAAACGTTAACTGAGCACCACATTGCACAATGTATAACATACTAGAAGATCAGACAGTTAACCAAACCAAGCATGCTTGGCAACTCGGAAATATAGCAATTGTATTCGTTTCTCATGTATTTTCTAAAGATAAATTCGATTTATTTCTCACATGGAAGACAATACAAAATTGCAGCCTGAAGAATTGAACATCACATTTGCAGAATTGAACCAAACAGTTAACTGAAGACTACAACTAATTAACCAAATAGCTAATAAGTGAGCACCACATTGCACGATATATAGAACATATACACTAGAGCAACAGATTGCATGGTAAAATTAGATAGCACAATTCACTAGAATTTATTAAGGAAAGGCAAGAGCAGCACACGCAACGGGTAAACCGAGCATGGTTAACCGGCGTAGCTAGCAAATGGCAAGGTGCTCCACCAAGATCTGGGGGTCGGCACGAATGGCAGCCATCGCGACCTCATCCGCGCGTGCGGCTGCGATTTGCTTCTCCGCTGCTAAATGCTCCTTGAGCTCCTGCCTATACTGCATGCACCATGGCTTAGTGCGGTGCTTATTTGGTGGAGGGGTCGGTGATTTGGGTGGAAGGTGTCGCGCCGGCGGTCGGGGCATGTGGGATGTGGAAGGAGGAGGAGGATGGGGGTCGGGTGTGGATTACCTGCCTGGATAGACGAGGCCGAGCAGCGTGAAGGAGGGTCACCGGTGAGGAGGCGATGCTGCAAGCAAGGAGTGAAGGTTTCAACTTGGAAAGGAAGGCGGAAACAGGGGAAATGTGGCTTTTGGTAAGGAGAAGGGGGCGGGGAGGTAGATATTTCCGCGGAAGCCGAAAATTTTGAATCGGTGCAGCGAAAAAACTGGCGCGCAAAGTGCCATCAGACACGGTCCCTTATTCAGAACTGTGTACGATATGTGAACATTACAAACGATTCAGATAGCTTAACCCGTGTGTGATGAGTTTGAACGTCAAAAATTTTGGTTTGAATTTCCCTGGTTACAGTGGTCATCCATGTCATTGCATAATTTGGGTACACAAAGGAGACTACAACACACCCACACTTTTCTTAATCAAGCAAGTTCAGCAATTAAATAGAGCTAGCTGACCTAAATATTACTCTAATAAATTAAAGACCGGTGCTCTTAATTAAACAAAACAAAGAGTACTACTACGGTTGGTGCTCGTCGATCTCCACCGCCTCCTCCATGTCCAGCTCGCGCTCGACGGTCTCCTGGGGAAGGGGCTCCATGGCATCCATCGCACCATACTTGGCAAGCATCTCACCATCCACATCCGCCATCTCTTTGGAAAAGGCCTCCACAAGCTGGGCGTGGGCGGCCGCGATCTGGGCTTGGACGGGCTCCATCGTGGCAAGGTATGCGGCAGAGGAACGGACGGCTGCTCGAACGCTCTCGGCGATTGCCAACTCTTTGGTCGTGGGTTGCCGACCGTTGTCGGAGAAGCTTCATTCGATTTGTGCGGTGACCGCCATGAGCTGGGCGTGGGCGGTCTTGACATGGTCGTGGGCGGCTTCCATCAGGGTTAAGGCCGCCGCTGCGGAACGGACATCTGTTGTGCCGCTCTCGCTAGTTGCTATTCCTGAGGCAGATGTTGCTGCAGCCATCTGAGAAGCAACAGCGGCCGTTTGGGCTGCATTGGCCACCCGGTCGCAGATTGCGGCCGCGCTCATGCACCTTGTTAGCACGTGCACGGCAGCTGCGGCCGCGCTCTCGCCGGAGTGGGCCGCCGAAGTTGCCCTCACGACGCGGGTCCATGTCCCCATCTTTCACCGGCGACGATTAAACAGTGAAATGATATTTGGGGAGCGAGCTAGTGTGCTTGACACGCCGGCTGTGGACTGTAGCCGACGCACCTTCTCGCATAAGCCATAGGCGTACTATACTCCGACGGTGCTCCAAGATATTTTGTACTGCATCTCACACGGTTGGTGATAATAAACTGTGTGCGATCTACTTGATTTTTCATCTTGATTTGAATTACATAATGGGGTCACAGCGGCAATGGAGGGTGTTTGAATTGCTAGAACTTTTATCTGCAGTGAACATGCAACTATATGTGTGTCGTAAAAAAATTGGAATTATTCAGGGTTCGTTTGGACATGTTATACATTAAATTGGTTTTCTAGCCATTTTAGGTGCATAATTCAAAATTAAACTACATGCACATGCTCCGATGCACCAACATGGGTTGTAAAATCATATATGTGCCCATGGGTTTATGCTTATGTCCCATGCAAGAAATGGGGATGAATTTCGAACACCACAACACCGTGGCTCTCGGGCAAACGTTGAGGTACTTGCTTTTGTAATTCTAGTAAATCCAAAACCTGTCTGAAATTCATGAACCTTGGCATGCTATCATGGAATGGCATCAACATGCTGGGGTAAAAAATATTGTCCCATTTGGGGCAGGTTATGGTATAAGCTTCTCACAAACAAGAGCTTCTCACAAGAAGCCTCATGGTTCCGTTAGGGAAACGTGTCACCTTTGTGGACAAAATGATATTCTTCGCCTCTTCTTGCTTTCAATTTTTTCCTGGTGTCAACATAGAACAACAGGAGTGTCGTGTTAAATTTTGGAATTTTTCGGGGATCGTTTGGACATTTTTATACGTTAACTGAGTTTTCTAGGCATTTATGTGCATAACTCAAAATTGAACTACATGCACATGCTCCAGTCCATAAAAATGGGTTGCAAAATCAAATGTGTGTCCTTGGTTGCAAGCTTAGGTCACATGCAAGAAATAAGAATGAATGTCAAACACCTTGACACTGTCGTTCGGCCGCTAACATTGAGATACATGGTTTTAAAATTCTACTAAATCGAAAACTCGTCTGAAATTCATGAAACTTGACATGATATCATGGAACGGCATCGACATGCCGTGGTAAAAATATTGTCCCATTTGAGGCAGGTTTGGGTATAAGCTTCTCGCAAACCAGAGCTTCTCTCACAACAAGCCTGATGGTTTCTGTAGGGAACGTGCCACCTTGGGGGACGAAACGATATCTGTTGCCTCTTCTTACTTTCAAAAATTTTCTCGTGTCAACATAGAACAACAGGAGTGTTGTGTCAATTTTTGGGATTTTTCGGGGTTCGCTTGGACATTTTTATACATTAACTGAGTTTTCTATGCATTTATGTGCATAATTCAAATTTGAACTACATGCACAGGCTCCAGTGCATATAAATGGGTTCAAAATTGAAATGTGTGTCCTTGGTTGCATGCTTAAGTCCCATGCAAGAAATGAGAATGAGTGTCAAACACCTTGCCACCGTCGCTCGGCCGCTAACATTGAGATACATGGTTTTTAAATTCTAGTAAATCGAAAACGCGTCTGAAATTTATGAAACTTGACATGCTAGCATGGAACGGCATCAACATGCCGTGGTAAAAATATTGTCCCATTTGGGGCAGGTTGGGGTATAAGCTTCTCACAAACCAGAGCTTCTCACAACAAGCCTCGTGGTTACGGTAGGGAACGTTTCACCTTTCTGGACGAAATGATATCCGTTGCCTCTTCTTGATTTCAATTTTTTTCTAGTGTCAACATAGAACAACATGAGTGTTGTGTTAATTTTTGGAAATTTTCGGGGTTCGTTTGGATATTTTTATACATTAACTGAGTTTTCTATGCATTTATGTGCATAATTCAAATTTTGAACTATAGGCACATGCTCCAGTGCATGTAAATTATTTGAAAAATCAAATTTGTGTCCTTGGTTGCATGCTTAGGTCACATGCAAGAAATGGGAATGAATGTCAAACACCTTGCCACCGTCGCTCGGCCGCAAACATTGAGATACATGGTTTTTAAATTCTACTAAATCCAAAACTCGTCTGAAGTTCATGAAACTTGACATGCTATAATGGAGCGGCATCAACATGCTGTGGTAAAAAATTTGTCCCATTTGGGGTAGGTTTGGGTATAAGGTTCTCGCAAACCAGAGCTTCTCACAACAAGCCTGATAGTTTCGGTAGGGAACGTGCCACCTTTGGGGATGAAACGATATCCGTTGCCTTTTCTTGCTTTCAAATTTTTTCTAGTGTCAACATAGAACGACAGGAGTGTTGTGTCAATTTTTGGGATTTTTCGGGGTTCGCTTGGACATTTTTATACATTAACTGGGTTTTTTAGGCATTTTATGTGCATAATTCAAATTTGAACTACATGCACATGCTCCAGTGCAGAAAAATAGGTTGTCATATGAAATGTGTGTCCTTGGATGCATGCTTAGGTCCCATGCAAGAAATGGGAATGAATTTCAAACACCAGGGCACTGTTGATTGCCGGCAAAATGTTGAGATACTTTATTTTTAAATTCTAGTAAATTCAAAAATCGTCTGAAATTCATGAAACTTGGCATGCTATCATGGAATGGCACCTGACATGCTGTGGTATTTTTCGTGCCCATTTTAAGAGAAGGCGCACTCGAATAACAGCCAACAAAGGCATTTTGAAAAAATAGCTGCCACTTTAACATCTCAAACATTTGTATAATTTAAATCATGTGTTCTGTTAACCATTCACGTGACGCCACATGTCTGGCTTTTAAATGCTATAGGAGGTGCCGTGCCGACAGCTGCTTGACTAAACGGGAGGCGTGCGAGCGCAGTCCGGTGCGTAGGCTGACCGAGAGGCGTGCAAGCTGTCCTCCAATGCACAGGCTCACCGGGAAGCGTGTGAGCTGTACGCTGCGCATGCTTACTGGGAAGCGAGCCCTTTGACTTCCATGGCCGCCCGCCTTGCTCGCATCCTCTCCATTAATGGCGCCCGAGCTGCTGTTTAATACGGGCGACCTTACTATTCGCCTCCCATTCCCCACCCTCCCGCAGACCTCCACCAACGCCATGGCGCAGAAGGATCATCTGCCACTAGTCTTCAACTTTGGTGAAGTCGACTCCGAGCCGGAGGAGATAGAAAATAAGGAGGAATGGGGCCTCATGGACATGGCCCTGAACGAGTTGGCCGCGGCGGTTGCTGCCCCCGCGCCCGTCCCAGCTCCCATCCCCGCGCCCGCGCCAGCGACCATCCCCGTAGCATTGACGGGCTGGTCGCTGAGCACTATCGCAGAGTTGGAAGCCACGGGCGTCAGCGAGGTCTCCACGGACCCGCTCAAGCTCATGTACATGCCAGCGCCAGCGCCCAGCGCCCGTGCCCGTGCGCGCCCCTCCACCCACCACGGCGCCGGTCCCCGTGCGTTTGCTTGCACCCGCCGCACCCGTGCCCGTCCGCACGCCGCCCCTCAGCGGCATGGGACGCCGCCATCGACCACTACCTCGCAGCGCTGCCAGTTGCCGTCCTCCCGCGCCCCGCCTGTCGATCGCGCGACGACATGATGTTTGATTTCCAAGTGAAGAACATTCTGTGGTGCCATGAAGACTTCAACAACGGCGTCCCGGAGGACGACAACGACAACGCTGGCGCGGCACGCCACCTCCGCCGCCTCCGGAAATAGTTTTCTTTTGGGTTAATACTGTATCTCGATCATATGAATATAAATTCGCAGTGTGACTGAATGAAAGATATGGTTTGAACGAACTTGCATTTTTCTCTCTTAATGTACAGACTTATCAAACAATTTTATTTTGAAAAAAAATTCAATGGTTTTTAAATATAAAACACTCATCGCAAACGTTTTAGTTAGAACACCCGTATGCAAACCGACCGCTTCCCCAGGAAGCCAAGGGAAAATGTGCCGAGCAGGATTTGTGCAGCTCTTGATCGCAAACGTTTTAGATAGAACACCCGTATGCAAAGTGAGAGCTATGGTCTTCCCCCGTAAGTCAACGGAAAATTTGCAGCGCAGGATTTGTGCATCTCTTCAACGTAAACGGTTCAGATTGAATACGGTATGCAAAGCCAGACTTTGGCGCTAAGCCAAGAGAAAATGTGCTGAGCAGGATTTGTACATCCCTTCAACGCAAACGGTTGTTTTGGATGTCCTGTGTGCAACCACGTACAGACAATTTGGTAAGATTTCCATCTGTCATATTTGGGTATATTGCCATTTGGCAAATTGGAAAGATTGACATTTGTTGATCTAGTAACATTGTCATTTGTCAACCTTATAACACTGCGATTTGTCAAAATATGCACCTAAAAATCACTAGCACTATCTATTTTTTGCAACTAAAATTCAGTAATTAAGCATAGATTTCATTCATAGATTAAGCAGTCGTTCTTTATACAAATAGTTCAACTCGACAGCTGAACCGACCAAACTTTTCCCCAATTGATGCCAACCATGAACTGAAATAGCTAGTTCAACTATATATACTAGCTAATTTTAAGTACGTTGTACAGTTTCATCACATCTATAGTCAGATGAACTGAACAAAATAGCCCCTAAATACTACTACTATGGAGGGGCTTTATACTACTTCCGGTAGCCTCTCCTCTGCCGAGCGCGCTTAGTAAGAGGCGGCGGAGGAGGAGCCTACCGACGAGCTGGACAACTGCAATACAGTGCCTGCCGCTGCTGCACCTTCAGCGACGCTCACCTCGAACGCCTTCTGCCGCTCCAGACGACCCCTCTCGAAGCGGTGGTTCTCCTCGTAGATCTCCTGATTCCTCGCCTCTGCGGCGGCATGTGCTGCGGCTGATACGTCTCCAACGTATCTATAATTTTTATTGTTCCATGCTATTATATTATCTGTTTTGGATGTTTTATATGCTATTTTATATTATTTTTGGGACTAACTTATTAACCTAGAGCCCAGTGACAGTTTTTGTTTTTTTCCTTGTTTTTATGCCTCGCAGAAAAGGAATACCAAACGGAGTCCAAACGGAATAAAACTTCATGATGATTTTTCTTGGACCAGAAGACACCCAGGGGACTTGGAGTCCAAGTCAGAAGAGCCACGAGGAGGCAACAAGGGTGGAGGGCGCGCCCCCCTACCTTGTGGGCCCCTTGGGACTCCCCTAACCTAGCTCTTCGTCCTATATATTCACAAATATTCCCAAACCATCAGAGGCATCCACGAAAATACTTTTCCACCGCCGCAACCTTCTGTTCCCGTGAGATCCCATCTTGGGGCCTTTTCCGGCATCCTGCCGGCGGGGGAATCGATCATGGAGGGCTTCTACATCAACACCATTACCCTTCCGATGAAGCGTGAGTAGTTTACCTCAGACCTACGGGTCCATAGCTAGTAGCTAGATGGCTTCTTCTCTCTCTTTGATTCTCAATACAACATTCTCCTTGATGTTCTTGGAGATCTATCCGATGTAATCTTCTTTTGCGGTGTGTTTGTCGAGATCCGATGAATTGTGGATTTATGATCAGCTTATCTATGAATATTATTTGAATCTTCTCTGAATTATTTTATGCGTGATTTAATATCTTTGTATTTCTCTTTGAATTATCGGTTTGGTTTGGCCAACTAGATTGGTTTTTCTTGCAATGGGAGAGGTGCTTAGCTTTGGGTTCAATCTTGCGTGATTTCACCCAGTGATAAAGTAGGGGTAGCGAGACACGTATTGCATTATTGCCATCGAGGATAAAAAGATGGGGTTTTAATCATATTGTTTGAGTTAATTCCTCTACATCATGTCATCTTACTTAATGCGTTACTCCGTTCTTTATGAACTTAATACTCTAGATGCATGCTGGATAGCGGTCGATGTGTGGAGTAATAGTAGTAGATGCATGGCAGGAGTCGGTCTACTTGACACGGACGTGATGCCTATATGCATAATCATTGCCTTGGATATCGTCATAACTTTGCGCTTTTCTATCAATTGCTCGACAGTAATTTGTTCACCCACCGTATTATTTACCTTCATGAGAGAAGCCTCTAGTGAAACCTATGGCCCCTGGGTCAATTTTCCATCATATTACTTTCCGATCTACTATTTTGCAATCTTTTATTTTCAGATCTATATACCAAAAAACCCAAAAATATTTTATCTTTTGTTTATCTATCTCTATCAGATCTTACCTTTGCAAGTGACCGTGAAGGGATTGACAACCCCTTTATCGCGTTGGGTGCAAGTGTTTGATTGTTTGTGCAGGTGTTGGTGATTTGTGCGTTCTTCTCCTACTGGATTGATACCTTGGTTCTTAACTGAGGGAAATACTTACCTCTACTGTGCTGCATCACCGTTTCTTCTTCAAGGGAAAAACCAACACAAGCTCAAGAAGTAGCAGGAAGAATTTCTAGCGTCGTTGCCGGGGAGATCTACGCCAAGTCAAGCCTACCAAGTACCCATCATAAACTCTCATCTCTTGCATTATATTATTCGCCATTTGCCCCTCGTTTTCCTCTCCCCCACTTCTAAAATGATTTTCAGAAAAATACAAAAAGATTTGCCTTTTTATTCGCCCTTCTTTCGTTCGATCTTTTGTTTACTTGTGTTACCATGTGCCTTCTTTTTGCTTGCATCTTCGCTTGCTAAAAGTTTATGGATCCTCATCCACTTGCTAATCTTTTTAAGAGATCCAATTATGATGAACCTATTGCTAGTGAGTTGAGTGCACTAGATTATCTTTATGAAGTTTTGCTTGAAATTTGTGAATCTGAAAATTGTGATGAAGTGTTAAAAGAAGAAATCTATGAAGTGATTCACGATAGCTCCTTAGATGAAAAGCATGATTGCAATGGTTCTACTATAAATTCTATTAATGTCAGTTGTGCTAATGATATGCAAAACCCTAAGCTTGGGGATGCTACTTTTGCTAGGTCCACTACTTGTTGCAATGATCATGATTTGGGTGATTTTTCTTATGATCTTTAAAATTTATTTAAGCCTCATGATGAATATGTTTGCAATAATATTGAAAGTGGGCTTGGAGAGGTCATGACTTTAGTTAATGTTAATCCCACTATCTTGGAGGAGTGTCAACTTTGCATGCATGTGGATCATGTAGAGAATATTTTATGTGATAGTTATATTGTTGAATTTGATTATGATCCTACATGTAATTATTATGAGAGAGGAGAATATGGTTGTAGAAATTTTCATGTCACTAAATTACCTCTCGTCATGTTGAGATTGCTATTATTTCTTTCTTCTTCCTTGCATATGCTATTTTTGCTTTTCTTGATAATTTGTTTGCTTATAAAATGCCTATGCATAGGAAATATGTTAGACTTAAACTCGCTTTTCACATGCTACATGATGCTTTCTTCGTGTTTCAATTGCTATCTTTCATGTGAGCATCATTAAAATTATCAATGCCTAGATAGGGGCGTTAAACAATAGCGCTCGTTGCGAGGCAACTCAATTTTATTTTTGTTCTTGCTTTATTTTGGTTCTGTTTTTCAATAAATTTTTCATCTAGCCTCTGGTTAGATGTCTTTTGGTGTTTTAATTAGTGTTTGTGCCAAGTAAGACCTTTGGGATGGCTTACGGTGATAGTTGATTTGATCTTGCTGAAAAACAGAAACTTTTGCATCCAGTCACAGAATTTTAATAATTCACTGGAGCGGTCAAAAACCCTGAATTTTTTACACAGAATTTATATATGAATTGCCTCTGTTTTCCATTTGTTTCAGAATTTTTTAGAGTTACAGAAGTATTAGAACAATTCAGATCTTCGCAGACTGTTCTGTTTTTGGCAGATTCTGTTTTCTTTGTGTTGTTTGCTTATTTTGATGAATCTATGGGTAGTATCGGGGGGTATGAACCATGGAGAAGTTGGAATACAGTAGATATTACACCAATATAAATAAAGAATGAGTTCACAACAGTATAAAAAGTGGTCATTTTATTTTCTTGTACTAACGGATCTCACGAGTTTTCTGTTGAGTTTTGTGTTGTGAAGTTTTCAAGTTTTGGGTAAAGATTTGATGGACTATGGAATAAGGAGTGGCAACAGCCTAAGCTTGGGGATGCCCAAGGCAACCCAAGGTAATATTCAAGGACAACCAAGAGCCTAAGCTTGGGGATGCCCCGGAAGGCATCCCCTCTTTCATCTTCGTCTATCGGTAAATCTACTTGATTTTTCATCTTGATTTGAATTACATAATGGGGTCACAGCGGCAATGGAGGGTGTTTGAATTGCTAGAACTTTTATCTGCAGTGAACATGCAACTATATGTGTGTCGTAAAAAAATTGGAATTATTCAGGGTTCGTTTGGACAGGTTATACATTAAATTGGTTTTCTAGCCATTTCAGGTGCACAATTCAAAATTAAACTACATGCACATGCTCCGGTGCACCAACATGGGTTGTAAAATCATATATGTGTCCTTGGGTTTATGCTTATGTCCCATGCAAGAAATGGGGATGAATTTCGAACACCACGGCACCGTGGCTCTCTGGCAAACGTTGAGGTACTTGCTTTTGTAATTCTAGTAAATCCAAAACCTGTCTGAAATTCATGAACCTTGGCATGCTATCATGGAATGGCATCAACATGCTGGGGTAAAAAATATTGTCCCATTTGGGGCAGGTTATGGTATAAGCTTCTCACAAGAAGCCTCATGGTTCCGTTAGGGAAACGTGTCACCTTTGTGGACAAAACGATATTCTTCGCCTCTTCTTGCTTTCAATTTTTTCTTGGTGTCAACATAGAACAACAGGAGTGTCGTGTTAAATTTTGAAATTTTTCGGGGATCGTTTGGACATTTTTATACGTTAACTGAGTTTTCTAGGCATTTATGTGCATAATTCAAAATTCAACTACATGCACATGCTTCAGTCCATAAAAATGGGTTACAAAATCAAATGTGTGTCCTTGGTTGCAACCTTAGGTCACATGCAAGAAATAAGAATGAATGTCAAACACCATGACACTGTCGTTCGGCCGCTAACATTGAGGTACATGGTTTTAAAATTCTACTAAATCGAAAACTCGTCTGAAATTCATGAAACTTGACATGATATCATGGAACGGCATCGACATGCCGTGGTAAAAATATTGTCCCATTTGGGGCAGGTTTGGGTATAAGCTTCTCGCAAACCAGAGCTTCTCTCACAACAAGCCTGATCGTTTCGGTAGGGAACGTGCTACCTTGGGGGACGAAACGATATCTGTTGCCTCTTCTTACTTTCAAAAATTTTCTCGTGTCAACATAGAACAACAGGAGTGTTGTGTCAATTTTTGGGATTTTTCGGGGTTCGCTTGGACATTTTTATACATTAACTGAGATTTCTATGCATTTATGTGCATAATTCAAATTTGAACTACATGCACATGCTGCAGTGCATATAAATGGGTTAAAAATTGAAATATGTGTCCTTGGTTGCATGCTTAAGTCCCATGCAAGAAATGAGAATGAGTGTCAAACACCTTGCCACCGTCGCTCGGCCGCTAACATTGAGATACATGGTTTTTAAATTCTAGTAAATCGAAAACGTGTCTGAAATTTATGAAACTTGACATGCTAGCATGGAACGGCATCAACATACCGTGGTAAAAATATTGTCCCATTTGGGGCAGGTTGGGGTATAAGCTTCTCACAAACCAGAGCTTCTCACAACAAGCCTCGTGGTTACGGTAGGGAACATTTCACCTTTCTGGACGAAACGATATCCGTTGCCTCTTCTTGATTTCAATTTTTTTTCTAGTGTCAACATAGAACAACATGAGGGTTGTGTTAATTTTAGGAATTTTTCGGGGTTCGTTTGGACATTTTTATACATTAACTAAGTTTTCTATACATTTATGTGCATAATTCAAATTTGAACTACAGGCACATGCTCTAGTGCATGTAAATTGTTTGAAAAATTAAATCTATGTCCTTGGCTACATGCTTCGGTCCCATGCAAGAAATGGGAATGAATGTCAAACACCCTGCCACCGTCGCTCGGCCGTAAACATTGAGATACATGATTTTTAAATTGTAGTAAATCCAAAACTCGTCTGAAGTTTGTGAAACTTGACATGCTATCATGGAGCGTCATCAACATGCTGTGGTAAAAAAATTGTCCCATTTGGGGCAGGTTTGGGTATAAGATTCTCGCAAACCAGAGCTTCTCACAACAAGCCTGATGGTTTCGGTAGGGAACGTGCCACCTTTGGGGACGAAACGATATCCGTTGCCTCTTCTTGCTTTCAAAATTTTTCTAGTGTCAACATAGAACGACAGGAGTGTTGTGTCAATTTTTGGGATTTTTCTGGGTTCGCTTGGACATTTTTATACATTAACTGGGTTTTCTGGCATTTTATCTACATAATTCAAATTTGAACTACATGCACATGCTCCAGTGCAGAAAAATGGGTTGACATATGAAATGTGTGTCCTTGGGTGCATGCTTAGGTCCCATGCAAGAAATGGGAATGAATTTCAAACACCAGGGCACTGTTGGTTGCCGGCAAAACATTGAGATACTTTGTTTTTAAATTCTAGTAAAAATCCAGAAATTGTCTGAAATTCATGAAACTTGGCATGCTATCATGGAATGGCACCCGACATGCTGTGGTATTTTTCGTGTCCATTTTGAGAGAAGGCGCACTCGAATAACAGCCAACAAAGGCATTTTGAAAAAATAGCTGCCACTTTAACATCTCAAATGTTTGTATAATTTAATTCGTGTGTGTTATGTTAACCATTCACGTGACGCCACGTGTCTAGATTTTAATGGCTATAGGAGGTGCCGTGCGGATAGCTGCTTGACTAAATGGGAGGCGTGCGAGCGCAGTCTGGTGCGCAGACTGACCGAGAGGCGTGCAAGCTTTCCTCCAATGCGCAGGCTCACCGGGAAGCGTGCGAGCTGTACGCTGCGCAGGCTCACTGGGAAGCGAGCCCTTTGACTTCCATGGCCGCCCGCCTTGCTCGCATCCTTTCCATTAATGGCGCCCGGGCCACTGTTTAATACGGGCGGCCTTACTGTTCGCCTCCCATTCCCTTCCCTCCCGCAGACCTCCACCAACGCCATGGCGCAGAAGGATCATCTGCCACTAGTCTTCAAGTTTGGTGAAGTCGACTCTGAGCCGGAGGAGATAGAAAATAAGGAGGAATGGGGCCTCATGGACATGGTCCTGAACGAGCTGGCCACGGCAGTTGCTGCCCCCGCGCCCGTCCCAGCTCCCATCCCCGCGCCCGCGCCAGCGACTATCCCCGTAGCATTGACGGGCTAGTCGCCGAGCACTATCGCAGAGTTGGAAGCCGCGGGCATCAGCGAGGTCTCCACGGACCCGCGCGAGCTCATGTACATGCCAGCGCCAGAGCCGTGCCCGTGCGCGCCCCTCCACCCACCGCTACGCCGGTCCCCGTGCGTTTGCCTGCACCCGCCGCACCCGTGCCCGTGCGCACGCCCCCCTCAGCGGCATGGGACGCCGCCATCGACCACTACCTCGCAGCGCCGCGAGTTGCCGTCCTCCCGCGCCCCGCCCGTCGATCGCGCGACGACATGATGTTTGATTTCCAAGTGAAGAACATTTTGTGCTGCCTTGAAGACTTCAACAACGGCGTCCCGGAGAACGACAACGACAACGCCGGCGCGGCACGCCACCTCCGCCGCCTCCGGAAATAGTTTTTTTGGGTTTAATACTGTATCTCGATCATATGAATATAAATTTGCAGTGTGACTGAATGAAAGATATGGTTTGAACGAACTTGCGTTTTTCTCTCTTAATGTACAGACTTATCAAAGGATTTTATTTTGAAAAAAATGTCAATGGTTTTTAAATATAAAACACTCATCGCAAATGTTTTAGTCAGAACACCCGTATGCAAACCGACAGCTTCCCCAGGAAGCCAAGGGAAAATGTGCCGAGCAGGATTTGTGCAGCTCTTGATCGCAAACGTTTTAGATAGAACAACCGTATGCAAAGTGAGAGCTATGGTCTTCCCCCGTAAGTCAACGGAAAATTCGCAGCGCAGGATTTGTGCATCTCTTCAACACAAACGGTTCAGATTGAATATGGTATGCAAAGCCAGACTTCGGCGCTAAGCCAAGAGAAAATGTGCCGAGCAGGATTTGTACATCCCTTCAACGCAAAGGGTTGTTTTGGATGACCCGTGTGCAACCACGTGCAGACAATTTGGTAAGATTTGCATCTGTCATATTTGGGTATATTGCCATTTGTCAAACTGGAAAGATTGACATTTGTTGATCTAGTAACATTGCCATTTGTCAACCTTGTAACACTGCGATTTGTCAAAATATGCAGCTAAAAATCACTAGCAGTATCTAATTTTTGCAACTAAAATTCAGTAATTAAGCATAGATTTCATTCATAGATTAAGCAGTCATTCTTTATACAAATAGTTCAACTTGACAGCTGAACCGACCAAACTTTTCCCCAATTGTTGCCAACCACGTACTGAAATAGCTAGTTCAACTATATATACTAGCTAATTTTAAGTACGTTGTACAGTTTCACCACATCTATAGTCAGATGAACTGAACAAAATAGCCCCTAAATACTACTACTACGGAGGGGCATTGTACTACTTTCGGCAGCCTCTCCTCTATCGAGCGCGCTCAGTAAGAGGCAGCGGAGGAGGAGCCTACCGACGAGCTGGACAACTGCAATACGGTGCCTGCCGCTGCTGCACCTTCAGCGACGCTCACCTCGAAAGCCCTCTGCCGCTCCAGACGACCCCTCTCGAAGCGGTGGTTCTCCTCGTAGATCACCTGATTCCTCGCCCCTGCGGCGGCGTGTGCTGCGGCTGATACGTCTCCAACGTATCTATAATTTTTTATTGTTCCATGCTATTAGATTATCTGTTTTGGATGTTTTCTATGCATTAATATGCTATTTTTTATTATTTTTGGGACTAACTTATTAACCTAGAGCCCAGTGCCAGTGTCAGTTTCTGTTTTTTCCTTGTTTTTAAGCCTCGCAGAAAAGGAATACCAAACGGAGTTTAAACGGAATAAAACTTCACGATGATTTTTCTTAGACCAGAAGACACCCAGGGGACTTGGAGTCCAAGTCAGAAGAGCCACGAGGCGGCGACAAGGGTGGAGGGCGCGCCCCCCTACCTTGTGGGCCCCTAGGGACTTCCCTGACCTAGCTCTTCGTCCTATATATTCACAAATATTCCCAAACCATCAGAGGCATCCATGAAAACACTTTTCCACCGCCGCAACCTTCTGTTCCCGTGAGATCCCATCTTGGGGCCTTTTCTGGCATCCTGCCGGAGGGGGAATCGATCACGGAGGGCTTCTACATCAACACCATTGCCCTTCCGATGAAGCGTGAGTAGTTTATCTCAGACCTACGGGTCCATATCTAGTAGCTAGATGGCTTCTTCTCTCTCTTTGATTCTCAATACAACGTTCTCCTTGATGTTCTTGGAGATCTATCCGATGTAATCTTCTTTTGCGGTGTGTTTGTCGAGATCCGATGAATTGTGGATTTATGATCAGCTTATCTATGAATATTATTTGAATCTTCTCTGAATTCTTTTATGCATGATTTAATATCTTTGTATTTCTTCGAATTATCGGATTGGTTTGGTCAACTAGATTGGTTTTCTTGCAATGGGAGAGGTGCTTAGCTTTGGGTTCAATCTTGGGTGATTTTACCTAGTGACAAAGTAGGGGTAGCGAGACACGTATTGCATTGTTGCCATCGAGGATAAAAAGATGAGGTTTTCATCATATTGTTTGAGTTAATTCCTCTACATCATGTCATCTTACTTAAGGCGTTACTCCGTTCTTTATGAACTTAATACTCTAGATGCATGCTGGATAGCGGTCGATGTGTGGAGTAATAGTAGTAGATGCAGGCAGGAGTCAGTCTACTTGACACGGACGTGATGCTTATATGCATAATCATTGCCTTGGATATCGTCATAACTTTGAGCTTTTCTATCAATTGCTCGACAGTAATTTGTTCACCCACCATATTATTTACCTTCATGAGAGAAGCCTCTAGTGAAACCTATGGCCCCCGGGTCAATTTTCCATCATATTACTTTCCGATCTACTATTTTGCAATCTTTTATTTTCAGATCTATATACCAAAAAACCTAAAAATATTTTATCTTTTGTTTATCTATCTCTATCAGATCTTACCTTTGCAAGTGACCGTGAAGGGATTGACAACCCCTTTATCACGTTGGGTGCAAGTGTTTGATTGTTTGTGCAGGTGTTGGTGATTTGTGCGTTCTTCTCCTACTGGATTGATACCTTGGTTCTTAACTGAGGGAAATACTTACCTCTGAAACAATTTTCAGAAAAATATAAAAAGATTTGCCTTTTTATTCGCCCTTCTTCCGTTCGATCTTTTGTTTGCTTGTGTTACCATGTGCCTTCTTTTTGCTTGCATCTTCGCTTGCTAAAAGTTTATGGATCCTCATCCACTTGCTAATCTTTTTAAGAGATCCAATTATGATGAACCTATTGCTAGTGAAAGATCATGGATGTCGCCTAGAGGGGGGGGTGAATAGGCGCTTTAAAATAATTACGGTTTAGGCTTGAACAAATGCGGAATAAACCTAGTGGTTAATTTGTCAAGCACAAAACCTACAACAACTAGGCTCACCTATGTGCACTAACAACTTATGCTAAGCAAGATAAACAACTAAGTGATAGCAAGATATATGACAAGAAACAATATGGCTATCACAAAGTAAAGTGCATAAGTAAAAGGGCTCGGGTAAGAGATAACCGAGGCACGTGGAGACGACGATGTATCCCGAAGTTCACATCCTTGCGGATGCTAATCTCCGTTTGGAGCGGTCTGGAGGCACAATGCTCCCCAAGAAGCCACTAGGGCCACCGTAATCTCCCCACGCCCTCGCACAATGCAAGATGCCGTGATTCCACTAAGGGACCCTTGAGGGCGGTCACCAAACCCATACAAATGGCAACCCTTGGGGGCGGTCACCGAACCCGTACACTTTGGCAACCCTTGCGGGCGGTCACCGGAACCCGTCAAATTGCTCGGGGCGATCTCCACAACCTAATTGGAGACCCCGACGCTTGCCCGGAGCTTTACACCACAATGATTAAGCTCTGAACACCAACAACCATCTAGGGCGCCCAAGCACCCAAGAGGAACAAGCTCAAGGGTACCAAGCACCCAAGAGTAATAAGCTACTCAACTTCACTTCCACGTATCACCGTGGAGAACTCAAACCGATGCACCAAATGCAATGGCAAGGGCACACGGAGTGCCCAAGTCCTTCTCTCCCAAATCCCACCGAAGCAACTAATGCTAGGGAGGTAAATGAGAGGAAGAACAAGAAGGAAAACACCAAGAACTCCAAGATCTAGATCCAAGGGGTTCCCCTCACATAGAGGAGAAAGTGATTGGTGGAAATGTGGGTCTAGATCTCCTCTCTCTTTTCCCCCAAAAACTAGCAAGAATCCATGGAGGGATTGAGAGAAAGCAAGCTCGAAGAAGGTCAACAATGGGGGAAGAACGAGAGCTCAAAAGGATAAGACTCAATGGGGAAGAAGGCCTCCTTTTATAGGAGGGGGAAAAATCCAACCGTTATCACCTCACTCAGCCTGCGCGACGCGGTACTACCGCACACGGCCGCGGTACTACCGCTGCAGGGTGCGGTACTACCGCTTGTGTGGTAGTGACCAGATGAGGGCCCGTTGCACAGGGCAACGAGCGGTAGAACCGCCGAAGCGGTACTACCGCGCGCCCCTACGGTACTACCGTAAGGCAGGCATCAACTGGTACAGAAAATGCACGGAAGTAAAAAATTACTTCCGTGACTACTTCCGCTGAGTTTGGGACGTGCGAAAATCCGACACGGTACTACCGCTCGCAGGGAGCGGTACTACCGCGTAAGGGCGGAAGTAAAAAATTACTTCCGCGCCTACTTCCGTGCGCGCCAGCGTTCTGGGCTAGAGGCAGCTGTACTACCGCTCGCGAGGAGCGGTACTACCGCACATTGCGGTACTACCGCTGACCCCTGCGGTACTACTGCTCCCTTGAGCAGTACTATCGCACGCCATAGAAGCTATAGCACTTGGAAGCCTTCATCTCACAGCGAAAGACAACAGAAGGATACAATAAAACCAGAACTGCCATAACTTCTGCAAATGAGCTCTGAATTGAGCAAACTCAAGCTTGTTGGATAGAAGACAACGAGTAGCATCAAAACAGCGAAGAGGCAGGGGAGGTATGCCTAGCTTATAGAGGAGTGAAACCTCCAACAGAGAAGAACCGGCATAACCTCCAACATCGAAAACATCATAGAAGATGCAAGAGAACTCTATTTTCGATGAACTCGAGCTTGTCATCAAGATGACCAAAAGCTCTAAGACTCACAAGGAGAACCAAACAAGAACCAATAAAGATGATGCAAGGATGCAATGGTTTGAGCTCTCTATGAACGATAAGATCAAGCTACTCATCGAGAGCCCCCCTGGATAGTACGACAATCGATCCTATAACCCGGTCTCCCAACTACCACCATGAGACCGGTAAAAGAGAAAACCTATCAAGGGCAAACCTTTGCCTTGCACAAAGTCCACTTGATCTAGATGATGACGACCTTGACTTCCTCAAGTTGGACCACCTTTCTTGATTCCGTTGGCTTGGTGAAGACTAGTTGATTGCTCCCCCATACTCCACTATGGGTGAGCCACTCTTTGGCTCATCTTCACAAGTACATTGCCACCACAATGGACGGCAAGCTTCAAGCATGTGATCTCTTCGTGATGATCCACTTGAACTTGCACACCGCAACTGAAAGGATCGATAAAGTTGACTAGAGGGGGGGGGGTGAATAGGCAACTAACAATTTTTAGCTTTTCTTTACCAAATTAAACTTTGCATCAAAGTAGGTTGTCTAGAAATGCAACTAGGTGAGCAACCTATAAGATGCAACAACAACAAGCATATAAGCAAGCAAGGAATACAACACACAAAGAAGCTTGCACAGGTAAAGGTAAGAGATAACCAAAAGTGGAGCCAGTGAAGATGAGGATGTGTTACCGAAGTTCCTTCCCTTTGAGAGGAAGTACGTCTCCGTTGGAGCGGTGTGGAGGCACAATGCTCCCCAAGAAGCCACTAGGGCCACCGTATTCTCCTCTCGCCCTCACACAATGCGAGATGTCGTGATTCCACTATTGGTGCCCTTGAAGGCGGCGACCGAACCTTTACAAACAAGGTTGGGGCTCTCTCCACAACCGAATTGGAGGCTCCCAACGAAACCACGGAGCTTCACCACAATGGAATATGGCTCCGTGGTGACCTCAACCGTCTAGGGTGCTCAAACACCCAAGAGTAACAAGATCCGCAAGGGATTAGTGGGGGGAATCAAATTTCTCTTGGTGGAAGTGTAGGTCGGGGCCTTCTCAACGAATCCCTAGAAAATCAACAAGTTTGATTGGCTAGGGAGAGAGATCGGGCGAAAATGGAGCTTGGAGCAACAATGGAGCTTAGGGGAGTAGAGGTAGTGGACTCGGAGAAGAGGACTCCCCTTAAATAGTTAGAAGACAAATTCAACCGTTATCCACTAAAACAGCCCGCGATGTGCGGTACTACCGCAAGGAATTGCGGTACTACTGCCAGTCTGTGCGGTACTACCGCACCCACGGCAGAGGCCAGACGAAGCCCTGTTGCGTTGACGCAACGAGCGGTAGAACCGCCGGAGCGGTACTACCGCGCGCCCTTGCGGTACTACCGCAAGGCAGGGTTCAACTAGGCTGGGAAGGCACGGACGAATAAAATTACATCCGTGGCTACTTTCGCTGAGTTTTGATCTGTGCAAAAATCCAACACGGTACTACCGCATCCATGGAGCGATACTACCGCACATGGCGCGGATGTAAAAAATTACATCCGCCCCTACTTCCGCGCGAGTAGCTGAGCTGGGCCAGATGTCACTGTACTACCGCGTCCGAGGAGCGGTAGTACCGCAAGTCTTTGCGGTACTACCGCGTCCCTGTCTGGTACTACCGTGAGCATCTACGGTACTACTGCTCCGTAGAGCAGTACCATCGCATGCCACAGCACAATACCACTTGGAGTCCTTCATTTTGCAAAGACACGAATAACCGGTTGGTGCTCCAAAGGAATAATGGAAGGGTGGTGCAAAGGAATAGACATGTACATGTTGATTCCACCCTAACCTTTCCGAAGTGGACCCCCTCTTAATAGTACGGCTTTCCTACGACTCAAATCCACCGAAAAGAAACGAAGAGAACTGCCGTCTTTACTAGGCTCCGAGGGGCATCGAATCGTCTTGTGCCTAAACATGAGATATCTGAAATGCTCAATGCACACGATTAGTCCGCAAATGCAATGTCATCAATCACCAAAACCACATAGGGTGAAATATGCCCTTACAATCTCCCCCTTTTTGGTGGATTGATGACAACACGGGATTTGCACATAAGGGTACTAAAATAAAGTAAGCAAACCCACCATCCACAAAATATAGATAGGCTCCCCCTAGATGTGTGCACTCTATTTAAATGCTTTGGACTGCACGGCACACATACTAGGATCAACACTCCCCCTATATTTTATAGACAAGGCATTCCTTGCAACAATATAAATAACACTAAGCATGGAGGCAAGGCAATGCATATGAGCATAAAGTAAAGGGCACACGATAGGAAAGGCTCACGGACTACTAAGCATAAAAGACAATAAGATAAGCTTGAGTGCATATGTCTTACACCATATGAAAGTCTCCGGGACACACAAACACAAGCGCAAACCAACAAACCAAGGCAACACAAACGGAAGACCAACGAAACGAAGGCACAGAGACACGAACACGAAAGCAAATCCTACACTCTCTCCCCCTTTGGCATCGAGACACCAAAAAGGCAGAGAGGACACCTACGACACAGGTGGTAGCATCCTCTGCAGAGATCACTCAACATGCTCCTCATCAGACTCGACAGCGGGAATGGGCTCCTCCTCTGACTCGGTCCACTGATAGCTTTTGTAACACCCCCGGTGGTTAACTACAGTAATCACCTTTTTGATTATGCCATGTCATCATGTTTAACAGTGCATGATCATCATTAACATCTTATTGCATTTCAACTCCTAAGTCAAAATCCAATTTCAACTGAAAGTGAAATATAAAAGTTGTGCAACATAGGAACTAAAATGTTCGATAAATAACAAATATTACAGAGACTATTCTAAAATTGAAACCAACAATAAATAAAATAATTAGGTGGCTCTAACATTGTCAAAACAGCAAGGATTAATTCATTTTAATTATTATAAAAATTGTGTGAGATCCCTTTAACTCCAAACTAAATTTTGGTAGTAGTTGAGGATACCTAGTATTTGTTGGAGCAGTCCCTGTGTTTTGCAAAATTCAAAATGTGGCCTAACAATTCGCTATCTGAGAAAAGAGAATAAATAAAAAGAAAAAGGCAAAAGAAAACAAAAGAAAAGAATAAAAAGAAAAGAGAACCCCCCCTCCCCCCCTCGGCCCAACTGGGCCAAGGCCCAGTCCCGGCCCAGCTCCCCCCCCTATTTGGCCTCCCCCTGGAGGCCGAACCCTAAACGACACCCTCACTCCCCCCCCCCCACGCTACTCCCTCTCTCTCTCCCTCACCCGATCCAAAACTGGATCGGGATCGGGCCGTCGCCGCCCGCCGCCGCCCGCGGGCCCTCCCCACCGGACTGCCCGCTCCGCCACGGGTCACCACCACCGCCGCTCGCCCTGGTCCTGACCCGGTGCCTGCTCGCCGCCCCCTCATCGACCCCGCCGCCCGACGCCATCTCCGGCGCCCCGCGCCCACCGCCCGCACCGTCGGCCGGCCCTGCCGCCTGCCGCCTCAACGGCCTCCCCAACCACCACCGCCGTCGACCCTCTGCTTCCCCCCCGATGTGAGCCGCCCTCTCCGCTCCCCCCTGCCTCGCTCGCTTCCCCCCCCCCGTCGGCCCCCTCCCTTCCCGCGTGACCGCGCGCACGCGCACGCGTCGCCGCGCCCACGCACCGCGCTGCGCGCGCTCCCCGTGCCCTCCTCGCTCGCGCTCACCGCCGCGCGTCCGCGCCCTGGCCGCGTCCCGTTCGGCCGCTGCTGCGCGCCTGCTTCGCCCGCACCTGCCTCCCGCGCCCCTCGCCCCACTTCAGCCGCAGCCGCCGCTCGCCCGGGCGCGCTGCACCGTCCCCTCGCCGTGCCGCTCCGGCGCCGGCCTGCGCCTCGTCGCCCCCCCTCCCCCCGGCGCCCGCTCGCCCGCATGCCCGGGTTCACCCATCGGGCGCCCGGCGTCAGCGCTCGCGCGCCCCGTGCCCGTTTGGCCCTCCCGGGGCCACCGACCAGTGGGCCCGGCCCCCTGTGACGATGACAGAAGGGGCCCACGCCCCTAAAACGATAAAAAAATATAAAAATAATTAAAATTAATAATTAATTAATTAGTTAATTAACTCTGTTTAGATTAATCTAATTTAATTAATTAGTTTTAATTAAATGCTAATTAAATAATTAATCCTAATTAACCCTAACAGTCCGCTGACCTCATGCTGACGTCAGCAAAACACTGTTTCGGATAATGTTAATTTAATTAATTAAATAAATAAATTCCAGAAATTAATAAAAACTTTAGAAAATCATATCTTTTAATCCGTAACTCCGATCGAAAAACTTTATACATGAAAATTGCTCAGAACGACGAGACGAATCCGAATTCGCGGTCCGTTCGTCCGTCACGCGTCCCTAACTATCCGAACATGGAACCGTTCCCCTCCGGTCATCTGTCTGACAAATGTCCGGAACCGGGAAAACATTCCCGGATGGATTCCCCCTTCCTCGGTGACGTGCAACCATACGTTAGGACACACCTGGCACTGCATATTGTCATGCCGTACTTTGCGTTGCTCATGTTTGCTCTATATTTATACTGTTTCCTCCCCCTCTTCTCTCTCGATAGATCCCGACGCAGCTCCGGAGACCGAAGACACCATTGACAACCTTGCCCTTGCCGCCGAGCAACCAGGCAAGCCCCCCCTTTTGATCATCCCGATATCGCCCATTCTATTTCTCATGCTTGCATTAGAATTGCTGCTGCTACCGCTTTACCTATTCTGATGCATAGCCTGTTCATTGTAGCTTGCTGTTGATAATTACCTGCATAACCTAAACTGTTTAGTATAGGCTGAGTAGAGACCTATCAGTGACCCCACTTATCCCGACTGCCACGCTGGATCGTCAGAAGACCCGATCAACGGGATTGAAGACCAGGCCCCGACACCGCACATCACCCCCTTTAGTTGTAACGACACTGCAGCGTTACTATCGAGTGCCGAGGGTGAAACCTCTTGTAGCACTTCTGATGTTAACTCTGTAGAGTAGCTATTCGGTCGTGGTCATCGAGGGTGATTCCTCCTTCACCACTTCCGGTAACGGCGCTGTCGTACAACACCTCAAGTGTGAACCCAGCGAGGGTGATTCCTCCGAGTTCACCTTGACAGATACATCGAGTGGGAAATCAAACGAGGGTGATACCTCAGAATCCCCTGATGTTTTGGACACACGGATACTTGGACTGTACTGTTGATTACTTGGAAAGGCGGGTCGACCCTGAGGGGTACCCGCGTGCGCCTAAGTGGCGAGTGTTGTGAAGACGGGTGCCAGTGTGGTGCTCGAGTGGTGAATACGAGGCGCGGCCGGGCATTCTTAACCCTTGCAGCAAGTCCTCGAGACGGGGGCGACGGGGTCACATCTTTCGTGAGTCTCTGCTCGTTACCGCAAGCCCCTAGTCCTAACGATTTGGATATTTGATCTGAGCAGGTCTCTGGCCTGATAGCACTAACCATCACGTGGGCATAGTATGGGCGTTCTGCATCATATGCATCAGCCGAAAGCTCTGTCAGACGTCCAGTTCAGCATGGCGGCACGGTCGGATCGTGTCGGCCACCCGAGGTGATGCTGGTATCCACCCTGTGCGCAACGACCCGGAGGGCGAGGGGCGATGACCAAGACCCCATTGCGCTTAGGATGTAGACCGGCGGGGACCTCTCTGCTGAGCTGTAGGTAAGGTTGCGATGTGTCGTTTGGCCGAGGCCGGGCCTGACCCAGGAAAGTGTGTCCGGCCGGAGTTAATCGAGCGTGTTGGGTAAGTTGGTGCACCCCTGCAGGGAAGAACACTTCTATCGATAGCCGGTCCTACGGTAAAGGACACTCGGAGTTGTATCCCGATCGATACAACTAGAACTGGATACCTGTGATGAGACCTGTATGTATGGCTCTGGGATTGCTTCTCGCAGGGAGTCGAGAAGGGATCTCCGGACAAGGTTGATGACTGTATGGCTCTAGGATTGCTTTCTCGCAGGGAGTCGAGAAAGGATCTCTGGGTGAGGTTGAGACTTAATGTTACTACTACATTATATTGTACTGTTCTACTCTCTTCTATTGCTGCAAGACCTCTGAAGATGCTAGTCTTCGATAGGACTAGGCCTCCTCTCTATTCTGGCATTTCTGCAGCCCAGTCCACATATACAGCCTCTCATTGAAAATGTTGCATATGTAGTGTAGATCCTTGCTTGCTGAGTACTTCTGAGTACTCACTGTTGCTTTGGTTTCCTTTTCTCCCCATATCAGTTTGTCGTAACAAGATGACGGAGCCCCTGAGACAGCTGCGCTGCCGACGATCGCTACTACTACTACCCAGAGGATGGATTCTGCTATGAGTTGACTGACGACCAGGAGTAGCATCGGAGGGTCCCAGGCAGGAGGCCTACGCCTTTCGATCATAGTGTTTTATTTTGCCCCACCTTTCTAAAGGCCTTTCTGTTTCTGTTTCATATCTGTACACAGATATCTGATGCTTCCGCTGACGCTTGTTCGCAAGCTTATGTATTCGAGCCCTCGAGGCCCCTGGCTTGTAATATAAAGCTTGTATGACTTTATTTATGTTTTAGAGTTGTGTTGTGATATCTTCCCGTGAGTCCTTAGGCTTGATCGTGTGCATTTGCGTGTATGATTAGTGCACGATCGGGCCGGGGGCATCACAAGTTGGTATCAGAGCCGACTGACTGTAGGAACCCCCCTTTCCAACTCCTTGGTCGAAGTTGAGTCTGGTGGTCCAAAACTGTTTTACTAACTTGGCTGTGTGGCTTACGGGCCCACGTCGCCAATTGGGTGGTATTAGTATCTTTTATTCCTCATCTTTACTCTGGGACTCTGATCTCTCTTCTATTCGGGTTAAAATTTTGCTAACTCCAACATTAGGTTCTCGTGATCACATCCACCCGGAGTTCTGAAATTTCCCCCCTTGCTCCAAGATTGTGGACCAGGTTCTGCTTACAGGATCCTTTTATCGAGGGCACCCTGTGTTTCACTTGCAGATTCCTCGCTCCAATAGTTTTCTCCGATGTTGATGTAGCCTTTGCTATGTCTCGTTGTGTACTTCCCTACCGCGTGCCTGCGAGCCGCCTAGTTGTCTAGCCCTCCCTTTTTCTACTGTCGTAATGCCGGATTCTAACCGAGGCTATGTGTGGATTTGAATGTCTGGTGCGAATATGATGAAGTATCTATTGTGCTTCCTTCTGTTGAGCATGATACTTCATGAATTATTCCATACTCCTGCAGTTTTTCTTGCTAAACTGCCCCTGTTGATTTGGCAGGATGGCTGACGATCCTCCACCTCCACCCTATATTGCCGCAATGATGCAGCAGTTTATCACCGAACTAATGGCTCAATTTCCAAACCAGACTGCTCAGCAACAGAATGCTCCAATAACTCTGCCGGAATTCGTGCGCCTCAATCCGTCCACTTTTCGCAGCTCGACTGATCCAATGGATGCTGATGATTGGCTCCGTGACATTGCCTTCCAGATGATGTCGGCCAATGTTATCCCTGACAGTTACGTCACCTATGCGACGTATCACCTGAGGGGATCAGCGGCTCAATGGTGGGAAAGCCACAAGGGTATGTTGTCTACTGAAACTGTAACCACTTGGCAGGAATTTCAGTCAGCTTTTCGTGCACGGTACATTCCTCAAGGTCTGATGGACCAGAAGAAGCAGGAGTTCCATAAACTCTCACAGGGCACAATGACTATGGATGAATATCAGAGGAAATTCCTTGAATTATCCCGCTATGCTGCGGATGACATCGACACTGACACTCGCAAGCAGGAGAAATTCCGTGAAGGACTACGTACTGATATAAAACTTGCACTTGCTGTCCATGATTTCACAGAATTCGCAACGCTTGTCAGCAAATCTTTCCAAGTTGAAACAGCTCTGACTGACTACCAGGAGTCGCTCAAGCGCACTCGTGATGTTGGTTCGTCTTCGGGTCGACCTGTTCAGAAGCATCGAGTCTGGATTCCCCATAATGTTTACCACCGACCTGCTCCAACACCAAGGCCGTCATATGTTGCACCTCGTTTGCCTTCACCGCCGAGACAGCTATCGGTTCATGATGGACCGCCTGATGCTATGGCTTTTCATCAGGATGCACCACGTCCTCCCGTTGGTTGCAAGAAGAGCTGTCGGAACCGTCGTCTCAGAAGCTCTAATGCCAGGCCGTCTGCTATAGTTCGGGTCCATGTCAACCAAGTTAACATAGAAGAAGCTCGACAGGACCCCAACATTGTGATGGGCACCCTTCTAGTGAATTCAATCCCAGCTTCAGTCCTCTTTGATTCTGGAGCATCGCACTCCTTCATGTCCGAAAGTTTTGCGTGAAGCCATGATATACTTTTCGAGGAGATGTCCATCCCATTAGTAATCCATTCACCTGGGGCTAATTGGCAAACTACCATGGTTAGCCACGGTAACCACATTGTGATCGGAGGATTGATGTTCCCCGTTTCACTCATTGCTCTCAAGACCTCCAACATAGACATTATTCTCGGTATGGACTGGTTGAAGCCTCATAAAGCTTTGATTGACTGTGCCACTGAAACAGTCCGCCTCACACACCCTTCCGGTCAGACTGTCAGATACTCAGCTCGTACAGTGCAGGACGCCGAAGCTCAGATATATGTTCTAAATGCATTGAACGCTTCACCTCTTGAAGGCATCGAGAACGTTCCAGTTGTTCGTGAATTTCAAGATGTATTTCCAGAAGAACTTCCAGGAATACCCCCTGCTAGAGCTGTTGAGTTCGTCATCGACTTGAAGCCTGGCACAACTCCTATTGCGAAGCGTCCTTATAAGATGCCTCCGCATCATCTTCTCGAACTTAAGGAAGAAATCGACACGTCACTTAAGAAAGGTTTCATCCGCCCCAGTTCCTCTGCTTGGGGAGCACCTTCACTCTTCGTTGAGAAGAAGGATGGAACTAACCGGTTGGTTCAGGATTATCGGCCCATTAACCAAGCTACAATCCATAATAAATATCCGCTTCCCCGGATCAATGATTTGTATGATCAACTTGCCGGTTCCTCAGTATTCTCTAAGCTTGATTTGAGATTGGGATACCATCAGATCCGTGTTCGTGAAGAGGATATTCCCAAGACTGCATTTGTTACTCGTTATGGCTCCTACGAGTACACCGTCATGTCATTTGGCTTAACAAATGCTCCAGCCACATTCTCCCGTCTGATGAATTACATCTTCATGGATTACCTCGACAAATTTGTCGTGGTATATCTGGATGATATTCTGGTCTATTCAAAGAATAAGGAAGAACATGCCGAACACCTCCGTCTTGTACTGGAAAGGCTCCGAGAACACCAATTGTATGCCAAGTACTCCAAATGTGAATTCTGGCTATCTGAAGTAACCTACCTTGGTCATGTAATTTCCAAAGATGGAATTGCCGTTAACCCAGAACGAGTTCAGGCTATTCTGGACTGGACTCCTCCGAAGAACGTCAAGCAAGTGAGAAGTTTTCTCGGCCTTGCAAGCTATTGCCGTCGATTTGTCGAGAACTTTTCTAAGATTGCTAAGCCACTGACTGATCTGCTTCACAAAGGCGTTAAGTTCGAATGGACAGAAAAATGTCAGGAAAGTTTTCAAGCACTCAAAGACAAGCTAACATCTGCCCCAGTACTATCTCCTCCAGATACCCGCAAAGACTTTGTGATTTATTGTGACGCATCCCGTGAAGGATTAGGCTGTGTCCTAATGCAAGAGCGTAAAGTGATTGCTTATGGCTCTCGTCAGTTGCGCCCACATGAAGAGAATTATCCGGTACATGATCTAGAACTAGCTGTTGTCATCTATGCACTGCAGTTGTGGCGACATTACCTTCTCGGTAATCGTTGCGAGATATACACGGATCATAAAAGTCTGAAGTACTTGTTCACTCAACCTTCTCTAAACCTCCGTCAGCAAAGATGGATGGACGCCATTGCGGACTATGATTTAGGTATATCCTATACCCCTGGCAAGGCTAACGTGATGGCTGATGCCTTAAGCCGCAAGTCCTATTGCGACAACCTCATGGTTAGGCGAGCTCAACCTCGTCTTTTTGAAGAACTGTGCAAGCTAAATCTGCGTATTGTTCCACAGGGCTCTCTGAATAACCTTGTGATACAACCAGATCTTGAGAAAGCTGTTAAGAATGCACAAGCTAAAGATGCTGAAATTGATCTGATGAAGAAAGACCTTCACCTTGTAAAGTACAGGGATTTCTCGCTGTCTGAAGATGGAACCTTGTATTTCAGAAACCGCATTGTCGTACCTCGTTTCGAACTCATGACTGACAAAGTCATGAAGGAGGCACATGACACACCATTGTCTATTCATCCAGGTAGCACCAAGATGTATCGTGATCTCCGTCAAAGGTACTGGTTGTCTAGAATGAAGCAGGACATTGCTCGTTATGTTGCTGAATGTGATGTGTGTCGACGCGTTAAAGCAGAACATCAGAAACCAGCTGGAATTCTGCAATCGCTTCCTATTCCTCTATGGAAATGGGATAAGGTTCAGATGGATTTCGTTACAGGACTTCCCAGGTCACAGAAGGGTCACGATGCTATTCTTGTCGTCGTCGACCAACTCTCTAAGGTTGCACACTTCCTGCCCGTCAAGGAGACGATCACTGCTAGTCAGTTAGCAGAGTTGTATATCTCCAGAATTGTATCACTCCACGGTATTCCGAAGGAGATCAGTTCGGACCGTGGCAGTCTTTTCACTTCCAAATTCTGGGAAAGTTTCCAAACAGCTATGGGAACTCATATTACCTGGAGTTCAGCTTATCATCCCCAATCCCAAGGCCAAGTCGAACGAGTCAATCAGGTTCTTGAAGACATGCTTCGGGCTTGTGTTATTTCATTCGGCAAGAAGTGGGAAGAATCTCTCCCGTATGCCGAGTTATCTTATAACAGCAGCTATCAAGCCAGCTTGAAAATGGCTCCCTTTGAAGTTCTTTATGGACGTAAGTGTCGAACCCCTCTGAATTGGTCAGAAACTGGGGAACGACCGCTCGTGGGTCCGGATATTATTCAACACGCCGAAGAACAAGTTCGTATTGTCCGAGAAAATCTCAAGGCGGCTCAGGACCGCCAGAAGAGCAACTATGATCGCAAACGATGGGGTTTGACTTATCAACCTGGTGATCAGGCTTATCTGCGAGTCACCCCGATGAAGGGCACTCACCGTTTTGGAATCCAGGGCAAGCTAGCTCCGCGCTACATTGGTCCTTTCCGCATTATTGCTAGACGTGGTCAGGTGGCATATAAATTGGAGTTGCCACCGCAATTCTCTCATATCCACGACGTCTTCCATGTGTCGCAACTTCGTAAATGCTTCAAGGAATCTCCGCACCGAGCAGTGGATCACGAGGTGCTCGAATTGCAAGATGATCTATCTTATAAGGAACATCCGATCCACATTCTCGATGAAGCTGAACGTCGGACCCGTCAGAAGGTTACCAAGTTCCTCAAAGTGCAGTGGTCAAATCATACTGAAGATGAAGCCACTTGGGAACGCGAGGATAATCTTCGTGCGGAATACCCCGAACTTTTTCCTTCTACCTCTTAATAATCGGGACGAGAATTCTTGTTAGTAGAGGAGATTTGTAACACCCCCGGTGGTTAACTACAGTAATCACCTTTTTGATTATGCCATGTCATCATGTTTAACAGTGCATGATCATCATTAACATCTTATTGCATTTCAACTCCTAAGTCAAAATCCAATTTCAACTGAAAGTGAAATATAAAAGTTGTGCAACATAGGAACTAAAATGTTCGATAAATAACAAATATTACAGAGACTATTCTAAAATTGAAACCAACAATAAATAAAATAATTAGGTGGCTCTAACATTGTCAAAACAGCAAGGATTAATGCATTTTAATTATTATAAAAATTGTGTGAGATCCCTTTAACTCCAAACTAAATTTTGGTAGTAGTTGAGGATACCTAATATTTGTTGGAGCAGTCCCTGTGTTTTGCAAAATTCAAAATGTGGCCTAACAATTTGCTATCTGAGAAAAGAGAATAAATAAAAAGAAAAAGGCAAAAGAAAACAAAAGAAAAGAATAAAAAGAAAAGAGAACCCCCCTCCCCCCCCCTCGGCCCAACTGGGCCAAGGCCCAGCTCCCGGCCCAGCTCCCCCCTATTTGGCCTCCCCCTGGAGGCCGAACCCTAACCGACACCCTCACTCCCCCCCCCCCACGCTACTCCCTCTCTCTCTCCCTCACCCGATTCACCAAACTGGATCGGGATGGGCCGTCCGCCCGCCGCGCCGCGGGCCCTCCCACCGGACGCCCGCTCCGCCGCGGGTCACCACCACCGCCGCTCGCCCTGGTCCTGACCCGGTGCTGCTCGCCGCCCCCTCATCGACCCCCCGCCCGCCGCCCCCATCCCGGCGCCCGCGCCCACCGCCCGCACCGTCGGCCGGCCCTGCTGCCTGCCGCCTCAACGGCCCCCCAACCACCACCGCCGCCGCCCCTTGCTTTCCCCCCCCCGATGTGAGCCGCCCTCTCCGCTCCCCCCTGCCTCGCTCGCTTTCCCCCCCCCCCCCAAGTCGGCCCCCTCCCTTCACGCGTGACCGGCGCACGCACGCGCACGCGTCGCTGCGCCACGCACCGCGCTGGCGCGCTCCCCGTGCACTCCTCGCTCGCGCTCACCGCCGCGCGTCCGCCGCCCTGCCGCGTCCGTCTGCCGCTGTGCGCGCCTGCTTCGCCCGCACCTGCCTCCCGCGCTCCTCGCCCCACTTCAGCAGCAGCCGCCGGCGAGCAAAGTCGAGAGACTGGGAAGGACCAAAATAGAAGTGAAGCTAAGGAGAGGGACAAGAATAATAGAAAACAAAAACAAGGAGATAAGATAGACAGCACGCCCGGGTTCACCCATCGGGCGCCCGGCGTCAGCGCCCGCGCGCCCCGTGCCCGTTTGGCCCTCCCGGGGCCACCGACCAGTGGGCCCGGCCCCCTGTGACGATGACAGAAGGGGCCCACACCCCTAAAACGATAAAAAAATAAAATAAAAATAAAAATAATTAAAATAATTAATTAATTAATTAGTTAATTAATTACTTAATTAACTCTTTTTAGATTAATCTAATTTAATTAATTAGTTTAGTTAAATCCTAATTAACCCTAACAGTCCGCTGACCTCATGCTGATGTCATGCTGACGTCAGCAAAACACTGTTTCGGATAATGTTAATTTAATTAATTGAATAAATTCCAGAAATTAATAAAAACTTTAGAAAATCATATCTTTTAATCCGTAACTCCGATCGAAAAACTTTATACATGAAAATTGCTCAGAACGACGAGACGAATCCGAATGCGCGGTCCGTTCGTCCGTCACGCGTCCCTAACTATCCGAACATGGAACCGTTCCCCTCCAGTCATCTGTCTGACAAATGTCCGGAACCGGGAAAACATTCCCGGGTGGATTCCCCCTTCCTCGGTGACGTGCAACCATACGTTAGGACACACCTGGCACTGCATATTGTCATGTCGTACTTTGCGTTGCTCATGTTTGCTCTATATTTATACTGTATCCTCCCCCTCTTCTCTCTCGATAGATCCCGACGCAGCTCCGGAGACCGAAGACACCATTGACAACCTTGCCCTTGCCGCCGAGCAACCAGGCAAGCCCCCCCCCCCTTTTGATCATCCCGATATCGCCCATTCTATTTCTCATGCTTGCATTAGAATTGCTGCTGCTACCGCTTTACCTATTCTGATGCATAGCCTGTTCATTGTAGCTTGCTGTTGATAATTACCTGCATAACCTAAACTGTTTAGTATAGGCTGAGTAGAGACCTATCAGTGACCCCACTTATCCCGACTGCCGCGCTGGATCGTCAGAAGACCCGATCAACGGGATTGAAGACCAGGCCCCGACACCGCACATCACCCCCTTTAGTTGTAACGACACTGCAGCGTTACTATCGAGTGCCGAGGGTGAAACCTCTTGTAGCACTTCTGATGTTAACTCTGTAGAGTAGTTATTCGGTCGTGGTCATCGAGGGTGATTCCTCCTTCACCACTTCCGGTAACGACGCTGTCGTACAACACCTCAAGTGTGAACCCAGCGAGGGTGATTCCTCCGAGTTCACCTTGATGGATACATCGAGTGGGAAATCAAACGAGGGTGATACCTCAGAATCCCCTGATGTTTTGGACACACGGATACTTGGACTGTACTGTTGATTACTAGGAAAGGCGGGTCGACCCTGAGGGGTACCCGCGTGCGCCTAAGTGGCGAGTGTTGTGAAGACAGGTGCCAGTGTGGTGCTCGAGTGGTGAATACGAGGCGCGGCCGGGCATTCTTAACCCTTGCAGCAAGTCCTCGAGACGGGGCGACGGGGTCACATCTTTCGTGAGTCTCTGCTCGTTACCGCAAGCCCCTAGTCCTAACGATTTGGATATTTGATCCGAGCAGGTCTCTGGCCTGATAGCACTAACCATCACGTGGGCATAGTATGGGCGTTCTGCATCGTATGCATCAGCCGAAAGCTCTGTCAGACGTCCAGTTCAGCATGGCGGCACGGTCGGATCGTGTCGGCCACCTGAGGCGATGCTGGTATCCACCCTGTGCGCAACGACCCGGAGGGCGAGGGGCGATGGCCAAGACCCCCTTGCGCTTAGGATGTAGACCGGCGGGGACCTCTCTGCTGAGCTGTAGGTAGGGTTGCGATGTGCCGTTTGGCCGAGGCCGGGCATGACCCAGGAAAGTGTGTCCGGCCGGAGTTAATCGAGCGTGTTGGGTAAGTTGGTGCACCCCTGCAGGGAAGAACACTTCTATCGATAGCCGGTCCTACGGTAAAGGACACTCGGAGTTGTATCCCGATCGATACAACTAGAACTGGATACCTGTGATGAGACCTGTATGTATGGCTCTGGGATTGCTTCTCGCAGGGAGTCGAGAAGGGATCTCCGGACGAGGTTGATGACTGTATGGCTCTGGGATTGCTTTCTCGCAGGGAGTCGAGAAAGGATCTCTGGGTGAGGTTGAGACTTAATGTTACTACTACATTATATTGTACTGTTCTACTCTCTTCTATTGCTGCAAGACCTCTGAAGATGCTAGTCTTCGATAGGACTAGGCCTCCTCTCTATTCTGGCATTTCTGCAGCCCAGTCCACATATACAACCTCTCATTGAAAATGTTGCATATGTAGTGTAGATCCTTGCTTGCTGAGTACTTCTGAGTACTCACGGTTGCTTTGTTTTCCTTTTCTCCCCATATCAGTTTGTCGTAACAAGATGACGGAGCCCCTGAGACAGCTGCGCTACCGACGATCGCTACTACTACTACTAGAGGATGGATTCTGCTATGAGTTGACTGACGACCAGGAGTAGGATCGGAGGGTCCCAGGCAGGAGGCCTACGCCTTTCGATCGTAGTGTTTTATTTTGCCCCGCCTTTCTAAAGGCCTTTCTGTTTCTGTTTCATATCTGTACACAGATATCTAATGCTTCCGCTGACGCTTGTTCGCAAGCTTATGTATTCGAGCCCTCGAGGCCCCTGGCTTGTAATATAAAGCTTGTATGACTTTATTTATGTTTTAGAGTTGTGTTGTGATATCTTCCCGTGAGTCCTTAGGCTTGATCGTGTGCATTTGCGTGTATGATTAGTGCACGGTCGGGCCGGGGGCGTCACAGCCTTGCTTCGCTATCCAGTCAGCCTCAGGAGTGATGTTCGTCTCTGAACCGCTCGACACGTGCTCGCCGAATGTCCTCAAGATCCTGTTGTCGCGCTGGCAAGCCTCCTTCTGAGCAACATGTGTCTTGTACTGCCCCTTGGCCTACATGCAGAACAGAGGCTTCATCTTTGCCTTCAGCCTCTTAGCCCAAGAGGGCTCAGTAGATGGAGGAGCATACCCCGCAGAACTGTCCTCAGCCTCCTCCTCCTCAAACTCGTCCTCATCAACATCCATCCGTGCAGCCTCGGCCTCGGCCCTGGTTGTGGTATTGGCCAACTTGTTCTTCTGGCGCAGCTTGATAGGCTCATGGAGAACCCAGTTGGGAGCAGAGAAGACTTCAGTCGGAAAGAGCTTCTCCCACATCTTCGAGATCAAGAGGTGCAGATAAGGGCCATAGATGGGCACCTTGCGATTGTAGACCGCAAACCGAAGCTCAATCCACGTGATATGAGAGATGTCCAGGGGCTGGGTAATTTGACGGCGCGCCTCCTCACAAAGAAGCAACATATCCACGAGATAAGCATGCACCTTATCCTTGTCGCCAATGCGCGGAAAGAGCGTGTTGCGGAAGATCCGATGCATGACGTCCAGGAAGGGATTGAGCACCCATGACTGCGAGCCATTTGCCAACTTCTTCTCCACAAGGAATGATTGAAGCTTGTTCTTGTTGGCGGACTCAGGATTGGCGTGTGGACGGACACCAACGGGCACATCGAGCCCCTCATCACGGACATGCAGCATTTCCATGAATTCCTTCCAAGTGGCAGACATCCTCCCCCCATTAGTCATCCAAGTCATAGTCCGCTCCCCATCCGTGTGGAAGTGGACAGAAGCAAAGAACTGTGCCAAGAGCTCCTGGTCAAAGTCCATGTGGAAAGTGATGAAGTCTTCAATGCCAAACTGCTCCACCAAGTCCAAGGCCTGACCAAAGTATGCCCGGTCCTTCCTCAGATGAGTCATATCAATCCACTTCATAGGAACATATATGTTGTGCTTTGACTTGATGACATCGATGTAAATGAGATTCTGCTGCTTGGTCCAGAACAACTCATTCCCTTTGAAAGTCTCACGAGGGTTCACATAGGGATTGATCCTCCTTCGAATAATGAACTCAGATAGAGGCATCTCATCCATGCCAAGACTTGGCTCCTTGAACCTGTTAGCGGTCTTCTTGACAGTGCGTTGTTGGGTATTAGAGCCCTCCGGTGCTTCTTGATTGCGAAGCCGCTTATAGCTCGTGTTGCGGCTAGGATTCGAGCGACGGACATCGGAGCCATCACCTTTTGATCCACCGCTTTACCATTGGGATCTATGTCAAGTTGGCATTTGACAGGCATTGGAGTGGAAGCCGTCTTGACATCACTTAGCTTGAATCTCTTGAGCATGTCTTGAGTGTATTTGGCTTGGTTGATGAATGTTCCTTCTCTTCTTTGCTTGATTTCGAACCCGAGAAAGAACTTCAACTCTCCCATCATGGACATCTTGAACTTTGAGGTCATGAGAGCGGCAAATTCCTCATTGAAAGCTTTGTTAGGGGAACCAAAGATAATATCATCGACATATAGTTGGCATACAAACAACTCCCCTTTGACCTTCTTAGTAAAAAGAGTGGGGTCGATTTTCCCAATTTCAAACCCACGATCTTGCAACAACTCAGTAAGGTGCTCATACCATGCACGTGGGGCTTGTTTAAGGCCATAGAGTGCCTTATCGAGTTGGTACACATGATCGGGAAATAGGGATCCTCGAACCCCGGGGGTTGTTTGACATACACCAACTCATTAATAGGACCATTAAGAAAAGCACTCTTCACATCCATTTGTTGCAACTTGAAGTTATGATGTGAAGCATAAGCAATCAACAAACGAATAGATTCAAGGCGAGCAACGGGAGCAAAGGTTTCACCGTAGTCGATACCCTCGACTTGGGAGTAGCCTTGAGCTACCAAACGAACCTTGTTGCGAACGATAATTCCATGAGCATCTTGCTTGTTCTTGAATATCCACTTGGTTCCAATGACATTATGGTTCCCCGTTGGCCTTGGCACCAATCTCCACACCTTGTTATGCTCGAAGTTGTTGAGTTCTTCATGCATGGCATTGAGCCAATCCGGATCCTCGAGCGCCTCATAGACCTTTTGGGGCTCAACACAAGAGACAAACGCGTGATGTTCACAATAGTTTGCTAATTGTCTACGAGTGCTTACCCCCTTTCTTAAGCTTCCAAGCACATTCTTCATGAGATGATCTTTGGTAGTGAGCTTGGAGGCAATCTTGGCGGCACGACGCTCTAATTCCTCCTCAAGAGAGAGTTGAGGAGCGGTAACTTGATCATCTTGAGCGTCGTCATGAGCTTGTTCTTGATCTTGAGCTTGCTCTTGATCTTGAACTTGCTCGGTGGAGAGAACTTGACCTTGGGCATCACATGGTGGTTCACCACCATCTTGAGGTTGATCTTGCCCTTGATCTAGTTCATTTGGTTGAGGGTCTTCACTTTGTTCTTCGGAAGCGTGTGGGTCTTGGATTGGTGATGGTTCCACTTGAGTGGAACATTGTCCTTCTCCTTCGGCCACAAGGGGTTCCTCAACAGGTAGGATATGACCAACACCCATTCTTCTTATGGCTTGAGGAGGAATTTCATCACCTATATCACAAGTACCACTTTGCTCCACTTGGGAGCCGTTATTCTCATCAAACTCTACGTTACACGTCTCCTCAATAAGTCCCGTGGACTTATTGAGGACACGGTAAGCATGAGAGTTTGTAGCATAACCAACAAATATGCCCTCATGAGCTCTAGCCTCAAATTTAGACAAACGAACACCTTTCTTGAGAATGAAACACTTACACCCGAATACCCGGAAGTACTTGAGGTTAGGCTTGTTACCGGTGAGAATCTCATATGGAGTCTTGTTCAAGCCTTTGCGGAGATAGAGCCGATTGGATGCATGACAAGCGGTGTTGATGGCTTCGGCCCAAAAGTTGTACGGAGACTTGAACTCCGCCATCATGGTTCTTGCCGCATCCATCAACGTCCGGTTCTTCCTCTCCGCTACACCATTTTGTTGAGGGATGTAAGGTGCGGAATATTGATGCTTGATCCCCTCATCACTAAGAAACTCATCCAAGGTGTAGTTCTTGAACTCGGTGCCGTTGTCACTTCTTATCGTCAAGATCTTTGCATTGTGTTGGCGTTGAGCTTCATTTGCAAAGTCGATGACGGTTTGTTGGGTCTCGCTCTTCCTCTTGAAGAAAAATACCCAAGTGTATCTTGAATAATCATCCACAATCACCAAGCAATACTTTCTACCCCCAAGACTATTGAAGGATGGAGGTCCAAAGAGATCCAAGTGAAGGAGCTCCAAGGGCCTCTTCGAGTAGATGATAGTCGTGGGAGGGTGAGCTTTCTCATGCAACTTTCCTTCGATGCAAGCACTGCAAGCACGATCTTTGGCAAACCTAACATTTGTTAGTCCACGAACATGGTCCCCCTTGAGAAGACTTTGCAAAGATCTCATATTGACATGGGCTAAACGGCGATGCCAAAGCCAACCCACGTCAACTTTAGCCATTAGGCATGTCGCGGTCTTAGTGGGTCGCTCCGAAAAGTTAATCACATAAAGACCGTTCTCGACATGCCCAACAAAGGCTACTTTAAGAGTCTTGCTCCACAAGAGGGCCACGGTATCAATATCAAAGAAAGTGGCAAAGCCCATGAGTGCAAGTTGACGAACGGAAAGTAAATTGTATGCAAGGGACTCAACAAGCATGACTTTCTCGATCGTGAGATCATGAGAAATGACAACCTTGCCAAGACCCAATACCTTAGAAGACGAGGCATCACCCCACTCGACATTGGTGGGCATAGATGAAATCTTGTGCACGTCCACCACCAAGTCCTTGCTTCCGGTCATATGATTTGTGGCTCCACTATCGAGCAACCATGATCCCCCACCGGAAGCAAACACCTACAAGAGATCAATGCTTGGTTTTAGGTACCCATTTTGTAATGGGTCCTTTGATGTTAGTAACAAGGGTCTTAGGAACCCAAATAGACCATTCAATATACTCATAAGGAGAACCAACAAATTTGGCATAAACATGCCCATCACTAGCACGGCATAACACATAAGAAGGGTTAAAGTCGCCGGCTTTGTTGGAAGGGGTGGCATTGCCCGTCTTGACACCACCACCCTTCACATTGTTATTCTCCTTAGAAGCACCCTCTCCCTCCTTCACAAAGGTTTGCTTGAGAGGGGGAGGTTGTTTGGCCTTGTCATTCTTCTTCTTATTCTTGGACTTGGGTGCAAACCCAATTCCCTCCTTGCTCACAACTTCCTTTTGATTGCTCAAAAGGTCGTTGAGGTTCTTCTCACCTTGTATGCACGACACAAGGCCTTTCTCAAGTTGCTCCTTAAACTTGGCATTCTCCTCCACAAGATGCACATGCTCACAACACGGGTTAGTAGCATTTGCATTATCAATTAAAACCATGTGAGGAAATGTGGCTTTCTCCTTGGTTAGCTTTACTTCGAGTTGATCATGAGACTCTTTGAGGTTAGCATGAGCACTCTTCAAGGCCTTGTGAGCCTTGTCAAGTATATCAAACTCCTCCTTGAGTCTAGCATGGTCAACCCCAAGTTTATCCTTCTCGGAATTGAGCACACGAGATACAATAAGAGCATGATCAAGATCTTTCTTTAATTTAGCATGATCATCGTTGTGTGACTCCTCAAGAGCCAAGCGATGATCACGCTCTTCCTCAAGAGCATTCGAGAGATCCGATATCTCATCGGCATGTCACGACTATGCCCTTCCATCTTAGAGATGGTTTCTTCATGAGCCTCGATCAAGTCATTGGCTTCACCAAGTTGTTCCAAGAGAGCAACAAAGTGCTTCTTGGATTTACCCTTGAGCTTACTCATAAAAGACTCAAATTCATTTTCTTCCTCATTAGATCCCTCACTTTCATCAATGCAATCCGTCAAGGAAGGATTAGTAATGATGGTAGTTTTGATGTTGGGGGTTACCTTGTTGGTGGCTTTAGCCATGAGGCACTTGGCGGTGATGTTCTCATTGGGTGAGTCGAAGAGGGACACCCGTGGAGTTGTCGCAATGGCAACGGAGGCCATGGCAACCGTCTCACCATCTTCATCATCCTCATTGTACTCTTCTTGTGCCACCAACCCCTTGGGAGGAGTCTTCTTGGTGAAGTTGTTCTTGTTGGGAAAAGACTTGGCCTTGTCTTTTCGGATGAGCTTGCCACCATTGTCTTCCCTCTTCTCATATGGGCACTCCGCAACAAAATGGCTCACATTGCCACAATTGTAGCATGTCCTCACACGTTGCTTGCCCTTAGCGCCACTTGAGTTGTTCTTGTTGAAGTTGGGCCTTGAGATCTTCTTGCTCCAAAATTGCCTTGAAGCGAGAGCCATGTGCTCATGATAAGCATATTTTGTACCTTCGGGGTTACTCTCCTCTTCTTCCTCTTCATCCTCTTCTTCCACACTCGCCTTGGCCTTCAAAGCAAGGTTGGGTTTCTTTACTCGTTGAGAGCATAACACCGCATTGTCGGCGGTCTTGTCCAAGATTCTCATAGCAACAAACTCATCCAACACTTCACTTGAGGACAAGGTATGGAAGTCCGGCCTTTGACGGATGACGGATGACATGGCCTTATGGTAGGGCATCATGGCCTTGAGAAACTTGCGCTTGATCCAATTGTCATTCGTATCCTTGCTCCCATGATCTCGGAGTGAGACCGCGAGAGTGGTTAATCTCCGGTAGAGCTCACGAGGTTCTTCATCTTCATTCATCGCAAACCCATCGGCTTCATCTTGCAACACTTCATAGTTGGAGCGTTGAATGCTTGCGCTTCCCTTATAAATGGAAACAACATGTTGCCATGCTTCCTTGGCCACGGTGAAAGGTCGAAGGTGCACAATATCTTCGGGTGGGATTGCATCTTGGATAATGAAGAGGGCGGACTCGTTGAATTGATGATCCGCGGCTTCTCTTGGAGTGAGGTTGCTTGGGTCATGCGGGTAGAAACCTTGCTCAATAATTCTCCAAAGATTAGTAGAACTATGATTTAAATGACGTTTAAAACGGTAGACCCAAGAGGCAAAATCCTCATTTTTCACAAACTTAGGAGGAGGACCAACATGATTCAAATGAGTGGAGGGAACCGGTCCTCCATAAGTAAGAGGTGGTTCAACATGGGCAAAGATGCCACTTCCATTTCTACCACCAGGCATAGGAGCATGCTCACTACTAGCTTCCCCCTTTTTGGAGTTAGCATCCGTCACCTTGTTGGCGGGATCAACCACTTCCAAGGGTTCGGTGGACACTTTAAGACCATCAAGAAACTCATTAAAAATGCCTTTAACCTCGGCCGTCAAGGAGGTTTTCAATGTATCCAAAGCCACATTGAACTCCTCACGAGAGATCAAAGATCCTCCATCGGCCGTAGACGAGGATGGATTCACACCGGGGTGCTCCTCCCCACCGTCTACGGTGTCAACCATACTCTTCGGATGGTAAAGTCCTTAATAAAGAGACGAGGCTCTGATACCAATTGAAAGGATCGATAAAGTTGACTAGAGGGGGGTGAATAGGCAACTAACAATTTTTAGCTTTTCTTTACCAAATTAAACTTTGCATCAAAGTAGGTTGTCTAGAAATGCAACTAGGTGATCAACCTATAAGATGCAACAACAACAAGCATATAAGCAAGCAAGGAATACAACACACAAAGAAGCTTGCACAAGTAAAGGTAAGAGATAACCAAAAGTGGAGCCGGTGAAGACGAGGATGTGTTACCGAAGTTCCTTCCCTTTGAGAGGAAGTACATCTCCGTTGGAGCGGTGTGGAGGCACAATGCTCCCCAAGAAGCCACTAGGGCCACCGTATTCTCCTCACGCCCTCACACAATGCGAGATGCCGTGATTCCACTATTGGTGCCCTTGAAGGCGGCGACCGAACCTTTACAAACAAGGTTGGGGCTCTCTCCACAACCGAATTGGAGGCTCCCAACGAAACCACGGAGCTTCACCACAATGGAATATGGCTCCGAGGTGACCTCAACCGTCTAGGGTGCTCAAACACCCAAGAGTAACAAGATCCGCAAGGGATTAGTGGGGGGAATCAAATTTCTCTTGGTGGAAGTGTAGATCGGGGCCTTCTCAACCAATCCCTAGAAAATCAACAAGTTTGATTGGCTAGGGAGAGAGATCGGGCGAAAATGGAGCTTGGAGCAACAATGGAGCTTAGGGGAGTAGAGGTAGTGGACTCGGAGAAGAAGACTCCCCTTAAATAGTCAGAAGACAAATCCAACCGTTATCCACTAAAATAGCCCGCGACGTGCGGTACTACCGCACCAGACATGCGGTACTACTGCAAGGAATTGCGGTACTGCCGCCAGTCTGTGCGGTACTACCGCACCCACGGCAGAGGCCAGACGAAGCCCTGTTGCGTTGACGCAGCGAGCGGTAGAACCGCCGGAGCGGTACTATCGCGCGCCCTTGCGGTACTACCGCAAGGCAGGGTTCAACTAGGCTGGGAAGGCACGGATGAATAAAATTACATCCGTGGCTACTTCCGCTGAGTTTTGATCTGTGCAAAAATCTGACACGGTACTACCGCATCCATGGAGCGGTACTACCGCACATGGCGCGGATGTAAAAAATTACATCCGCCCCTAGTTCCGCGCGAGTAGCTGAGCTGGGCCAGACGTCACGGTACTACCGCGTCCGAGGAGCGGTAGTACCGCAAGTCTTTGCGGTACTACCGCGTCCCTGTCCGGTACTACGGTGAGCATCTGTGGTACTACTGCTCCGTAGAGCAGTACCACCGCATGCCATAGCACAATACCACTTGGAGTCCTTCATTTTGCAAAGACACGGATAACCGGTTGGTGCTCCAAAGGAATAATGGAAGGGTGGTGCAAAGGAATAGACGTGTACGTGTTGATTCCACCCTAACCTTTCCGAAGCGGACCCCCTCTTAATAGTACGGCTTTCCTACGACTCAAATCCACCGAAAAGAAACGAAGAGAACCGCCGTCTTTACTAGGCTCCGAGGGGCATCGAATCGTCTTGTGCCTAAACATGAGATATCAGAAATGCTCAATGCACACGATTAGTCCGCAAATGCATTGTCATCAATCACCAAAACCACATAGGGTGAAATATGCCCTTACAGCAACCTAACCCCACAAAGAACTCTCACGAAGACCATGGGTTAGTACACAAAGCGTAATTGACAATGCTTACCATACCATGGGATCGCTTGGTCCCCCTCGGTACATCTTCTACGCTTTGTGCGTTGATCAACTTGATTCACTCTTTGACTTAGTCTTGATCAACCTCTCACATGACCAATCTTTAGGTAATTCCTTGAATAGCATCTTGGTCATCACAAACTCTCCTTGAAACCAACAAATGGACTCCAAGAAAAGCCTATGGATAAATCCTTCAAAAATAACTCAAGGCAACCATTAGTCCATAGAGATTGTCATCAATTACCAAAACCAAACATGGGGGCACCGCATGTTCTTTCAATCTCCCCCATTTTGGTAATTGATGACAATCACTTTCAAGAGAGTTTATACAAGGAATTATGCATCACCATGCAATGCAACAACCAATAATGCATGCGTATGAGATGCAAATGCTTAGGAACAAAACCAAAGCAAGAAGAAGTGACACTCTAAACTTTTCCACAAAACTCTCTGAAACTTCTCCCCCATTGGCATCGATTGCCAAAATGGGCGAAAAGCAAAGAAGGCCAATATAAATTATGTTCCTCCATAAATTGTGTATTTCTCAATAAGAGAGAGGAATGCAATACACATATCCAAAGGTAAATACTTGGAGGAAGACAAACTATATTGAGGCACAAAGATTGCTAAAGAATGATATGCCACAAAGGCATAACAAAGAGAGAAACAAGCAATCAGGCAATCAAAAGATACCAATTGAAACAAGCTATCAAAAGATACCAATTGAACTAACAAGACCAATGCTCCTACGAGCCACATGAATAAGATATTATGATATGAGCAAAGGGGAGTTCTAAAGAAACTAGAGAAGCTCCCCATGATTTGTGCACAAATAAGAATATTTGTATTTGAATACAACGGGCACAAAGTAGGATCATCACTCCCCCAAAATCAATAGAAGCTCACAACAAGTGCAAGAAATGTATGCATGAATAGATACTAGTTACCGAGATAGCATTGGAAGGATGTAGAGATACCAATCGAAGGTAGATAGTAGTTCATTGATCATCCTAGCTTTACTCCAATAAGCACATGGTGACAACACCTTCCTTGTGAGTGAGCCGAGCATCCAATGCATCTCCAATTGTTCCTAGAACAATAACACAAACAAAATGGTACCCAAACTCATTGGGACCAAAGAGTTAGAAACACCAATACATAGGACAAACTCCACATAAATATGTGCACAAAGATATGAATAGAATTTAATGCACATCCCATCCAATTTGAGACTTGGTGGAGTTTCCCCTATACATTGGGTCAAAGAAAGAAAGCATGCCAAATAAAATACATGAAATAAATATGCATGCTTTAAACTTTCAAGGACCGAAACTAAATGAAAAAGAAATACCAAGTGAAAATAGGATACCAAAAGGAGAGATCATCACTTGGAAGTTTATGGATCCTCATCCACTTGCTAATCTTTTTAAGAGATCCAATTATGATGAACCTATTGCTAGTGAGTTGAGTGCACTAGATTATCTTTATGAAGTTTTGCTTGAAATTTGTGAATCTGAAAATTGTGATGAAGTGTTAAAAGAAGAAATCTATGAAGTGATTCACGATAGCTCCTTAGATGAAAAGCATGATTGCAATGGTTCTACTATAAATTCTATTAATGTCAGTTGTGCTAATGATATGCAAAAACCTAAGCTTGGGGATGCTAGTTTTGCTAGGTCCACTACTTGTTGCAATGATCATGATTGGGGTGATTTTTCTTATGATCTTGAAAATTTATTTAGGCCTCATGATGAATATGTTTGCAATAATATTGAAAGTGGGCTTGGAGAGGTCATGACTTTAGTTAATGTTAATCCCACTATCTTGGAGGAGTGTCAACTTTGCATGCATGTGGATCATGTAGAGAATATTTTATGTGATAGTTATATTGTTGAATTTGATTATGGTCCTACATGTAATTATTATGAGAGAGGAGAATATGGTTGTAGAAATTTTCATGTCACTAAATTACCTCTCGTCATGTTGAGATTGCTATTATTTCTTTCTTCTTCCTTGCATATGCTAGTTTTTGCTTTTCTTGATAATTTGTTTGCTTATAAAATGCCTATGCATAGGAAGTATGTTATACTTAAACTTGCTTTTCACATGCTACATGATGCTTTCTTCATGTTTCAATTGCTATCTTTCATGTGAGCATCATTAAAATTATCAATGCCTAGCTAGGGGTGTTAAACAATAGCGCTTGTTGCGAGACAACTCAATTTTATTTTTGTTCTTGCTTTTTTTTTGGTTCTATTTTTCAATAAATTTTTCATCTAGCCTTTGGTTAGATGTGTTTTGGTGTTTTAATTAGTGTTTGTGCCAAGTAAGACCTTTGGGATGGCTTACGGTGATCTTTGATTTGATCTTGCTGAAAAACAGAAACTTTTGCGTCCAGTCACAGAATTTTAATAATTCTTTGGAGTGTTAAAAAACCCTGAATTTTTTACACAGGATTGATATAGGAATTTACTATGTTTTCCTAATGTTTCAGAAGTTTTGGAGTTACATAAGTATTAGAACAATTCAGATCTTCGCAGACTGTTCTGTTTTTGACAGATTATGTTTTCTTTGTGTTGTTTGCTTATTTTGATGAATCTATGGGTAGTATCGGGGGGTATGAACCATGGAGAAGTTGGAATACAGTAGATATTACACCAATATAAATAAATAATGAGTTCACAACAGTACCAAAAGTGGTGATTTTATTTTCTTGTACTAACGGATCTCACGAGTTTTCTGTTGAGTTTTGTGTTGTGAAGTTTTCAAGTTTGGGGTAAAGATTTGATGGACTATGGAATAAGGAGTGGCAAGAGCCTAAGCTTGGGTATGCCCAAGGCACCCCAAGGTAATATTCAAGTACAACCAAGAGCCTAAGCTTGGGGATGCCCCGGAAGGCATCCCTCTTTCGTCTTCGTCTATCGGTAAATTTACTTGCGGCTATATGTTTATTCACCACATGATATGTGTTTTGCTTGGAGCATCTTGTATGATATGAGTCTTTGCTTTTTAGTTTGCCACAATCATCCTTTCTGTACACACCTTTTGAGAGGGACACACATGAATCGTGATTTATTAGAATACTCTATGTGCTTCACTTATATCTTTTGAGCTAGGCAATTTTGCTCTAGTGCTTCACTTATATCTTTTTATAGCACGCGGTGGTTTTATTTTATAGAAATTGTTGAACTCTCATGCTTCACTTATATTATTTTGAGAGTCTTTCTAAACAGCATGGTAATTTGCTTTGGTTATAAATTTGTCCTAATATGATAGGCATCCAAGAGGGATATAATAAAAACTTTCATATAAAGTGCAGTGAATACTATGTGAAGTTTGATTCCTTATGATTGTTTTGAGATATAAAGATGGTGATATTAGAGTCATGCTAGTGAGTAATTGTGGATTGTAGAAATACTTGTGTTAAAGTTTGTGATTCCCGTAGCATGCACGTATGGTGAACCGTTATGTGATGAAGTCGGAGCATGATTTATTTATTGATTGTCTTCCTTATGAGTGGCGGCCGGGGACGAGCGATTGTCTTTTCCTACCAATCTATCCCCCTAGGAGCACGCGCATAGTACTTTGTTTCGATGAATAATAGATTTTTGCAATAAGTATGTGAGTTCTTTATGACTAATGTTGAGTCCATGGATTATACACACTCTCACCCTTCCACCTTTGCTAGCCTCTCTAGCACCGCGCAACTTTCACCGGTGCCATACACCTACCTTTTACCTTCCTCAAAACAGCCACCATACCTACCTATTATGGCATTTTCATAGCCATTCCGAGATATATTGCCATGCAACTTTCCACCGTTCCGTTTTATTATGACACATTCCATCATTGTCATATTGCTTTGCATGATCATGTAGTTGACATAGTATTTGTGGCAAAGCCACCATTCATAATCTTTATACATGTCACTCTTGAGTCATTGCACATCCCGGTTCACCGTCGGAGGCATTCATATAGAGTCATATTTTGTTCTAAGTATCAAGTTGTAATTCTTGAGTTGTAAGTAAATAAAAGTGTGATGATCTTCATTATTAGAGCATTGTCCCATGTGAGGAAAAAAATAAAAGAGGCCAACGAAGCCCACAAAAAAATAAAAGAGGCCAAAGAAGCCCACCAAAATAAAAAAAATGAGAGAAAAGAGAGAAGGGGCAATGTTACTATCCTTTTTCCACTCTTGTGCTTCAAAGTAGCACCATGATCTTCATGATAGAGAGTCTCCTATGTTGTCACTTTCATATACTAGTGGGAATTTTTCATTATAGAACTTGGCTTGTATATTCCAATGATGGGCTTCCTCAAATTGCCCTAGGTCTTCATGAGCAAGCAAGTTGGATGCACACCCACTTAGTTTCTTTTTGAGATTTCATAAACTTATAGCTCTAGTGCATCCATTGCATGGCAATCCCTACTCACTCACATTGATATCTATTAATGGGCATCTCAATAACCCTTTGATACGCCTAGTTGATGTGAGACTATCTCCTTCTTTTTTGTCTTCTCCACAACCACCATATTCTATTCCACCTATAGTGCTATGTCCATGGCTCACGCTCATGTATTGCGTGAAAGTTGAAAAGGTTTGAGAACATCAAAAGTATGAAACAATTGCTTGGCTTGTCATCGGGGTTGTGCATGATTTGAATACTTTGTGTGATGAAGATGGAGCATAGCCAGACTATATGATTTTGTAGGGATAACTTTCTTTGCCCATGTTATTTTGAGAAGACATGATTGCTTTATTAGTATGCTTGAAGTATTGTTGTTTTTATGTCAATATTAAACTTTTGTTTTGAATCTTATGGATCTGAACATTCATGCCACAATAAAGAAAATTACATGGATAAGTATGTTACGTAGCATTCCACATCAAAAATTCTGTTTTTATCATTTACCTACTCGAGGACGAGCAGGAATTAAGCTTGGGGATGCTTGATACGTCTCCAACGTATCTATAATTTTTGATTGTTCCATGCTATTATATTATCTGTTTTGGATGTTTTATATGCATTAATATGCTCTTTTATATTATTTTTGGGACTAACTTATTAACCTAGAGCCCAGTGCCAGTTTCTGTTTTTTCCTTGTTTTTAAGCCTCACAGAAAAGGAATACAAAACAGAGTCCAACGGAATAAAACTTCACGATGATTTTTCTTGGACCAGAAGACACCCAGGGGACTTGGAGTCCAAGTCAGAAGAGCGACGAGGCGGTGACAAGGGTGGAGGGCGCGCCCTGGGGGGGGGCGACCCCTACCTTGTGGGCCCCTCGGGACTCCCCTGACCTAGCTCTTCGTGCTATATATTCACAAATATTCCCAAACCATCAGAGGCATCCACGAAAACACTTTTCCACCGCAGGAACCTTCTGTTCCCGTGAGATCCCATCTTGGGGCCTTTTCCGGCATCCTGCCAGAGGGGGAATCGATCACGGAGGGCTTCTACATCAACACCATTGCCCTTCCGATGAAGCGTGAGTAGTTTACCTCAGACCTACGGGCCCATAGCTAGTAGCTAGATGGCTTCTTCTCTCTCTTTGATTCTCAATACAACGTTCTCCTTGATGTTCTTGGAGATCTATCCAATGTAATCTTCTTTTGTGGTGTGTTTGTCGAGATCCGATGAATTGTGGATTTATGATCAGCTTATCTATGAATATTATTTGAATCTTCTCTGAATTCTTTTATGCATGATTTAATATCTTTGTATTTCTCTTCGAATTATCGGTTTGGTTTGGCCAACTAAATTGGTTTTTCTTGCAAGGGGAGAGGTGCTTAGCTTTGGGTTCAATCTTGCGTGATTTCACCCAGTGACAAAGTAGGGGTAGCGAGACATGTATTGCAGTGTTGCCATCGAGGATAAAAAGATGGGGTTTTCATCATATTGTTCGAGTTAATTCCTCTACATCATGTCATCTTACTTATGGCGTTACTCCATTCTTTATGAACTTAATACTCTAGATGCATGCTGGATAGCGGTCGATGTGTGGAATAATAGTAGTAGATGCAGGCAGGAGTCGGTCTACTTGACACGGACGTGATGCCTATATGCATAATCATTGCCTTGGATATCGTCATAACTTTGAGCTTTTCTATCAATTGCTCGACAGTAATTTGTTCATCCACGGTATTATTTACCTTCATGAGAGAAGCCTCTAGTGAAACCTATGGCCCCCGGGTCTATTTTCCATCATATTACTTTCCGATCTACTATTTTGCAATCTTTTATTTTCAGATCTATATACCAAAAAACCCAAAAATATTTTATCTTTTGTTTATCTATCTCTATCAGATCTTACCTTTGCAAGTGACCGTGAAGGGATTGACAACCCCTTTATCGCGTTGGGTGCAAGTGTTTGATTATTTGTGCAGGTGTTGGTGATTTGTTCGTTCTTCTCCTACTGGATTGATACCTTGGTTCTTAACTGAGGGAAATACTTGCCTCTACTGTGCTGCATCACCCTTTCCTCTTCAAGGGAAAAACCAACGCAAGCTCAAGAACTAGCAGCGGCCACGGCGGCGGTAAGGCTCTTTGCGTGCTTGACGAGGCGCTCCTCCTCCTCCCGCAGGAACTCGGTGTAGCGCGCAAGGTCACTGACGCACGTGCGGGCCTCCACCTCCGCCTCCCACCTTCGGGCGGCGGTGGCGGAGCGGGTGATGACCCCGGCGGTCGACGGTGGGCTGGTGGCCATGGCGGCCGATGATGGGGTGGCGTCCACGACCACCACTTCCCGCCTTTGGGCCGCGGCGGCAGAGCGGGTGATGGCCACGGTGGCCGGCAGTGGGGTGGCGGCCACGACAGCCACCTCCCGCCTTCGGGCCGAGGCGGCGGAGCGGGCGACAGCCCTGACTTTCGACGGTGGTGTGGCGGCCACGGCGGCAGACGGTGGGGTGGCGGCAATGGCAGCTGGCAATAGCTGCCGACGGGCAGCGGCGGTGGCGGAGCGTGTGGTGGGTGTTCCGCACACACCCAACAGGGACGCCACGTGCACTACACTACGCCGGGGACTGCGCCGCCGTCGCGGTGTAGCCTCCCAGCTGGAGTTGTC